>OX328105.1:13072954-13719565 GCA_946811185.2 Hippopus hippopus | reverse complement strand
AGGAAATTTTTTAAAAATCTTTTTGCCATGTGTCTGCCGTTCATGTGTGCATCTGTCTGTGTGTCAATGTGTGTGTGCATTAACTTGTATTTCAAACATCTCTGAAACCATACATCCAATTTTGGTAAAACTTCACAAAGATTATCCTGCCATAGTCCTGTTCAGAATTTTTTCAAAGAGTTTCAATTCAGTAAAATCTCTGCTTGCCATGGCAACAAAACTGAAAAAAACTCTTGAAAATTGGTGAGAATGTTTGTCTTAGTGGTATCTCAGACCAATACAAGAATTGGTCATGTTGGGTTAAAAACTAGGTCAAAAGGTCAAATCTTAGAAAAACATGTGTACAATAGAAAATGGATTAATTTGGTCAAAAGACTCAGGTGAGCGACTTTAGGGCCATCATGGCCCTGGTGTTCCAGTTTAAGATTTATTTTTCACTGCTTTTTCTTCTTTTTTTTTCACCATAACTTTAATAGCCTTGCCTCTGTGTTTTTTGTTAAGATGTGATTATAAAAATTATCATTTGTCAGAGAATACCATGGCTGCTAATATCTTAACCTTTTACCAAAAGATCTCCTGTTTTAATGATCCCTTATACAGAAGGGTTTTGAAAACATTGCGGAAAAGGGAGAAAATGCTGGTAAACAGCATTTACTTCTTTTCACATGATGTTTTCTACCCTTCCATTGACCTATTCTAAAACTTGAGCAAAATTTAATTTGTTGTCTAGATTGTGTGTTTAATTCTTTACCACACAACTAAATATTGGGATGGTCCGAATCCATAGCAGGTGCAGAAGACAATATAAATGTGGCTCAAATGATGGAATTTTGTTTTGATGGGGTAGAAAACACAATGGGAAAAGGAGAAAATTCTGGTTACCAGCATTTTCTCCTTTTCCCACTTTGTTTTCAAAAGCCATCTTTGTTAGGGACGTTAAAACTCTAAATTGTGTGGTAAAGGCTTAATTGGAAATTTTCTTCAGATGCTCCACAAACTACAGTAACAACTACAACAACAACTACAACAAGTACAACAACGACTACCCCAACAATGTCTACTACAACTACCACAACTCCTACGACCACTACCTCGACTAGCACCTCTACTACTGCGAGTAAAGCACCTATCAAGAAACCTAGACCTTCACATCTTGTTGGAAGGAAAGGTAGGATGCTTTTTGGTGTCTCTTTTTAACCCTTTACCACAAGACAAAATTTTAGACTGTTCCAAATTCAAAGCATTAGCAGACGACAAATTAGATACGGCTCATATGATGGGATTTGTCTCTAGTAGGGTAGAAAACGTAGTAGGAAAAGGAGATGCTGATTACCAGCATTTTATCCTTTTCCCACAGTTTTTAAAAATCATTTTCCCCAGGATAGTTAAAACTCGGGATTGTGTGGTAAAGGGGTAACCCTTTAACACCTAATCCCAAGTTTTAACAACTTTGAGAAAGAGAATTTTAGAAAACGTGGACAGAGGAGAAATGTTACCAACAGTTTCTCATTTTCCAGCAATGTTTTCTAATTTTTCAAAGATGAATCCGATCATTTATGCCACATTTAATTTGTCGTCTGCAAATGCTTTGAATTTGGGTGAGTCTAAATTTTATCTTGGGGTAAGGATATAATGAATCCGATGAAGCCATACAGGGTGGCCCAGAAGTTACACACAATCCTGGTTTTTAGAAATACAATGTATGTCTTTATCGATAAGAGTCACAACAACTCAAATTGAGAACCCTTTGTAGTAAAACATGAATCAATTTTCTTCGTAGAAAAAGTCTGAAAGACCCAAATATTGCTTTTTTGTATTATTATACATACTTTCGTCAAAGTTCGTTTCTAACTATATTATGTAAAGCTATCCAAATGAAAGTCTCATCTTTAACTCTTACTCAGATCACAAAGCTTTAGACTTGTCCAAATTGAAAGCTTTTGCAGATGGAAAATTTAGTTTGGCTTAAATGATTGGGAAACACAGGATCTCATGGTAAAGGGTTAACTTTGTAAATGCCCTACCCCCTCCAATAGTTAAAAAGCGCTCACATGACCTTGAAGATAAATCCATCAGAGGCTTTTTTAAATATTGATAATCATTATGAATAAAAGTTACTCACATGAAGAAACATGGTGATAAAGTGAGAAATTTCTTCCAAAGTGTTTTTCTGACTTTATTCAAACTGTATGCAAACAGTATTAATCCTTAACTACACAATCCTGACTTTTAACAACCTAGAGGAAGAAAGCTTTTGAAAACATATCAGGAAAAGGAGAAAATGATGATAAGCAGCATTTTCTCCTTTTCCCACAATGTTTTCTAATCATTCAGAGATGAATCCAATGATTTGATCCACATATAATTTGTCATTTGAAAAAAATGTTTCAATTTTGGCAAGTCTAAAATTTTGCTGTGTGGCAAGGGATTAAAAATCAGCAGATGTACATAGTACTATAGATGCTTTTGAATCATGTAACCATAGGCACAAGTTATCTGCCCTTGAATTAATTATTTTTTTCCAAACACATTTTCTCCTGCAGATCACCTTTTTGTCAGACAGTTTAAAAAAAAAAGCGTGGCAAAGGATGAAATTACTTTTACAAGCATCTTTTCTTTTAGCATAAATGTTTTCGTGTACAATAAGCATATTGATGCTGTAGTGGGGCCTTTATAAACATTTTTGCTTTGAATCAAACTAATGTAGAACAATGATAAATACTATCAAATATATTTTCTTTGAGAGTATAAAGAAACTGGACTGTCACATTCAGTAAAGAGGTGAAATCAGCATTTAAACAGGAGGATGGTAGTTTTGCGATGGGAAACTGTAAATCTTTATTACACCAGATATGATGTACATGTAATTATTACTATTTAAATATGATCCCGCAAAATGAACATGTGTTATTGATCATGTGACATTTTCACATGCATTTCAGGCAAAACCTGAAAATATCTAAAAAGGCTACATATTACTTAACCCTTTACCACATAATCCCAACTTTTAACGACCCAGAGAAAAAAAGCTTTTTAGACAAAATGGAAGAAAATGCTGGTCAAAGAAAATGTGACCCAAATGATCATTCCAATATTAAAAAGGGTAGAAAATAATCGAGAAAATGCTGGTTACCAGCATTTTCTCCTTGTCCCACAATATTTTACAAATGATGGGATTTGTCTCCAAAAGGGTAGGAAAGAATGGAATAGAAGGAAATGCTGGTTACCAGTGTTTTTTCTCATAATATTGTCAAAAGCCTTTGTCTTCAAGGCTGTTTTTTTTATTACCACAGGATCCTGAGTTTTAACGACCCTGAGGGAGTAGCCTTTTGGAAACCTTGTGGGAAAAGGAGAAAATGCTGGTAACCAGCATTTTCTCCTTTTCCAACAAGGTTTTTTTTACATTTTCAGCGACAGTCTTTATCATTTCAGCTACATTTAATTTGTCATCTGCAAATGCTTTCAATTTGGATAGGTCTAAAATCCTGTTGTTTGGTAAAGAGTTGAACATGGTAAATATCCCTTTAGTAAAGGGATATTTTAAGCACCTCGCTAAGGTAGAATGACACCATCTTCAACATTTCTATGTTTTTTTTTCCTTTTTTTTTTGTCCTTGCAGAGGCTAGAGGACTCAGCCCAGGGCAGATTGCTGCAATCGTAGTTGGTTCAGTTGCGTTTATTTTAACAGTCTTTGTGCTTGGTTATGCGATACGATCTGGTTACCTGCGTAGGTACTTTTACAAGGTTGAGAACAACACCAGCCTAGGCTTTGACAATGCTTTATTCCACAAAGGAATGGAAAGTCAGAGTGAATCTGTAAATTTTGACTAAGTGATGTTTGGGTAATGTTACTGGAAGAAATTGTTTGGATTCCATAGTCGTAAATATTCAATTTACCAGAGGATGAATTTAAGGTTTGCTGTAGACAAAGACAATAAATATGATAGAACACAAATGATTGGACTTGTCTTAGAAAACTTAGAAAACATATTGGGAAAAGTAGAAAAATTTAATACTGGTTAACAACAATGTGTTCAAAATGTGTCATCCTCAGTGTTGTAGAAACAAAGATCCTTTGTTTAAGGAATAGATAATAGTGTGTACTACATGAATATAGATGTGTATATACATGTACAATAATGTGCAATAAAATCACATTTTTAATGATATTTTATGTACTTGTTCAACCTGAAAGCGAAGAGTTCTCAAGAAAACCTTATTACAAGGACAGTCAATTTTAGCTCGACTGGCCAAATGCCAGCAAGCTTAGGTCATTACCCTGTCTAAGTCAAGGTGTGCATTTGTGCATTAACCTATTTTTCAAACATCTTTTCTAAAACTACTAATCTAGTTTTGACTAAATTTCACAGAAATGACCTGCAGTGGCCCTGAAAAATATTGAATGTCTTTTAAAATCTTCTCCTCGAAACCATAGTTTAAAATTCTCTATAAAATGATCAAACTGAGCCTATGGTTGACCTTTTTCAGATTTCTTGTTAACCGGCAAAGAATAAAGCTGCTTTTGTTTTGGCTAAGTTTTTCCTAATAGCTTAATAAATGTCTAAGAAAAGTAACTCCTGTTTTACCGTTTAGCTTGACAGTGTCTTATCATTTATCTCCCTTGGTTGTCAGTGTACACTGTAACATGGTTGGCATTGTATATTCAAGTTAATTTGGTAGAAAATGTTCAGTTTTCATACATGATGAGTTAATTTCGTTTTAGTTTTTATGCTCTAGCGTGTTGAATACACTAATGAAGCAAGGTTTGTATTAACCTTATTTTTCCCCAAAAAACTTTACCTTTCGTTCTATAGAAAAAATGTACTTCTGCTACTAGGTATCTATAAGTTTGGAAATCTTGTCAAAGTACTGTATATCAAAGTTCATTGATATTTGGTGTTACTAATACTTAACTAGATTTGCTTGTATTCATAGACATCATCTTGGCCTGTGAAAAGGATGGGACTCTTTTGGGGCTAGGCTTATTTTATCTATTAAACTCTGTTGTAATGAAGGCTTCTTACAGTTAAATATCACTCGTTGCCAATTACATGTATGGCTCATTAGTTTATATGGAAGTAGAGCAATACAGGGTACTCATGACTCCCTTGTTTCTGGTCAAAATGACAAGCGTCCTCTCGAAAAGTTTGTTTTCAAACAATAGGATTATTTTTTTTTGTTTATTAATTCCACAATAAATGCACACATGCGCAGTATACGCAGATCTGCAGTCGCAAAATTTGATCGGATTATAGTGTGATAGATCTACTCATGACTCGTATCATCGGTTTGGAAAAAAAAATCGTATGTAAAAAGGAAAAAAAAATATGAGCCATGCTCTGTGAAAAGGGGACTTTGTGCATTTGCGAAAAATATCGACCCAGGTCAGCCTGCGCAATCCATGCAGACTGAACTGGACCGAAACTTTCCGGTAATGGTCAGCTTTCTGTATGTCCAAGGACCAGTGTACCTCATGATTCAGTAGGTTGTTAGACGAAACCGATTTGATGATGACTTGCTTTGTATCATGCATCACAGAGATGCGTTAAGCCCCCTTTTGCCAGAGCATGGGTCATATAATTGGCCTGTAATAGGCAAAAAGGGGCATTCGGATATTTACGTAAAGTGTCGTCTCGGATCAGCCTGCGCAGTCCGCGCAGGCTAATCCGAGACGGCACTTTACGACTACATTAGAGTTTGTGCTACAGTAGACTTGTGCAAAACAGAAAATTACATAAAAACGGAAAGTGTGTCGTTTCGGATTAGCCTGCGTGGACTGCGCAGGCTGATCCGAAACGACACTTTACGCAAATGTCCGAATGCCCCTTTTTGCCTATTACAGGCCAATTATATGACCCATGCTCTGGCAAAAGGGGGCTTAACGCATCTCTGTGATGCATGATACAAAGCAAGTCATCATCAAATCGGTTTCGTCTAACAACCTACTGAATCATGAGGTACACTGGACCTTGGACATACAGAAAGCTGACCAATACCGGAAAGTTTCGGTCCAGTTCAATCTGCATGGATTGCGCAGGCTGACCTGGTCGATATTTTTCGCAAATGCACAAAGCCCCCTTTTTGCGTGTTGCAGGCCATATTATACCCAATATCTCCTTTTTGCCCATTTTTTTGACAAGAGGTCTGCATGAAGACAACAAAGGTGATCTGCAGATGGTATCGATAGTGTTGGTAGTGCCTATCACCCAGAGGTTGTACACTACGAAAATTTCTGTCTTTACTTCGCCGAATGAGTTTGTATGAATGCCATTGTTTAGCGTTGTCGTGATATGAAGCACTTTGTATGATTCATCGATAGGAAATTAACATGAAAATGTCATCGCACGCGTCAGACAGCACGTGATGAATGTGATTACACAAAGATAAGAATGGTAAATACCATATTAGGATCGTATCTTGGGATGAATGAACGGACGCTATCGATTCTAGAATTATAATATATTGTTATACCCTTTCAAGCGGTTTAATATGTGGTGTAGTTCACCAGGGTGTGAACTGCTTAAGCCTTTTCGAAACGATACAATTTTGGACTCCACCATATGTAAAGCATTTGCAGATGACAAATGAAATGTGTGGCTAAAATGGTAGGAAAAAAGGTCAAAAGGGTAGAAAAGATTGTGGGAAAGGAGAAAATACTGGTTTCCAGCATTGTCTCCTTTCCCCTCAATATTTTCAAAAGCCTCCCACCTCAATGTCGTTAAAACATGGGATTGTTTGGTAAAAGGTTGAATATGTGGTGTAGCTTAGATGTGAGCAACTGTGACACTGGTATGTCTTCGTTACTCTGGTGTCCTCAGTATGTCCAATATACATTTTTATCATTACTGCGCAAATCTTAATGAAACTTGGTGAGAATATTTATATTGAAACTCTCTGAGGACTAAATCGTGGTATCGTATTGATTGATTTTCAATATGGGTACCAATCTTGACTTACCGGGTTACTAAGTCAGATCGTAGATAAAACATAGTTACCCTATTTGCGCTAGTACTCAAGACCCACATAGATTTTAGGACAGTAATTGCTGAGTTGAATAAATAGAGTTTATTTCATCAGCTTGTGGTTAATATGGGGAAATATTTGCCGAAAAAGGGAAAGGTATGCGAAAATAACGAGTGCCGTAAGGCACGAGTTATTTTCGCGGACCTTTCCCTTTTTCGGCAAATATTTCCCCATATTAACCACAAGCTGATGAAATAAATTATATATTTCCTCTGATTATTTTGTCAACGAATGCCACTTTTAAAACTTAAAAACTTAAAGAACTTAAAAAAGTAGTTCCAGATTTTCGGCAGAAGGAAAATATTCACTGTGACGGGGAAATAATTCCCCCCCAGCTTAAATTACGACATTTCTTTACCCATAACATTTCTAAAAATAGACACATGAAATATAATATATAAATATCTCCCGATCAACACAAAAAGAAAACCCAGATCCTCCGATCAAGAGAGGTAACAGTCGGTTAACTCTTTAACAGACGAAAGGAATGTGAAGCTATAATGAAAGTATTACAGCATGACGATACAGTTTTAATTAAATGTGGCTGAAGCAATGCCGACAATATCTACAGAAGCCCTGTTCCCTGCGTTCCGAAAAACACAATGTTGTTTGATATAAAGTCAAAACCTTATCAGCAACAAATATTACTTTTTGGTATCAAACTGGCCAATTTTAAACTTTATCCTGCTTTATAAGTTAAATAAAACTTTCGAAACGATAGTAAAGACACAAATAACGATATTTCAAACATAGTTTTTAGAGAAGAATATCTCCGAATCGGACAGTGTAGATCTAAGATCAGACTGCACGTTCTGTGCAGTCTGATCTTGATCTATACTGTCCGCAAAAGGTCAGTGAGTCGCGGTTAGCAGCCTAAGGGTTAACAAATTTCATGCATTTAACGTCATACGATGACAAACCTTGGCATCGTGCGATAAGCAAATTAGTCTTGATGTTTACAGCAAATGATAACATAAAACAGAACAATTGCGAGAACATTCACATTTTTGATGTCCCATCCTGGTCCGCTTATGAATGCCTTCATTTACCGAGAAAGATTACAAAATAGGCCTTTGGGTATAATATTCCGCCATTATGTCCGTGAGTTGTAAATCACGATGATATATCGTAATGGATCTTTGTAACGCGGTCCCCATGATCGCAATTCCGAACATTTGCAAGTGAAGGCTTACAAAGACCAAAATATGTTACATATTATTATGAACAAATAGACTGCTTTTCTAAAAGAATTATGTACCTAGCTCGGTTAATCAGTCGATAACGTAGAGGACTTGAAACCAGGGGTAGCTTGTTCAAATCCCTACCTCGGCCAGTTTCTTTCTGAAGATTGATGATAGTCATTACGACATGATTCAGTACTCTCTCACCGGTGATCATTGTTTCGACAATGGTTATGTGGGAAAGTGGCTACGGTAGAATATTGTTCAAAGTATTGGTAAAAGAAATTCCAGGAAAACATTGATAGATGCACTGGTCGCCGCGATGTATAACTAAAATAATGAAAAAGGTATCAGACACCAAACAAACAAACAAACAAAATAGATAAATCAATGTTTTAAACCATAAAAAAAAAACGACATTGACTCTTAAATCACTAGATGGACATTTTGGTTCAGTAAAAACCAAGTAAATGTTCATATGGTGACTTATCTTTCGGCCACTGTAAAAATTCAGTTACCGTTGAAACACAACATGGCTTGCATACAATTATTGGTATGCACATGCTTTCGAATCTGAAATTCGATTTTTTTTTTTTTTTATGAAACATTACCAGTACGTTGTATTAGTAAAACATAACTGGCACAAAGAAGTGATATGTACACGCTTCCAGGTGTGAAAGTTGAAACCGTGTTTGATACATTAAGTTACCTAAATCAGACCAATAAAAGAAGAATACATGCACTGTACATGTATAATGTATGTTTTCATACACCACTTAGCAGACCAAAGATTGCTATGGAGCTCTACCCAAAGCTACCCGTTGGTCAAACATCAACTTACCTGTCATGGACTTTCAACTTTACCTTTAAAGTGCCTTTTTGGAAAGTGTAAATATCAGAACGTGCCAAACTCTACAGACAAATACTACGACGATATTGTAATTTTTCGGGGCTTTAATTCTAAACTGAAAATTTCTGTTGGGTTTATATTGCGCTCTACAGGTTAGATGGTAATACAAAGCAGGTAAGTATTCATATACCAGCCTGACGCCAATGGCATTCAATCCGAATTCCCCATTGGCAATACAACGACTTGCTTTCGTAGATTACCAATATGTGTGGTTTGTGATGAAATACCATCATACTATTGTTACTGAATTTTAATCTGTACCTCTCCATGAGTTCGCCCATCATAAAGAGCAACAGCAACATAAAAGTTGATAGCGCCTTGCAAGGTTACTATTTTACACATTGGGAAACTCAGTTTGAGCCTCTCCATCGGTTATCATTAAATGACAACAAAATTCAAGCAGCTTCAGAGCGGAAAGCATTGGAGATGAAGTCCTCCATTGGCAATGTTATAACAGATTATCATTGAACTTAGACAAGCCATCCCTCCGGACAATCTCAGTCCGTTTACTTGAAGACCCGTATAAATGTTTTACAAGGAGCAGATAAGACACTGTAAAAAGTTATATTATGAGCTGTGCTATAGCAAAAAGGGGCTTAATGCATCTCCGTGATACATCATACCTAGCAAGTTATCAAAAATGATTGATACATAAAATCTATTTTGTATAACAACCGATTGAATCTTGAGGTAAACTGGTCTTTGGACATGCAGAAAATTGACCGATAGTGAAAAGTTTTGGCTCAGGTCAGCCTGCGCGGACTGCGCAGGCTGACCTGAGTCGATACTTTTCGCAGATGCATTAAGCTTCCTTTTCACAGAGATGGCTTATACAAAGTAAACTAGTCAGTTTGGAAGGCGAGCATTACCGTAGTGTGCTTCACAGAATAAAAATGTGTCTCGGTTAAATCATGTCAACCAGCATGTACTCCTACCAACCCGCAATTTAAAGCTACCAATGCAATCCACTCTTTTCCAATGGAGTCAACTCTTTTCCAACGGAGTCCACTCCTTTCCAATGGCCAAATATTAACTCGTCTATCATAGAGTAACGACGTAAGGTAAGCAGCATCCACGGTCGAGTGATGCCGATGGATTACAACCTGAATGCGCTAAAGAGGCCATACACTAATTTATCTACTGTAGACTAGCAACGTAAGTAGTCCAAGCAACGTAGCAGAGGTATACATGTATGTTTAAATATCAACCAGCATCGTAATAATGCTCATCGACTGCAATATGAATTCCTTTCCTAGCTAAAAATCATTTCACCTATGATGGACTAAACAACATAAGTGGTGATACAGCTGAATTCATATTCATATGCCAACCCGTTGTATTATGATGGGAACTGAATTCTTTTAAGCGTTTTTATAGGACACAACTGCAAAGGCACAATAGTAGAGGTTTGTATAGATGTCACCTGGCATGGATTGTGATAAGATGCCGAGCGAACGAATCTAATCACTGCAATGCCTTAACAAGCAACTTACGACGACTGTCACGAATTCTAATCTCCTACCATTAATATCCAATCAATAGTTCGGCCGATGGCGCTTAACCCGAAAGCCTTTACAAGTAATATATCATATTTGGCCGCTAGCATAGAATTAAATGTTTCTTCTTCTGACCGAAGCAAATTAATTTGTGTGGTACCATATTGCACAGTGCTTGTTCGTGAAGGAAGAAAATAATCAGGGTTTTAACCCCTACGCTGCTAAGCGGAACTCAGTGACCTTTTCCGGACAGTGTAGATGAAGGTCAGATTCCGCAGTCTCATCTTGGATCCTGAATGTCCGATAAGGAGATATTTTTCTCCAAAAAGTAAAGTTTGGGATAGCAATATTCGGGTTTTTTACTATCGGCTTGAAAAGCTCATTCAACTTATTTAGCAGGTTAAGGATTAAGCTCGTCAAATAAAGGCGCATAGACATTTTTTAACTTTTCATTGCTTCATTACATTTTAATATCCCTAATCTTGATAGATGTAATGACGAATTTAAAAGCTAAATGCAGGTTAGATAATTGTAAAGAGATCACTAAACTATGGCGAAGTTCCGAGATGGTACCTACGTCAGTATCATATACATTTTATAAAATACAAACATGACATGGTTTGTCAATTACGCTATTTGCAAATTGGGTGTTTTTAAAAAGTGTTGACTTAATACAAACACATGTGAAGAAAACGTCGAGTTATTGTCATAGCCCTTGACATCAGCGTCGTCGTGCAAAAAACTTTGACATTCCGCAATATCTCTCGTATTACTGAAGATATTTACTTCAAACATGGACAAGTTGCGAACTATCACAACGGAAACTCATACAAAAGGGTCAGGTAACCATTGAATATTTTTGACACAGTTATGCCCCTTTTTCGATTTGGAATTTTCACTGAAAATCAAGCACTTGCAGTAGAGTGTTGGCACCCGCATGCCGTGCTCTTGTTTGCTGTAATTTCAATCAGGTTCTTTTTCTTTTTAATCAGATCATCGTGCAGTTCAATTTTTTAAATCAAGTTTAAAATAAAGATACTTCAAAGATGGAATTTTATGCTGATTGTAACGATTCCGATCAAACCATTTAGGGCCCATCAGAGATACATTTTGGGATACATAATATATAGATCTGTAATTGTATTTTAGCCCAGCGAAAAATCTGAAAGCCTTCATTGGTAAAAGTGCATCTTTAGATATGCTGTGTTGCGGAGAGGGGAGGAGAAGGATAGGTGGGGAAAAGAGAGAGAAGGGGGATTGGCCCATTAAAAGAACCACTAAGAGACAACGAGAAACAAGAAGTGATGTAGAAGTGATGAATGAAGTCAACCTTATACCACACGGCACTGAGAAATACTGCTTTTGAAAACATGGAGAGAAAAGAAGAAAATGCTGGTTACCAGCATTTTCTCCTTTTCCTGCTTTGTTTTCTGCAGTTTGAAAGAAAAATTTCGTGTTCTAAAGAGTATGGTCTGTGTCGTCTGCAAATGCTTTGAATTTTGGCAAGGCTAAAATTTTGTCGTATGTTAAAGAGTTATAGTAGGAGAACCGATAGGGCAAAGGTCGCAGTATTGACACCATTAATTTTGCTCTTTTTTCTCATCGGATTCTTTCTAGATTCGTCATTGCTGCTTTAAATCTCTACCAGACGACAACATCGGTATTTTAGACTTGCTTGTACAAATCAAACGTTACTCAACCTTGATATTTACCTTTCAAACGGTAGAAACATTATGGGAAAAGGAGAAAATGCACATCTTCTTCTTGTCATATCATGTTTTCAAAAGCGTTCTTCCTCAAGGTCACTAAAACATGAAACTGTTTGGTAAAGGGCTGAAATGTGGGTTCCTATATTGGAGGTGCTGTCAAATCTCCGTTTCGTTTTCTCGCGTATAGATTTGCCATGATACAACGTATCGTAAGAGGACCAATAGCTTTTAGTTTTTTTCTTCTTTCTTTTTTTCAAATTGCTGTAGTCCTCCATCGCGTTTGTGTGATTTTCCAGGTTGTCCAATGATTGCTGATTGATAAGTTGTGAGGCTCATATGTTAGGGCTTGACTTTTGGCAGACATAGACATGTACCTTTTTTTTTTCAACATACTCTCCTTCAGTATCTATACACTTTTACCAGCGATTTTTAAGCGTTTCAATTCCGCTTTCTTGACCGTCCAGACAGTCCTCCACTGCATGTATGACGTTATCATCTGACCAAAAGTGGGTACCGGAAATGGACTTTTTCAATTTTGTAAAGGGATGAAAGTCTGGTGGAGCAAGACCAGACGGGTAAGTCGGATGCTCAGTCAATTCAAAGCCACAAGCGTTAATGGCGGCCATGGCAATGACTGCCTTGTGAACAGGGACATCGTTCTGGTGGAACAACATGCCTGTACTGACTTTTCCGCGGCGCTTGAGTTTAATGTTTTCTCATAACTACTTAAGAAATGATTCATAATATGTGTAATTGATTGTCCTTTTTGCAGATAGTCTACCATCAGCATCCCAGAAAACCGATGTCACAACACTTCCAGCTTATGGAACAGTCTTTGCCTTCTTTGGCGGGGATGAAACGGCGTGCTTCCATTGTTTAGATTGTTGTTTTCCCTTTAAGGTGAAATGATGGACCTACCTCCCATCATTAGTCACAGACCTCTGCAAAATGTTAGCAGGATCTGCCTCTAATAGGTTCAGGGTCCGTAATTACCAACCATTCTTAAGAACGTTCTTTGTCATATCCTCCAGAATTTTCTAAATTTGAAAGAAACATATTCTGATAGGCTGAACCATTTTAACCCAGAATAGCACACGACAAAGACCGCCTGGTGTGCCTTTTATCAACTCTCAGAAGTCTTGGTAACCAACGGGCTGACAGCTTTCTCATTGCATGATCTTCCGTAAGACTGGAATGTACTCTTTCCTGTGAAATCCCAGCTGTACTGGCTATATACCTGTCTGTGGCTCGCCTGTCAGACATAATATTAATATAATGGTCAGTATTGACCATTTCTGGGGGTTGCAACAGTGACATACCTTCCAGGACGAAATTCATCCTCAAGGCTCGCCCTGCCAGTAGTATAGGAGGGTCGCATCCGGCTCTGACCAGGCCGGGTCAGAGCCGTATGCGACCCTCCCTGAGAGCCCTACATCACCACCCCTGAAAGAAATTTGTCCCTATTCTGCCACTCTGAAAGAAGTTGCATTTTTTATAATCCCTATTCTGCCTACCCTGAGTGGATTTTTCTGCAAAAAAAGGCAAAAGGGGGGGAGCATTGAGTTGGACTTAGTTTTTTCTTCACCTATATATGATTTTTTCTTTCTAAAATGCCTGGACATTGAGTTGGACTTAGTTTTTTCACCCTATGGATGATTTTTTCTCTTTCTAAATGCCTGGACATTGAGTTGGACTTAGTCTTTTTCTGCAATTATGAATGATTTTCTCTCTAAAAGACTGAGCACTGAGTTGGACTTAGACTTTTTTTCTGCGTCTATGAATGAATTTTCTTTCTAAATGTCTGGACATTGAGTTGGACTTAGTCTTTTTCTGCAATTATGAATGACTTTTTCTCTAAAAGCCTGAGCACTGAGTTGGACTTAGTTTTTTCTTCACCTATGTATGATTTTTTCTCTTTCTAAATGCCTGGACATTGAGTTGGACTTAGTTTTTTCACCCTATGGATGATTTTTTCTCTAAAAGACTGAGCACTGAGTTGGACTTAGTCTTTTTTCTGCATCTATGAATGATTCTTACTCTTTGGAGTGTAACTCTTTGGAGTGTAACTCTTCTAAAAGAAAGAAGTTTGACAATTTGAAGAAATGACAATTTTGAAGAAAGATAGAACTTTCGTGGTAATGGTTAGTCCTGAAAAGGACTGTTGGGTTAGCTCTGAAAAAGAGCTGTGACAATTTGAAGAAATGATAACTTGAAGATAGAACTTTCGTCTGACAGCTTGAAAATAGAACTTTCGTCTGGTATCTTGAAGATAGATCTTTCGTGGTAATGGTTAGTCCTGAAAAGGACTGTTGGGTTAGCTCTGAAAAGAGCTGTGACAATTTGAAGAAATGACAATTTGAAGATAGAACTTTCGTCTGACAGCTTGAAGATAGATCTTTCGTCTGACATCTTGAAGATAGATCTTTCGTGGTAGATGGTTAGTACTGAAAAGGACTGTTGGGTTAGCTCTGAAAAGAGCTGTGACAATTTGAAGAAATGACAACTTGAAGATAGAACTTTCGTCTGACAGCTTGAAGGTAGAACTTTCGTCTGACAATTTGAAGAAATGACAATTTGAAGAAAAGATAGAACTTACGTCTGACAATTTGAAGAAGGGTAGAACTTTCGTGGTAGATGGTTAGCCCTGAAAAGGGCTGTTGGGGTGGTCCTAAAAAAAGGACCTGGTTTGGAGGTTGTGTTTTTAAGCACAACCTCCAACCTTCCTGCACGCCGGACAGCTACTTGCAACCCTCCTCTTCAGCCTTTTTAGTTGCTGCTCGTCCAAGGCGAAGTCCAACGAGAACGGTGGCTCGTTGTCACTATCCCAGCACTCGGTCTGGGGCACGACGAACTCCTTCTTCTTCTTCTTTTCTTTGGATGCCATCTGGGCGAGTTCAGAAAAACTCATGTCTCTCAACGCACACTCCATGTTGCAGCAACTTGAAGAGAATGAATGATGTGCGGGAAATGCCGCTGGGTTTTATAGCTTTTCAGACGGATTGAACTAGTTGACCCATGACGTCATTTTCTCCTATGTTTTTCCCGCGTCGGCGTTTCATGCTGTTTTGGCTCCAAATTAATGTTATCCAATCAGAATCACCGTTTTATTTCTAATACTAAATGTTTTATTGTTGACCAATCCGTGGTTTTGTTACATTTTTTCTTGTTCGGGTTAGAAAAAACTAGAGTTTAACTAACCTATGACTTTTTTTGATTATGAGTCTTCTGACAGAATGAAAAGAAAGATGTTTATTTAAGATAGCTAGCCCTGAAAAGGGTTGCTTTTTTTTGTACAGAATGCACTTTTTTTATCCTCCTCTCTTTCTTTTGATTGATTCCATTTTATCTAGCATTTGCATCAGATGCTCAATTTCATGTCTGATATATCTGAAACGTTCTCTTTCTTCTAACCAGAAGAGCAATAAGAGAAAAAAATGTTAATCCAAACATTGTGGGATACTTGCTCAGGTTTTACGAAAAGTTAATGGTAAATGAGAAAAAATAATCAAGAGTTTACTGTTTTATATGTGCATTGGATCACTTTTTAGACTTTTTTTTGATTTTATCCCTATATCACTGAGTTGAACTTAGACTTTTTTCTACATCTATGGACGATTTCTCTTTTCTAAAAGTCTGACCATTGAGTTGGACTTAGCTTTTTTCATTCTATGAATGAATTCTCTTTTCTATTTGACTAACCATTGCGTTGGACTTAGTCTTTTTTCTGAGTTTTTTACTCTATGAATGATTTCTCTACAAAGACTGAGCACTGGGTTGGACTTAGCTTTTTTTCATTCTATGAATGAATTCTCTTTTCTATTTGACTAACCATTGAGTTGGACTTAGTCTTTTTTCTGAGTTTTTTACTCTTTGGAGTGTAACTCTCTGGAGTGTGAGTCTTTGGAGTGTAACTCTTCTAAAAGAAATGGCAATTTGAAGAAAGAACTTTCGTGGTAGATGGTTAGCCCTGAAAAGGGCTGTTTTGAGAAGAGCTGATTTTTTTGAAAATGTTTATTCAGTATCAGACGATTCACTGTCTGACTCAGCCCTTTCAGCGGCGATTTGCTCGCGGAAAAGGCGGTCTAACTGCTCACTTTTTGTATTAGCATACTGAAAATACATTTCAAGTGTGCCTGCAATGATCATCTTTGTAGGGCTGTGTTATACGTTGTAGTTGGTTTTGTTCCTCCTCTCCTACGAGATGAGTTTTTAGTTGTAATAACTGCTGCCCGGCATTTAGATATTCTTGGAGAGTCTCACGTAGTTGATGATTTATCTCCTCCATATTGATATTGTTTTCCGAATATTGATACTGCTTCCGAAGTGATCGTTAGCTGAGAGCCAAAAATGGTGAATGTATGAAAATAACGCCGAGCTTTATACGTTTACTGAGGATTGAAATTTTTTAAAGAGCTCGGACCTGGCAGAAAGCACATACATTTTTTTCCATGCTACGTTTCATGCTAATATAGCAAAAAAGTTATGAGACGATGTATGGAAAAAATGTAGACAGAACAAGTCTTTGGGGAAAAACAGAATGAAGAGCTCTATTGTTTTTGAACTTTTATTTACTGAACAGAACTAAACAATGAAACATTTTTTTGCAAAGCATCATAAAAAAATTTCTTGACAATGAAAAAAATTTCTTGACAATGAAAAAAATTCACAATGAAACATTTTTTTGCAAAGCATCATAAAAAATTTCTTGACAATGAAAAAAAATCACAAGGAAACATTTTTACAATACAGCATAAAAAAACAATTTCTTGACAATGAAAAAATCGCACTGAAATATTTTTTCACAATGAATTATTCACAATGAATTAATCACAATGAAAAAATCACACTGAATTATTTTTTCGCAATGAATTATTTACAATGAATTATTCTCAAAACAGTATATAACAAATTTTTTACAATGCAAATTCGCAAACACCACGAGTTTCATATTTGTTTTCATATTCCTACCGTTTTGTTGTTTTTTCTTGGTTGTTTTCGCTCTGTCTTTGGTTTTTTCGGGATCTTGAAATCAACGTGATTATCAATGTTTTTCCCGTATTTGCCCTGGCCTGTCAATATTGGTGTAGTTGGTTTTTGATCAACTCGCTGTTTCTTGTGGAGATGGTTAGCATCTTCCTCAGATTTCCGCTTTGTTGTTTTTCTTGGTTGTTTCTCCTCTGGTTGTTTTTTCTTTGGTTGATTTTTCTTCACAACACTTACGATAGAGTCCACTAACTTGTGAAGATTGGATTTATCAAAGTCGAACTCCACAGGAATCTTCACAGGAGTTGTTGAAATGCACTGATCATGTTGGCGTAGTACCTCGATATTTCTACTGAGCTGATCAGTACTTGCGCTTAAAGTTTTAATTTCCTCCAAATGTCTGTTTAAAGTCTCCAGCTGATCTATGATCCGGGTCATCATACTATCTTGTTTCAAATTTAGCTGTTTTACCTCTTCATAAATGTTGTCCAGCACCGTCGCTGGAATGATGGTTGTCGAATTTAACTCTGGTGGCGGATTGATGATTGTCGAATTTATAACTGATGAAAGAACGTCTCCATTGTTTTCCACTGGTGGAAAATCGTCCAAGTTGATTTCATCTAAGTTGTGCTTCATATTGAAACTGCTTCTGAATATTGATACTGCTTCCGAAGTGATCGTTAGCTGAGAATCAAAGAAATGGTGATTGTATGAAAATAACGCTGAGTTTTACACGTTTACAGAGGATTGAAATTTTTAAAGAGTGCGGACCTGGTGGAAAACACCGGGATTGTACTGTGTGACATTGAAATGGGAGTGGTGAAAAAAACACCGATATAACCGTCGATTTGAATGCACAATGTTAATGAAACGCCGACGCGGGAAAAACATAGGAGAAAATGACGTCATGGGTCATCTAGTTCAATCCTCCTGTAAAGCTATAAAGCCCAGTGATATTTTACATAAAATCATATTTGTTCCAGAATGGTTCGAATTCTTGTGTGCCCTCACTGTGCAAGCAGATGTCTGATAGAGTGTGGGAAATGTTTTACCATACTTGAGTATCTTGGGCAGAAACATAACTGTCCAGATACAGATGAAGGATTTTACGATGATGATGAAGGTTCGACGATTTGCTGTGAACACTGTGGGTGTGAAATCATCCCAGTGGATCGGGCGGAAGAATCGTAGAGCTGGATGTCAATGTGAGATCCTTCAAAAAAGCCCTTTTCAGGGCTAACCATTTAGCACGAAAGATCTTTCTTCTCAAATTGTCAAAAGTAAAAAGACTTACAGTCACAACTAGAAAAAAGTCAAAAGTAAGAAGTAATTATTTTATATTTTTTTATTTCAAAAAGAATTTATGTACAATGAAAAAATCAAATCATGAACTTTAAAGACAAAAAAATGAATGAACTGTAAAGACAAAAAAATGAATGAAAAAATCAACTCAGTCTTTTTTTGTTTATATTCAATATTGTATTGAAATCTTTTTTTTCACTCAGTATGTTTTTCTTTTTTCTTTAGAACGTCAGATTCACATCTGGTTTTATGTTTTCTTTTCCTTTCGTTGGTTTTTATTACCACATCTGGACAGATTTTGTCCTCGTGTTTTGTTACTCGTTTTTTCTTCTTTTCGTTGTTTTGCTGTTTTTCCTCTCCGTACGAGCAACCCGGTTCTGCAGAAAATTCGTTGTTTTTTAGATCCAAAGTTTGTTGTTTTCTTAGATCCAAAGTTTGTTGTTTTCTTAGATTTTTTCGTATTGTAGATATTTTTTCCTCTACCTGTTCTGTTATTTCGCAGATTTCTGAATCGTCGATAACCGTTGTGTCGCTCTGCATGTCTACGGTCTGAGTTTCAACCGATGAGGATGTAGCTTGTGGTGAACTTTTTTTCCATGTATTTTCACTGCAGAATGAATTTAGTGTCCCGACGAATTTCATATCTTTGAGACCGACAACGTTGTAAAACGTTGGTAAAATTTTAATGTCGTGACTGTGTGGATTCACGTAGACAAAAACAAATGTTCCTAGCTGATTTTCTTTTTCTGGACATTCTTTGGCCCAATGTCCTGCTTTGTTGCATGTGAAACAAATATTTGTTCTCTTGCCATTCGCACCATATCGTTTGTCAATCGTCGCTTGATCCAAAACTCTGTATCTGGTAGTACGGTAAACATCTTTTTCTTCTAAATGTTGGTGGGATAAAAATGATCCCACGTAGTTTCCGATATGTTTAACATCATACTTTGATGGTATATTGCCGATCTCATAATCGTGGGTGTATGGATTAACATACAGATACACCCTCTTTCTAAGTGGTGATGTATTTTGCAGCTTTAACTCGCTCATATTCTTTTATCAGCTGTACTGTCTGAGATTGAGTAGGAGAATGATTAGATTTTCACAACTACCGTCTCTATTTATACACTGTTACAACGGAGAGGCTATATAAATTGTTAGTTTTTTCTCACTTCTGCATTATTGTCTTTTCACTCAGAGCTAAAACGATGGGTAAAAGAAAAAGAATAATAACCTATTCAGACAGCGAAAGTGACGATGAGGTATTTCCACCAACAAAAAAGAAAAAAACTAGACCGTTGAAAGAAGAAAGTGACGATGAGATATTTCCACCAACAAAAAAGAAAAAAACTAGACCGCTGAAAGAAGAAAGTGACAGCGACGATGAAAGTATCAACTCTAACTTAGACATGAAAAGTCTATATGATTTAACAGAAAGGGGTAATAAGAAGTCAAGAAAATTTAAAACAGAATCACATGTGCTGATGCTGAGTTTTAAGAAATTTGAAGAATTAACACCTCAGAGACTACTTGGATTATTTGACGATGTTACCCATGAAATCATTCGAAAGTTAAATGCTAACCCGACGGACATGATTAGAATTACCATCAATCATCCTTCTTTGGAAATGGGAATCCATATTCCTTTTTTAGCTGCAGACCAGTTACAAGGTGAAACTATGCTGAATGAAATTGAACGAGTTTTACAATCGAATACAGATTTCGTGTTGAACGATGGATTGATGACATTTGACATTACACATACAATACCACCAAGTGGTAGCGGAAAACAGAAATATAGATCATCAGAATTAGATTCAAAGTTTTTTGCCCGGAAGAAAAAATCTATTATTCAAATTGCCAATCATGACCAACTATGTTTTGCAAGATCTGTTGTTGTGGGAATTTGCTACAGTGAACGTGAAAACACCGAAGCATGGAATAGAAAATGGGATCGTATTTGTCGTTCAAGACGCCCTCTTCAAAAGACTGAAGCTGAGAAATTGTTAAATGAAGCTGGAGTTTCACCAACACAGCCTGTAGGAATTGATGAATACAAAAAAATTCAAACATTCTTGTATGAAAAAGGCTATGTCATTAAAGTTCATCAACAGCATTCAAAAGTGGAAAAAATATTTAAACATCCAGAAGTGAAAACCAATAGTAAGATCATACATTTGTACTTTCATCAAAACCATTATGACTACATCAAATCTATCAAAGGTTTTCTTAGTTGTGCATATTATTGTGAGTTCTGTGATGTGGGTTACTCTAACCGGGAAAGTCATGGTTGTTCAAATATCTGTAAAGGTTGTTACCGCAAAGGAAAATGTCCATCAGAATTTAAAGAATATGTTTGCAATGATTGCAGTAGACGATTTTTTAGTGCTGAATGCTTTGAAAATCATAGAAATGTTCAAGGTAAAGAAAAGAAATCCATTTGTGAATTAGTGAAACTCTGTTCGAAATGTGGTGCACAATATTTTGTCAGAAAGAAAAATCATGTTTGCAATGGAAAGAAAAGGTGTCATATCTGTAAGAGAATTGTTGACTTTTCTCATCGATGCTATATTCAGCCTTACCAAAGTAAGTTGAACCATGCCAGCGATGACGAGAGGAGTTCTTCTGTAGTCAAAAAAAACCCCACAGTTTATTTTCTTTGATTTTGAATGCAAACAAGACACAGGGGTGCACATCCCGAATTATTGTATTGCACACAGAGCATGTGATGAATGTGTCGATAAATCACTTGATTTTCATTGTTCTACATGCAGTGAATTTGAAGAGGGTAGGGAAGTTATTTTTCAAGGTGAAGAAACTTTGAGTCAATTTTGCAAATGGCTCTTTTCAATACATCATAAAGGAGTCACGGCTATTGCTCATAATTTCAAAGGTTATGACGGTCAGTTCATTCTTGACTATATTGTCAAAGTTGGGTTAAAACTTCCAAAATTGATCATGAATGGAAACAATATTATGAAGTTAGAACTGAATGGTGTACGTCTGATCGATTCTTTCAATTTCATGAGTTTTGGTTTGGCAAAATTTCCAGTCACCTTTGGTCTTCAAGAAATGAAAAAAGGTTACTTTCCTCACTGGGCAAATACAGATGAATTTTGGAGTTACATTGGACCCTACTTGGATATGTCTTATTACAAACCCGACTCAATGACCGAAGAGGGTAGGTCAAAATTCATAGTTTGGTATAATGACAAAGTTCGAAATGGTGAGGAATTCAATTTTCAGAAGGAGATGGAATTGTACTGTAGGTCAGATGTTGATATCCTTAGACGCGGGTGTGCTGAATTCAGAAAGCTGTTTATCGAACAGGGTGGTATTTGTCCATTTTTAGAGGCGATTACCATCGCAGATGCCTGTAACAAGGTGTGGCAAAGCAAATATTTACCAGAAAATCAAATAGCTATCATTTCAAGTAAAGACTCATCCAGACGTCGCTTTTCTATGAAAGCGATACGATGGATTCAAAGCGTAGCTCAGGAAAAAGGTATTAATATTCAGCATGCAAAAAATGGTGGTGAAGTTCAAATCGGGAAATATAGTGTAGATGGTTTTCACAGTCAATCAAACACTGTTTATGAATTTCTTGGGGATTTGTATCATGGTTGTCCTGTATGCTATACAGATCAAAAACAGATCAATCCTATTAATGGAAAACCCATGTCTGAATTGTACGAACGTACTTTTGAACGTATAGCAGATATCAAAAAAATGGGGTATAATGTAGTGTACATTTGGGAACACGAATTTGATGCTAAGATGAAGGATAAAGAGTACAAAAAACTCATTGAAAAGTTATATCCACATTTGGACCCTATCGATCCGAGGGATGGTTTGTCCGGGGGAAGATGTAATGCAATAAAAATTGGATATGATGTTGATGAAAAAAAAACCAAAAAGGAAATCAAGTACATTGATATCTGTTCTCTATACCCTTATGTTTGTAAACACAAATCCTACCCTGTAGGTCACCCAAAAATTTTGTCTGCTGAGAATATTGATATGAACAATATTCGACAATATGAGGGATTAATCAAGTGTAAAGTTTTACCTCCAACTGATTTGTTTCAACCCGTTCTCCCAGTTCACTGTAACAACAAAATGATGTTTCCACTCTGTATGAAATGTGCAGAAGAAAGCTCAAACATTTGTAGGCATGGTAAAGAAGAGAGGGCTTTGGTCGGAACTTGGGTTACTTTTGAATTATTCAAGGCTCTTGACTGTGGTTATCGATTATTACAAGTGTATGAAGTTTGGCATTTCAATTCTGTATCAGATCAGTTCTTTAAACATTATGTGGACAATTTCTTGAAAATTAAGCAAGAAGCCAGTGGTTATCCAGGTTGGTGTCAATCAGACTCAGAAAAAGATCAGTTCGTTTGTGAATATGAGAAGGCAGAAGGTGTTCGTCTTGATCCAAGTTGTATTCAAAGAAATCCTGGGAGAAGATCATTTGCTAAGATTATGTTGAACTGTCTTTGGGGAAAATTAGCTCAGCGTGAAAAAATGACCCAGACGGAATACATCAGTGATCCGTCTAAATATTTTGAATTAGTCACCAACCCTAATTTCATTGTAAAGCATGTAGAAATCTTTGACGAGGACTGTTCATTCATCTTGGTTAACTATGAATCAAAGTTGGAACATATTGACACCCACGCTACAGCCAATGTGGTAGTAGGGTCTTACGTAACAGCTTATGCAAGGTTGGAATTGTACAGTGTTCTTGAAAAGTTAAAAGATAGAGTTCTGTATTTCGATACAGATAGTTGTATGTACATTCACGACCCTGAATTATGGAATCCTTCTATTATTAACAGCCGACTAGGAAAATGGACTGATGAAGAACCTGATTGTAAAATTACTCAATTCAGAGGGCTTGGGCCTAAGAATTATGCTTACAAAATGAAAACAAAAGATGGAGAAGAGATAAGCAAATGTAAAGTAAAGGGGGTTACTCTGGATTACAATACAAATCAGGTGGTAAATTTCGATACATATTCGAAATGTGCTTTGGATCGCACAATAGAAATCAAAATTCAGTATGATTGTAGAATTAAAAGACACAGAGATAGAACGGTTACCAGTGAACCACAAACAAAAACGTTTCGCTCTGTATACACCAAGAGAGTTATTGTAAATGGTACTGATACTGTACCCTATGGTTATAGAAGTTTGAGAAAATAATTCTATATCACATTGTTGTGTACCAATCAGTCGAAGTAAGTCGGGGAAAAATATTAGCCGTTGGTCAAAAAATAACAATCATGTTACCGTTACCAATAGAACTACGTGAAAAAATTTATGGAGAATTTGTTCGACAGCATACGCTTGATGAACGAACACAGCTTAATATTAAATTTTTCTGTGTGAAAATTTGGATCAAAAAAATGTTTAAATGGGTTGCAAAAGGAGAAAAGTCCTACAAAGTGTATGGCATAATCAACTTTATTGCGATGATGGTGGACGATTCGGGTTTTGATCTCGATCTCAAGACTCATTTAGCAGATAGCTGCTTGAAAGACAATGTTATTAGTAAACTGTTTCGATCCACAAGTCGATGGACATTTTTTATCGTAGGAACAACAGAAGAAAGTTTTCTTAACGTTCTGAAAATGAAATCAGTTCTATTTGACTTTTACTTACGCTACAAAAAAGGATCTGTTCATGATTCCTACGGAGAAACAATGGAAACCATGTCAGGGTATATTCTATTTGATAGAGATGTTACAGAAGAAGTAGTGAATTCAGCTCTTTCAACAAAAGACGCTTATAGACATGTTGCTCCATTCATAGGACTACGAGATTTCGACGATATGGACGGTGAGTATACAATGTTTTTGGGGTATGATCAATTGCATAAAGACATTACGGAATATGAAAACAAATATGAAACTCGTGGTGTTTGCGAATTTGCATTGTAAAAAAAATTGTTATATACTGTTTTGCGAATAATTCATTGTAAATAATTCATTGCAAAAAAATAATTCAGTGTGAATTTTTTCATTGTCAAGAAAATGTTTTTTATGCTGTATTGTAAAAATGTTTCCTTGTGAATTTTTTTCATTACCAAGAAATTTTTTTCATTGTCAAGAAATTTTTCAGTGTGATTATTTTCATTGTTAAGAAAATGTTTTTTATGCTGTATAGTAAAAATGTTTCCTTGTGATTTTTTTCATTGTTAAGAAAATGTTTTTTATGATGCTTTGCAAAAAATGTTTCATTGTGAATTTTTTTCATTGTCAAGAAATTTTTTCATTGTCAAGAAATTTTTTTATGATACATTGCAAAAAAATGTTTCATTGTTTAGTTCTGTTCAATAAATAAAAGTTCAATAAATAAAAGTTCAAAAAACAATAGAGCTCTTCATTCTGTTTTTTCCCAAAGACTTGTTCTGTCTACATTTTTTCCATACATCGTCTCATAACTTTTTTTGCTATATTAGCATGAAACGTGGCATGGAAAAAAAATGTATGTGCTTTCTGCCAGGTCCGAGCTCTTTAAAAATTTCAATCCTCAGTAAACGTATAAAGCTCGGCGTTATTTTCATACATTCACCATTTTCGGCTCTCAGCTAACGATCACTTCGGAAGCAGTGTCAATATTCGGAAAACAATATCAAAATGGAGGAGATAAATCATCAACTACGTGAGGCTCTCCAAGAGTATCTAAATGCCGGGCAGCAGTTATTACAACTAAACACTCATTTCGTAGGAGAGGAGGAACAAAACCAACTACAACGTATAACACAGCCCTACAAAGATCTCGGCGAAAGATTACTTCAACTATTTTTAAAGACAACGCCTGACATCATCTTGGTTGATATTGAATTTGGGAGGAAGATTACTTTCGATAATGGAGCAATGGTGATCAGAAAAAGAGTTGAAGCATGCCCCATTTGCCAAGCGAATTTCGGGTGCTGCCATTAGAAGTGGAAAAACAGCGTGAGACGAAAAAAACACAGCCTCCAAAACAAAACAGCCCTTTTCAGGGCTACCCATCTACCACGAAAGTTCTATCTTTTTTCAAATTGTCATTTCTTCAAAATTGTCAAAAACTCAAAAGATTTACAATCAGAAAAAAGCCATAGAATAGTCAAACTCTAGTTTTTTCTAACCCGAACAAGAAAAAATGTAACAAAACCACTGGTTGGTCAACAATAAAACATTTAGTATTAGAAATAAAACGGTGATTCTGATTGGATAACATTAATTTGGAGCCAAAACAGCATGAAACGCCGACGCGGGAAAAACATAGGAGAAAATGACGTCATGGGTCAACTAGTTCAATCCGTCTGAAAAGCTATAAATCTCTGCGTTTTATTTTCCATACATTTCATTTTCACAATGGCTACGATAGCACCACTTCTTGGTACTTGGATGGATGCTGAGCGAAAGTTAATAAGAGCAAGGAGGCAAATCGTCTTACTTAAACAACGCTTAGCTGGAGTGAGAAGACGATACGAGAGGGCTGAGCTTGCTAATAACAGGGTGTTCTGTTATAACCTTCGGATGAAGGAACTCATTATTGAGGGCATGCTTGAAATGTATTTTCAGTATGTTATTTCAAAAACAGAGGCGGTAGACCGTCTTTTCCGCGCGCAAATCGCCGCTGAAAGGAGTGAGTCAGACAGCGAATCGACTGATGCCGATACTGAATAAATATTTTCAAAAAATCAGCCCTTCTCAAAAACAGCCCTTTTCAGGGCTAACCATCTACCACGAAAGATCTATCTTTCTTCAAATTGTCATTTCTTCAAATTGTCAAACTTCTTTCTTTTAGAAGAGTTACACTCCAAAGACTCACACTTCAAAGGTCCACACTCCAGAGAGTAAAAAAACTCAGAAAAAGACTAATCCCGACTCAGTGCTCAGTCTTTTAGGTCTTTTAGAGAAATCATTCATAATTGCAGAAAAAAGACTAAGTTCAACTCAATAATCAAATATTTAGAAACAGAAAGCCCTTAAAGTCTAAGTAGTGGATAAAAGTAAACAATAAAGCAATCCTAATAGCATATGGGCTGAAAAGTCTAAGTTCAACTCAATGATTAGGTAAATAGAAAAGAGAATTAATTCATAGAATGAAAAAAGCTCAGTCAAATTCAGTGATATAGGGACAAATCATTCATAGAGATGCAGAAAAACTAAGTTCAACTCAGTGCTCAGACATTTAGAAAGAAAAAATCATACATAGGTGAAGAAATAACTAAGTTCAACTCAACGATCAGACTTTTAGAAAAGAGAAATCGTCCATAGATGTAGAAAAAAGTCTAAGTTCAACTCAGTGATATAGGGATAAAATAAAAAAAAAGTCTAAAAAGTGATCCAATGCACATATAAAACAGTAAACTCTTGATTATTTTTTCTCATTTACCATTAACTTTTCGTAAAACCTGAGCCAGTATCCCACACTGTTTGGATTAACATTTTTTTCTCTTATTGCTCTTCTGGTTAGAAGAAAGAGAACGTTTCAGATATATCAGACATGAAATTGAGCATCTGATGCAAATGCTAGATAAAATGGAATCAATCAAAAGAAAGAGAGGAGGATAAAAAAAGTGCATTCTGTACAAAAAAAGCAACCCTTTTCAGGGCTAGCTATCTTAAATAAACATCTTTCTTTTCATTTTGTCAGAAGACTCATAATCAAAAAAAGTCATAGGTTAGTTAAACTCTAGTTTTTTCTAACCCGAACAAGAAAAAATGTAACAAAACCACGGATTGGTCAACAATAAAACATTTAGTATTAGAAATAAAACGGTGATTCTGATTGGATAACATTAATTTGGAGCCAAAACAGCATGAAACGCCGACGCGGGAAAAACATAGGAGAAAATGACGTCATGGGTCAACTAGTTCAATCCGTCTGAAAAGCTATAAATCTCTGCGTTTTATTTTCCATACATTTCATTTTCACAATGGCTACGATAGCACCACTTCTTGGTACTTGGATGGATGCTGAGCGAAAGTTAATAAGAGCAAGGAGGCAAATCGTCTTACTTAAACAACGCTTAGCTGGAGTGAGAAGACGATACGAGAGGGCTGAGCTTGCTAATAACAGGGTGTTCTGTTATAACCTTCGGATGAAGGAACTCATTATTGAGGGCATGCTTGAAATGTATTTTCAGTATGTTATTTCAAAAACAGAGGCGGTAGACCGTCTTTTCCGCGCGCAAATCGCCGCTGAAAGGAGTGAGTCAGACAGCGAATCGACTGATGCCGATACTGAATAAATATTTTCAAAAAATCAGCCCTTCTCAAAAACAGCCCTTTTCAGGGCTAACCATCTACCACGAAAGATCTATCTTTCTTCAAATTGTCATTTCTTCAAATTGTCAAACTTCTTTCTTTTAGAAGAGTTACACTCCAAAGACTCACACTTCAAAGGTCCACACTCCAGAGAGTAAAAAAACTCAGAAAAAGACTAATCCCGACTCAGTGCTCAGTCTTTTAGGTCTTTTAGAGAAATCATTCATAATTGCAGAAAAAAGACTAAGTTCAACTCAGTACTCAGTCTTTTAGAGAAATCATTCATAGAGTGAAAAAAGACTAAGTCCAACTCAATAATCAAATATTTAGAAACAGAAAGCCCTTAAAGTCTAAGTAGTGGATAAAAGTAAACAATAAAGCAATCCTAATAGCATATGGGCTGAAAAGTCTAAGTTCAACTCAATGATTAGGTAAATAGAAAAGAGAATTAATTCATAGAATGAAAAAAGCTCAGTCAAATTCAGTGATATAGGGACAAATCATTCATAGAGATGCAGAAAAACTAAGTTCAACTCAGTGCTCAGACATTTAGAAAGAAAAAATCATACATAGGTGAAGAAATAACTAAGTTCAACTCAACGATCAGACTTTTAGAAAAGAGAAATCGTCCATAGATGTAGAAAAAAGTCTAAGTTCAACTCAGTGATATAGGGATAAAATCAAAAAAAAGTCTAAAAAGTGATCCAATGCACATATAAAACAGTAAACTCTTGATTATTTTTTCTCATTTACCATTAACTTTTCGTAAAACCTGAGCCAGTATCCCACACTGTTTGGATTAACATTTTTTTCTCTTATTGCTCTTCTGGTTAGAAGAAAGAGAACGTTTCAGATATATCAGACATGAAATTGAGCATCTGATGCAAATGCTAGATAAAATGGAATCAATCAAAAGAAAGAGAGGAGGATAAAAAAAGTGCATTCTGTACAAAAAAAGCAACCCTTTTCAGGGCTAGCTATCTTAAATAAACATCTTTCTTTTCATTTTGTCAGAAGACTCATAATCAAAAAAAGTCATAGGTTAGTTAAACTCTAGTTTTTTCTAACCCGAACAAGAAAAAATGTAACAAAACCACGGACTGGTCAACAATAAAACATTTAGTATTAGAAATAAAACGGTGATTCTGATTGGATAACATTAATTTGGAGCCAAAACAGCATGAAACGCCGACGCGGGAAAAACATAGGAGAAAATGACGTCATGGGTCAACTAGTTCAATCCGTCTGAAAAGCTATAAAACCCAGCGGCATTTCCCGCACATCATTCATTCTCTTCAAGTTGCTGCAACATGGAGTGTGCGTTGAGAGACATGAGTTTTTCTGAACTCGCCCAGATGGCATCCAAAGAAAAGAAGAAGAAGAAGGAGTTCGTCGTGCCCCAGACCGAGTGCTGGGATAGTGACAACGAGCCACCGTTCTCGTTGGACTTCGCCTTGGACGAGCAGCAACTAAAAAGGCTGAAGAGGAGGGCTGCAAGTAGCTGTCCGGCGTGCAGGAAGGTTGGAGGTTGTGCTTAAAAACACAACCTCCAAACCAGGTCCTTTTTTTAGGACCACCCCAACAGCCCTTTTCAGGGCTAACCATCTACCACGAAAGTTCTACCTTTCTTCAAATTGTCAGACGTAAGTTCTATCTTTTCTTCAAATTGTCATTTCTTCAAATTGTCAGACGAAAGTTCTACCTTCAAGCTGTCAGACGAAAATTCTATCTTCAAGTTGTCATTTCTTCAAATTGTCACAGCTCTTTTCAGAGCTAACCCAACAGTCCTTTTCAGGACTAACCATCTACCACGAAAGATCTATCTTCAAGATGTCAGACGAAAGATCTATCTTCAAGCTGTCAGACGAAAGTTCTATCTTCAAATTGTCATTTCTTCAAATTGTCACAGCTCTTTTCAGAGCTAACCCAACAGTCCTTTTCAGGACTAACCATTACCACGAAAGATCTATCTTCAAGATACCAGACGAAAGTTCTATTTTCAAGCTGTCAGACGAAAGTTCTATCTTCAAGTTGTCATTTCTTCAAATTGTCACAGCTCTTTTTCAGAGCTAACCCAACAGTCCTTTTCAGGACTAACCATTACCACGAAAGTTCTATCTTTCTTCAAAATTGTCATTTCTTCAAATTGTCAAACTTCTTTCTTTTAGAAGAGTTACACTCCAAAGAGTTACACTCCAAAGAGTAAGAATCATTCATAGATGCAGAAAAAAGACTAAGTCCAACTCAGTGCTCAGTCTTTTAGAGAAAAAATCATCCATAGGGTGAAAAAACTAAGTCCAACTCAATGTCCAGGTATTTAGAAAGAGAAAAAATCATACATAGGTGAAGAAAAAAACTAAGTCCAACTCAGTGCTCAGGCTTTTGGAGAAAAAATCATTCATAATTGCAGAAAAAGACTAAGTCCAACTCAATGTCCAGACATTTAGAAAGAAAATTCATTCATAGATGCAGAAAAAAAGTCTAAGTCCAACTCAGTGCTCAGTCTTTTAGAGAGAAAATCATTCATAATTGCAGAAAAAGACTAAGTCCAACTCAATGTCCAGGCATTTAGAAAGAGAAAAAATCATCCATAGGGTGAAAAAACTAAGTCCAACTCAATGTCCAGGCATTTTAGAAAGAAAAAATCATACATAGGTGAAGAAAAAACTAAGTCCAACTCAATGCTCCCCCCTTTTGCCTTTTTTTGCAGAAAAATCCACTCAGGGTAGGCAGAATAGGGATTATAAAAAATGCAACTTCTTTCAGAGTGGCAGAATAGGGACAAATTTCTTTCAGGGGTGGTGATGTAGGGCGTCAGGGAGGGTCGCATACGGCTCTGACCCGGCCTGGTCAGAGCCGGATGCGACCCTCCTATACTACTCCTGCCACGCTTAACTTCCGCCATCCACTTTTTCACTATAGCATATGAAGGGGGTATCATTCCCTAGTGTTGTTACCATATCAATGTGGTATCCTTAGACGCTAGACCTCCCTTTTGTAAAATATTGAATTACTGCTCTTTCACTGATTTTGTCCATTTTGCAAAAGTCATGTGCCTTGTTTACTTTAGAGTGCTACCTCTTCGACATATACTGACCAATTACCAATCTTCGAGTACACAGCCTTAACGACGTATATCACAAATGTTCACGCGCATCCTACTGCACATGTGCTTATGTCATGGATAGTGCATCAAAAGTGCACCTATGTATTTTTTCTCTTATGGTAATACTATTTTTTTCGAACATATATGGTAATACTATTGGTGCACTGAAACGAGTATCACTTTCTTCGGGTAGTATTAGTAAAGAGAGAGAGAGAGAAATGGATCTGTGAACTGCCCCGTGATATATTCAAATACTGTTGACACTGCGTTACAGACCAAATAAGCAAACAAAAGCAGTGAATTTAAAGCTGTGAAAGTATAGCTGTTTCCACTTTGAAAATTCTTGTAGGAAAACAGAGAAATCGCACCAAATGAGTAATTTCTTCTTTTCCCACTATGTCTGCTGAGCTTTTATCCTACTTTTTCTTGAAAAAATTAACTTCCACAGTGACCGTCATCCCCTTTTTCTGACGAAATAAGCACGGATAGGTACCATTTTTATTTTTTCTTATTGTTTAGAACTATAAATACTATAAGTGTGGAATTTTTTAAGAAAAATCTGACCGCAAGAAAGTATGTATATATCCAAGATTAACCCTTAATTCGGTCAAATTACCTCCCTTTTTAACTCAATGGTTTATAATTTTATAACATGCATTTTTGTACACTTACCATGCTCAAAACCAGGCTTTTATATATTTTTGTGCAAAAATAACTTCATTTTCAAATGATGTATATAAAAAAAAGCGTGTTAAATCCAATATACGCTGAATTTGGAACTGTATATACCTTTTTCATAGGCAAATGAGCACAGTGACCCATATTTTTTTTTACTGTAATCTCCCAGAGACATGATGAGCTTTGTATGTGCAAAGTTTAAAAAAAAAATCTGTCCGTTAGAAAAAATTGTGATATACGTCGTTAAGTAATCAGGGAATAATAGGGGTGAAAAAGTACACCCCTGCTGAACTCATCCAGTACAAGGCTCACAACTTATCAATCAGCCCATACCAGTAGGTTACTTAGATTATCATTGTATCGCCGAACTTCAAAAATTTAAATATCACTGAGCTTAGTAAGGCATTATTTTGCAAACAAGCAATGAATAAGCAGGTGTAAGAAAAACACGTTTTCTTTAATGGCATTTACCTTTTCAAAACGATGCGTCGCTTTTTGACGTTATTTTAGAATTTTGCGCCAGAATGTCGCAAATGCTTGTAGGAAAGTCACATGATCAATAGCAAGCGTTAGTTATGTGGGATCGTACCACCCATTGTTAGTTTCATTCTAAGTTCAATTCTAGATTAAGAAAGTAACGCAACTTCTGATTGGCTAAACCGTTTGGTTTAGCCAATCTGAAGTTACGTTTCTTTCAAATTTAGAGAATTCTTGGGGAAAAAATGTATTTAAGAATGGTTGGGAAAATTGACAGTGACTTGAACAATGATATGATTTAATTTTTTTTAAATTGTAATTCAAGGAAGCTATGTTTTAAGCTTTTACCAAACAATCCCGAGTTTTAACGACCTTGAGAAAGAAAGCTTTTGAAAACATTTTTGGAAAGGGAGAAAATGTTGGTAACCAGCCTTTTCTCCTGTTACCACAATGTTTTCTACCCTTCCAAAAGCGAATTTCAATTTTGAGACACATTCATTTTATCGTCTGCAAATGCTTGGGGCGTCTAAAATTCCGTCGTTTGGGAAAGAGTTAAAACGCTCGTCAGCTACACAGGCGTGACACATGTATTTGTACGTGGGAATGGGTTTATTACAATAATGCAATAAAATGCATTTTACATGTTACCTGTTAATTAACCTCTTTCTTTCTGCAAGCATTTTCAGCTCGGCTTTTTACGAAGAAAACGTTGAGTTATTGCCGTAAACCTGTCGTCGTCTGCATCGTCGTCGTGCAAAAATTTGACATTTTACAATATCCCTGTTTTTACTGAAGATATTTACTGCAAACTTGGACACGTTGTTAACTTTAAAATGGGGAACCCATATAACAAGGGCAGATAACCATTAAAGTATTTTTGACACTGTCATGCCCTTTTTCGGCTTAAAATTTTCACTGACAACGAAGCACCCGCAGGCGAAGTTGTCACCTTCATACGGTGCTTTTGTTTCAAAATTTAGCATCGATGTTTTCACAGTTACTCGCAGCAAATAATTGTGTTTCAAGACGTAGTGCTGAGTGAACTTTGTTACGAATCTTTTACAATGTTTGCCTCTTTTGCCACTTAAAAAAATTAATTTGATGAAAAAATACGCCACTAATTATCAGTAGTGTGAATATAATAGTAGAATAGAACGGAGGAAAAAAAGCGATATTGGGAAAACTCCGTAATGAGTGAGATTTTATTCAAGCACTTCCCAATAATGTATAGCACGTCGGGACGGTAAGCTTTCCGCATTTGACGATCGCAGTGTATTTGTATGTGGGGTCGTGATCTCTTTATTTCTTTAAGTTTTCTTATAGTTAAGTGTTTTTCTGTGTGTGAACTTTATTTTGATGGATCCAGCAATCAGTTACTAAGAGTTAATTCGATGAGGAATCTGATGGATTTTTTTTTTTTTTCTTCTGAAAACAGTGTTTCTCACGTGGTCCCTCCTTACCCGTTTACAAGGCAGTAGAATTTTAGACTTGTCCAAATTGAAAGCATTTGCAGACGACAAAATAACTTTGGCTCAAATGATGTTATTTACTTTGGAAGGATTGAAAACATTGTTGGAAAAGGAGAAAATGCTGCTCACCAGCATTTTCTCCTTTTCCTAAAATGTTTTCGTTGAAACTCGTGATCATATTGTAAAGGTGAATTGGATTAGTATTTCTTGACGCTAGGTTGATGTTCATCGAAAGACTTGAGTTCCAGATAGCTTTGGACAACGTTGTGGGCTTCGTTTCCGATGGCAATGTCGGATATACATCATTATTTTCTTGCAAAGTTCATTGTTTAGGAGATTTGATCTGCCGAATACAGCTTACAAGGATCTGTAAAACAGACTGTGAGAACAAAAATATGTTAATATAGACAATTTTCAACCTTTTCTTCTTATCAATATCATTCAAAGAGGTATTATATCATAGTTCGTTAAAGCTTGAAATGCTGAAGGCAAACTAGTGTCAGTTTTAGCTCGGATGTTTTCGAAGAAAACGTCGAGTCATTGTGTTAGCCCTGGCCTCGTCGTCGTCGTCATGCGAAAACTTTGAAATTTTGTAATAGTTCTGTTAATACTCACGATATTCACTTCAAACTTAAACAAGTTGTTAACTATCAAAAGGGGAACAGGTAACCATTAAAAATTTTTGACAAAGTTATGCCCTTTTTTTCGACTAAGAATTTTCACTGAAAATCAAGCACTTGCAGCCGAACGTTGCCGCATGCAGTGCTCCCTTTTTCCCCCCTCAAAAAATTAGATTTAAGGTCTACGGCCCCTAAGTCTCATATTAAAAGACGGAAGTTGTCGAGATTGGCCGAATAGCCTTTACGAAAACGTCGATGTGACACGATATTTACCGATGAGTTTAGGGGTCGTAATCCTTAAGTAGACCACTATATAAGCAGACATGTTTTTGTAAGTTAAAATTAATCTTCAACAGTTTTTCACGTTTTCTTTCGATCAAACACTGTAACGAGGTTAAGGAGAAGTAATGATATATAGTTCTTATCCTTATGATGCTTGGCATGGCTCAATGGGGAAAATGTAGATCAAGATCAGACTGCAAAAATAGTGCAGTTTCATCTTGGATGTTCACGGTCCAATACGTTGACATTTTCCCCGCATTATTTTGCTTTTCAGTATTGGCTAATAGTTTTCATTTGATTAAGTTATCTGTTTTACTCTGTACCAGTTGGCAAAATTTTAGACGTGTCGAAATTGAAAGCAAAATTTGTAGGCGACAAACTAAATTTGGCTGAAATAAATAGACTTGTCTTCAAAGAGGGTGAGGAAACATTGTGGGAAAAGGACAAAATGCTGGTAACCAGCATTTTCTCCTTTTCCGACAATGTTTTCAAAAACCTTCCTCAAGGTCGTGTCCCCGTGGTGCAGGGTTAAGGAATAAGTCCGGTCTTCCTTAACATTACGTACCGTCATCGTAAACAATGGCTGATTTATATCTACAAGCATTGTTTTTCAAGTTGAAACCACTTTTCGAAGGGAAGTCCTGTATAGTTCCGCTTTATAAGTTATTAATTTTACTCTTTCATTCTAAACCTAACATACGAACTTGATCTCTTCTGAAGACTGAAAGTACGATCCACAGAATCTCAGAAAGATTTTTATTTTATAGGCTTTATTAAATAAGCGGGCCGTCTAGATCCAAGATCATAATGAATGTTCTGTGCAGTCTGAACTTGATATATGCCGTCAGCTATTTAAGCCCCTTGCGCTGAAAAGGGTTAATCCCGTTACTGAACAACCGACTTTTATACCATTAGATTTCGTTTGCATGATAAGGTAACTTTTTTAAAGGGGGGGGGGGGGTATTGTAGGAAAGGAATAGGACCACTTATTTATTTTCTCACAGTGTTTCGTCAATGCCGTCTTCTACGTAGGCATAAAATTCTCACTTGTATGACTGATAAGCAAAATTAATTAAGTCGTCCTCTTGTAAAACAGGGTTAAAGGCATCTCCGTGGTGCATTGCAACAGGCAAGACATTAAATAATTATGGATCCATAAAATCCTTTTTGTCAAACAACCGACTGAATCATGAGGTAGAATTGCCCATCGAAATGCAGAAAATTTACAAATAGCATAAGGCTTCCAAGTCTGCTTGCGACGTCCGCGCAGGCAGACATGGGTCGAAACTTTTTGCCATTTGCAACTTTTCTGCAAGTCAAATAACCATTCTACCCCATGATTCAGTCGTGCTGTGCGACAAAATAGATTTTATGGATACATATCTATGTGATGATTTGCTTTGTAACATACATCACAGAGATGCATTAAACCCGCTTTTGCCAGAACGCCGCTCGTTTATTTGGCGGTAAAGAGCTAAAATTCCGTTAACTCTTTACCAAACGACAAAATTACAGACTGGTCCAAATTGAAAGCATTTGCAGACAACAAAATAAATGTGACTGAAAAATTGAAATTTGGTTAGGGAAGGGTAGAAAACATTTTGGTAAAAGGAGAAAATGCTGGTACCAGCATTTTCTCCTTTTACCAAAATGTTTTCAAAAGGCTTCTTTCTCAGGGTCGTTAAAAGTCGGGATTGTGTGGTAAAGAGTTAAGTTTTCGATTATGATATTAACCCCTCGGGCACAGGATAAATGAAATTGGATATCGCCATGCAAGGAAAAATAGGTGAAATATTGTAATTTCCTTTGACTTAACTGGTCTTACAGTAGTGGGTATTGTAGACCCAACATCGAACTGCGCTTTCTGTCTACAGTTGGCCCCTTACCACACAATCCCGACCAGTTTAAAGGAAGTATTTTAACACACTGTTTGCAAAAAGGTGAAAATGCTGGTTCTCTCACAATGTCTTTCCAAAGACAAATCCCATTGTAAAAGCCATGTTTAATTTGGAATTTGCAAATACTTCCAGTATCAACAAGTCTAAAATGTCGCCGGGAAAAGAGTGAATATGGTGGATGTGTCATCATGAGACTCGCGATTCAATCCTCACCTGCTGCTCAGCAGGTGGGAATTCAACTGCAAGCCTCTTGCTGGGAATGGGAGTTTCATGGAAGCTTTCTTCAACACGGTTTTGACCAACTGCAGCCTAGTACTGGTGATACCCTGGAAAACACACGAGTGTGATGCAGCCGTGGTGTTACTGATATACAACTGAAATTGGTGAGAGTCATAAATCAGTCAGTCAGTCAGCCAATCAATCAGTCAAACCAACTAACCAATAAACCAACCAGCCAACCAATCGATCAATCAATCAAGGATGAATGTATGTGTTTGGTACGAATTTCTTTAACTCTCAGCCCTACAGGCAAAAACAGAGGCTTTTGAGGACGATCTAGATCAGTATTAGACTGCACAGAAGGCGCAGTCTGATCTTGGATCTATACCGTCTGCCTTTGTAGTAGCTTATATGATTAAAATCTTTCGAGGTTTCAGGTTTCAGGAAATCGAAGTTAAAGCCTTCGATATTGGTGGGATTTTCCTAGTTCTATTGACAATTTGTTCCGAAGTCATATCACCGTGTAAACATGAAGAGAGTGCGGTTTAGTTTATTGTTGGTCATGCACTTGAAAATAATCTCTTTAACAAACTTTGTTAGCTTTAAAAAAGCTACATATTGGTTGTTTGGCCCGGTTGATTCTGTACTGTATCAATGTAAGCTTGTTTGTGTTGCCATTCCTCATGTAATGCTGTACCGAGCTCACCCCACGCCTCTGGTGGTGGATTATACCTTCTGTAATTGTATGGCTAAAACAGATAATGCACGTGTATCACGACAAGTATAGTCACTGACCTGCACACCGAATTAACATCTCGTTTCCGTTTGCTGTTCCTTTTGCTCTCTGACACTGACCCATGTTCCTCTTTCAGTAGGAGTATTCAATTACTTACCGTGCGATGGTTGTAAGAATATCTTCGGTATCAAAATATCCGACATTTGCCATCGCCAGCGATGAGCCGAGGCCTATTACCTCTCGAGCATCTATGGGATGTCACTGGAAAATGTCTATGTGAGAAAAGGAGAAAATGCTGGTTATCTGCATTTTCTCCGGTTCCAAAATAGATTTTTAAAATCTTTCTTTCACAGGGTCATTAAAACTCAGGTTTATGTGGTTAAAGGTTAATGATAAGATAATCATGACACAAAACGACCTCAGATGGAAGCAGGTATGGTTATAACTATTGTAGTTTAAACCCGTTGTGTTCCAGGCTTTGTACCGGATAATAAGGCGACAGTGCTGAAAGGATGTGTATGATGTTATAGTGATAATGTGACCCAAGGTGGATGTGACGAAAACGAGGCAAAAAATGCAGGAGAGTATGTGTATATCGGAAATCGAGCTTTGGCTCGAAAGAAACCCAAGACTTTTGCAAGACATCTTCCTGAAGAAGGCGGATGCCACACTCGTAAACAAATGGTTGGTGAAGAACGGGTATCTTGCTTTACAAGACTATCACCCGACCAAACAGATAAGTTTCTCGGAGGACAGTAGCGATCCATCGTCACCGTCTCCAGAAGTGCGAGGAGACGTTTTCTTCTCTAGACACACGAGGAACAATTCCAAGAAACATTTACGCCATGACTACGCTAAATCTAAGTACAGAAATATGTTTCGAACTTACGAGCCACAACTGGTTGTTTCAGATACATCCGCGGACGATAGACGCACGAATCTGAAAGAAATGAGGATGTTTCGATCGTTGCCTCCGAGTTCCAGTAATATACTCAGTGTTCTGATACAGTCTAAAGTGCGGCTACCGAGATATCCCAGCAAAGATATCGAAAAGAAAAAAGAACAAAGACATAAAAACGAAATGGAGTTCTTTATGGATATAGTTAAAGATATTTCAAATGATCTGGATCTTCTAAGTTTGAGTGAAAAGATAATCGCAAACATCAACGTTTTAACGGATGCCGACCATGCATCCATTTTTGTGGTTGAGGGCAAAAATAACAACAAACCGTCATTGGTGTCAAAACTGTTTGACGTTCACGCAGGAACCCATTTTATGCCAACAAAAAACGTGGATAATTGTATTCGTGTTCCTTGGGGCAAAGGAATCATTGGATATGTTGCAGAAAACGGAGAAACTGTGAATTTACTGGAAGCGCACAAAGTGAGTATTCCTTACATTCTTCCCTTTTCTAGTAACCAGGACAGATTGTTAAAGGCCCAGAGGTTTTAGAAGATTTCTGTTTATTAATCCTTAACCCGCTAAATAAGTTAAATGAAACTTTCAAGCTCCTTCTTGGACAGTGCTGATCCAAGATCAGACTGCACGTTCTGTGCAGTCTGATCTTGATCTATACTGTCCGCAAAAGGTCCTTGAGTTGCAAATTCTGTACAGACTGATGTTAATCTACACTGTCCGCAAAAGGTCAATGAGTAGCGCGTAGTAGCCTAACGGTTAAATACTAATCTTGGGATGTATTCAATCATACGTTCTGTAATCAGTTCTAGTTCTTTATTACAAGACTGAACATGTGATTGGCTGAGATATATGTATAGCCTTACGTCATAGCCAATCAGATGATAAGTTTTGTAGTTTAGCTTTACAGGAAATCTTGGAAACTTTGGAAAGCACGGTCATAGCAGCTATTCACCAAAGCCCAGGTTCAAGTCTGCTCATATTTTCCTTTCATGTACAGTATTCTGACTTTACTTTCACAATTATGACAAACTAATGATAACGGAAAGGATTACTGTTTATCATGTATTTAGCTATAAAGAAGCGATAACGTGACAGCGATAAGGAGTGGCGAAGAAATTTTTAGCGCTAGAATCCAGGATATTGTGGCTGATACCTGTACCTGATAAATTGTCTCAGTGACCCAATTAATATAAGCCAAGTTCATTTGAAACTGTTGAATTAAATGTGGATTTTGTTTAGATTCAGCCGGCTTAACGACAAAATCGTCATTTGAGTATTATGCAACATGTCGTCCTCCATTTAAATACTTGGATGATGACTTTGATTGAACTTTTGTACTAAGAAAGCCAGACTGGTCGATCAATCATATAAACACGTGTGAATCAAGAGTAAATGTACTCAAAGTTTCTGGTTACCAACAGACTTTTTTGTTTGCGAGCTGCATTTATAAATATATATTTTACTAAGTCGACCGAAAGCTGGCGCAGTTACATTTACCTACAGCATTTTTTTTTTTATTTTCGTCACACGCCATTTTGAGACATGATGAACCTGGCATAAAGAAGGATCCGTGTTGCACTAAAAGATATATACCATGTTCTGTGAAAAGGGGGCTGAATGCATCTGCAAAAAGTATCGACCCATGTCAGTCTGCGCAGTACGCGCAGGCTGACATGAGTCGATACTTTTTGCTAAATGTAAATTCTCTGCATATCAAAGAACAATTCTACCTCCAGCTCCTGTCAATTATTACACAAAGTTGATTTTATGGATCCATGGTTATGTGATGACCTGCTTGGTGTAATGCATCACGAAAATGCGTTAAGGCCCTTTTTCAAGAGCATGATTCATACAGAGGTGAGATGGCTTAAAACCCCGACTATTTAATTGCAGCCGAGCCCCGGTAGCTCAGTCGGTAGCGTGCAGGACTTGAGAACACGGGGTCCAGGGTTCGATCCTTGGCTACAACCCCTGGCTCGGCCAATTTCTTTCCGAGGATTGATGATAGTCATTGCGACAGGATTCATTCCTCTCTCTCCTCTGACCATTGTTTCGAGGATGATTATGTGGGAAAGCAGCCAGTGGCTTGGAAAGAAAATTGTGCGGAGTACTGGTAAAAGAGACTCCAGGAAAGCATGGATAGGTGCACTGGCCGCCGCGATGTAACTGAAATAATGTTGAAAACGGCGTTAAACACCATACATTCAATCAATCAATCAATTTAATTGCAACCCGTGCTCACAGGGTCGAATGTAGAGTTTCAGGTGAACTCGCCCATGAATATAGGGTCATACTAATTTGGTACCCTGGACAAATTTACCATGGTCGCAAGCGAGTCATTGGGCAGAAATATGGTTGGAACTGTCCTGTAAAGTAATTTTAACAAGCGTCTATCCTGTTACCAAACAATCCCGTGTTTTGACGACCCTTTTGTCGTCTGCAAATGCTTTCAGTAAGGACACGTCAGAAATCTTATCGTCTGCTAAAGATTTAATGCGTCAGGACTTGGGATCAAGCGTGTCCCAAAGGCACTTAATTTTGTTCTGCCCACGTCTATGTTAACTTTTCAAATTATTTACTCTTAGGCTGCTGAGCGCAACTCAAGGACCTTTTGCGGACAGTGTAGATCAAGATCAGACTGCGCAGAACGTGCAGTCTGATCCTGAATCTACACTATCCGACTCGGAGATATTTTTCCCAAAAATATACATTTGAAATAACAAAATTTGGGTTTTTACTACGGTTTGAAAGTTTCGTTTCATTTCTTTTACACGTTAAGAATTAAAGTACAGCCACATTTCGACCTTTTGTCGAGCGCTCAACTGTTAGAAGACCCTGTTTTACTCCATTTTGTTTTTTCTTGAACGGTTTGTCAGTTTGTTTGTAACGTGTTATGGTGTAAAACGTCGTTTTTAATTGTTAAAGATGCATCTTACAGCCAGAGAGTAAACAAACGCTGTTAAAACTTGACGGTGTTATAGTCTCGTCAGCTGTGTTAACGTAGATAAAAAATCAATATACGAGTAAGGTGTATGGGGTAAAGAAACTGTAGGGATTTTTCTTCGATTTAAACCGGAGACTGTGGTTGTTATGTCTATGGCTAGCTGCAATAGAATGAAATGCATTTTCTATCTGCCGTAATCTGTGCAACCTTGCAACCATCAGGGTCAATATTTGGCATGAAGATATAAGAGTGATTATAGTTTCATAAAATAAAGAAAAAAGGGTTATAAAACGGGATGAAAACGAGTGAAGATGTATGTTTAATTCTTTCAGTTATATCGTGGCTGACAGTGCACCAATGCATGCGTTCATTCAGTTTCCTTTATAGGTACTTTTCACAAAATTCTTTTCAAACCACTGGCTGCTTTTCCACATAAGCATCGTCGAAACACCGATCAGCGGTGAGAGAGGAATGAATCTGCTTGAGCAGATATGCCTTTAAAAAAGTCAAGTATCAGCTTCAGTTGTACATGATTGCAATGATAATTAAAATTCTACTCTGTTTAAATGCCTTACGATCAGAGAGAGAGACTTTACAGACTGAGTTTCTGGGCTTGTCTACTTGCACTAGCGTGTGGAATGTTTAAAATAAGTCCGTGTGTAAATGGGTAAAAACCCATAGAGGATAAACACCCCTAGATTCAATTATCCTGAAAGTAGATTCATCATATTATTCCGCGCGACAATCAATTTATCAGAGAGAAAGTATAAAATTGGATGTAAATTGATGGCCTCCGAGTTATCGAAGATCGGGCATCTTAAAGGGGCGTATAAGTTTTTTTTTTGCCGTGGATCGAAATTACTTGTAAAACATTGATAAATATTCTTGAAAAAAAAAAAAAACTCTGAAAAAAAGCTGAACAGTAGCATTTAGCAAAATATGTAGTTTTGACCAATGAAAAAACAGGATAGTTTTGCAACCCGTCTCTAATTTTATGAGACTGTCTGTTGTTGTCCTGGTATGATTCCAGAAAATATGAATCGTGTCAAAATGGGTCTAGAACGCCCAAAACACCACAAATTTTCATGTGACAAAAATGTAGCTGGTATTAAATAAAATTCAGAAACTATTCGGTAAAATATAAAACAATTATATGACTGTTCGAACTTAAACAAGGCGTATTTTATAAACATTGAAATGAATAATTAATAATATAGGACAAAACGTTTCTATAGCAACGGAAACAGATGTAAAATAAATTTTTTTTATGAAGTTTTGCCCCTATGCACTCAGAGGACAGCTTTTAGTGCTTTTGCAGACGGCTTAGAATCGGTTTCGACTGCGCAGATTAAATCAAAGCACTGAAAGCACTACTGAGGTAGGGTGCGTGTAATCCGACTCAAGTTGAAATCAAGCTGCTCTACCGATATAATAAGCATGTAGTGATGAACTATAGAAAATTATGAGAACTTAAATAAAAATCTAATGTTCTGGGGACGTATTCATTAAACATTCTTAAGAACAGTCTTAGTCTTTATATCTGAGACTTTCTAAATTTGAAAGTAACACAACTTCTAATTGGCTAAACCAAATGGTTTAGCCAGTCAGAAGTTGTGTTACTTTCAAATTTAAAAAAATCTTGAAGAATGAGACTAAGAATGTTCTTAAGAATGGTTGGTGAATACAGACCCTGGAATGACATTAAGCTGAATCAGACGTCATTACGGATTTTATAAAATACACAGGCTAACAAAAAAAAAAAAAAAAAAAAAAAAAATCAAGGAAGTAAATATTTAAAATGCATTGTTAAAATCCGCTAATTTATGAATATAGCAAATGTTCTTAGCATTTATCTCCTTTGGTTCTCAAACTACACCATAAACTTGTTGGTATTTTATTTATAAGTTTTATGGACAGAAAAAGTTCAGCTTCTGTCTAGATGATTATGTTTAGCACAGGAGCCTTTTTTTTTCATTAGCTTTGTCCGTCTGAGAATGGATGTTTTCACATACAAGTCTCCAAGATCAAGTTGACAGCGGGTTTGGAAAGATCACATGCAATCAAAATGTGTGAGTTGCTGATACCCTAGTTGAATTTAGAAAATATTTCACCCACATAATTATAGTCACATTATGAGACTACGTGTAGAATGGAGGCTTCACATACCATTCAGGGTCACAGTGAGGGATTAAGGGTCACATGCACTTTATCATATTTGTTACATTGATAGAAAAGTCAAATCTTTGGTGGAGACATCTGTTTTTAACAAAAAAATTACCGGTATCTACCATGTTTATTTTGATGTTAATGGATTTGCTCAGATGTATTTAATGTTCAACATGAAGCAAGATTTGTGTCGTTCTATTTTTGTTTGTTTGTTTTGTTCCAGACTGTACGCCTCATGCCAAACAAAATATGTCTAAAGCTGCAAAACGCTTGGAAATCTTGTATAAATACTGTTTGAAGAATCCTTGAGTACACCTCCTTTATATCCATTGATATCTTGACATTTAAAACATGACATTTTCCGCGTGTTAATTTTCTGAAATTTTATTGCAGTACAGGCTAGACTAATGCTCTGTTTAAGCTAATTATGGCTCATTTATCTTTGGGGAAGTAGAGCGATATGGGCGCATGATGGTTTTTTTTTTATTTTATGGGATTTGTTTATGTTATGTTCATTTTTATACATCTTACTTACTTTTTCTTTATTACAAAAGGGGGCATTTCTTCGTGTTTCCCATATCGCTTTTAGTCTTATCGTGACGCTTCTGGTCTTTATGTAGCAGTTCTTAACGCTTTTTGTCGCTTTTTTTTTTGTGGGTCTGATACGAAAAAGCTTATTCCAACTAAATTGCTTCTTTCATCTTATCATGATGCGCTGATCCAACGCTCGGCTTAAAAATTTTGTGATGATTCTGTTTATTTCTTGACATATTTATCGTGCAAGTCGTTTAACTTTCCCTTGTGTGAATGTCGTTTAAATGTTGCAACAATGCCAACCTAAATAGATTGTGTTTTTAATTGATACTATTTTGCCAGGTATTGATATTGCGATGTTAGGTTCCCCAGAATCAAGAATTGGGCATAAAAGGACTTAGACTCAATTCTAGTTCATCCACTGTATAGAAAATTACATGTACATTCATGGGTTTTTCCCCGGGGAGGGGGGGGGGGGGAGGGGCGGATCAACAACCACCGGACCCGCCGTCGAGATCTACAAGATTTAAGGTGCAGTAGGCTTGTAGTACATTGTGTAGGTGAGCCATGAAAATATAAGTGAAAAACGGCCTAGTTAAATACCCGTCTACGTTAATTTTGCATTGCCCATGTAGATCTAAGTGATTTTGATACCCTGACTCATACAGACGACCCTTTTTATTTTGCAGCAGATAGTGTTTTGGACAATAGGGAGCATCACTTAAAACGTTTTTTCCTTTTCTTGCCAATATGCCTACATGGCCCATGCTCTTTGAAAAAAGGGGTGTAATTCATTTGCGAAAAGTATCGACTCATGTCAGCCTGCGCAGTCCGCGCAGGCTGACCTGTGTCGAAACCTTTTGCTTTTGGTAAATTTTCTTCATGTCCAAGGACCATTCTACCTGATGGTTCAATTGGTTGTCAGACAAAATGGATGTTATGGTTCTGTAATTATATGATGACTTGATTGGTATAATGCATCATGACGATGTATTTAACCCCCTTTTGTCAGAGCATGATTCGTGTTTTCAAGGATATCTTGATGGTTCTTTTAGTTAATCAAGGAGGAGCAATAAAAATAGAATACATTGAAGATTTGATTCTTTACCATACGAAAAAATTATAGATCCGTCCAAAAGGAGAAGAGAACGCAGTGCAATTTTTGTGGTCTTCTTTGAGAGTGTGCAAGGCCCTGAAAAGCAAGAATCGAGAGTGGTTATGTAGCCTCTAGATCAGACTGCACGTCACATGCATTTTGGTCTTGATCTACAGCGTTTGCAAAACGTCATTCTAGTCGCATGTAATATCTCTTGCATCCTAAAGGTCGAGTTGATGGAATCTGCTGCGATTGTAACACGGGCTCAGGGTCTTTGACAGAAATGTAAAAATGCAATGGACGTGGTGCGTGCTTGATCAATCGAGCGCCAGAACTTAGGTGGGACGTGCAAAATGTAATGACAAGCTGAAAGAGGAGTCGTTCAGTCGTAGAACCAAACTGAAAATTTGAAACTGTTTTTTTCTTGCGTTTCGTTCCGCTATCTCTGCGTTTGTCAAGGCTTTTTAGAACGCATTTTTTCTGGTCTTTTTTGAGAGTTACAGGGCCTTAATAGCAATAAGCAGGCGAAGGGGAGGTGTAGCCTCTAGATCAAACTGCATGTCATGTGCAGTTTGGTCTTGATCAACGTTTGCAAAACGTCATGCTAGTCGCATCATGTAATATCAGTCTAACAGTAAAGGTGAAAAGGTTAATAAAAGGCCCATGTTATCGTATCGATTGTCAGTAATTGCTGTCAAAGAACATGCTTCATTTGGATGTAATGTTTAAACAGATGATAGCCAAACATTTGCTGCACCATGTTTGTCAACATGAACTGTTTGTCTTTGTCCTGTGCATACGACATTCGTTTGACTCTTAACCAAACGATAAAAATTTCGTACTGGTCGAAATTGAAATATTTGCAGACAACAAATTTAGTATAACTCAAATGGTGAGATTTATCTGTGATGGGATAGAAAACTTAGAAAGAAAAGGAGCAAATAATGCTGGTTACTAGCATTTTGTACTTTTCCTACAATGTTTTCAAAAGCCTCTTTTAACCGGTTCGTTAAAATTCGGGATTGTGTGGTAAAGGATTAATTCTTAATATCTTAAAGGTAACATCAGAATTGTGACGCGGACAGAGTGAATCCAAGATCAGACTCTACAAAACATGCAATCTGATCTTGGGTGATTTTCGTAAGCTGTTCTGGGGTCAAAATGGTATTCAGATTAAAGTAGTTTGAGCCTGTTCTACTAAGATACATCTCCCTTTTGGTAACGCCAGACCTAAATTCACGGTAGACAGTTTGTAAAGCTTTCTTTGTATGAAAAAAAAAAGGATATTCAACGTGAAATTTGGTTGAATACATGAATACATTTCAATGAAAACACGGTGGCAAAAGAAGAAATTTTTCAATGCGAACAATTTCTCCTTTTGTCACGATGTTTTCGAAAGTGGTATCCTTTAGGACAGGGAAAAACGTCGTCTGCAGTGAGATGTATCAGATGTACTGACATAAGGGTGAAGTTAACTACAAGAGATCACACACGACAAGAAGATATTCAATACAGGCTGTTGATTAATTAAAGCGATGGTTTGTCTGTTTAAGTAGTATTACAGTTCTATCACGACGACAGCTCACCCATATGTTTTCTGGTTTTCGTCAGTATTAGGCTCAAGCTTAATTTTGGGGTTCTGCTGGTGTGACTAGTTTTTACTCTTTTACCGATACTTTCAATTCAGTTGCAGGTTTTTCAGCAATTTAATGTTAAAGATCGTAAAGCTTGCGCACTAATCTGTCATAAACCTTTACGCTGCTGAGTACGACTTGAAGCGCTTTTGCGGACAGAGTAGATCAAGATCAGACTGCACAAAATGTGCAGTGTGATCTTGGACCTACTTTGTCCGATACAGTATTTTTTCCGGTGAAATGAACTCCGAAATCGCAATATTTTGGTTTTTAATGTTGAGTGGAAATTTTCGTTTCTTCTATTTATCAGCTTAATGTTAAATCTTTCACCGAACAATCCCGTGTTTGGACGACCCTAAAAAAGACAGTTTTTGAAAACATTGTGGAAAAAGGAGGAAATGCTGTTTACTTTCAATGTTCGCCGCCCTTTTTCAGAAGAATCTCATTTTAGTTTTTTTTTTTTTTTTAATTGTCGTTTCGAAATTGATATTAATATGGACGAAACCAAAGTTTTGTATCATAGAGTTAACAGATATAAAAGGCTAGGTATCCGTCTAAAGTTCTTCATACATGCCGTAAAACGTTGAAGTTATATGGCTTGCAACACGCGAAAAGGGGCATTCGGACATTTGCGTAAAGTGTCGTCTCGGATCAGCCTGCGCACTCCGCGCAGGCTGATCCGAGATGGCACTTTACGTCTACATTAGATTTTGTTCTTCAATAGACTTGTGCAAAACAGAAAATTACATTAAGGTAGGCCAACTGTAATGGGCAATTTTTCAAAATGAAAAACAAATCATATTATTTTATTTGTTATTGTGTTAGTGTCTTAAATATGAAAAATCAGAAACATTGCCCGGTCAAAAGTAAAGTTATATGAATTTTTGAAACTCCACCCCCATTTCGGACTCTGCAACAAAATTGACACCACCCCTAAGGAATTAAAATGCAAATATTTTTTTCAAATTTATGGTGTTTTGTATCGAATTTGGTACTAAAAGACTCAGCACATAATGTTCTTTCAAGAATACTAACAATTGTCTAGTGAAATCATGAAAATCAGAGATATATGACAAAACTAACACTAAGTGTAAACAGGATTTTCTTTATTTTTTCCATTTTCTGAGACAAACCCTGCAAGTTATTGTCAGAAATATCATACTTCAATGAATGGGGCATGGATAAACCATACTCAGTTTTTTTCTAAAACCCATTTGGAACAACATATATGATTTTCAGCATCTTTCACCGCACGTAACTGAAAATATTTGATTTTGAACATGCACACCCCCATTTTGACGTTTCCATAAAAATATACAAAAATGTTACCTAAATTCAATCATCTTCAATTCTTAAGTTCAAAACACACCACTTGCTATCTCTGTGAACTATTTATTGATAAATTAATCTTAATTAGTGCTTAGTGATTTAGATTTATACTTTAAACCAGTTAAATGACAAGATTTTGTTCATTTTACTGCGGTAAACAAGCACGTCGGTCAAGAAAGATGCATACTGAAATCGCTCAGAAGAAATACAAAGTAAAATGTTTTTAAGACCTTTTAACAATAATAATATTCATGCATAATATCAATAACCCTGCAGAAAGCTTTTAACAAGACACCCATGCAAGGCTGAGTTGATTTCCTAGCATACATGGTAGGCAAAAGTAAATACGGGCAGATAACTCTCAACTGAGACAAACATTTTTGCATATAAATGACAGGCTGAAAGTCCCTAGTCATAATAAGACACAGAGAAATCAAAAACTGACAAAGACCGGAAACTGGCCTTTAGATTAACAACAAGATGAAACAATTATTTTTTTCACACCCAGCCATGGTCACACTAGGAGGTCAAAATGTCAAGAGTCTCATCAAAGCTGTTGTTCAACCATTTGAGAATTTTCAAATGACTTTGCATAAATGTTCTTAAAGAAAATATAGCATGCAACCCTGGGGAATTGCTACTTTAGCTTAACCAATTACCACACAATAAGAATTTATGGAAACATAGTGGGAAGAGGAGAAAATGCAGTTGACAACACTTTCTACTTTTCCCACCATGATTTCTTATATTTCAGACTCTAATCATTCAAGCCACATTTAATTTGTGGTCTGTAAAAGCTTTCAATTTTGACCAGTATAAAATTTCGCCATGTGGTAAAGAGTTAGTGGTAAAAGCCACAAAGCCATGTTTAAGAGACCTTTACCAAACAATCTGGTGTTTTAACAACCCTGAGAAAAAGGCATTTGAAAACGAGGGAAGAGGAGAAAATGCTGTTATCAAATTTCTGATTATCAGAATTTCCTCCTTTTCCTAAATACCACCATACCAACAACAAATTTTCTACGAGCCAAATTTGTCACCTGCAAATGCTTTAAATTTGGAAAAGTCAAAATGTTGTAATTTGTAAAGAGTTAAAGAATTCTAAATTATCAGGCACAAACATTCATGAACACTTTCTGCACAGCAAAGCCTCCAATGAACCACACTGGAGTATGACTGGAATACTCTGGTAACCATAGATTAAATGACTGAAAACAGTTGTAATTGGTAAAGAGTTAAAGAATTCTAAATTATCAGGCACAAACATTCATAAACACTTTTTGCACAGCAAAGCCTCCAATGAACCACACTGGAGTATGACTGGAATACTCTGGTAACCATAGATTAAATGACTAAAAACAGTCAATATCCAATTGGAAACATTTAAGAAAGCATTGTGAAAAAAGAACCATTTGCTCAGACAACCAAATGCATGTTTTCTGCCATGTTTCCCGCTCTAGTTACAACAATGTAAAAATACAACAAAAGTGGGGCATACCAATATGAAAAATAACAATGCTTACTGCAGTCTAAGTATTGTTTCAAATGGATAATTTCATAATATGACAACATTTAAAAAAATGTTTTGGAATTAAGATAGTATCATCTATAAATACTAATAAAACACTATTCCACAAAAAGCAGTCCGCACATCTTTTTAGTGTGATCCTGGTATGATCTTTCTGGTCTGATCCTGTTTCTATAATACCATTTCATCCTTTTAGAAACAAACAGGTATTTCAACAGCTCTGTAGCAGTTAACATTTCAAAAAGACTGGGGGAAAAGGATAGTTGCCCAGCGCCTGCACTTTCTCCCTTTTTCCAAATGTTTTCAAGCCTATCAAACAGTGAATCTTGTAATGCATATCTATTTCAGGAAAATCTAAAATACTTGTGACAAAATGATTGGTACATGACAAGAAACACATAAACATTGTCTGACAAACATAAAAAAAAAAAAAAATCAGCAGTTACAGTTTATATTAGCACAAAGACACTTTTGGAACTGTTTCTTCTAAAACTGGATTTCCAGATACATGGACGGGTTTGAAATTGCCACGTTGAACAGTAGCTGGAATCTGTTTGGTATCCACATGTTGCTCATAACCAATACCTGTGAATGTGTACATTTATAGTTGAGCCATGTTCTGTGAAAAGGGAGCTGCAACTGCAAAAAGAATCGACCCAGGTCATCCTGTGTAGTCCACCCAGGCTTACATGGGCCGACAATGTTTGCCGTTTGAAGATTTTCTGTATTTCCATGGATCAGTCTACCTCATGACTCAGTTGGTTGTTAGACAAAATGGAGTTTATAGACCCATAATTATTTGATGCCTTGCTTGGTATAATAGATCAAAGCAATGCATTAAGTCTCTTTTTCATAGAGCATGGCCCATATTTCGACAAATATTTATCTTTCTGTGTTTATGCCACTTGGTGAAACATTGCCAGATTACTCACTGAATGTATGTGATATTAATGATTTTCACAATTTGAAATAAAATGCTAGTTATTATCTACTTCATTTAACCTGACCCAGGTAAAGATCATTTACATAAATTACTATTCTATTTTTATCCCCAGCATTGCTCGGCATATGTCCAGAATGGTCACGGAAATATTTCGCACAGTTTACGCCAATCAAACCTTAACCTACTAGATATGTTGATTTAAAACTTTCAGTCAACAGTAAAAAAAGAAATTTTGCAACTTCAAAGTTATTTCTGGGAATTGCTCTGCAAAACACTTTCTCATTTTTCCCACAATACTTTAATACCATGAAAGGTAAAATCATCAGCCTATGGCATTTCAAAACTGATTCATATGTCCTGCAGATATTTCCAATTCAGAAGAACCTATAATTTCAAGTTGCTAATGAATGCATAATTTTCCTGTGCAGAAGGCAAAACTTATTTTCGACTTGTATAGACAAAAAGTTACAATAAGTCATGGTATTAGTAGCACTGTAAATAGGTGTTTATAACCAAGAGTTAACACAATTTTATGCAAATTTTACCTTATATAAGCCATATCTGAATTGTCGTCCGCAAATGCTTTCAATTTGGACAAGACAATATGGAATTGTGTGGTAAAGGGTTAAGATATGCAGCATGCTCCTAATTACACCATTCAAGGGTTTAGAAAAATCAACCTAATAATTCCTTATAGGAAAAAAATCAAGACATAGCTGATCATTTTGAATTTCAATTTCATTTTGCCTCCCTATCTCAGAGCATTAATGATTGTTTTCATGAAAAAAAAAGGCTTAAAAATGCCTGCTTAGCAGCTAGTTGGGTGGTTTCCTTAGCCAGTGATTCAATTGTCCCCCCCCCCACTGCTCTTCCTGGTTCCATATTCTTTAGATTTGCATCACTAGTTGGCTTCAAAAAGCAGCCAGGAAGTTGTTAACTCTGTTAGGTCCAACCAGGCTATCAACCATGACTGTAAAAAAAAAAGTTTTATAGGAATACAGTTCACTGCAGTACCATGTATTAAAGCTACCTACTGTACAGTGAAAAATTTGAAATTTCACAGTCTCTGGTCATAAAGACAATGAAAATAACAAATTATATAGGATCCACCAGTCTGCCCAGAAATTCTGTAATTGTAGTAATGTTGCTTACACTTGTGAAAATATTGTTGGCCAACAGAGAGGTTGCTTTTTACAAGCAATTTCTGCTTTTCCCCCAACATTTTCTGTGATTTTTATTCCACCCAAATTCCAATTTTTCATAGAATAGGTTTTGTCGCCATTTTTAACTTTAGCTGGCAGACCTTTGAATTGGTATGTTGAAGAAAATTTTAAAATTCATATAAACTTTTTACAGACACAAACAAGAAGTAGGTGGAATTCTGAGGAATATTTGCAATTTACAAGGACCTGATTTAGCTTTTAGAATTTAAACCCGTGAGCACTGCCCAATATGTTTTGGAGACTAGGGTCATTGTGTATTACATAGTTTAATACATTGGAGTACTGTAGTACAGATAGCTGTATCCGATTGCTATTTCAGTTTTTCACCGATTGCCTCCTGGACCATGCCAAGCACAAAACAATGTCCAAATGTGAAAGGAAGCACCCTAAACGTCTTCTGATTGAGACAATGCATAGGAGGAGGGGCTTCAAGGCTGGGCTTACATTGTACTTTATTAGCCTCGAGTGTCCGTTTTCCGTGATGATAAGGAAACAACATAATGAAATGAAGAATTTAGACTGGAACATGAGCTAGAAATTACTTACCTTTATAAAAAAATCATTTCTGATGACTTACATGAAAAAAATTAACTTAAATAGTAATTTCCATGTTCAGTGTGCATAAATAAACAAACATGCATTCGGCCTTCTTGAGCAAACATGGCGTGACCTAATTACGGTAACTCAGTGGTATTTATAGCATAAAGTCGTAGATCTTTGCATTTTTTGTGAAGGAACACTATTTAGATATAAGAAAAATGATGTCAATTTCTTTTAAATCAGATAATTGATTGATTTTTACAAATATTTGTCTGGTATTTGGCTGAAATTCAAGGGCAATGAAACGTTTGATTATTGGCAAGGGTTACGAGCAGAAATACCGTGTGACGTCATCAAACTATGTGCTTTACGAGATGTAAACAAAAAATCACCGGTTTAAGGACACTCACGGAATAAGGACACTCGACGACATATACATTTAGATCTACATACATGTACTGCATCTATCCATTCAAAAATATTTTTTATTGCAGAAAAAAGTGAGTCAGACACATGTATATGGTACTTTAAGCAAACAACTCAGGTATAACAAAATTTTCAAAGATAAATAGAAAATATGACAGGTCTTACCTGAACTCAGTTTAGTACTAGCAACAAAATATGGTATCCCTCTTGATTTGGCGTGGTGGGTCCCTCCGCAGGCCACATTATTTATCAAATGACAAAATTCAGATTTCACATATAAAATCAACCGAGTCCTTTCTATATTTCTCCCAACAACGCTGTCGTAAGTGAAGGAAAGAGGCCCAAGAAGGCAAAATTGACACGCTCTCAAGTTTTTCGAAAGAACATCGAATTCAACCGACGTCGGCCAACCTTCCAGCTATCACTTGTCCTGGCAACTTCAACATGAACACAAGCCTCAGGCAAAGGATCCACAAGCATAGTTACAGCAGTCAGAATTGATCTTGGGGCAAGACTGGGCAGCCTTTCTTTCTGTTTTGCGAGAATCGGCCTTTAGCGTCGCGAAATTGCATGACAACTACACCTGAAGTTTTCGAAGAAAATCCTTTTTTTTTTTTTGTTTTTATTTTTTATCGGTCACATTAACCGACGAAACAACTATAAAAATATTATATCCTTCATAAAGTATCATCGTATATTAAAAAAAAGGCGAAAGATGGTTTAATCATGCCGTGTCCGGCAGTTTACGTGAATGCCCGCCCGTTCTCCGCAGCTTACCGAGGCAATCCGATTGTTGTACGTAGTATACCGACATTGACCGGCATTGGCCGATGTTTCACGATCCCATTACAGTTGGCCAACCTTAAAACGGAAAATGTCGTTTCGGTGTAGCTTGCAATGACTGCGCAGGCTGATCCGAGACGACACTTTACGCAAATGTCCGAATGCCCCTTTTCGCGTGTTGCAAGCCAATTATTATAGATTTAAGGGTTGCTCTGGCATAAAGGGGTTTAGTGCATCTCTGTGATGTATTATACAAGGCAAGTCATCCCATTATCATGGATCCATAAAATCCATTTTATGTAAAAACTGACTGAATCATGAGGTAGAATGTCCTTGGACATGCGGATTATTGACCAATAGCAAAATGTTTCGATTCATGCCAGCCTGTGCGGACCCATTAAACCACCTATTCACAGAGAATGGCACATTCATTTGAAGAAGCAGGGGGTTATACCTTTCGTTATCTGGACTTTATGCTTGAAGAAAGAATGGCAAAATATAGGTACAGCATTTCTATTGCTTGTTTGTTTGTGTGGTCATGTAGTTTTCATCATTATTTCGGTTATATCGCAGCGCCCAGTGCGTCTTTCAAGGCTTTCCTGGAGTTCTTTCTACTAGTACTTTGTGCAAAATTCTGTCCGAACCACCGGCTGCTATCTAAGTAACCATCGTCGAAACAGTGACCAGGGCACGAGAAATGAATCATGTCGCAGTGACTATCCTAAATCTTAGGAAAGAAATTCGCCGAACTGGGAATTCGAACCAGCGACAGCCCCCACCCCCCACCTCAGGTTGCAAGCCCTGTACGCTACCAACTGCGCTGCCGGTCTTCGGCATAGCATTTCGAAGTGCATTACAAGAACTCCTCTTTTGATACACATGTAAAAGTGCCAATCTCAGTTCTTCACCAGCCCTACACAGTTATAATCTGGTATCACTTATCAGGTCTGCGGGGTCCATATTCACCAACCGTTCTTAATCGTATTCTTAGTCTAATTCATAGTTGAAAAAGTAACACTACGAACTACATGTACCATTCGGTTTAGCCAATCAGAAATTGTGTTACTTTGAAATTTAGAGAAATCTTGAGAATTAGATGGCAAATTAGAGTAGTTGCTGAACATTGCTACCCTAAATACAATGGTTATATGGGCCAATATAATAAATTGATTACAGCACGAAAGCTATTACGTTCAAATTGTTGTCCGGAACTATGTCAATATATACAACAAACAGTATTCCCTGTCGGAGTAAGTGTTAAATGAATCATTTTCAGAATCTTCATCTGAGAAAGAGTACAAAGTAATGACGTCATTTTCGCGTTTTCTTTTCTTCTAAAGCTAGAGAAAAGATTCCTTTATTTTTATCACATAACTTCCCTTTTTCCAGTGTGATATAAGCATTACGATTCTTTTATCTTGCATTTAAGATAAGCATTTTGTGATGTCATTTTGTACTCTTTCAAAGAAATGATTGGGTTTTATTCATGGGAATGACCACGTGTGCATAGATAGTTTTGCAAATTCTGACCTCTAATTTGTGAAATATCGTCATGTGATAAACAAAATCTGACATTCGTCGGCTTTTAAGGTAACAATTTCATTAAAGCCGTCTATAAAAATGTTATTATGCTTGCCCTAAGCTGGCTAAATAACTTTTTTTTTTTTTGGACTCGTTTAATTAAAAAAAAAAAAAATATATCTCAGATGCCAACTTATGTCAATACCATTTTGTCTCATTTTATCACATAACCTCCCTTGTTTTCAGTGTAATATACCCATTACGAATTTTCTTATCGTATACACGTCTGACATCACAATTGTTTGACGTCATTTTGACGTCATTTTGTACGAGAAATATCTCTTTGTCACAATGTTTCTAAAGCGGTATGTTGCTTAGGACGAGATAAGTTGTACGCAGGAATTAAACTGTTATCCCTCTGTCAAGCAACAGGAATTGTCTTGTCTTTTGTTTAATTCAAAGCGTTTGCAGACGACATCAAATTAATGTTGTTCAAGTTTTTTCGATTTGTTTTTATAGGGTAGCAAAAACTGTGGGAACAGGAGAAAAAAATGCTGGTTACCGGCATGTTCTCCTCTTCCGACAATGGTTTCAAAAGCCTTCTTCTTCAGGGTCATTAGAACTCGGGATTATGTGCCATGGTAACGGATTGAATCATTGCCAATTCAAATAAGGAATTTTACTTTATTGAATGAGATGACCTCAGAAAGTATTTCGTGAAAAGTAGCTGTTATTTTTAAATAGAAATTGCGTTCTTTTCTCCCCACCCCTTCTCGAAGATATTTTTGCCAATTCAGTTACTGGTACAACTTTCTCCAGAGACTTTTGTTAGATAGATTATTTTACATATAATTACACTTTCTCTATGGTAACAACATGACCTTGCTACCAAAATATGAAATCATCACCAAACGTGAAAATAACATTAACACAATATCTAGGTCACACGAGCAAAATTTTAGGATTTACACGATATGTTTAGCATGCACTTGCAAATTGATATACTTCAATGTCACTTGCATATATAAACGTTAAAAAGAAAGAGTATGTTGACATATCGCTCGACATGCGGTCTCGGACGATATCAAATTTTCTCACGCTGCTAGAAACAAATTCAAGCTTCAGGAAAGATACTGCGTACAACATAATATCCCTTATATAACTGAGCCATGCTCTGTTAAAAGAGACTTAATGCATCTGCGAAAAGTATCGACCCAGGTCAGCCTGCGCAGTCCGCGAAACTTTTTGCTATTAGTCATTTTTCTGTATGTAGAAGGACCAGTCTATCTCACGATTAAGTGGTTTGTTTAAAAAGTGGCTATTATGGATCCACAATCACCTGATGCGTTACCCATTTAACAGAGCATGACTCGTATGTATTTCTTAGATACAGTTAGGCTTATGTGATAAAAAGAATCTGACGATCGTTGGCTTTTAAGGTACGAGTAAAGTTTTATGTTCGTCTAGAAAAAAAAAACATTTTCCAAGACTCGTTTAATGAGTATAGGATCTAATATAAGTCGGCTTTTGATACTCATTTCAATAAACGAAATCAGAAAAATGGTCAATTAAGCAAGCCTTTGGCGAGCCAAATATATTTAGCATTTTTCTCGACACGTTAAATAAAATTGTATGTCAACCCCTGAGCATATTCTTTTTATTACATAACTGTAGGTATATTACAAGAAGAATCATTAATTAGATCTTTGTACACCTACACAATTCACAAATGAGACCGATTCACTGCTTTGACATAATTGTACGTTCGATATACATAGAAATAGTTCTAAAGAAGCTAACATATAATTGCCAAATTTCAAATCTTAAAACCAAACCATAGCTTTGTCGGGCGTTGTTTTTGGAAACAACGGACAAGAAGATGATGTTATAAGGAAAGACGTAACATCATGCTCCTATGACGTCACGTACTCTTGTCTCAAACGTATGTACATGTATGATACAAAAATTCGTAATGGCATTTCTTTACACTGAAAACAGGAGAGGTTATGTGATAAAACTTTTTATTGCATAAAATGTGCCTTTTCGGGCCGTTATAAGCATGTATTAACGGGTAAAAACCGGGCGTTAACGGGAGAAAACGTGTATTAATCAGTAAATTCACGCGCCGTTAACGCCCGGCTTTGTACTATCAATATCCTCGATTCGGGCCTACCTTGTAAACAACGTTTGTTCTTGTCAGATTTTCCCTAGACTCCGACCATCGAACTGTAGGAACTTGTACCATAGACTCCGACCATCGAAATGTAGGAACTTGTACCATATTAGATCCTTTTCATGGCTTATCTTTGATGATATTAGTACACCAAAAACAAAATTTTGCACAGGATCTCAGTTTAATCGAGATCTGAACAAAAAATCACTCGTGAAATTTACTCTAAACCAGCTACATCCCACCCACTTTTTAACGTGATCGGTAATTCCTTCGCTTGGTGTAGATCGATCCCTCTGACGTCTTTCAGTTACAGAAATTCATATCCACTCATTCATCCCAGTTGTAATCGTCCAAACGTGTGCAAGTTTATGCCACATAAGTCCACTTTGTATTAAAAATCATTAGAAGTAAATTTACACCGAGAGAATCAAAACTGGCAACAGGACTAACGGCCCTTCACTGCTCGTAACAAAAACTTCTTCGCCGACTTCCGGTTTTGACCCATTTAGGTACAGTACATTTGAAGTTCGCTTATTTGTATTTCTTTGGAAATATTTTTGCTATCTTTGCAAATTATTGCTAAAATACCTTTACTTTATGCAATAATAGCATTAATTCACGTTTTTTTTGGTCGTTAACATTCGCAGAGGCCCTCAAAATACTTTAACACCCTCCTGCTTCGCACTCGGGCGTTAAAGCATTTTTCAGGCCTCTGCGAATGTTAACGACCTCAAAAACGTGAATTAACCCTATAGTCAAACACAAATTTATGCTAGGTTGTATATATATCTACCGGGAAAATTAAGCACTCCAATCCTATCGTATGTATAACAAATCTATCAAGTACGGGTAAACATCGTAATCCGTAAAATCAAACAATAGTATTCTTTCCGTGCTCATTGTAAACAATGCTTTATTTGCTTTGACAATTGGCCGTTCAGGGATATCTGATTTGATTCGGAGTTACTCGAAAGTCAAGGAAATTCAAATCATCGACAATTTGTTCTCTTAAAGCGACTAACAACTACATCTTAACCAAACAGCTTCTTTTGTCAAAGAAAGTATGTATCTACATGATTAGGTACTAAAGCACGCGTAATCATGATCATGTTAATACGACTTTTAAGTTATGGAAGACGCCAAATGATCTTTCAATTTTTCTATCTAGATCTACATCTGGATCTTGGGTTAAAGAATTTCACTAAGGAAAGAAGACAAGAGAAAGGACAATGGGTCTTGTTTCTTTATGTAGGCCGTACTGTCAATCTCTTAGTTCACGGGCGATCTTTTAAGACGGATGCAGGCTTCATTTGTTTTAGACATAATCTAGCCATAGATGGTTTAAATTACGTATCAGCAATATAATCTGGATACAGTTTGGTGAACTGACAATAGCCTATATTAATTTTGAAATAATTAAGCACAATAATGTATATACGATCCCCTTCCCCCTTCAGATTATCTTCCCATTAATAAGAGTTCATACATGTACTTGGTCTCCTTCTCTTGAGAGGCGTGAGAATAAAAAAGAATATACGACATTGCTAAACGATTTCAATTCTGTCGGCAAATGAAAGCGTAGATGTTCGACAGTTTTCTTTAAGCAATATCGAGCGCATATTTTACTTTTGAATTATATTGACTAGGAGATTGGAATTTAAAAAGGTTAGACATACTATATTTACATTCTAGGATGAGGTTTTCAACGATTAGAAAGTATGAGAATGCTGTAACAATATCGGTTTTTTGAAACAGTGACGATAATCCATTGCTTATGTCAAGGACGTGAATACCCTTGCGGGCAGCAAAAATTGATGTCGGAATTAAATGAAATTAAAGAGTGACATTTTTAGATGTAATATCTATAAAATGTACGCACCGAGTATATAGAGGACATTTTTTTTTCGGTGAAAGATCGAAATTTATTTCATCGAGTGAACATCATCGTTAATATTTTCACGAGTGGCTGCGCCACTCGTGAAAATATTACTGAAGATGTACACGAGATGAAATAAATTTCAATATTTCACATTAAGGTAGGCCAACTGTAATGGGCAATATTTCAAAATGAAAAACAAATGATATTATCTTATTTGTTATTGTGTTAGTGTCTTAAATATGAAAAATCAGAAACATTGCCCGGTCAAAAGTAAAGTTATATGAATTTTTGAAACTCCACCTCCATTTCGGACTCTGCAACAAAATTGACACCACCCTAAGGAATTAAAATGCAAATATTTTTTTCAAATTTATGGTGTTTTGTATCAAATTTGGTACTAAAAGACTCAGCACATAATGTTCTTTCAAGAATACTAACAGTTGTCTTGTAAAATCATAAAAATCAGAGATATATGACAAAACTAACACAAAGTGTAAACAGGATTTTCTTTATTTTTTCCATTTTTTGAGACAAACCCTGCAAGTTATTGTCAGAAATATCATACTTCAATGAATGGGGCATGGATAAACCATACTCAGTTTTTTTCTAAAACCCATTTGGAACAACATATATGATTTTCAGCATCTTTCACCGCACGTAACTGAAAATATTTGATTTTTAACATACACACCCCCATTTTGACGTTTCCATAAAAATATTCAAAAATGTTACCTAAAATCAATCATCTTCAATTCTTAAGTTCAAAACACACCACTTACTATCTCTGTGAACTATTTATTGATAAATTAATCTTAATTAGTGCTTAGAGATTTAGATTTACAATTTAAACCAGTTAAATGACAAGATTTTGTTCATTTTACTGCGGTACACAAACACGTCGGTCAAGAAAGATGCATACTGAAATCGCTCAGAAGAAATACAAAGTAAGATGTTTTTAAGACCTTTTAACAATAAAAATCTTCATGCATAATATCAATAACCCTGCAGAAAGCTTTTAACAAGACACCCATGCAAGGCTGAGTTGACTTCCTAGCATACATGGTAGGCAAAAGTAAATACGGGCTGATAACTCTCAACTGAGACAAACATTTTTGCATATAAATGACAGGCTGAAAGTTCCTAGTCATAATAAGACACAGAGAAATCAAAAACTGACAAAGACCAGAAACTGGCCTTTAGATTAACAACAAGATGAAACAATTATTTTTTTCACACCCAGTCAAAGTCACACTAGGAGGTCAAAATGTCAAGAGTCTCATCAAGCTGTTGTTCAACCATTTGATAATTTTCAAATGACTTTGCATAAATGTTCATAAAGAAAATATAGCATGCAACCCTGGGGAATTGCTACTGTAGCTTAACCAATTACCACACAATAAGAATTTTTGGAAACATAGTGGGAAGAGGAGAAAATGCAGTTGACAACATTTTTCTACTTTTCCCACCATGTTTTCTTATATTTCAGACTCTAACCATTCAAGCCACATTTACTTTGTGGTCTGCAAAAGCTTTCAATTTTGACCAGTATAAAATTTTGCCATGTGGTAAAGAGTTAGTGGTAAAAGTCACAAAGCCATGTTTAAGAACCCTTTACCAAACAATCTGGTGTTTTAACAACCCTGAGAAAAAAGGCATTTGAAAATGAGGGAAGAGGAGAAAATGCTGTTATCAAATTTCTGATGATCAGAATTTCCTCCTTTTCCTAAATACCACCATACCAACAACAAATTTTCTACGAGCCAAATTTGTCACCTGCAAATGCTTTAAATTTGGAAAAGTCAAAATTTTGTAATTGGTAAAGGATTAAAGAATTCTAAATTATCAGGCACAAACATTCATGAACACTTTTTGCAAAGCAAAGCCTCAAATGAACCACACTGGAGTATGATTGGAATACTCTGGTAACCATAGATTAAATGACTGAAAACAGCCAATATCCAATTGGAAACATTTATGAAAGGAAAGCATTGTGAAAAAAAGAACCATTTGCTCAGACAACCAAATGCATGTTTTCTGCCATGTTTCCCGCTCTAGTTACAACAATGTAAAAATACAACAAAAGTGGGGCATACCAATATGAAAAATAACAATGCTTACTGCAGTCTAAGTATTGTTTCAAATGGATAATTTCATAATATGACATTTAAAAAAATGTTTTGGAATAAAGATAGTATCATCTATAAATACTCATAAAACACTATCCCACAAAAAGCAGTCCGCACATCTTTTTAGTGTGATCCTGGTATGATCTTTCTGGTCTGATCCTGTTTCTATACCATTTCACCCTTTTACAAACAAACAGGTATTTCAACAGCTTTGTAGCAGTTAACATTTCAAAAAGACTGAGGGAAAAGGATAGTTGCCCAGCGCCTGCACTTTCTCCCTTTTTTCAAATGTTTTCAAGCCTATCAAACAGTGAATGTTGTAATGCATATCTATTTCAGGAAAATCTAAAATACTTGTGACAAAATGATTGTTACATGACAAGAAACACATAAACATTGTCTGAAAAACATAAAAAACAAGAGGGCCATGATAGCCCTGTATCGCTCCACTGGCTAATATGTAAAATCCCTACATGCCAAACATTACAATACTTGGCCAATTGGTTTCGAACATAAGACCCCTGAGACAGGACTCAAATTGGTAGCCCTAGTTCATATGGTTAGTAACAAGAAGATTTCTAAAGATTTCACTATATAAGCCCTTGTAAAACTTCTGACCCCTCAGGATGAATCAAATTCCACCCTAGGGCTATAATTTACGCAGTCTTGGTGAAGGCCCTCTAGATATAGCTACATGCAAAACTTGGTAGCCCTACGCTTTATGAATAAGTACAGGGAGATTTCTTAGGTTTTCTCTATATAAGTCCATGTAAAACTTGTGACCCCCGGGGCAGGGCCAATTTTGACCCCAGGGCTATATATTGGGCACACTTGGTAGAGGCCCACTAGATAAAGCCACATGCAAAATTTGGTAGCCCTAGGTGTTATGGCTAGGTACAGGGAGAGTTCTAAAGTTTTCCCTAAATAAGCCCATGTAAAACTTGTGATCCCCGGGGTGGGGTCGAATTTGACCCAAGGGCTATAATTTGGGCACTCTTGATAGAGGCCCACTATATAAAGCCACATGCTAAATTTGGTAGCCCTAGGCCTTATGGCTAGGTACAGGGAGATTTCTAAAGTTTTCCCTATATAAGCCCATGTAAAACTTGTGACCCCCGGGGCGGGGTCAAATTTGACCACAGGGCTATAATTTGAAGAAACTTGATAGAGGCCCACTAGCCAAAGCTACATGCCAAATTTGGTAGCCCTGGGCCTTATGGTTTCTGACAAGAAGATTTTCAAAGATTTCCAATATTTTTAAGTTTTGTTGCCATGGCAACCAGAGTTTTTGAAGGAATTAAATTCATTCAAGAAATTCTGAAGAGGACCATGGCAGGATCATTTCTGTGAAGTTTCATCAAAATTGGCTGGGTAGTTTCAGAGAAGAAGATGTTTAAAAAAAAAGTTAACGCACGGACGGACGGACGGACGGACGCACGACGGACAACGGGCCATGACATAAGCCCGCTGGCCTTCGGCCAATGGAGTTAAAAAAACAGCAGTTACAGTTTACATTAGCACAAAGACACTTTTGGAACTGTTTCTTCTAAAACTGGATTTCCAGATAAATGGACGAGTTTGAAATTGCCACGTTGACCAGTAGCTGGAATCTGTTTGGTATCCACATGTTGCTCATAACCAATACCTGTAAATGTGTACATATATAGTTGAGCCATGTGTAGTCCGCCCAGGCTTACATGGGCCCACAATGTTTGCCGTTTGAAGATTTTCTGTATTTCCATGGACCAGTCTACCTCATGACTCGGTTGTTAGACAAAATGGAGTTCATAGACCCATAATTCTTTGATGCCTTGCTTGGTAAAATAGATCAAAGCAATGCGTTAAGTCTCTTTTTCATAGAGCATGGCCCATACTTCGACAAATATTTATCTTTCTGTGTTTATGCCACTTGGTGAAACATCGCCAGATTACTCACTGAGTGTATGTGATATTAATGATTTTCACAATTTGAAATAAAATCCTAGTTATTATCTACTTCATTTAACCTGACCCAGGTAAAGATCCTTTACATAAATTAATATTCTATTTTTATCCTCAGCATTGCTCGGCATATGTCCAGAATGGTCACGGAAATATTTCTCACAGTTTACGCCAATCAAACCTTAACCTAACAGATATGTCGATTTAAAACTTTCAGTCAACAGTAAAAAAAGGAAACTTCAAAGTTATTTCTGGGAATTGCTCTGCAAGACACATTCTCATTTTTCCCACAATACTTTAATACCATGAAAGGTAAAATCATCAGCCTATGGCATTTCAAAACTGATTCATATGTCCTGCATATATTTCCAATTCAGAAGAACCTATAATTTCAAGTTGCTAATGAATGCATAATTTTCCTGTGCAGAAGGCAAAACTTATTTTCGACTTGTACAGACAAAAAGTTACAATAAGTCATGGTATTAGTAGCACTGTAAATAGGTGTTTATAACCAAGAGTTAACACAATTTTATGCAAATTTCACCTTATATAAACCATATCTGAATTGTCGTCTGCAAATGCTTTCAATTTGGACAAGACAATATGGAATTGTGTGGTAAATGGTTAAAATATGCAGCATGCTCCTAATTACACCATTCAAGGGTTTAGAAAAATCAACCTAATAATTCCTTATAGGAAAAAAATCAAGACATAGCTGATCATTTTGAATTTCAATTTCGTTTTGTCTCCCCATCTCAGAGCATTAATTATTATTTTCGTGAAAAAAAAAAAAGGCTTAAAAATGTAAAACCTACTGTATTTTTGCTATGTATGCCTGCTTAGCAGCTAGTTGGGTGGTTTCCTTAGCCAGTGATTCAATTGCCCCTCCAGATTGCTCTTCCTGGTTCCATATTCTTTAGATTTGCATCACTAGTTGGCTTCAAAAAGCAGCCAGGAAGTTGTTAACTCTGTTAGGTCCAACCAGGCTATCAACCATGACTGTAAAAAAATGTTTTATAGGAATACAGTTCACTGCATTACCATGTATTAAAGTTACCTACTGTACAGTGAAAAATTTGAAATTTCACAGTCTCTGGTCATAAAGACAATGAAAATAAATTATAAAGGATCCACCAGTCTGCCCAGAAATTACTAATTGTAGTAATGTTGCTTACACTTGTGAAAATATTGTTGGCCAACAGAGAGGTTGCTTTTTACAAGCAATTTCTGCTTTTCCCCCAACATTTTCTGTGTTTTTTTATTCCACCCAAATTCCAAATTTTTCATAGAATAGGTTTTGTCGCCATTTTTAACTTTAGCTGGCAGACCTTTGAATTGGTATGTTGAAAAAAAATTTAAAATTCATATAAACTTTTTACAGTCACAAACAAGAAGTAGATCTAGATGGAATTCTGAGGAATATTTGCAATTTACAAGGACCTGATTTAGCTTTTAGAATTTAAACCGGTGAACAATGCCCAATATGTTTTAGAGACTAGGGTCATTGTGTATTACATAGTTTAATACATTGGAGTAAGTTGTAGTACAGATAACTATATCCGATTGCTATTTCAGTTTTTCACCGATTGCCTCCTGGACCATGCCAAGCACAAAACAATGTCCAAATGTGAAAGGAAGCACCCTAAAAGTCTTCTGATTGAGACTATACATAGGAGGAGGGGCTTCAAGGAAGGGCTTACATTGTACTTTATTATATACATTTAGATCTACATACATGTACTGTATGATACTATCTATCCATTCAGAAATATTTTTTAGTGCAGAAAAAAGTGAGTCAGACACATGTATATGGTACTTTAAGCAAGCAACTCAGGTATAACAAAATTTTCAAAGATAAATAGAAAATATGACAGGTCTTACCTGAACTCAGTTTAGTACTAGCAACAAAATATGGCATCCCTCTTGATTTGGCGTGGTGGGTCCCTCCGCAGGCCACATTATTTATCAAATGACAAAATTCAGATTTCACATATAAAATCAACCGAGTCCTTTCTATATTTCTCCCAACAACGCTGTCGTAAGTGAAGGAAAGAGGCCCAAGAATGCAAAATTGACACGCTCTCAAGTTTTTCGAAAGAACATCGAATTCAACCGACGTCGGCCAACCTTCCAGATATCACTTGTCGTGGCAACTTCAACATGAACACAAGCCTCAGGCAAAGGATCCAAAAGCATAGTTATGGCAGTCAAAATTGATCTTGGGGCAAGACTGGGCAGCCTTTCTTTCTGTTTTGCGAGAATCGGCCTTTAGCGTCGCGAAATTGCATGACAACTACACCGGAAGTTTTGGAAAAAAATTCGTATTTTTTTGTTTTTATTTTTTATCGGTCACATTAATCGACGAACAACTAAAAATGTTATATCCTTCATAAAGTATCATCGTATATTAAAAAAAAGGCGAAAGATGGTTTAATCATGCCGTGTCCGGCAGTTTACGTGAATGCCCGACCGTTCTCCGCAGCTTACCGAGGCAATCCGATTGTTGTACGTAGTATACCGACATTGACCGACATTGGCCGATGTTTCACGATCCCATTACAGTTGGCCAACCTTAAAAAAAAAATCTATTTATTTAGCTCCTAGCCTCTTATTTTGGTGGAACTTACATCAAAATCCAGTACAGTTGTTTTCGGTAATTCCCCGTGGCGTACCCCTCCGCATAACAACACATTACAGTATTACGTAAAACGCGAAAATTGTAGGGTAAATTGCGTAATATTTCCATCTTGTTGAATGGCACACGCTGTTTACCTAGGTAAATAGTGCGCGAGAACTACTTTTTCCGCCGTCATTGAAGAATTAGAAAATAAAATCGGTATTTTTCATTGGTCGTAACCATGTAAGATTGAACAATATTCCACCGTAATTTCTCGAAAAACTACCGAAAAGCATGAAATAAATTTCCATATTTCACACAAAAAAAATCTATTTATTCCATGCTTCCTACCCTTTTTTGTTGGGACTTTCGTCAAAATGCAGTACAACTGTTTTAAGTAATTCCCCGTTGCGTACCCCCCCTCCCATAACAATGCATAACAGTATTACGTAAAACGCGACAAATTCAGGGTAAATGCACGTGAACTATGTCAAATTTTCGTCTGGTTGAATGGCACACACTGTTTACCTAGGTAACTAGTGCGTAGGAACTATTGTTTCCGCCTTCAAATGAAGAGTTACGGAAACATTTACGGTAAATTTCACTGGTCGTAACCGTGAATTATCAAACCTTATACTCCACCATTATTTCCCGATTAACTACCGAAATGCATTAAATAAATACATGATAATTAAAACCAATGTTTTTAACGCTTGGGAAGTAAGGCGATGCTTTCACTATATTGGTTTCGGGAAAAAAAATAAAACGGTTCACAGCCTATTATACAAACACTTTGTGGGAGTTTGGAGCGAAAAATTGATGGCGAAATTGACTGAAATTAAAGACTTTTAGATATAAGATCTACTAAATTCTCACACCGAGTATTTACAGTCAATAAAACGACGTTTCCAACGATTAAAAAGTCTAACAATACCGTCACAATATTGGTTTTGGTAAAAATGTTATAACGATTCACAGCTAACTTTACAGACATTTGGCGAGAGTTAGGAGCAGGAAGAATTGATTGCGAAATTAAATGAAATTAAAGATTAAAAAGATTTAAGATCTAGTAAATGTGCGTACTGAGAATAGATATTTAATTATTTATTGAAATCGACAGTTTCATTGATGAGAAAATATGAGAATGCTTTCACCAACCCTATCTGTTTTGGCAACCATTTACTAAGATCCAAAGCTTATGTAAGAGAACAGCGATTGCGATAATTAGTGGCACCAATAGTTAATGGCGGATCAAATAAATTGGAATATTAAAATAAATGTATATCCAGTAAGTAAAGGTACTGAATGCTGATACTTTCTGAAGTCTGTGTTTTCAACGATGAGAAGATTTGACAATGCTGTTTCAATATCGGTTTTGGGAAACAGTTACAACAAATTGTAAGCTTACGTCAGAGACATATGGCGGGAGTTAAGAGCAGAAGAAAATCGATGGCAGATGCCTATAAAAGCGATGTCCTACAATGTCCCATTGTTTCAGATATCCCAGGAGGCCGGATAGGAGAACTGATTAAAATCTTGTATGGGTAAACGAACTGCATAGATTTAATTAACCCTTTTAACACCATTTAGGCGAACAGAGGGGCATTTGCGGACGGCATAGATTAAGATCCGCTTGTTTGGTCAAGTCTGTAAAATTTAAAAGAAATAATAACATTCCTGGTTTTCTGTCGATATTTTCAGTGACGAAGAAGGTCCAGTTTAAATATTTGACGCCGAAAGAAATAAGTCAAAGAGCAAAGATACATTATTACAGCTACTAGAGAGAAGAAACGCTGTTAAATTTTGAAAATGTTTTAAATGGCTCTGCTGTGTAAACAAAGATAAACTACCAATACATATGGTGTAAAAGATAGAAAAACACAAGGGATTTGTCCTCTTTTAAAACTGGAAACGACAACAACGATTACTTTGAAGGCATCTAAAACCAAAACATGAAATGCATTTTCTGTCCGTCGGAATCTGTACAATCTTGCAGCCGTCAGGGGCAACATTTGGCATGAAGATACAAGTATGATTATAGTTTCATAACATATTGAGGAAATGGGTCAAACTGCCTGAAAACTGCCTGAAAAACGAATACAGATGTATCTTTTAATTATAAATGAATCCATTTTATTCGGCTAGAAGATGACCCGGTGTTCCTATTTCAAAGGTCTTTTCCCCCAATATTGCACTAATTATCAGATAGTGTGGATCCAAGATTAGACGCACATTCTGTGTGGGCTGATTTTGATCAACGCTGTCTGCAAGAGCGAATTACGACAATTTCTGGCGGTTTTAAAGGAATGTTTAGATTTTTGGTGAAAAATTAACAGTTTTTTATTTAAATATCTTATAAATGCCATATTGCCGCCATCTTCCTACAAGGGGCAGGGGTAACGTTTTTCGTATTCCGTTTATCAAGATAAATTTTGTCGGTTGTCCCATCTTCGCAGTTTCAGAAAAATGCGATTTACTAATTATTGATGATCATGCACATTTTTACCATTATCCTATCCATATAACTCTTCACCAGACGACAACATTATAGACTAAGCTTTTGTAGACGACAAAATATATGTGGCTAAAAATAGAAATTTACCTTTGGAAGGGTAGAAAACATTGCGGGTAAAGGAGAAAATGCTGGTTACCAGCATTTTCTCCTTTTCCCACAATGTTTTCAAAAAGATCCTTTCTTAGAGTCCATAAAACTCGGAATTGTTTGGTAAAGGGTTAATCATCTGCGGGGATCGATCCAGAATTTTGTGATTACAAATTAAACACTTGAACAGCGGAGAAACTTTTGACTGAGTGTGACTCAAAGCCCATCTGTGGATAGTGTAGATCAAGATCAGACTCCATGGAACGAGCAACCATTATCCCCCTAAACCTTAGCGGGGATCAATTTAGGATATTGCAATGGCAACTTCTACATCTGCAACGTATGTTGCATATTTCTGTTTTGGGTGGGTATTGAGTAAACTCTTGCACCGCCTAACAACGAACCTCAAACATCACTAGTGTGAAAAAAATTTGCGAAAAACCAGATTTTTGTCCTATAGCCTTGATGGAAAGCAGCGGACGAAGTAGATCCAAGATCAAACTCCACGTTCTGTGCATTCTGATCTTGATCTACGCCGACCACAAAACCTCGTGTTTTGCGCCTATAACGCTGAACAGGTTAAGAAAATTGTACTAAAGAAGCAATCACTGGAAAATATGCGTGCCTTCAAATGCGCATAATACAAGTTGGATGAATGTGCAGAGGAATGTAATCGGTTTTATTTGAGAATTTTTTTGGTTTTCTAGTAATCTGATAGATTTGCAACTTCCCATTATTTCCTTAAGAATAGGATTGCCAAGAAACACAAACACTGTAATTTATCACGTGGTATTGATGTTCATCCTTAAAATGCTGCAGTCAATTGGCGGGGCTTTTGTGGACAGGTTAGATCAGGATCAGACTGCATACAACGTGCAGTTTGATATATGTGTGAAACATTTCGAGGAAAAAAATACGAAAATGGCAATATCTGAGTTTGTTGTATATGCCTATTTGTTGGACTTTTTACTGAACGGAAAAAGTTCAGATTTGTCAAATTATTGTAATATTTGTAGACGACAAGTTGATTGTGGCTCCAATGATGGAATTTGTCTGTAAAATAACTGAAGACATTGAGAGAAAAATGATGTTTATCTGCTTTCTCTACTTTTCCCACAGTTTATTTAAATTCTTTTCCCCCAGGTTTATGTAACAAGGGACCGTGTGATAAAGGGTTCACCTTACCGTAAATTTACAATTTACCCGATTTTCTCGTCGTCTTCTTCCCATAATTGTTTCTTTTTGTGCCGGCCTAAACCTCTTATAAGAATTCCTATTACTTTTGTTCCAATTGAGACCGAGATACAATGCTATTATGGAAATAGCTTCATGTGCTGTTAAACAAATAAAAGTCAGATTCGCAATATTTGAAGATACATCCTTACAGCTACCGAGGAAAAAAAAAAACGTTTTTAAAACTTTAAAGTTTTTTGAATGATTCAGCTGTGTAAATATGGATAAATTATCAATATATATGGGATAGAAAAACGCAAGGGATTTGTCCACATCTAAAACCGAAAACCACAACAGCGATTGCTTTGAAGGCCTCCAAAACATTTTCTATCTGTCGTTATCTGTGCAATCTTGCAGCCTTCAGGGAAAAATTTAGCATAAAGATACAAGAATGATTATAGTTTCATAAAATAAGGATGAAATGGGTAAAACTGCCTGAAAACTGCCTGAAAACGAGTATAGAAGTATCTGTAACTCTTGCAACCTGGCTGTTGTTATATTTTTCTCTATAGTTTGTGGTTTTTGACTCTTTACCACTCAATCCCGATTTTTAACGACCTTAAAAAACAAAGCTGTTGAAAACATTGTGGGAAAAGTAGAAAATGCTAGTAACCAGCATATTCTCCTTTTCTTACAATGTTTTCTACCTTATCAGAGACAAATGCAACCAATAGAGCTACTTCAAACGCTCTCAATGTGGAGAAGTCTAAACTTTTGTCCTGTGGTAAAGACTTAACGCTCTTTTCAATATCAATTAACCCTTGTCCTGCAGTCTGATCTTGATCTACACTGTCCGCATAAGGTCGGTGAGTCGCGCTTAGCAGCCTAAGGGTTAAGAAATTTAACGGGATAAACTGGTCCCCGTTGTATGCATAGATTATACGCTTTAGTTGTATCAGATGAGGTAACCAGTTTAATCATGGGACTCGGTGTGTCTTATGTGTGCGTTCAAGGAGTGCTATTTTCCAGTATTTCTTTGCACAACATCCTTTCAAAGCCACTAAACCCAGAGTAAGTAGCCAGCCATTCTCAATTTCATTCTAAGTCTAACACTTAATTTAGAAATACAACTTCTAATAGGCTACAACCATTTTGCGAAGCCAAACAGAAGTTGTGTTACTTTTAAATTTGGAAAATTCTTGAGAATAAGATTAATAATGTTTTTAAGTACGTTTACAAGTATTTTGTCTTTTTCAACGATGTTTTCCGAAGCTATCTCCCTCAGGATCGTTAAAAATCGGGTTTGTTTGGTAAAGGGTTGAAATAATTGTTTAAAACTTATTTAGCAATTTAAGGGATAACAAAGCGTGGAGTGTCTAATCCACTATCAGATTGTATGTTTATATCGCATAACATTTCTGGATTTTTAAAAGTGTCATTCAACCATTACGAATTTTCTCATCTTACACACGTTTGAGATTAGCGCTGCGTGACGTCATACTTTACGTCATATTATACATGTACTACTTTAAGAGAAGTGAGTTGGGCTTTACTCATAGAAATTCCCACATATGCTTGTATGGTTTTGCATATTCTGACCTTTATTTGTTTTTTAGATATATGTGATAAAAAGAATCTGACATTCTTTGGCTATTTGGATACAATTTCCCTAAGCTCGTCCACAGAAATATTATTAAGCTTGTCAGAGGCTCGTGTAATTTAACTTTTTTTCTAGACTGTTTAATGAAATTTTACTTCAAATTCTAACTTATGTTAGACCCTAGATTTATGGATCTTAATCTAAATTGTCCCAAAAATAGGATGTTGGTTAAATTTAATGGTTAGTTTGTCAGTATGCCCAGTTTTTCGTTGCAGCGATCGTAAGTATATAAAGTTCAAAGAGGCTTGGGATTTAATGAGTATTGTTATTCTTATTCAAATACAGATTCAAGAATACAACTGTTACTGTAACATCATAAAATTTGAGTGGGGTTTACATTAAATCATTTCTGTGTAAATCAAACCTGTGATAAGTCGAATATGTAGGTTTATACGAAAAAAATAAGCTGGAACAACAACAACAACAATACTTCATTCGCATTTTAGCATAAGGAATTTGATCATATAAGGCTGTATCAAAAAGTCCCATGTTTTAACGATCCTGGGGAGGAAAACTTTTGAAAATATTGTAGAAGAAAGGAGAAAATGCTGGTTAACAGCATTTTCTCCTTTTTCTGCAATATTTCCTACGCTTTTACAGACAAATCCCGCTATAACAGACAGATTTAACCTGTTACCAAACTATCCTGTGTTTAAACGACCCTGAGGAAATAGCCTGTAGAAAAGCTTGTGGGAAAAGGAGAAAACGTTGGTAATCAGCATTTTCTCCTTTTCCCAACAGCTTTTCTACACTTTCACAGAAAATTGCCACCACTTCACCTACATTTAATTTTTCGTCTACAAATGCTTTCAATTTGGACAAGTGCAAAATGTTATCGTTTGGTAAAGAGGTGAATTGCTCTATGCTAAGGCTTTCAAATTTGTCTAGTCAAAAATTTGTCGTCTAGTATAGAGTTACAGCTGCAAACCCCCCCCCCCCCCCCCCCCCCAGGTTTTCCAGAATCATGAATTTCAGGGGAAAGTTGAAATTTGGAAAGGAAAAAGCGTGACAATTTACTGTTAGTTTTTGAAACAACCACAAAAATTGCTAAATTATTTGCCATCGCTGGAATTCGAACCTGCGATCGTCAAAACCTTTTTTTTTTAAGTTTTAGAGCTATTTTTTTATTTGTCGTCTGCTAATGCTTTTAAAATAGATGTATCTATCTTTTATTTGGTGTTGTCTGGTTAAGAGTTGAATTATATCACCCAAGCAGTAAATCTTATTGAATTTTCATTGTATTTGTTCTTATAAAGAAACCCATCTGTTCCGTTTGGACTATCTTTTTATTAGGGACGATGAGAAAATACGCACATATGTTACAAAGGTGGCGTGGGTTTTACACCGCTAATCCCCATCTGATCATCTGAGCTAATTATGAACTGTAAAAAGGACACGAAAACGTCTCTTTTCCTACCATAATTACATCCTACTGCGGATTATAAAATCAATAAAAACAAGAAGTATCTTCTAAAAATGACAGACTGCGTAAGAGGTACTTGAATATGAACACTGAAACTCTTTAGTGGTTTAATATGAAGAGAAAGAAGGAAAAATAATATCGCTTGCAATTGCCTCATTTTCCTTATTGTTTTTCATATTGGTGACAAATGCACCTCTACACTAGATATATTTTTTAAGATAGGATGTTAATCCAAATCCTCTTTGGAACAGAAGCAGTTGCAAGTGAAAATGATGTTACTGAAAATACATTAAGACATACAGTAAAAGGTTATAGAATATGCTTAAAGATACACGTATTGAATTACCAATTTAAACAAGAAAACGGATTTCCCTTATTATGTACGATTCCTTTATGGTGTGAAAAAGCGGCTGGTGTATCGATTAGCGGTGGCAACGCTTGTATGTTGGAGTCTTAAATGTGCCCGCAAATAGGCCTGCAGGAGCCCGCCTAATAAACACGTCCACATTTTTAATCAATCGTAAATTACTATTTATTTATTCGAGTGCATCAGTTTCAAAAGGTAGGTCAGAAGCCGGCACATTTAGCTACGCAAAAGATCACAACCAATAGAGATTCTCGTTAAAGTGATTTAACGAGAATTTCAAACGAAATTCAAAAATAAAGGGGAAAAATATTTGTTTAAATATGGAATATATGTTGCATTCTTGTTTTTTAAAAGAACTTGTAACTAAATGAATAAAATCGGAAAATTCCACGGGTGTTATGCCATATGTAACATGACAAGACACAATATTAGACCGCAGGCTCTCTGCTGTCTGATCTTGATTTGTATTGTCAGCAAAAGGCAAGATAAATTTACACGACTAGTCTACAAAACAACTGATGTAATAGTTAGCGTTCAAAGGGTTAAAGGATAAAGTTTTACACCGGGAAAAAAAACAATTCCTTTGATTGGGTGTTTTCTTCATTTGCTTTGGAATCATGTCATTGACGTAGATAAAGGCGAATTTACTTACTCCGAAACTCGAATATGTGTAAGTTTAAAGGGGATAATTCAGATTTCAACGATCATGCTAAGCTAAAAAATGTTTTACTATTGAATTTTTATGAGGTTATAGCTGGTAAACCATCAATGAATACGAAAGAGAAGTTTAAAAAAAAAAAGATGACCTTTTATGGCATTTCACTGTTAGCATAAAAAAGGATCTAAAGAAAAAGTTTGTTTAACTCCAGAAATTCGCAAAAGCTTAAAATATGAATGCTACACGATTAATACTAAGCGTCTACATGTTGCATCGTATTCAAATATGTGCGATGACGTCATATCTGGTCTCATAGATGTAGACAGAGTTACCGATTGCATGATGAATAAAGCGTTCTTTAGGGTCTACGGCCCCTAACTCATTGGTAAACATCGACGTTTCCGTAAAGCCTCTTCGGCCGATCTTGGCAGCTTCCGTCTTTTAATATGAGAGTTAGGGGCTGTAGACTTACTAACTCCTCGGTAAATATCGTGTTACATCGACGTTTTCGTAAAGGCTCTTTGGCCAATCTCAGCAGCTTCCGTGTTTTAATTTGAGAGTTAGGGGCCGTAGACCTTAAATGACAAAATATACCTATTTTTACCGAATATAATCGCCCGGTTTCTTTACACTTGCAATGAAAAATATTTGAACAGTGCTCTGTAAAAAAGGGTGCTTAACGCACTTACAAAAAGTGTCGCCTCAGGTCAGCCTGTGCAGTCCGTGCAGGCTGGCCTGGGTCGATATTTATGCCATTGATTTATTTTCTGCATGTCAAAAGAACTGTGTACCTTATAATTCATTTGGTTGTTAAACAAAATGGATTTTATGAATCCATAATAATATAAAGACTTGCTTGGTATACCGCATCACGGAGATGCAGTAACCTCTTTTGCATGAGAGTGGCTATTAATCAGTGTTGTATCGAACATTTGATTGACGGCAAAAATCTCGATATGCCCCTTTAACCTTTTACCAAACAATCCCTTTTTTTCACCACCCTGAGGAAGAGGCCTTATGAAAACATTGTGGATAAAAGAGAAAATGCTGGTAACCAGCATTTTCTCCTTTTCCCACAATGTTTTCTACCCTGTCAAAGGACTTCAGTTCATTTGTATCACTTTCAGGTTTGTCGCCTGCAGATGCTTTCAATTTGGATGTATCTAAAATTTGTTGTTTGGGAAAGGATTAAGAAGAGAACAATCTTCGGTATTTACTTCAAACATCAGTTCATCTTCAGAAAACTTTTTTTTTTTTTGTACGGCAACGTCTCCCTATGTGTTCTGATTGTTTTAATGGACTGGTAATGAAGTTAGTGACCTCTCTGACTGTTTTTGTTTTAAATCAGTTTGATATCTACTGTGTTCTCAGTGGTGCCTCTTCAGAAAAAATCTTGCAAGAATACTTTATTTCTTAACCCCATAAATGCTGTATGAATTGGATGATAATTTGTATTTTGCAAATTGCATTTAGTCGTGCCTAGCATCTTTAGCTTTAATGGAAAGAGAGATTTTGAAAATAAGACAATTCGACTGATGGGTGAACGACGCGTGTTCGCTTGTGCGGATTTACGTGTGTAGAGAAAATTCTTGCAATACGGGTTAGTACATGTAATTCGCTCTAAATGTTTTCGAATTGATCAATTGATTGTATAATGTTTTACACCATTATCAACAAAGTGTCAATAATATCAGGAGGGACAGCTCACCAATCAACGTGTTACAACGTTTTCACATTACGAGGTACAAGGGGGTTACAGTGGCAGTGCCTTGCCAAAGGACACTCCTACGATAAACCAGTGATGCCATTCATGATCCAATCAAGAATCTCTGCATTACAAACCTTAACCGCTGGGCCATGAAGGACTCCTTTTGAACATACAGTATTCCAAATGATAACTTTACAATACGGATTTCCTTGACAGTATATAATTTTGATATTTAAGGGCCCAGTGGCCGCAAAAAATAAATAAAGGGGTTAACAAAATGCATTTAAATATAAATCATACCTTGTAAAAGTATGGAAATTATTGTGCAGATGACAATCTTTAATTGTTCGGTCGGTTCAAGTATTAGTCGTTGGCAGAAAATTGAATGTTAAAATCAGGTAAAAAGTAAAGAAAAGATGGAACGATCTGGCAACTTTTGACCTACTTTTGAAATTCATTTTTCTGCCAGCGACTAACACTTGGATCGAAAGTACAACAACAGATTGTCACCTTCACAATAATTTCCATACTTTTACAAGGTATGATTTATATTTAAATGTATCTGCAAAAAGTATTGACCCATGTCAGCCTGCGCAGCCCGCGCAGGCTGACATGGGTCGAAACTTTTTGCTGTTTGTAAATTTTCTGCATAACTTCATGATTCAAACGACAGTTAGACAAAATGGATGTTATGGGTCCATAACCATGTGAAGAACTGCTTTGTATCATGCATCACGGAGATTCATTAAAACCCCTGTTGCAAGTGTACTGCTCAGATCTCACAACGATGTCCTTTTTATCTTTCTGGTGCCACAAAGGTAACTCTTTATCAAACGATATCGGGTTTGTCAATCATGAGGAAAAAAGGGTTTGAACACATAGTGCTACAAAAAATTAAAAACTGTCAACATATACCGATTTCTTTACCTACCCTTTCAAAGAAAAACCATAACATTTGAACCAAATTTTACTTGTCGTCTGCAAACGCTTTCAATATCGACAACTCCATTTTTAGCTCGTCTGTTTTCGGAGGAAACGACGAGTTATTGTCATGGCGTCGTCGTTGACTGCGTCGACGTCGTCTTGCAAAACTTTTGACATTTTACATATCTCTGTTATTACTGAAGACATTTTACTTCAAACTTGGACAAGTTGTTAACTGTCAAAAGGGAAACCTATACAATAAATGCAGGTAACTATCAAAATATTTTGACGCAGTTATGCCCCTTTTTATCATAGAATTTTCACTGAAAATCAATAAACCGCCGCCTAGTGTTGGCATCCCCACGCGGTGCTCTTGTTAACTCATCTAAGAGCCGTACTTGTTCCATGTTTTATTCAGAAACTTGTCAGCGGCTCACAAACTTTTTCTAATTCCACTGATTTATTTCCCGCCCTATAATCCACAGAAATATACTACGTTACCAGAGAGGCTTTTAAAGGACACACTAGAAATGAAACCGTGAAAAAACCTAAAATTAATATGAAAGAAAACTTTTATTAACCCTTGCAGCACCATAGGCGAAAAAAGTGGCTCTTTTGGACGGTATAAATCAAGATCAGACTGCACAGGAAGTGCAGTCTGATCTTGGATCTTTACCGTCCGCTTGTTTATGACAAGTTTATGAGACTGAGGTAGAATCTTTCTAAGTTCCAATGGACTGTATTTTCAGCCGTCGCTATACTTTCCGGTTTATAGATATGACACTGAAAGAGACAAGGAAAAACACTTTAACCCTTAACCTGCTAAATATGTGAAAAGAAACAAAGTAATTAGAATTTAAAGGTTGGTTTTGTCTTGACTGTCTCGGCAAAACGGACAGTGTAGATCAAATATCAGACTGCTCATTCTGTGCTGTCTGATCTTGATTTATGCTGACCGCAAAAGAAACAGTAGTCGTGAAAGGCACTATATAGGTTAAGGGAAAATGTCTGTTTGACTCCTGCGCTGTGTTACGGACGGTGTAGAGCGAGATCGGAATGCACAGAATGTGGTGTTTGATCATAAATCTCGAACGTTCGTTTCTTTATGCTGAAATGTGATCAGAAGCTCTCTTTGATTGTAGGGCAATGGTACATTTAAGCCTGACTAGAATCTTTTTTAGGTTAACGATTATTATAAATAAATAGTCACACATACTGCATGCTTTATACTGTGTGATCTTGGTCGACACTATTCAACATATATTGAACGATAACTGGAATGCTTCTAGACACTTACAAAATAAAAACGCTAAAATTGCTTTTACTGTTGAGCGGATTAAAGTGGACAGATTATCATACGATAAATCTGTAGACTGGTCTAAATTGAAAGCGTTTGCAGACGACAAATTCAAAGTGGGTCAAATAATGGATCTTTTCTTTAAAAGGGTTAGAAACCATGAACAGAAAGGGAGAAAATGCTACCTACTAGCAGTTTCTCCTATTCTCTATTTCTTTTTAAAAGCTTTCTTTCTCTCGTTTAAAACGCGGGGTTGTTTGGATATGAAACAAACAATGCCCATTCCTGTTATCTAAGAGTAAGTAATAATTGAGCCACGCTCTAGTAAAAGGAGGTTTAATGCATCTGCATACTGCATAGCATGTCATAACATATGCCTAATTATGGACCTCCTAAAATCCATTTTGTTTTACAACCGACTGATTAACACGGTAAAATGGTCCATTAACAGATAGCAAAAAAAATTAGACCATGTCAGCCTGCACAAACTGCGCAGGCTGACATATGCCAATACTCTTTTGCAGATGCATTAAGCCCCCTTTTTTTTACAGAGCATGGCTCAATTATATCCATCCCCCCAAAAATAAAACGCCAAGTAGTATGTTTTCCATTGTAGTTAAGGAGACAATCTGATTTATAAGCCGAAGCAATCAAATGTGATTATTTGGACTTCCCTTGTCTTTCCTGTAGCTCGGAATCTAATTACGTTATTCTCTTATTGACTAAATAAGACGAAACAAAGAGCTTGCAATTCGCTTTATTCCTGTAGGACCATACTGCTTTGCGCGAACGTGACATCCGGTACAAATAGAATGACTAAATGCTTACAATCAACTGAGTTACTCGGTAATATCAAGGGGCTTATCTGGCGAATTATGTTGCGTTATGGGTTGTTTGAACACTCAAAAAAAGATGGAAAAGGGTCGGAAAACGAGTTCTATTCTAAAGATTCCCATCAAACGAGAAGAGAGAGTAGCTGTCGAAGTAGTAGATTCCGAAGCGATGCGAAGTTTACCTAGAGCGAACCTGAACGAGAATAGAGTTAAAATGGGAGCAATCAAAAGCACAAACAGTCGGTTGGGAATATGTCTTTGGTTGACAGATGGATTTGGTTGACAGATGGATTTAATAGTGTTTTGTGCCGCTTTTAACATTATTTTAGTCATACCACAGCGATAGCTGACATATTCGTGTATTTCCTGGGTTCTATCAGTACTAGGCTAGGGCTCTGAAGTGTCTTGCCCAAGGACACTTCTACGAAATCCCAGTGGATCCAGCAGGACTTGAACTCGGGGCCTCCAGGTAACGAGTCCCACACTTTACTAATGAGCCATGCGGGGCCCCTGAACATGTCTTTGGACTTACTATACGTATTTAAGTTGTTAAATACAAAACGTATCGAAAAAGACCGAATAAATCTTCAGCTAAAATTGTTGTAGACTTCATTAATGACAAAAGTGACCAAGCCCTCTCACACCACATATGAACAATAAAAATGGTCTGATCAAAAATGACATTTTTATCATATACGATTCAAATTTCCGGTGTGCGACAAAGTGCCTAAAATTTCACCACTAGGCAATAAAAAACCTCGCTATGACGTAGATAGGAACGCCATAAATACCAGGCAAACCGCTTATCTGTTCCAGGAAAATTGTGCAGATGTGTTCAGAGTCCTCGTAAATACAAATATAACTGTCTCTGATAGGAGACAATATGGCTTTTATAGCGACATCGAATACTTTGAGCATATTGAGAAATACTTGGGGTACCTTGACAGTAAATGTAGATCAAAATTAGACAGCGCTGGACGTCCCGTTTCATCATAAACATACCTTGACTTTTCGGGGTGTTTTTGGGAGCACACGAAAATATCATAAGAGACTAGAGATTTTAAACCGTAAATTGCTAAAAATAATTAATTAAACAAACAACTCCAGCTAATATTGAAAAGTCAAGTTATGCAAATTGAAAGCTGTTTTCACACTGGTAAAGTCACGCCATATCATAAGTGTAGATCCAATAGCAGACTGCACGTTCTGTACCATCTTACTTTCATCGACGCTGTGTGATAAAGTGCATCGAGTCGTTCGTAGCCAAAGGGTTAACTCTTTACCACACAGCAAAATTTTAGACTGGTCCAGTTGAAAGCATTTGCAGATGACATCAAATGATAGGATTTGTCTAGTTACCAGCATTTTCTTCTTTTTTCTACAATATTTTCAAAAGTCTCCTTTATCAATGTCGTTAAAAGTCCGGATTGTGTGAGATAATTTTGACACTGACGCACTTGGAAAAACAGGAATAAGTTTTATATTTCAAACAAGTAACCATGAATTGTACTTGTAATCTTTTTTTTTGACATAGAAAAATATTACAAATTACACAGACGGCAAAAATTAGAGCAAAGGATTATATGGAAAACATTAATTAATAAAGACCCATTTCTTGTTATTTATTTAAAGTCAATGGATCCTTTTTCCCAAAAATGGTTTTCTAAAAAGAAGTTAAACTGCTCGACTGTAAAGAGAGGTATAATCGTATAGATCTGGTGAATAAAATGATTCTTATTTAACTCTTGACATATAAGAAGATGACGTATTTTTCGTAGCCATAAATCAGTGTCAGTAGGTGTATAATCATCTCTAAGACAGCATATAATCATTAACTTCATAGATTTTTTTTAAAGAAAAAATGATTGTGTATTGTTGTGAAAGTATTTTGATATCTTTATATCAAAGGGGGGCTGTTCAGATATTTGTAATCATACTTAACTTCAAAAATGTTTCTTCACAAGAATGGCAATCCTTTCAAAAACCCTTAAAAATAGCTGCTCAACCCTTTACCACACAATCCCGTTTATAACGACGAAAAAAAAAAAAAAAAAACTTATGAAAACATTGTGGGGAAAGGAGAAAATGCTGGTAACCAGCATTTTCTCCTTTTCCCACAATGTTTTATACCCTTCTAAAGGCAAATTTCAGTTTTTCAGTCATGTTTAATTTGTCGTCTGAAATTGCTTTCAGTTTGAACCAGGCTAAAATTTTGTCGTTTGGTAAAGAGTTCATGTATTTATAGATTTCGCACCAGACTTTCCTAATGGCTTGATGGAATGTCACCTGACAAAATTACACTCTCCGATTCTGTGGATTCGTGTTCAAATCAGCACGATGACGTCATATCTGATGTACTAATAATAAACAGAATTAACAATTGCAAAACGGCCATCACGTAACTTAAAGTAACAAAAAAAGGCCAAATGTAAACAAAGCGGGTGTTTAAATGCATTTGAATTTATATCATAGCATTTAAAAGTATGGAAATTATTGTGAAGGTGACAATCTGTCATTGTACGGTCAGTCCAACCCTTAGTCGCTGACAGAGAAATTAATTTCAAAACTAGGTTAAAACCTGCCAGGTAGCTGTGTCTTTTGTTTACTTTTTGCCTGATTTTAAAATTCTTTTTTCTGCCAGCTACTAACATATGGCCCAATCACACGATAACAGACTGTCTTCTATACAATATTTTCCATACTTTTAAATGGTATGATTTAAATTTAAATGTTTTACAACACTTGCTTTGATATTTTTGGCCTTTACTGGGCCTTTAAACGCCAGAATTACACTGTACCTTTTAACTGAATGCAACCGGCAAATTTCTTTATTGATGCAGTGAAAAAGGGGTATCGTGGTGTCTATCAGTGTTTTACAAGAAACGTGAGTAAAAAATTTGAATACATGAAGGTCCTTTTTATGAGAGTTTTTCTGATTTTTAGCTCCACTGGCCGAAGGCCAGCGAGCTATTGTCATGGCGTTGTGTCCGTCGTGCGTCCGTCCGTCCGTCCGTTTGTTCGTCCGTTCGTCCGTGCGTGCGTCCGTAAACTTTTTCTTTAAAAAACTTCTCCTCAGAAACTATTGACTGGATTTTTACCAAATTTCACAGGAATGTTCCTTTGGTGGTCCTCTTTCAAATTCCTTCAAATAATTGTGTTCCATGAAGAATTCTGGTTGCCATGGCAACCAAAGTAAAAAACCTTTAAAAATCATCTCCTCCCAAACCGCTATTTGGATAGTATTATTATTTTGCAGGAATGTTCCTTAGATACAGGTTTACAGAATTCCTTAAAAAAAAAAAAGATCTGTCAAAAAACATGGCTTTTATGGGAGACTCATTTTCCTTTTATGGTATAAAGTAAAATCTTTGAAAAATTTCTTCTCTAAAACTATTCATTGGATTTCATTGTTGTTTTGCAGGTAAGTTCCTATGGTGGTTGTCTACCAAATTGTTTCTTCAGTGAGCTAAAATGCAGGATTGAATGATAATTGTTAAAAACTTCCTTTCGCCATTATAGAAATATCAGGCCTGTGGAGCGATACAGGTGCTCAAGCGCCTCTAGTTTAAGGGTATTAAAGCGACATGTCGCACCTATATAAACCCAATATCCCCCTTTAAGCTTTATCATCATTGCATTTTCGAATCCTTGAACATTTGTGAAGGTATGATCCAAACGGAAAAACGTAGGGAAAAGCTATGGTTATTTTCTCTGGAAATCGAATTTTCTGGCCTATTTTTTATGCTCACCTGAGAGTCAAGTGCTCAAGGTGAGCTTTTGTGATCGTGCTGTGTCCGTCTTGCGTTATGCGGACGTCAACAATTACCAGTGTGCACTGTAGCGGCCACAATTTCAGTCCAATGTTTATGAAAGTGGTTGGAATGTTTGTCTTGACAATATGTCGCACGAGTGTTAAAATGGGTTTCGAAGGATAAAAAAGTAGGTAACTGGAAAAATTTCGGAAAACCCTTTTGTGCACTCCAAAGGCCATATTTTCATTCTGATTCTCATGAATACTATGTCAGAATGTTTGTCTCTATGACATCTCGGACAAGTGGGTCAAGTTTTATAAAAATAGGTCATTGGGACAAATTTTAGAAAAAAAAAAAAAACCTTGTAGGCACTCAAAAGGCCACATTTTCGATGCAATACTCCAGAAAGTTGGTCAGAATGTTTATCTTGATTTATCTTGAGCTAGTTAGAAAATGGGTCACGTTAACTTAAAAAGGAGGTCGCTGGAACAAATCACAGAAAAACCCTTCAGGCTTCATTTTTAGTCCAATGCTTATGAAAAATGGTCACAGTGTTTGTTTGGATGATATCTTTGTTTAAAAAGGGATTGGGTTTTGTCAAACATATGGACACTGGGACAAATCTTAGCAAAACCTTGTGCAAACTCTGGAGGTAACATTTTCTGTCCAATTCTCATGACCGTTGCTTAGATTTTTTGTGGCCTGATAAAATATCTAACGAGCTTAGAAATGGGTAACATGGGGTAAAGTCGTATGTCACTTGGAAAAAACTTTTGTAAACTCTAGAGGCTTGGTTTTTCAGTCAAATTCTCGTGAAATTTTGGGCTTCACTTATGTCAATCAACACACACAACATTATCTAAACTGAGAAAAACTTGATTCCAGTTATACTCAATGAATTCAGTTTGTACATGTTTTACATCATCGTCTCCAGGACGTATCAATCATATGGTCTTTGCTTCTCTTATATATATTTCGGTCATGAAATCTCACTCGACAGCAACAAAATGAGCCAGCTTTAATTTGTGGTTGTTAAAAAGCAAAGCTACATGGACACGTATCTTAAATCACGACCCATATTAATCACCATTCGTTTTCATATTTATAGAAATCCGGGCAACAGATACGTAAATAATTTACTTGGATGATTTATGACAGCATGCTTACATACGGCACCTGCGGGTATATGCGGGCGGAGATTGATTAATAAATTGTTTCACCGCAACTCTTATTAGCTTTTTGCCTTGTACTAACAAGTCATTTTAAGATTAGTTTACATTATATATATTTCATTTATTTTGTCGTATTTGATGTTATTTCTTCAGATGCCCTAAGACTACCGCCGCTGAACCCTTTGCCCGAACAATCCGGCGTTTTCACGACCCTGAGAGAAGACGACTTTGTAAAACATTATGAAAAACATTGCATTTTATAAAACACTGTATTTATTTTGTCGTCTGCATTTTTTTTTTTTTTTTCAATTTTGATAAGTCTGAAAATTTATCGTTTAGGAAAGAGTCAATAGGTCTGGAGAAGATGTTGAAATTATATTTAAGGAAAATTAGCCAATAAGATTGCGGCTAGTATAGATCAGAGATCACGTTTTGCGCAATTTTATTGAATATGCACTTGCCGTACGTCAACAAAACGAAACATTGAGAAAATGCGGACGAGGTACTCTTACTACCCTTTTGGCAATTCAACCCACTGATGTGATCAAACGAACGAAACACTCTTGACAACTCGGCTTTTTCGATTCGGGCATCCTCGTCTGTAACGATGAGGTTTGCATTTCAAAATGCTGTCGTCTGCTGAAGAGATAAGGACATAAAATCGTTTGAAATTTCTAATATCTGATTCGAAAAATGATTTGAACCATGCTCTGTGAAAAGGAGGTTTAATGCAGCTGTTAAAAGTATCAGCCCATGTCAGCCTGCGCACCCAGCACAGGCTGACCTGGGTCGAAAAATTTTGTAATTGGTCAATTTTCTGCTTTTCCAAGGACCATTTTACATCATGATTCAATCGGTTGTTACACAAAATGGATTCTATTGATCCATAATGATATGATTACTGACTCGGTATAATGTATGACGGAGATGCATTAAGCCCCCTTTTGCCAGAAACATGGCCTATTTGATAAAGATCTCGTTAATTGTAAAACCTTTAAAGAACCTATAATAGAACCCGATGGTATCTTTGATCTCTGTAACCGCTCATTATTAAGATAACCCCTTTCACCTATGAGGATATTACTGTAACAATTAACTCTGTACCGCACGACAAAATATTCGACCTGTCCAAATTTAAATCATTGCAGACGACAGATAAAATGTGGCTCAAATGATGAAATTTGCTTCTGACAAGGTAGGAACATCGTGGGAAAAGGAGAAAATGCTGGTTATCAGCATTTTCTTCTTTTCCCACAATGTTTTCTATAGACTTCTTCAGTTAAGCCGTTAAAACACTGAATTGTGTTGTAAGGGATTGACTCTTCCAGCGCCATATATAGCCTCTTTCGACGGATGAAAATACAATCCAGTGAAACCCAGACGGATTTTTACCGTACAGGCTTGCTTACACAAGCAGATGGTACCGATCAAAGATCAGACTGCACGTTCTGTGCAGTCCTATCTTGATCCAGTCCGTCCGCAAAAGCCGTTATTTTCGCCTATGGCACTTAAAGAGTAAAAAATCAGCTGACTTAATTTGATAATGATGATTATTATTATCACATATAACGTTAGTAAGATATTTGGTACAGTGGTTTCAGTATTTGTCTGTGCTTTATTTTCGGTGCAGGTGAATGTGCTGTCCTTTTAACCTGCATTTTAGTACTGATAACAAATGAATAGATAGCAATTTGAGATTGGTAAAAAATATAGACATGTTTACTATAAGGGCTCCTACCTATTTGCTGACAAATTTAAACCGTCATTCTTTTTTAAAGGTGCACCCTTACAGCCAGAGAGTAAACATTCGATTTTAACCGGAAGCTGTGGTTGTAATGTCTATGGCTAGCTGCAATGGAACGAATTGCATTTTCTATCCGTCGTAATCTGTGCAACCATGCGACCGTCAGGGGCAACATTTGGCACGAAGGTACAAGAATGATTATAATTTCATAAGATAAAGATAAAATTGGTTACAAAACTGGATGAAAACGAGTAAAGATGCATCTTTCAAAGATATTTCTTGTTTTACTTATTCTCAGTCTGATATGTAGCGCCACCTTGGACAATAACGGCGAATAGAGAGAAAGAAACAAAGGGGGGGGGGGGGGCGGTGAATCGTTACAATATCGGCTTTATATCACAGTTTTGCGTCATTGAGCCTGGATCAGTGCAATCCTCTTTTCGCAGATGTCTTTCGTACGATAGTTTAATCGCTGCAAGTGTCTCCGTAGAGCAATTTAGACCTTTAACCCTGGCCCTTCTAAATAAGTTAAATGAAACTTTTTAGCCGATAGTAAAAACCCGAATAGTGCTATTTCAAACTCATTTTTAGGAGAAAAATATCTCCTTATCGGACGGTGTAGATCCAAGATCAGACTGCACGTTCTGTGCAGTCTGATCTTTATCTACACACTCTGCAAAAAGGGTAGTGAATCATGCTTAGCAGCCTAAGTGTTAGATCTTTACGGCCAAGTGTTAGACATATCCAAAGTAAATGTTAGTCAAATATTGAAATTTGTTTTTGGAAGGGTGGAAGACATTATGAAAAATAAAATGAAAAAGAAATAACAAATAAAAAACATGTTGGTTAAAGCTATTTTCTCCTTTTCCCGCAGTGTTTTCAAAAGCCTTTTGCTCAGGTTCGGTAAAAGTCGGAATCGTTTAGTAAAGGGCTAAACAAGTATTTACGTAGTTTCTTTTCTTCAAGTTCCAGATGCGTTCCCTATACTTAATCCTTCATCGAACAATGCCTTTTTTTTTACCTAGCCTTAGGGAAGAAGACGTTTAAATACGTTTGGGGGGGGGGGGGGTGAGAGAAAGAGAAAATGCTTGTTACCTGCATTTTCTCTCTTCCCGTAATGTTTTCCAACCTTTGAAAGACAAATTACATGACTTCGAGTTGTCGTCCACAAAATGCTTACAATTTGGACAATTTTTTTGTAGTCTTGTAAATAATAGAAGGCGAAGGATTAAATTGGTTAAATTATGAGATAACTTGTAGAAAATTTTGGGCTAAAATTAAAAGAAACGAGGGGTCCAGGAAAAACTCTGGGTTAAAATGCATTGGGGGAAAATGTATATCAAAGATCAGTCAGCACGTTCTGTGCAGTCTTATCTTGATCTACACCGTCCGTAAAAGCTATCAGTATTACCTATAGTAGTGAATGAGTTATAGCACAGACAATAACAATAGTGGAATCTATTCAGTGAAAGTCGTACATACTTGCGAAATCCAATTTCTACACAATAATCCCAGACAGACCGGAGTTCCTTTGGGAATTCTGCCGTCTATTCCGAGACCTACCCTAATTTCATTTCAGAGGATAATTACGTCACTTTCATTATTGCACATATAATCACGCCAATTTAATAAAATGTAACTAGTACAAAATAAGGTGAAGGTCATTTGCGGATTTATCAATTTGAGCCACGCTCCATGAAAAGGGGGGCTTGATGCACCTGCAAAAAGTGTCGACTCAGGTCAGCCTGCGCAGTCTGCGCAGGCTGACCCGGTCCGAAACCTTTTGCTTTTGGTCAAATTTCTGCACGTCTAAGAACAATAATACCGCACGATTCAGTCGGTGTTAAACAAACTGGATTTTATATTAAGCCCCCGTTTGCCAGAGCATGGCACATTTATAAGATAGAATCACCTTTGTGTCTTTATTGCTGACTATTTTTATAACTAATTACGAACTAATTTGTTAATGTACATTCCAATTCATAAATTAAATAGCGGAAGTGAATATAAGCTTGTACTGGATTGAGAGAGAGAGAGAGAGAGAGGGGGGGGGGGGGAAAGCGGGGACATGTATGTCTCATAGAAGTTTCGGAAAAGAGTTGCCAAGAGGAGACATGTGTGATGGGAAGTTAAATCAGGAATTCAGGAAAGTCATTGTCATTTTGTAAAGAAACAGCTATTTGATTGTGACTGAGTTGAAGTAAAAAAGCACTTTAAATGTCAAAGACCTCAGCATCGTGCCGAGAAATCACTTTAAATTGTTTGGGGTCATAAACGATCCCGGTATATAGTGTATACATATGTAAAGCACGACCCTGAAGAAGAGTGTTTCTGAAAATCTTGTAGCAAAAGGAGAAAATACTGGTAGCATTTTCTGCTTTTCCCACGAAGTTTTCTAACCTGTCAGAGGCACATCCAATCACTTGAGCTACATTAAATTCTCTGTACATGCATTCAATTTGGAGTAGTCCAATATTTTTTCGTCGGATAAACAGTTAAAAGGGTCTGTAAATCTTACAATTATCTCTGTAGAAAGATAATGAGGACTAAGATCGATAACTACCTACCATGTGCCGTTTTTCTCCTTTAATCAACGAAAGTACATTACTGTTTTCACATATCTTATGACATCAATTAACTTTTTGATTTGAGCTTGTATGGAGAGATCCATAAGTAAACTGATGTTTTATTTGTATTATATAGAGGATAATCAACTGGTTGTGTGTGATATTAAAGATCTGTCACTAGAATTGGGTGTGATGCGGTTGAAAAAACGAGTCCGAATTAGACAGAAAGAGATAGAGGGACGGAGAAAAGAAGCAAGTAAAGTAGTACACGTTAAAAATATGTTCGAAAGCAGATAGAGATGCAATATAGTAAACAAGCAACTAAATAAGGATTACTAAGGATAGATACACGATACAGAAAAGATATTAGAAACAAAATTTAGAAATTACTTGCAAGTGCGTTAAACTAGCAAGTGAGCAATTACGCAATTACGTGCGTACGTTACCAACATATTAGCATACCAGCAAGTATGCCGACAGATCCTACGTCAGTAAATAGAAAAGCAAGCACTTCCGTACCTAAGCAAACGAACGCGTTAGCTAGCACTTATGCAAGCCACCAAGTACGTTTTGTAGCAAGGAAACAAGCGAATAAAAATGTTACCCATTAACTCTTTACCAAACGACAAAATTTTAGACTGGTCCAAATTGAAAGCACTTGCAGATGACAAAATAAACGTAACTCAAAAATTGAAATTTGTTTCCAGCAGGGTAGAAAACGTGGGAAAAGGAGAAAATGCTGGTTACCAGCATTTTCTCCTTTTCCCACAATGTTTTCAAAAGGCTTCTATCTCAGGGTCGTAGAAACCAGGGATTGTTTGGGAAAGGGTTAAGCAAGAAGGTACGTTAGCAAGCAAACTAGTAGGTTAGCATTCCACTTAACATACTATTTCGATTTCCTTGGAATACGATGCCTTTTCAGAGCTCAAAGGTTGTGTTGTTATAATTATAAAGTCGAGTCTTGCCAAGAAGCTTAGATCATAAGCTGATACCACGTGACATATTTTGTTTTATTTGCGATAAGCCAAAAACTACCTGCGCAAACAGGTTAAAACTTTTCACAAAACTGATCAGAACGCATCATGACGTTAAAAAAAAGACCTTACTGGTATTTTGTTTTGGAAATATAACTATGCCCCTCGTATTGATCATTATTTCACGGTCTCGCCTACGTTAGTAAGTCAGTAATAACAGTAATAAGCAATAAAAGGTCCACTGGCGACCAAAAGTAAATGAGCCATACTCTGTGAAAAAGGGGCTTAATGCATATGCGAAAAGTGTCGACCCAGGTCAGCCTGCGCGGACTGTTGGTCAACTTTCTGTATGTCCAAGGACCAGTTACCTCAGGATTAAGTCTGTTGTTAAAAAAGGTGACTATTATGGATCCTTAAGTATGAGATGGCTTGCCTGGTACCATGGATCTCGGAGATGCATCAAGCTACCTTATCACTGTGCATGGCTAAAATGATTCGGTTTATATGTTTTTTTGTCTTGGAGTTTAACGCCGTTTTAACAGCTTAGGTAATTGAGGGCGCTTTGAATTTATGAATTTAAAAGTATGGACATTATCATGAGTATTGCTATGTGTTACTGCACTGTCTGTCAAAGTTCGAGTCGTTGGCAGAAAAAAAGAATTATAAAACTAGAACTACAATTGCAAACTTTAATTCTAGTTTGAAGATTATTTTTCTGCCAGCGATTGGAATTAAATATGCCTGCCGTTTGACTCTGCATTTTTTACCTTTTGGCTGCTTGTTGAACTTTAACCTTTTACCACACAATCCCGAATTTTAACGGCTGTTAGGTAGAAACCTGTTGAAAACATTTAGGGAAAAGGAGAAAATGCTGGTTACCAGCATTTTCTCCTTTTTCCCACAATGTTTTCTACTCAACTACAAATTCCATCGTTTGAATTACAACTTAATTTGTCGTCTGCAAACGGTTTCAATTTGAACCAGTCTAAAATTTTGTCGTGTGGTAAAAGCGTTAAGTAAGCAGTTACCGATCCCTTTATAGCGACAAATACCATTGAGAAGCAAGTAACAAAACTCGGAATCTTTTCACATAGCTATGTAATTTAGACGAGGAAATTCCACTCGGCGCTGAACAAATACATGTGACTTCTTTGACTAATTAAAACTGGGCTATTATTTCAAGTTAAAAGAGAAATGAAACGACTCGTGATCAAGGCAAAATTCTTGTTGGGGATTTCTGCAGGGCATTTAACCGTCTCCAAGGCTCCTTCACGTGATTAAATTAATTGAATGCTAATCTATTAATCCTTTCAGGGCAATAGGCTACAAACAGAAGCTTCTGCAAACAGCATAGATGAAGACCTTAATGTACAGAACCTGAAATCTGATCTTGAATCTGTACAATTAACTTCTTAACCTATACCTGTAAGATTAAAATTTTTGAAGCCTTTATTTTTTCAGCCAATGAAAGTGGTCGAGTTTACGAAAGAGTTCAACCAATCAAAAGAATGTTGTTAAAAAAAAACCTCTCGATTTCTCTCTTCTATGATGAATGGCCAATATGATGCCTATTAACTCTTAAAAAAAAAGGAAAAAAATAGACTTATTCAAATTCAAAGCATTAAATTTGCAGACGACAAATGAAAGGTGGGTCAAATGCTTGAAATATACTGTATTAGAGTAGAAAATGTTATTGGAAAAGAAGTAAATAGTGTGCGTTCCGTGCAGTTTTTAGATGTTGATCTATGTTGTTCGAAAATGGTCGTATTTTCCCATGTGGTCCTAAGAGAATTAAACAGTATGGAATACATTTTGGTTGAAATAACAGTCGCTTATCACAAGCAATTGCTTTGTTTCTCACAAACTGCCGAAAGGCGTCAGTCATATTTCTACATTCTGTCAGCTGCATTATCCTATAGTATACTGTAGATGAGACTGATTGTGTAAGTCAAAGTGGTGCAAAAGATACAGACACAGCTGTCAGAAAAACCTGCAAAAGTAGAGAAAAGTATAGATCCAAGACCCTAATTTAAATTGTCCACAAAAACAATTGCAGTCAGGTTCAGAGTTTATAGGGTTATGCATTTCGTATCTGATCTACACAGTCTCTTGAAGATCGTCAGGTTATTGTGACGGAAACGTCCTTTAACCAAATTCCGTAACTAAGAATATCCATACCCGTAGTATAACGACCCTGAGGAAAAAGGCTATTAAAAACATATTTTTCAAAATGAGAAAATGGTGGTAATCAGCAGCCTACTTTTCCAATAATGTTTTCTTCTTTATCAAAGACAATCTCCTTCATTTGAGCAACACTAAATACATGTAATTATGTCGCTTGCAAGTGCTTTTAATTTCAAGTCGTCTAAAATTTTGTGTTTCTCTAATAAAGAACAATTTATTTCATCAATTTAGCGGTTGAAAGGCTAACCAAATCTTAATGAGAAAACTAATTCCTTTTTGTGGTATTTGTCGAAGACAATACCACTATGAGTTCAATATTGAATTTTGAAGACCATGTATCGTATTTTGTCCAAAGCCGAAGGAAATATACCCAATTAAACTCAATTTTTCTAAGGCAAATGAGTTTTTCGGTAGCATTCAGACATGTAATTGGAAATGGCATGTTAAAATACACTAGGTGAGGCCATCGATCGTGGAAATACTAATTTTTGATTGAAAATAGCTTCACTCGCTCATAGCCTTCTATTGGCGCAATGATACAAAATTTGTCTACCGATCACTTGGTCCTGGGATTTTTCGTTCCAAAACCAATTCGTCCCATGGCTTGTTCATCCAATGATTGCGCGCTACTCCATTTGATTGGGCATGAATATTTATAGATCGAAATAATTGATTGTAATGTTGGGAATTAGATATTGATGGCCAAAGATATTTCAAAATCATAGTTTTCAGGTACAAACTTAAATTTTTTCGATATATTCACATGGTTTCTCTCTCTATCCATCATGCATCCTACTGTCAAGGGACATTACTCATGACTCCTCCTGAATGATCAAAGGGAGACCACCAATACACAAATAATCCTAACTTTGTCATGAGTACTCTCCCTTCAACCAAAAAAAGGTATTCATTTGCTTAGTAGGTTGACTTTCAAGCCAATATTTGAATAATATTTTTCTTTTTCTTTCAAATTATCAATTCCACACAATGGCTTCCTTGACAAATACCACTTCAGGGTTCCCAACGCTTTGATTCTTTGGAAAATGATGTTCATAAGTCTCTATTAGGTCAGAATTTTCAAAGAGAAGAAAGAAACCTTATCATGTGCGAAACTCAATTTGTGCCCCATCATTTTCGAGATGATCTAGATACAGTTCCAAACCTCTCGATATTTTGCTGTAATATTATACCACAGGCCTTTGAAGCTCTGTTGGTCTATCACGGAACACTAAAATTGTCCTTGGTCGATCATTGAACCCTTATAGCACATTGGTGCATCGCCTGTATATCACGGAATATATATTCAAATTTTCGTTAACACTGTTTCTATAAACAGCACATTGGCGACTCCCTCTATATCGTATATAGTAAGACAAGGTGTGCAACGAAATCGAAAATAATTTGACCTCCCTCTCCCCCGTCCCCTTTCTGAGATAAAATTTAACAGAAGATGGAAAAATAAACCTAGTTACCGGTGCAGATGGGTCCATTAATGATTTTTCTTCTGTACCCTGACCCTCGAAAGTTCCAAACGGCTCTTGCCATCAAACAATAGCTCTTATCTCAAAAAAAATAAAAAGCTTCCACATTTTCCGGATCGCCATGCGCTGACGTCACACAATTCGTTATGACGCAGCGAATTATAACTCACGTGAATTTGCTATCAAAAGACGCGCCAAAGCTTTTGACCAATGAACGGTAAAAACGCGTTTGAAAATATGCGAAATGGGAGATGAAAATCGTGAAACTGGATTAGATGAAAAGATAAATTTAATAATTTCATCAATACACCAACAAAAAAAATGTCGATCTATGTTTGAAAAAAAGAATTTAATTCTTATTCGCTGCAGGATTACAAATCGTGTGACGTCAGCGCATGGCGATCCGGAAAATATGGAAGCTTTTTAATTTTTTTGAGATGAGAGCTATTGTTTGATGGCAAGAGCCGTTTGGAACTTTCGGAGGTCAGGGTATAGAAGAAAAATCATTAATGAACCCATCTGCAACGGTAACTAGGTTCATTTATCCGTTGTCGTTTAAATATTATCTCTGAAAGGGTCGATGGTAAAATTTTCTTCGATTTCGTTGCACACCTTGTCTTACTATATAGGATACAGAGGGAATCCCCAATGTGCTATTTATAGTAACAGTGTCCGATAATGAAAATTTCGTTATCCCTTGATAGACCAATGGAGTTTCTGAGGCCTATGATTATACATAGTCTGGACGATACTCGTAAAAACACGGCCGATTCCGTAACTAAATCTTTCCTCGTCCGTCCCGACCGGGTAGCTCAGTAATAAGCGTATATCACTCGTAACCTGGTACTTGCGGGTTCGATAACCGGTTGAGACAAACTTCCTTCCCGACGACTTTTCGCCTCTCACCTCTGATGCATGTGAGAAAAGTAGTAAGTGACTTGGAAAGAAAGTTTTGTTAGTCTGATGTGAGAAAACATGGAAACACATTGAAAGGTGCTCTCTACCGCCGTGATATGATCAAAGCTGTTTAAACGGCGTTAAAATCCAATACAAACAAAGAATGGCATCGTCTTTATCAAAGTTTCCATGAAAACTGCTTCCAGTCATATTATCATAAATATGGCGACGCTCATGCTTTTCCTTCATATCCCCTATAACGACAACTGTAGGGGTCCTGTGTGGCTCAGTGGTAAAGTGTAGGACTCGTGACCTGGAGGCCCCGGGTTCGAGCCACGCTGGCTCCACTGGGTCTTTCACAGGAGTGTCCTTGGGCAAGACACTTCAGAGCCCCAGCTCAGTACTGGTGAAACCCAGGAAATACATGAATATGTGAGCTGTCGCCGTGATATGACTGAAATAATGTTGAAAGCGGCGTAAAACATAAATCAAAGACAACTGTAGGAAAGTTACTTCGATTTATCAGACTGTCCGTGAAAACTTCAATCGAAATGGACAAAATCATGTGAAAAAAGGGAAATAAATAAACTGCTTTTGAATGTAAATGTGAAAGGGGGGGGGACTTAATGCATGTGCAAAAAGTATCGACCCAGGTCAGCATTTTCTTTTAACTGGTATAGTTGGGGTCATTTTTATCTAAAAATATTCAGCTGCTGTCTCGCTGAATACTTAGTATGGCCAGATTCATTCATTTAAAACTGTATAATGCCAAATTACAGAGCGAGCCACCGCCATTTTTTTATAATCATGCAGACCGTTGCATAAATGTAATAAGATTCTGTGAGTTGCATTACGAGTATTATTAGGAACGATTGCCTCCATTCGACCGTCATTCATAACAAAACAGAGTAGTGCAGTGTAGGACCAGATTTAACTCATTGATAGGCAAGTTTTGTGCAAGCGTCTTTAATCTAGAAATAAGGTATTAGTTTTAATTCTGAGGTAAATTCTTTCGAACAAATTCTGTTTAAAGTGTGCAAATTTGTTGTTCAAAGAGCGGCAAAATTCGTTGATAAAGGAAACTATGAATGAATTAACCCTTATTCTATTAAATAAGTGAAATGGGACTCTTAAGCCGACAGTTGAAACCCATATTTTGCTTTTTCAAAGGTATTTTGGGGGAAAAGATATCTCCTTATTCGACAGTGTGGATCCAAGATCAGACTGCACGTTTTGTGCAGTCTGATCTTGATCTACACTGTCCGCATAAGTTCCTTGAGTCATCCCTTGCAGCTTAAGGTTTGAAAAATACCCTGCATACACAATGAATGCTAAGATTGGGAAAAAAGTATGTTGGGGCTTATAGATAGGACTAGGGTCACTTACAGAACTTACATGTTCTGACTTCACCATCCGTACATTCATGTAATCTGAGTAATCCGCATGTCTTTTGCACAGCTGTTGCACTTTTTTTTTCTTAACGCTTATGCTTCTAAATAAGTCATATAAAACTTTTAACCCTTTACCAAACAATCCCTGGTTTTTACGACCCTGAGATAGAAGCCTTTTGAAAACATTGTGGGAAAAGGAGAAAATGCTGGTATCCAGCATTTTCACCTTTTCCCACAATGTTTTCTACCCTGCTGGAAACAAATTTCAATTTTTGGGTTACGTTTATTTTGTCGTCTGGAAGTGCTTTTAATTTGGACCAGTCTAAAATTTTGTCGTTTGGTAAAGAGTTAAACCGATAGTAAAAACCCAAATTTTGCCATTTCAAGGGTATTTTTTGGTAAAAAAATATCTCTATATCGGACAGTGTAGATCAAGATCAGACTGATCTTGATCTACACTGTACACAAAAGATCCTTGAGTCTAGGTTAGCAGCCTAAAGGTTAATGAACCCTTTACCATACAATCCCTAGTTGTCATGACCCTGAGAAAGAAAACTTTTGAAAACATCGTGGGAGAAATGAAATTGCTCAGTGCTCTATTGTTCCATTGACCTCTATATGTTGACCACTGCAGGAACATGAAAGTCATTGTGACTGGACTTATTACATCCCAAACCGTAAAGCATTAAATGGAGATTATCATGAAAGAGTAGGTGTCTGGAAAAGATACTCAATTGGTAGAAAAAAAAAAAATGAACGCCTTTTCATTTCGTAGTTCTTTGATCAAATATTGTCTGAGAACATCTAAAAAGTTTGTGTCCAATATGCCTCAATATTGACAACAAATAAATTTCTAACTGTGTCTGATTTCAACGAGCTTTGGACGTACTTTGGTAGATAGTTGACTTACTACATAAGGTGCGATAGTCTATCAAGTAAAATCAAATGAGCACTGTTTCGGCGAAAGGGGGCTTAATGCATCAATGTTTTGGCAAAAGCGGGTTTAATGCATCTCCGTGATACATTTTAACAAGCAAGATATCACATAATAATGGATCAATATCAACCATTTTTAACAATCGACTGACTCGTGAGTTAAGATAGGTCCTTTGACATGCAGAAAATTGACCAATAGCAAAAAGTGTCGACCAGGGTCAACCTGTGCGTACTGCGCAGGCTGACCTGGATCGGTACTTTTTGCAATTGCATTAAGCCCCCTTTTCACAGAGCACGGTTCAAAGCATTTTACTGTTAATTAAGGCCACCCATCAATTAAATGAGGATTAAAAGCAAGTCTGAGAGTTGTGTGAAACATTGAAACATCATCTTCATCATTTATCGTTTCAGCCCGATCCTCACTATCATGGATAGGTAACGGCGCTTCATGGTAGGTCAAGATCAGAATGCGTATAACATGCAATCTTACCTTTGATCTACGTCATCCGATACGGTGAGATTTTCCGGTGGAAAGATCTTTAAAATTCTGATTCTTGGATTTTGCTATTACCTGGAAATGTGAATGTAATTGATTGATTGTTTGATTATGGTAAAGGAGGCTAAAGCTAGAACCATTTGCACGAAAAAGCTTTGGTCTCTTATTTCGCTCACATCCAATAATGGACTCATTTTCTGTTTTAAGTTGAGTATGTATTTTGAGACGCATTTCACTAACATTGACTTACTTTAGTAACGATCTCAAATTTTGAATTGACACAATATTTTAGTCTCAACTCTGCAAAATTAGATCTTAAGTCTGTTAAATGATTTAAGTCCGTTTATTTTGCTGAGCTTAGCCATACGTTGGGTCAGCTCAGGATTTTACAATGCTGGTTAAGTCTGTTAATGTTAGTGAAATGCGTCTCAAATAACAAAAACTATACTTAAGTCAGAAAAAACGTGTCTGTTAGAGGATTTCAGCAAAGTAATAGACTGAAGGTTTTTTTCGTGTAACCGGGCCAAGATCATGAAACACCATTGTAAAAAGATTTTTACAAAAATGTAGTTCTAGGTCCGTGTTCACTATAATTTTGCATAATATTGTTAATCTAATTTCTAAGACGAGCCATCGAATTGGCTGAGACAGAACATCTCAGCTACTGGCATGCATAGTCGACGAAACTAGAACTAGGGTAGAATTTATAGTGGCGTATGAATAAAGTCTATGGAGTCTACGGTGGTATCGTATTCATTCTGTTTGCATGATATAGAGCTGTTTAAACAGAATATTCTTTTCAAATGGGGCCTAAATTTCTGCTAACAGGAAATAGCATCGGAAGCTTTTAGTATCGCCTGCATAATGCCGAGTTTCTGAAAATTAAAACCCATATTTTCCCCATGGATGGTAATCGACGCCGATATTAAGGTTGACAACAGAGGCTTCATGTCATAAATAGGTCAAGTCACGTCCATAGACAGGAATAATTTGTCTATTATGCGCCATAAATGTGCGGGTCAAAATTAAACTGTCAATAGTTTTTAAAGCTTCCGTAAAAGGAACCGCTGACATTAACCCTTAACAAACAAGACCGAGTTATAACGAACTTGAGGAAGAGGGCGTTTGAAAACATTGTGGAAAATGGAGAAAATACTGGTAAACAGCATTTTCTCCTTTTCCCACAATATTTTTCTACCCTTTTCAAAGACAAATTTTATCATTTGAGACACATCAAATGTGTTGCCTGCAAATGCTTTGATTTTGGTCAAGTCGAAAAGTTTGCCGCCTGGTGAAGTTTTAAATTTGTAGCATTCTACAGTTTTTCCCTATTTGACCCTTTCAGCTACAGTGGCAACCGGATTTACTTTGTGGACACATGGTGTTCACAATTGCTAGGTCAAGGTCAAACTGAGTGGAACATGCAGACTGATCTGGGTCATTATCGGTGTTAAATATTGAGGGGAAGAAACCCTTGTAATTGAAATATCTGTATCATTTATAAAAGATACCTTGGCAATATTTTGACAATTCTTACCACTGTCATGCTTTTGAAAAAAAAGAGACCAATTTGGTATAAATACAACCAGCATTTTTTCCCCAACGATGTTTTCTACCCCTTGAAAAAGAAAATTCAATAATTTTTGTCACAGATAATTTTTCGTCTGCAAATGCTAGCAATATGGTGAAGAGGTTAATCAACCTGTACAGTGCAAAACTTGTTTAAAAGGGCATTGACTCAGATTTCATCTTGCAAATTTTGTCTGGAAAATCTGAAGAAAGAGTGACAATTTTTATTTGCATGCAATAATGACTGTACGGGTCGTATAGGTCAAAGGTCAAGGTGACTGGCGAACTTTGTTTGATAACCCTGTCCGTGCTTTGACTCAGTAGCTGTTTGACCTAGGACCATGAAACTTTATGCAAGTGTTGCCCATGATCGAAGGATGTGTCCTATAGTTTTGGGTCACATGGATCAAAGGTCATAGTCACAAGTGATGTTTGTTTTGAAATTTTCCGTTCTCTGATTGTGGTGCTTCAGTGACAAGGTGCTTGGGGGGGGGGGGGGTGGAGGCATTTTTCCGCTTTGCGACAGTTCTAGTTCCAGATTGGAAGCCCGTTAATGTGTTGTGTGGGAAAGGGTTAAACTTGTTATCACTTATTCGGCAAAAGAGAGACACAATAAACCAGTTTTGTTTGATTCTCTTTTCGGAAGTAAACAGTGCAGAAGTGCTTGATCGATTACACACGGTCAACATCTGCTGTACCTTTGAAGTGAATATTCTCTTCAAGAGCTACTTTTTTGTTTTACCTGATATTGGCTACTTCACGCTGTCAGGGCTTTGCACGATTTCGATTGCCTTTGGTTAATATTGTCGAACGAGATTCGTATTTACCAACCGTTCTTAAGAACATTCTTAGTCTTATTCTCCATCCAAGTTTGAAAGTAACACACCTTTTGATTGGCTGAAATATTTGGTTCAGCCAGTCAGAAGTTGTGTTACTTTCAAATTTGGAAAACTCTCTTAGAATAAGACGAAGAATGTTCTTAAGAAAGGTTGATGAATACGGACCTAATTACAAAGAAGTTCAGAATAATTTTGATCGATTTTGACTTATATAATTCGATATCTAATAATGAAATTTAAATTAGAAAATGAAAAGTTGAGATGAATACTTTTTTTTTTTTCCAAAATATATAAGCCAGGCTGACCTGGGCCGAAACTTTTTGCCTTTGGTCAATTTTCTGCAAGTGAAAGGACCAGTTTTCCGAATGATTCAGTAGGTTGGTGTACAAAACGAATTTTAGGGATGTATAATACTGTGATGACTTGCTTGGTATCATGCATCACGGAGATGTATTCAGCCCCCCTCTTGCAAAAGCATGGCTCATATCTCTTTCACCTGTAAAGAAACTAGGTCCGTTTACAATATTATGTTCGTGCCCAACTAACTGAAATGTAGGATCTGCATTAATTGGCGTTTTAGATTAATTTCAATTTTAATAAGCCCGTCTTTGGCGAGCTTAAGAACATTTTTTCTTGACGAGTTTAATAAAAATGTATCTCAATACCCATCGAATGTCAGATTCTATTTATCAGATTTAATCATCTCTAGAATTTTCTGAAAAATCATTAGATCTCTATGAGAAACCTACTTATTCCTGAATGAATATGACTCACCGCTTTGACATGAGCGTACGTTCAGAATTAAAATAGTTCCAGACAAGGTGACACATATAAATTTACTTGTTCTTAAAACTGAAACTGATAAAAACCCTAGTTTTACAACAGTCATCAACTTCACCTTTGAGTTGGCCGCAAAATTTGTGTCGGACGTTGGTTTTGGTTATATCGAGCAAGGATACAATGCTTTAACGAATGACGTCATATAAGTCTGCTATGACGTCACAAAATCTTATCTTAAACGTGTGTAGGATAAGAACATTCATAAAAGCTAAAATTAAAAAGGGAGATCATGTGGGTATTTATCATTTGCTTGAAATTTTAATTTAATTCATGAGGCACTTACGCGGTTGATAATACGACTACTGACGATTTAACCATCTCACTGTTTGTGGCGAATTAAAAAGGGTTTTCAGCGAACGGCGTAGATCAAGATCCGACTGCACACAACGTGCACTCTGATCTTAGAGCTACACCGCCCGTTCTCTGACGCTAAACTATATCTGAAATTATCTTTACTTACAGTGATAATCTTATTTTAGATCTCAAAAAAGTTTTTTTAAGTTGGCATCGAAAAGATAACTTGTCTAAAGCTGGATATGACTAGACTTTTTTCCACAGACAATGTATATAGAGACCAGGCTGCACGGGAAGTACTGTTTGGTCCTGAATCTACACTAGTTGACAACTTGTTATATCTTTGTGGCGAAAATGGCTCTCAAATCGCAATGTTTCGATCGTTATCTCAAGGCGTCAAATGAATAAACTCGACCGCTTCCGACGGCCGAAATTATAATCCGCTGAAACTTAAACAGATTTTTTTTTTATCTGCTTGGCTTGACTAGAGAAGCAGACGGTATAGATCCAAGATCAGACGAAACATTCTTTACAGTCTGATCTTGATCTATGTCGTCCGAAAAAAAAAAAACCTGCTTCCGCCTATGACACTAAAAAGATCAATGCACAATGAAGATCATTGAATCTGTTTAGCATTTGCAAGGGTAACAATTAAGTTTCTGTCTGGTTAAAGTCATAAACTAGTCGTAAACCATGAATTACTTTTGTCTCGAAGTGTTATAAATATTTCAAGTCCTTTTTAAATCGCTTTTCATTCATTCACGATGATATTCGAAATGTGCATCGAGAGTTTGTTGCTTGGTTGGCAACCCATGAAGCTTATGGTTCCAGGATTGTGAGTTTGAAACTCGATGCGACCTACAGAGAGGTTTGTTGATAGTCATCGCGACAGGGACTTTCTTTTGAGTCACTAATTGTGATAAATACATGTAGGTGAAAATTTATGTTTCAAATTGTAATTCCTTCCTATCAACCCTTATCCTGCGAAATAAGTGAAATCAGACTTTCAAGCTGATAGTAAAAACACGAGTTTTGCTATCTCAAAGGTATTTTTTTGGAAACAAAGTCTCCTTATCGGACTGCGTAGATTCAAGATCAGACTGCACGTTCTGTGCAGTCTGATCTTAATCTACACTGTCTGCAAAAGGTCCTAGAGTCGCGCTTAGCCCGCCTAAGGGTAAACATGAGCGGAACTCGTAAAATTCTCAGGGAACGCTTTAGACTTGCTACTGGAGTAAGACATAAACAAACAAACAAAGTTTCACATACTGCCGGTGGCGTTGAACTATACGCACATATGGATCTTGATACTTTTATGTAAAGCGTTGTGCTGCGAATCTCTCCAAGTTTCGCCCACATTGTTTTATAATGTCACCGTGAACACAGTACTCAGAATCAATAAAACCCCATTAAAATGAATGTTAAGAGATTTAATTCGGGGAAAGAATGAGCATTTTCAATTTCAGTTACTCTAAGACTTAAATTTTACAGCTTGAGCTCTTCTGAACTGATAATTTAGGAGTACACCCATAACTTTTTTCGAGCCAAGGCGAACATGATTTGATTTTGCAGAGTTATGATCAAGATAGGATGCAATTACGCTAAGTCTAATCCCCATTTACATTGTCCGATTCTTTATTCTATCCAGCAAAACAAAGTGTGAGGGATATACTAGAATCAGGGTGTCCGTCCGTCCATCTGTCCGTAGCCATGACATAAACAAACATATTTAAACCAATTTGGCTGGAAGTTTAATGGAAGCCTTCATACAATGGGAACTTGTGCACCTTCCATACCGTGACGTAAGGGGCTTTAACCTTTATCCAGCTAAATAAGTTTAATGAAACTTTCAACCCGATAAAAAAAAAAAAAAAACCGAACAGTGCTATTTCAAACTTTTTTTTTTTTTATAGAAAAATATCTCATCGGACCGTGTGGATCAAAGATCACGTTCTGTGCAGTTTGATCTTGATCTACACTATCCGCAAAAGGTCAGTAAGTCGAGCTAAGCAGCCTCAGCTAAAAGCATTTCCGTGATGAATTATACCAAGCTAGTCATCACAGCCATGATTATGGATTCATGAAATTGATTTTGTATAACAACCAGCTGAATTATGAGGTAGAATGGTCCTTGGATATGCAGAAAATTTACCAAAAACAAAAAGTTTCGACTCAGGTCAGCCTTTTCACGGATCATGGCTTATTATGATATAATACGCATGGGCCTGGTTTTGGTCCTTTGTTCTGATCCAGCAATTTGCATTGAAGGTCTAAAATTTTATCAAAGCTACTCCTGTGATATACAAGAAAATAAATTTGACTAAATAGACATTAAAATGAGCACTGTTTCTTTTTGGTTTCTTATACTTCGGTATTTTATGTCACATTTTCACAAATTTGGACCGATATAAATTTGTCACTTCGAATACCAGCTCGAACAAACTCTTTTAAAGGATCGATAGTGGTCATTGCTCCGAAATTCATTCCTCTTTGACATGAATGGACTTTTAAAAAGTCGGTCCACTGTTAAAGCCCGTTTGCTAGCAAATTTCTATCATCACCTATTAGTAGTTTCATTACTTTGATTTTTTTCCTAATCGATTTCTATCGATTGCTATTTTATAAGTAGTCATATTTAATTCTGACATCATAAAAGTATATAAAATATGGGGGAAACCTAGGCCTATGGGATTACGAGGTAATAAACATCAAAAGATGTCAAAAATCATCCATGCATGTTCTGATTTCGCGTAAAATGGCTTTTATCCATTTTGTCATATGAAATATTGAAAAGCAGAATTCTCTTTGACGTATGCCAGTATGACCTTTTCCGTGTGCACTGCTAAATCAGGCACTGCTAAATCAGAGAATTCAACGAAATTATTGAATTCGGATTCCCTTTCTTGTTGGAATCCTTTGGCCGCTAAGCGCGACTAAATGACCTTTAGCGGACAGTGTTGATCAAGATCAGACTGCACAGAATGTGCAGTCTGATCTTGGATCTACACTGTCCGATAAGAAGATGTTTTTCCTCCCAAAAATACCTTTGAAATAGGAAAAATATGGGTTTTTACTATCGGCTTAAAAGTTTCATTTCACTTATTTAGCTGAATAAGGATTAACCTGAGTATATTTAACCCTTTACCACACGACAAATTTTGGACTTGTCCAAATTCAAAATATCTGCAAACCATGTATTCAGTTTTGTTACAAAAATGCTCCAGTTCTCCAGTAGGATAGAAAACATTGTGGGAAAAGGAGAAAATGCTGGTTATCAGCATTTTCTCCTTTTCCCACAATGTTTTCAAAAGCTTTCCTTCTCAGGGTCGTTAAAAGTCGGGATTGTGTGGCAAAAGGTTAAACTCCCGTGCAAAGGATTCCGTTTTCCCAAAGAACCTCGGAATGGACCGACTGTTGGAGACATTTTTGGTGAAAGGGAAAATAGTGGTAACCACCATTTTTCTCCATCTCCAGCAATATTTTCTAACCTTCCGGAGACAAATGCCATCATCTGATCGTGTTTTATTTGTCATCTGCAAGTGCTTTGAATATAGACAGGTCTAAACTTCATCATCTAGTAAAGAGTTTAGTGTGTATCCTAATCGCACATAAAAATGCACTTTTTAAGTCAGTCACTTGAAAAAAACTGTAAAGCTAAATGTACTTTGATCCAAACCAGGTTTAACCTTTTCAGCCAACTGACTTAGAATGAACAGCGACGTCAATGATTGGGTTTGATCTACTTTTATGTTTTAAGTATTTACTACGAAATACCCAGTTTTAACGACTCTAATTTGGGGAAGAAGCCTTTCTAAAACATTGTGGGAAAAGGAGAAAATGCTTTCAATTTGGACCAATGTAAAATTTTGTGGTTTGATAAAGACTTAATACATTACCTCTTGCAGACCTCCTCTATGTCCTATAACAGACCGCTGTAGAAACGTTTAGGTTAAAGGAGAAAACGCAAGAGCAGTTTATTCTTTTGTTGAAATATCAACTTGGTGTTTTCTAGGATAAAACTGTTTTAAAGCTAGTTTTCTTTTCTTTAGGCGACATTAAAAAATTATCAATGTGAATATCAGGTTGTTTTTATTCTTACTAATACTGTATATTCACTTACATCTAAGATGACGTCGGAAATGGTATCATAGCATAAGCAACTTTCAAATCATTTTGGGAAAAGTAAAAGTGCTTATACAAGCATGATTTTACTTTGTAATACTCGGACATAATTTCAACTGTCTTTTGTGTGGTCAGCTCTGATGACAACTAACGCTACGAACTTTGATTTGGCTTAAATGTGTAGAAAGTTGGTTATTAAATAAACTTGTTATCTTCAGTTTTTACCGTACATGCATTACATTAAGTTGGGGAGTTTTTCGGAGTGTTTTTGCTTCAACATATTTTTCTCGTCTACACCGCCCCTCAGTCTTTCGCTCCGCAGAGAAACGTTTTATTTACGTGGATGCCTTGTTAGGCTGGAAGCCATGTTGAAACAGCACGCAATTAGCATTGTTAACTTGTGGATGGCTAGAGCCTTTCTGAAGAACGACATTTAAGTCCTATGTGCAAGGGTTTCTATTTAAGAATATCGTAAACAATCGAGCTATCGTCTTTGCAACACTATACGAAATCAGAAATGGGCCATACTCTGGCAAAAAAGAGTTTAATGCATCTACGTATTGCATTATACCAAGCAAGTCATCACATCACTATGGATCCATAAAATCCGTTCTGTCTAACAACCGACTGAATTCTGCGGTAGAATGGTCCTTGAAAAGCAAAAAAAAAAAAAAAAAAATGCAAAAGCAAAAGGTTTCGAACTTTGTCATCCTGCGCGGACTGCGCAGGCTGACATGGGTCGATATTTTTTCTCAGATGCATTAAATCCCCCCCCCTTTTTTTTTTTCACAGAGTATGGCTAATATACTGTTCTGGAAATGGTATTTTGTATAAACCAAGGCATCGGCTTTAGATTACCAACCATGATCAGGATTCCGATGATGATTCATTCTTAGAGCTTAAATGTTTGTCACGTTTTTCTTTTAGGGCAGATTTAAACAATTCAAGGTTCAGTATTAGAATGTGCCCACGACCAAATGTATTGAGCCATGCTCTGGCAAAAGGGGACTAATAGCATTATACCAAGCAAGTCATCATATAATTATGGACCCCCTTTTGTTAAATCCGTTTTGTTAAACAACCGACTGAATCATGAGGCAGACTGGTCATTTGACATACAGAAAATTCAAAGATAGCAAAACGTTTCGGCCCATGTCAGCCTGCGCAGACTGCGCAGGCTGATATGGGTCGATACTTTTTGCAGATGCATTAGGCCCGCTTTTTCACAGGGCATAGCTTACATATAAAAGGCAGATGAACTAATAAGGCATGTCAATGACAGATGTTTTGAGACTATATTGTTTCCATTTCTATAAACTCTCATTCAGTACACGTATTTTTCTCTTAGTTGGTTGTATCATGCTGAGTATCATCTTTGTTAGCAAGCTCCTTATTGTGAACCCATCCGTCGCTACAGGCTCATTTTATTTTTAATAGAGGCATTTATTTAGCTAGGTAGAAGGTCGAATTTAGTCGGTACTAACATCTTCACTTCGGATTTGGATATATTTAGAGCAAGGCCTTTAATATCCTAAAATAAAGTTCGTTGTGCCGTCGCATGAGCGGCGGCACTATATTTTTAATCGCTTTTGAAAAGTGCCTGTGGAGGTAGCCATATTGTTTACTATATGGACTGGTTCAGTGTTTTTTTAACATACATGTAAAAATACGGTGCTGTCATTACCAGATCGAGCCCGTACAAACTTTGTTTTTCCATTTAGACTGATTTTTTGTTTTTTAACCTGTAAAATACCGTACTTTTATTGCCAGATCGTTAAAAACCAGATCGTATCCCAGATGGCCAAGAGTTTAAATATTTGTCATGTAGTATCACCACGTGGACCTCTACGAAGTTTGTTCAAGTGATGCCTTTGGAGTAAAAAATTAACCCGCTGTAATGTTCCCTATTTCAAAAACAACTGATTTGCTACGCCATTGATGTTATGCATTAATATTTTCTTGTTAACCTTTTAAAATCAAAGTACTGAAAGTGCTAGCCGTCGGTGGTGGTAGAAATTTGCCAGTAAATAGATTTTAACAGTGGACAATTTCTGACGGTTGACAACATTTTTCCCCCCTAAGATTGCTGGCGTTCTTCATGGCTACTTTCCATAAAGTCGTATATCTAAGCGTTTTGCATGCGATTTTATGTGTGAGGAAAGTGGTTTGGGGTGTGATAATAGTGGTTTTGGGTGTGTTTCGGGTAGTTTGGAGGTTTTTTTTGTGAGGGGAGGGTGTTACTGTTACTTAGTCATCCGCGATGTAGACTTTATAAACTAGATCATGTCAAGGCTGCAAAACGAGGCCAGTGTCAAACTAGAGCTAATTCTGTGGCATTTAACTCTGAAGTTCATTGTTTATGTAATTAGCTTGCACAGCTTTTAATTTTTAAAATTCACTCGTCAAATGATGCAGACGCGTCTGTTCATTGATCTACAAGGACCTTTTTTCTTGATACAGAGGAGTGATTCGTGGAAAAATATTCAGTTTGGCGGTAGACATAAGAAGAAGAGACCTAAAAGGTCACCTTCTAAATATCCCGAATGGTATTATAGTTTTACTATTTTACCCTTACTGTTAGTTAGAAAAGTAGAATTTAGCAGTAATAAATTTCGGCTTGTCTAGGTTAACACAGAGGTCAAAAAGTTGATAGACATTTGGTAGGGTGATATTCTGTTGTTAGGATCAATGAAGCATGTGAAGAAGCCTCATGCCTTCATGATGCTCCACCCAAGATCCATACTGAAAGTAAGCTGGAGGGACAAGGTGACCAACAAGGAAGTGCTGGAAAAAACGGGACTACCTTCAATGGAAGACTTCCTCATCAGAAAAAAACAAAACAAAAAAACCTGTGGTGGACTTGACACCTCAGTAGGATGCCGAGTCACAGACTTCCAATGCAGATATTTTTCTCACACCTGTCAGTTGGACAAAGGAAGAGATGCAGACCACGTCTTCCATGCAGTGACACTATTCAGAGAAATCTGAAGGAGAGAAGTATCAAGTTAGAATTCCGGGCAAAGCTGTCACAACAGGGAGAGGAATGGAGACAACCATTGAAGTAGATGACAAGAAAACAGGTATAGTCGATCACTGTCTTCAGATGATGATGACCTTTCCTCCCCCTTTTTTCTTTTAGTGAGAACAATGCATCCAGAGAAGCGGAGATCAGAGTGCCTTATTTCTAGTTTTCTACTCAGCTCAGGTCACAGAATGGATGGCGGAAACAAGGTTTCGTAGTAAACGGCTTGCTTAGTAGTCGCTCTTTTCGGACCTTCCCCATTTAAACGTATAACAATTTGATTGTTTGTTTGGCGATTAACGCCGTTTTTAACTTTATTTCAGTCATCTGGCGACCGCCATGGCTTCTTTTCATGCGTTCCAGCTGATGTTTCCTTTTTACCAGTACTACGCAAAACAATCTTTCAAAGTCTATGGCTGCTTTTCTTCTTAAATATCGTCGAAACAATGTTTGTCATCTGTGTATGAACGACTTATAAACTTTTGATGAAGTTCTTATCGAATTAATCAAATTACAGTTTCGCCGCAAGCGTAATCGTATATAAAGCCTTTCACCCACATTTACTCTATCAGCGCCAAGTGTATAAACTCGACCTCTTTCGACGGCTGAAAATACAATCCACGAACCAACTGAGTAAAAGTGAAATTGTCTTATAGGTTTCACGAACCAACTGAGTGAAAGTGAAATTGTCTTATAGGTTTAACCAAACAAGTGGACGGTATAGACCATACATCAGACTGCACATTCTGTGATCTTTGCCATCCGCAGAGGACCTCGTTCTCGCCTATGGCGCTGACAGGCAGTAAAGGTTGCATTTTCGAACACCGTATATATCTGCAAGTTGAACAAAGCGTCCAGTTTCATCTTGAATCTACACGATCATCCGCAATTTGATAATACAGTTTGACCCAAAGTTTCGTCTTTGTGGGATTTTTTGTAGAGCTAAGTGAAAAAAGACTTTTTTCCCTAGGCAATAAAAGGGTTATATGTATCAAGATCATTGAGGGAGCTACTACTATGCACTTATTAAACCCAGGTTAATTAGATCTGATCAAAAGCGGCTGTCGCTCTATCTCTACTACCAATGTTATTAACGCTTCACAATCTACATCCAACGTTTTGCGTCTTGGTGCAGCACTTTTGAAACGGTACGACTAAAAAAAGATGAAATGATTCGTCACGAGCAATTTTTCTTATTTCTTGTTGTATTATTTTTTAAACCTTTAATCAAACAATCATTTATTTTAACGACACTAGTTCACGAAAAATAAATCCCTTGAAACATTTTGAAAAAGCATTTCGAAATATAAATAGCCAATATTAATCAGAATCAGAATCTTTACTGACTTATACAGATGAGCGTCATCATGAATATGAATTCAGGTTTAACTCGACCAAACGATTAAGTTTTATAAACGTTCAAATTGGAAATACTTAAGACGACAATTCAAATGACGAGCTTTGTCTTGGAAAGGATAGAAAACACTGTGAGAAAATCATTTTTGGGTTATACCTACATTGACTCGGACGAGCATATTGGCAGACCCCTTCATCGAAAAACAGAACTATCAACCATGTTATTCCATTGTACTTTTTTATCGGTGGCATAATCCATACATACGCACGTCAGTATTAACAGCAGACCGCATGGTTTAGTTCAACTTCATAGACAAAAAGCTAAAGTTTAAAGCTATCGTCAGACTGCCTCTTGTGCACTTAAAGTTTTCATTTCATACCTAAGTAAAACAAGAAGGGCATGATGACCCTAATGTCGCTAACCTAAGCCTTTTTGGCCCAAATTGACTCATGAATCTCCTCTTAGATATCCAGACATACGTTCGTTCTGACAAACTTTAATGAGTATTGGTCAGAAAATGTGGCCTCTAGAGCGTACACAAGGTTTTTCGAAGGTATGACTCTTGACCTAGTTTTTGACCCAATATGACCAATTTTCAGTTATCGTAGCTATTATAAAGACAAACATTCAAACCACCTTTCATGAGTATTGGACTGGGTTACTTTTTAGCTCACCTGAGCACAAAGTACTCAAGGTGAGCTTTTGTGATCGTGCTGTATCCGGCTTTTACCTTGTGTACGCTCTAGAGGCCACATTTTCAGTCCGATACTCATGAAACATGGTAAGAATGTTTGCCTTGATGGTATCTCGGACGTGTTTGAAAATGGGTCATGTCGGGTCAAAAACTAGGTCACTAGGTAAAATCTTAGAAAAACATTGTGTGCTCTCTAGAGGCGACATCTTCAGTCCAATACTCTTTAAAGTTGGTCAAAATGTTTCTCTTGATGATATCTCGAACGAATTTGAAGAATAGGTCAAGTCGGGTCAAAAACCAGGTCAGTAGGTCAAATCTTAGAAAAAACTTGTGTACACTCTAGAGGCCACATTTTCAGTCTAATAATCATGAAAGCTGGTCAGGATGTTTGTCTTGATGCTATCTCGAACGAATTTAAAACTGGGCCATGGGCCAATATCGGGTCAAAAACTAGGACAGTAGGTCAAATCTTAGAAATACTTTGTGTACACTCTAGAGACCACATTTTAAGTCCAATACTCCTTAAAGTTGGTCAGAATGTTTGTTTTGATGATGTCTCAGATGAGTTTGAAAATTGGTCAAGTTGGGTCAAAAACTAGGTCACTAGGTCAAATCTTAGGAAAACATTGTATACCCCAAGAGGCCACATGTTAAGTCAAATTCTCATGAAAGTTTGTCAGAATGCTTGTCTTGATGTTATCTCGAAGGCGTTTGAAAATGGGTCATGGCAGGTCAAAAACTAGGTCACTGGGAGCAATCTTTGAAAAAAATTGTGTACGCTCTAAGGCCACATTTTCAGTACAATACTCATGAAAGCTGGTCAAAATGTTTTTCTTGATAACATCTTGGATGAGTTTAAAAATGGGTCATGTCGGGTCAATAACTAAGTCATTTGGTCAGATCTTTGAAAAACGTTGTGTGCGCTCTAGAGGCCACATTTTCAGTCTAATACTCAAGAAAGTTGGTCAGGATGTTTGTCTTGATGATATCTCGAACAAGTTTGAAACTGGGCCATGGGCCAATATTGGGTCAAAAACTAGGTCACTAGGTCAAATCTTAGAAAAACCTTGTGTACACTCTAGAGACCACATTTTAAGTCTAATTCTCCTTAAAGTTGGTCAGAACGTTTGCTTTGATGATGTCTCAGATGAGTTTGAAAATAGGTCAAATTGGGTCAAAAACTAGGTCACTAGGTCAAATCTTAGGAAAACATTGTATACCCCAAGAGGCCACATGTTAAGTCAAATTCTCATGAAAGTTTGTCAGAACGATTGTCTTGGTGTTATCTCAAAGGCGTTTGAAAATGGGTCATGGCAGGTCAAAAACTAGGTCACTGGGAGCAATCTTTGAAAAAAATTGTGTACGCTCTAGAGGCCACATTTTCAGCCCAATACTCATGAAAGCTGGTCAAAATGTTTTTCTTGATAACATCTTGGATGAGTTTAAAAATGGGTCATGTCGGGTCAATAACTAAGTCATTTGGTCAAATCTTTAAAAAAACGTTGTGTGCGCTCTGGAGACCACATTTTCAGTCATATAAAACTTGCTAAGAATTTTTGTCTTGATGACATCTTAAATGAGTTTGAAAATTGATCAGGTTGGGTGAAAAACTAGGTCACTAGGTCAAATCTTAGAAAAAACCTTGTGTTCATTCTAGAGGCCACAATTTAAGTTCAATACTCATGATACTTGGTCAAAATGTTTGTCATGGTGACATCTTGGATGAGTCTAGAAAAAAGCTTATTTACAAGCTACAGACCAAATTTTCAGTCTAATAATTATGAAAGCTTGTTAGAATGTTTGTTATAATATCTTGAAAGAGATTTAAAATGGATCATGTTTGGTCAAAAGGCTCAGGTGAGCGACTTCAGGGCCATCATGGCCCTCTTGTTTACCCAATGTCACCCATTTTCAAACGCATCCTTAATATCATCAAGACAAACATTCTGATCAAGTCTCATTACTAATGGACTGAAAATTTGGCCTCTAGAGCGTAGACAAGGTTTTTCAAAGATTTAACCAGTGATATAGATTTTGACCTCACGTGACCCATTTTTAATTCATCCGAGATATCACCAAGACAAAAATTCTGACAAAGTTTTCTATGTATTGTACATGAAATGTGGCCTGTAGATCGTACACAAGGTTTTTCAAAGGTTTGACCTTGTGACCTATTTTTTGACCCAACATGACCTGTTTTCAAAATTGTAAGGGATATTACCAAGACAAACATTCAACTTTCATAAATATTGGACCGAAAATGGGTGCACTACAGTGTACATACATGTAACTGATAAGTAATTTTTTTTTTTTTCAAAGATTTGACTAAGTGACCTGGTTTTTTACATGACCCATTTTCGAAATCGTTCGAGACATCATCAAGTCAAACATTCTGACCAAGGTTCATTAGTATCGGACTGGAAATGTAGCCTCTAGAACGTACACAAGGTAAAAGGTATCGTAGAAAAATATTAATAGAAAAATTACTAAAAAGCATGATACCAAAATCCAATCTGTTTCATTCATGAATTAAATATGAACATTTTTTTCTCTGTAGGAACTTGTTAAATTTGTCTCACAAAATATCGGTCAGAAACATCCCACACCATTTGTCTGACAAGTGCCGAATGCTACATTCAGCACTGTCAGAGTTTATTGCCAGAACAAATTGGGGGAGATGCAGTCTTGACGTATTGCAAAATAACTTGATCTGTATTTCTGACGATTTCCGATTACTTTCAAAGAAAACATTCGACTTAATGACATTTAATTCTTTCGTCAGACAAACATTTATTACAATCAAACCATTAACCACAGCATGGTTGACGCATGAAATAAATATTGACTTTCCAATTGGTCTGACATGTTGATGCATCGGTTTCTTTCCTCAGGAAATTATCTGTTATAATACAAATATTTCTCTTTTAGACAACATCACCCAGGCAGAAGCACCGTCGACCATGGGCAAGTCTGAAACATCCGATATACTAGACGTATAATTTGATATTCTAAACAATAAAAAAGTCAGGAATCCAAGAAACTTTGGTTGCATAAAACGCATATGTCTTTCTAGATTATTACAGTAGAAAAATAATCAAAAACATCTGACAGTACATTTGTTACAATTATTTGTCAAGATTATAAAGTTAAATTTGTTATACTACGTGTATATTAGTTATATTATAGAGCCGGAAACAATGTCAGTAATGTAATCTGTAACTCACAAAAAAGATAGATTTAGGTTGCAAATAGAATTCGCTGTACAATCCTAGGTTTCGAAGAGTATTCTGAATGTATTCAATACAGCGAAAACCATTCTTGATGTTAATGCTAATACTTTGCTCGTGTCAAAAGTGAAGAAACATTGGCTGGGTTTGACCCATTTCCTGGCTGGTTTCTAAAATCATCCTAAAATATTCCTGGAGCATTCCAACCGTATCTGAAACATTTTCATTGCATTCGAGGAAGAGACAATGGAAGGTCAAGCTAAGACGAAAGACCTCTACAACTGGCTGCGTCTTTGGATAAGGCAAAAATACTAATACCTCAAAAAGCACCTAAGACGAGGCCTTCTCCCACAAAGGTGTTGAACATATACATATACTTTTGAACACCCTGTATATGCGACGGAATATGAAAACATGTGCAATGTTTCATACGATGACACAGTTTAACATGCTTGGGTACAATGCTGAATTCTATTGGATGAACCTGGATGAACGCGACAGCCGAGTCCAGAATATAGACTGGTTCTGCAGTGTACCAATCTAATTGAATTCAGTACTGTACTCAAGCATGTTAAATGACGTCTCTATTTTATATTTATTTATTGACTTCAAAATTCACGATAAAGAATTAGGCTTTTTCATTTAAAGATATTTGAAACAAAACAAAAAAACTTTTTTTAAGCGAATAGTGGTAATTTATGACAATGGATTTCGGTAGACTACTCTTCCGAGCAAGTATCGAAATTTGGGACTCTGGCCTCGTTTTAAAAAGTCCATAACCCTGGACTCTTGCCTCGTTCTGAAAAATCCATATTCAGGACTTTATAGAGTCCAATATGGATTCAGATATATTTTGTACTTACGTGATAGTATTTAAGCGATGTCATTGGGAGCTAGATTATACATGTAGGTGTGTACCTTTTAAAGTATGGACATTCCCATAACCCCAAGGCTATTTTAGAACCGCGATTACTAGCTGTTCTTTTTTTATTCGTTGACTTTGATAGGCGAACATGTAAAACTTCGGTCGTCAGTCAGTAGGTGCGCATCAAGAAACCAAATAACTTCATCTGTATAGCTTCATTTTACTCCAGAAAAAGACTGTATAAGCTTGAACATCGATTTTTAGATGAAAAACCTTGAAGTCTGCGGTTTGAAGCAAATATTCCATGGTCTCATACATTTTTTGTTACAAAGCTTCCTGCGAAATTTGTCTACCGTAGGTGTAATCAGTCATACTGTGTCACGTGATCGATTTTGGTTAACACTTTACCAGAGGAGAAAATTGTAGACTCGTCTAAATTTAAATCATTTGCAGACGACAAATTAGATGTAGATAAAATATGGGGATCTTTCCGTAATTGCTTAAAACTGCTGTGGGAAACGAAAAATGCTGGTAACCAGCAATTTCTTCTTTCCCACGATATTATTATTTTTTTGTTTTGAAGCAATCCTCCTCAGGGTCGTATCAAGAGGGGATTGTTTGCTAAAGGGTTAAACCGAGTGCGGGATGATTTAAGTGAAATTAAGTTAAACAAGTTAGGTGTCCGATTGAAATCATGAAAACTCTTAAGAAAAATCTTGAGTTTTCTCTTTTCTTTCATTAGAATTTGAAGCATACGCTGTGGAAAAGGGGGGCTTAATGCAGTCGCAAAACGTATCGACCCAGGTTCGCGCAGGCTGACTTGGGCCGATACTTTTTGCTTTTTTTTTTTTTAATTTTCTGCATGTCAAAGGACCAGTGTACCTCAAGATTTAGTCGGTTACTAGACAAAATGCACTTTATGGATCCATGAGTATATATTAGATAATGGCTTGCATGGTATAATGCATAGCGGAGATGCATTAAATGCCATTTGCCAGCGTATAGCTCATTTGTTAAAGATACTTGTATATGCTAGTGGCTGCTATAACGAGTAGGTGATTCCTGTTATGCATAGTATCTCTAAAGTCGCAGCCCTAGTCCTACCCCCCGTGTGTCTGTGGTGCGCCCCTGCGATCTATCCTTGCACAATATTCTGTCAGGCTGTGACATTTTTATTTACGTTTGTTGCATCGACCAATAAAACATTCATTAATGTCGGCCGGTATCTATAAAATTCTCACTTTGTAGTCGCAGACTCCTATCAAATTTACTATAACATCAGCTTTGAGATTCATTTCCCCATTAGTTTATTACAAACCCACGTTTCTTGTGTAGACTGACGCTTTCTGGGAGCTTGTTAATAAGCCAAAAAATATAAGTTATTTAGGAACCGTCTGGACCAAAATCGTCTCGGCTTCTAGGGGATTTTCTATGCTTTACGAAAAACAGTCAGAATAAATACAAATGAGTCATGAACTGTGAAAAGGGGGTTCAGTGCATCTGCGAAAAGTATTGACCCAGGTCAGCCTGCGCAATCCGCGCAGGCTGACCTGGGTCGATACTTTTCGCTATGGGTAAATTTTCTGTATGTCAAAGGACCAGTCTACATTATGATACAGTCGGTTGTGAGACCGATGAATTTTATAGATTCTTAATTATGTGATGTCTTGCATGATATGATGCATTACGGAGATGCATTAAGCGCCCTTTTGCCAGAGCATGGCTCAAATGTCATTTTCGTAGTAAAAAGTATGTGAACGCATATTATTGAAACACGGCGTTAACTTACTACAAAACATTCTCGTGCTTTCACTCTTTACCAAACGACATAGTTTTAGACTAGTCCAAATTGGAAGCATTAATGTGACTCAGAAATTGAAATTTGTTTTGGAAATAATAGAAAACATTGTGGGAAAAGGAGAAAATGCTGGTTACCAGCATTTTCTCCTTTTCCCACAATGTTTTCAGAAGGCTTCTTTGTCAGGGTCGTGAAAACCTGGGATTGTTTAGTAAAGGGTTAACGAACCTCATGAAGTGAGGCTTTTAAAAACATGTGAAAAAGAGAAAATACAGTGGACCAGCATTTCCTCTTTTAACCACAGTTATTTTTTAAACTTTTTCAAAGACAGATACTAAAATTTGAGCCACAGTAAATTTTTCTTTCAAAAAATGAGCCATGCACAGGCAAAAAAGGGAGCATAATGCATTTCCATGCTACGTTGTACCTAGCAAGCCATTACATAATTTTAAATCCATAAAATTTATTTTGTCTAACAACTGGCTGAATCCTGAGGTAGAATGGTCCTTGGGCATGCATAAAATATACCCGGAATAAAAAGTTTCGACCCTGGGCAGACTGCGCAGGCTGACATGAGTCGATACTTATTGCAGATGCTCTAAACTCTTTTCACAGAGCATAGCTGAAATGCTTTGAAACTGTACGAGTCTAAATTCTTGTTGTCTGGTAAAGAAACCAAATATTCTAAATGTTCGCTACGAAACAGTTATTGAAGCACAAGTAGTTCCCGAATGTAAGAAAGATTTCTTTAAAATCCTTTCCCAAACAATCCCGACTTTTAACGACCTTGATAAAGAAGACTTGTGAAAACTTTAAGGAAAAATGAAGAAATGCTGTTACTACAGTTTTCTCCTTTTCCCACATCGTTTTCTACTCTGAAAACAGAAAAAAAGTCAATTTTATATAACATTTAACTTATCTGATAATGCTTTCGATCTGAACAGGTCTGAGGTAGAGTGAAGAATTTCTTGTCTGTGCAGATAGAGGACTTTAATTATGTCATCTTTGAACAAACTCTCATTATAGTAACTGTATGGCTTCACCTATCAAAAGACAAGATCGTTTAACTCTTTACCAAGCGACAATATTTTAGACTAATCCAAATTAAAAGCATTTGCACACGACAAATGATATGTGGTTAAAATAATGAAATTCGTCGTCACAAAGGCAGAGAACGTTGTGGAAAAAGGAGAAAATACTGGTTATCGGCATTTTCTCTTTTTCACTCGTTGTTCTCAAAGGTCCTTTTCTTTTGGGTCGTTAGAACTCCGAATTATGTGGCAAGGGTTAAGCTCTTTTCTGAACAAAAATTTTTTAGACATGTCCAAATAGAAAACATTTGCAGATGACAAATGAAATTATGACTCATCTGTTGGAATTTGTCCGTAGAGCACATGTTAGGGAAAGGAGATTGTGCTGGTCACCTGCTTTTCTCATTTTCCGACAATTTTTTCAAGGAGCTTTTTTTCTCAGAGTTGTTGAATCGTTAAAAAATCATCAGATTTTGTTGTAAAGAGTTGAACATCTCGAACGAGTCGACCTCACGCTTGAAAAACCTTAATTTAGAAATCCTAAAAAAAAACTTGTCACATTTCAAAGCAAATCGAATGAATCTAGACACCCCTTGTTATTTGGCATCCGTTTTTACAATACTTAATTCACTTTTTAAAAGTAGTGAATCTGTTTTTGTCCTGAATTTTTCCTGTTATACAATCTTCATTTGGCGCCTTTGTAGCAGACGGTTTAACTCTTTTCCAAACGACAAAATTTTCAGATTCATCCATATTGACAGCTATTGCAGACGACAAATCAGAAGTGCCTCAAACATTGGGATTTATCTTTCATAGGGTAGAAAATATCCTGGGAATAGGAAAAATGCTGGTTAACAGCCTTTTTTTTTTGACGATGTTTTCAATAGCTCTTTTCTTCAGGGCCGTTAATACTCTTGATGGTTTTGTTAAGGGTTAAAACAGTGTGTGTGACCCTGTTGATGTCTTGAATTTTAGAACGAAATTTTATTCAGAAATCTCGAATCAATCAATGACAGCCAGAATCACTCGTAATTTAATAGACATGTTTGCTTTGTTTTGGTCTCTGGCTGTCCAAATACCACGTGACTTATCCTTCATGTAATTAGTTTTGTGTGCAAAATTTTGTGCGCACAATGAAAAGACTCGATGTGGCATTTGAATACAACGATGCAAAGTCTGCGAGGTAACTGATCTAAAGGTTACTACATGGAAAGAAACAATAAATAGCGTTTGGTAATCATATATGCAAGAACCTAGGCTTGTGTCTTTGACGGCAATAGCAAAGCAACAAATGAGCTAGACGGGGTTTTCAGTTCAAACAAAATGATAATTGTTTCACTGAATAGATATATACTGCAAGTTCGACATTTTTATGCCTACTAAAAGACCCTTTATTTGTTTGTTTAAACAGTTTAAGGGGTTGATTCTCACGTTAAACATTTGCTGCAGTCTCAGAAGGTTTTGGACTAGCAGATGGTGTGTTTCAGGTCCGTTGTTTTTCTGTGATTCGACATTCATCTATCACTTCTCTGAACTGAACTTTCTTTTATCTAAAGACAAGTAGCTGATAAACAATAAGCTACTTGCAAAAGTATATGCAGAATCGAGAGAGATTAGTGTAAGATGTAAGAACTTGTTTCTCAATCGATGTAAAATAAATACGTTTAAACTAAACTGAAAGTACAAGTCTTTTGTTCTACTGCAAAAATTCCTTGATGCGAAAGTTTCCGATGAAGTCGGGAAATGCATAATTCAGTATTCTGTGCAGTCTGATTTTGTATCTACACCATCCATAAAAGCGTCTTTGGTCGTCCTTGAGGGCAAGAGGGTGACGATGTTACGAAATACCAATTATGTTAGATTGGCTTGACATGTGACAATATGCAGGCAATTCTAGTGTAATAGTGTCAGCATTCGATGGCATTGTGTCATTTCCTATCCTCGATATAATGCACTGTCGTGTCGTTTAGTGTAATTGCAGACAATTTCTTTGAACATTTTCAGCTCGGCAGTTTTCCTCGTCGTGGTGGCGCAAAAATTAACATTTTCTCATATCAGAAAGAATAATAATGTGAGCCGTGCTCTGTGAAAAGGGGGCTTAATGCATCTGCGAATAGTATCGACCCATGTCAGCCTGCGCAGTCCGCGCAGGCTGACATGAGCCGAAACTTTTCGCTATTGTTCGATTTTCTGTATCTCCAGGGCCCAGTCTACCTCATAAGTAAGTCGGTTGTTAAAAAATGTGACTAATATGGAGCCTTAAGCATGTTATCGCTTGCTTGGTATCATACAATACGGAGATGTATTAAGCCCCCTTTTGCCTGAGCGTGGCTCATATATGTGAGCCATGCTCCGGCGAAAAGGATTTCAATGCATCTCAGTGATGCATGATACCAAGCATGTTATCATATGATTATGGATCAATATATATATATCTTGTTTAACAACGAACTAAATCATAAGGTAGACTGGTCCTTTGACATGCAGGAAGTTTACAAATAGCAAAAAGATTCGATCCAGATCAGCCTAAACGGACTGCACAGGCTGATATGGGTCGATACTTTTTTGCAGTTGCATTAAGCCCTCTTTTCAAAGAGCATGGCTCATACCTGTAGATAATCGCGAATAAGATTGGGCACATATGAATGTCACATATAATTAGTTTGCTTATACACGAAACCTTTTTTTTTTCTTCAAGTCACGATTTTTAATTGACTGTCACCCACATGCTCAATAAATTACTCAAGGGAAATCAAACAGCTTCATTTTGCCCTAGTTTAATTGCCTGCGATCGTTGAAACTATTTACATGTATCAACTTTTTAATTTACCAACACAACAAAATCAGGCTCATCTCGTTAACTCCGTCGACTTCTTGACGTTATACAGTCAGAAACTTTTGGTTACCACCGCACAGATATTCTGTCGATCAAGATTTTATTTATCAGATTAAGGCGGTTTAAAAAACTACTGCACGCAACATTGAACACTGGTTATCGAACATCATTTTAAGTTGCTGTCTTTTTGAACCTGATTTTGAGGCAGCTGAAACAGGTTCACATTTACCATTTTTTTCCGTCTGTGAATTGTCCAAGAAAACATTTTACTAGACTCATAAACACGGATTATTTCGACTAAAAGCTTTTGCAAACAACGACCGCGTGCACCGTTCGCTTTTATATCTATGACCAAAATTACTTAAAGTATTTAGGATTCACTTTCCAACCAATTTTGCTACAGTGGTCATCAAAATAATCTTAACAATGTAAAACGTTTATTGGTTACATATCTGTACATAAAACTGTGCAGATACTTAAGTGAGGTCATTTTTAAAAGCAGAGACGTGAAATTCTTCATTGAAAAGGTGCGTTATCATAATATGGTGATGTGGCCTTACAATTCAGGTACAAACTCGCCTGATATTGATGATCAGTAGATTGAAGAGAACTGATAGACAGTTCAACTTAATTGTTTGGTACATTTTACAGCATGTTGAATTTTGATTTTTTTTTTTTCTAGTGAAGTTGAGAAATAGCCTTCTCTTGAAGTTTTTTTTTCCTCAATAACACTGGGAACTGAAGTCCAGATAAAATTCAGTCTGTGTTAAGTACCATTCTATTACATCGATGACTACAAGTGTGTTACTAGACAATAGAGATCGGAGCAGCTTTTTGCATACAAAAGTTTAAACATTTGGGAAAGTCTTATTCTAATATGAGCCATGCTCTGGCAAAATGGGGCTAAATGCATCTCCGTAATCTATGATACCTAGCAAGTCATCGTATAATTATGGATACATAATAACCACTTTTTATTAACAACGTACTTAATCATGAGGTAGACTGGTCCTTGGACATACAGAAAATTGACCAATAGCGAAAAGTTTTGGCTCAGGTCTGCTTGGACAGACTGTGTAGGCTGACCTGGGTCGATTATTTTAGCAGATGCATGAAGCCCCCTTTTTACATAGCATGGCTCATATATATTAGCTTACTGAGAGTTTATTTACCTACAGCGTATAAACAATTTTGTGTTTCTATACATTTCTCAAATAAAACATGAACTGCCTTAGAATAAAGGGTCAGTTTAAAGGATTATCATGTCCCTTAATGCATGCTTCCACATATTCAGTTTCTGTTCAGCAAATGCTCACGTTTCAGTATTCCTCCTTCAGTACTTTCAGTGCTTTGATTTCTCATCCCATCGTGAAATGAAAGTATAGTATGGTGAATATATTGAAATATTCTGATTGGTAAGTGACACTTTGCTATCTTCTTTTAACTTACAGTGAACTGCTAAAAGTTGTTCTTAAAATCACAGTTGTATAATGTATTCATTGTGGTATTAACCTTTCCATTTCACGGTGGGCAGAAAAAAAACTTGCCCTTAAAGTTTTTACCTTTATAACTCTCTTACTTTTAACCTTTTATTTCTTCCTATATACAAGTTTGAAGTTAAATTACTGTAGAGCACGATCACGTTGCGTTTAACGTTTTCCATTACAACTTAGAAATACATATATCTAAAGAAAACTGGGGTCCTGTGTGGCTTAGTGGTAAAATGTAGGACTCATGACCTGGAGGCCCTAGGCTCGAGCCTCACTGGATCCACTGAGTCTTTCGTGAGAGTGTCCTCTGGCAAGACATCCCAGAGCCCCAGTCTAGTGGTGTCTACTGGTAAAACCTAGGAAATAGATGAATATGTGAGCTGTCGTCGTGATATGACTGAAATAATGTTGAAAGCGGCATGAAACAGCATTCAATAGTCAGTTGTAAAAAATACTGATAAATTACTTGAAATCGAGTTCTGCATGTAATAAAGTTTGTCACTTTGTCTTATATAAAGTTTGTCACCTTGTCTTATATAAAGTTTGTCACCTTGTCTTATATAAAGTTTGCCACCTTGTCTAATATAAAGTTTGCCACCTTGTCTTATATAAAGTTTGCCACCTTGTCTTATATAAAGTTTGCCACCTTGTCTTATATAAAGTTTGCCACCTTGTCTAATATAAAGTTTGTCACCTTGTCTTATATAAAGTTTGCCACCTTGTCTTATATAAAGTTTGCCACCTTGTCTAATATAAAGTTTGCCACCTTGTCTTACATAAAGTTTGTCACCTTGTCTTATATAAAGTTTGCCACCTTGTCTTATATAAAGTTTGTCACCTTGTCTTATATAAAGTTTGTCACCTTGTCTAATATAAGTCATGCTCTTGCAAAGGAGGGTTTAAGGCATCTCCGTGATCCATTATACCAAGCAATTCGTCACATAATTAAGGATCTATAAAATCAATTTTGCCAAACAACCGACCGAATCATGAGCTAGCATGGCCCTTTGAGATGCAGAAAATTGACCAATACGAAATCGTTTCGATCAACGTCGACATGAATCGATACTTTTTGCAGATGGATTAAACGCCCTGTCCACAGAGCATTACTTATATAATTGGCTTGCAACATGCGAAAAGGGACATTCGGACTTTTGCGTAAAGTGTCGTCTCGGATCAGCCTGCACAGCCCACGGCTAATCCGAGACGACACTTTTACGACTACATTAGATTTTTGTGCTACAGTAGACTTGCGCAAAATAGAAAATTGCATGAAAACGGAAAGTGTCGTTTCGGATTAGCCTGCGCGGACTGCGCAGGCTGATCCGAGACGACACTTTACGCAGATATCCGACTGCCCCTTTTCGTGTGTTGCAGGCCAATTATATTTGGTCCTATCGTACAGCAATTTTGAAGGCTGGACTGTATCAAGTTACCGAGTCTTCTTTTCAACGATAAGTAACATTGCAGACTGGAAATTAACTATCTCCTTGCACTTAACCTTCACCACACAATCCCAAGGTTTAACGATCATACAGGAGAGAGTTTTTTGAAAACCATGAGGGGAAAAGAAAAAAATGCTGAAACACGCATTTTCTCCTTTTTCCACAATGTATTCTAACCTATGAAAAACCAGTCCCTTCAAAGTAGTGTCATTTCATTTATGGTTTGCAAAGGCTTTATATTTGGACAAGTCCAAAATTTTTGTCGTCTGGTAAAGGGTGAAATCAGGCGGGATAGACAGGCTTTGTTGCATTACAGATATTACATAAACATAAATCAAGTTGCAGTGGCCATGTTATTCCATACATATGACAGGAGATTGCAGATAACCGTATATTATGGAGTCTGTATACCGGTATTTAGTTAACGTTAGGCGATGCATTATCTTGATTGCAGCCCACTCAGGAGCACACTTATCCCCTGTAGCGGTTATCCAATGTTCAACTGCCGAGGCGGACAGTGTAGATCAAGATCAGACTGCACAGAATGTGAATCTACACTGTCCGCTACTCTGCCAGATATTCTGGGGAAAAAAAACGGATATGACGTTGCTATAATCCTATCTGCATCATTTGCACCAAGTGAAACTCAATTTTATTTGACTAGAACTACATAGGCAGCCTACTTGAATAAATCTAAGTGAAAGTTTTGCATTGCGAAAGCATGGATAGTGACTGAGTTTGTTATCGGCGGTGCGATCATTGTAATAATTCATCTTGATTACATTATGACCAAAAATTAATCCATGATAAATCGCTGTAAAATCGGCAGTTGTTTTCGCCAGTAATCTGCGTTTGCCTGGCAACATCTTTGCCACGGCTTGCTTTAGTATCTCTCAAGACATTATCATTCACACACCATTAAGGATCTGTATCCGTATAATCATTCACTTCTTACGTTAGGATCTGTCTCCGGGTTATCGTTCACTACTCGCTCTACTATCTTTCTTCGCACTGTCAAAACTTGCTCTAGGATACGTCTTTGCAGCATCATTCACTATCGCTTTAGTATCTAGCTTCGAATTGACGTTCACTAAATGCGTAAGGGATCTGTCTCAACGTAAGCATTCACTTAAGGATGTGTTTCCGCATTATCATTCACTACTTGCCCAAGGATCTGTATCCACATCACCATTCACTACTAGCTGTAGTGTCTGTCTCCGCCCTGACATTCACTAATGGCAGAAGGATCTGTCTCCACGTTATCAATCACTACCTTCTTAAAGACATGTCGCTGTATTATCATTCACCACCAGCTGCAGTATCTGTCTCCGCATTATCATTCACTCCCCGCCCGCTTCAGTATTTGTCTCCTCATTTTCATTCACAACTCGATTTAGTAACTATCGTTTCATTGGCATTCAATAATCGCTGTAGGATCTGTCTTTGCATTATCATTTGCTAATCACTTAAAGATCTGTCCTCGCATTATTATTTGCCACTTGCTGTAGTAACTGCATCAGCATTATCATTTTCTGCACCCATTAGGATCTGTCTCTACATTATTATTCACTACTTGCTTTCGGATATGTCTTCGCATTATCATTAGTAGATAGAAAGGGCGGGTTCTGGGACAAGGTCAATATAAGGTCAAATTTGAGGTTAAAGGTCAAAGGTCAATCTAAGGTCAAAAAACTAGGACGATTTCAAAATCTAGGACGAGGTCAAAATCTAGGTAAAAAAACTAGGACGATCTAGGTCACGTGATATCTCAAAGGTCAAAGGTCAAAAATGGATATTAAACTTTTGCGAAAACACTTTTTAAAGATAGCAACAATTTGTACAGAATCAGACAATACTAAATTTATGCGTACTTACGTCGAATTAGATAAAAATATCATTCCAATTTTTTATTAAATATTATATTTATACTTTATAAAATGGAAGATCTTTTACAACAAATCGTAAAAAATACGGAACATAAAACATCATTTCAAATTATAGTAAGCGATAACAAAACGCGTTTTAGAACGAGGTTTAATCCTCCAATTCAGTTGGAAAAGGATAAAGTATATGAGATAGCTTTAGTAAACCTCGAAACTTACTACTCTTTTCCAAACATAGATAAAACTAACAACACATTCGTTTATTCTCCGGACAATGGTAATTCGTGGGTTAAAATAAGAATACCTGAAGGAAGTTATGATCTCGTTGACATTAATGACACCATTCACCAGGAAATGAGAAAAAATGGTCATTACGATAGAATTAATGAAGAGTATCCTATTAACTTATCTGCAAACACCAATACGCTAAAGTCTGTTCTTACATTAGAAGATGGTTATCAAGTAGATTTTAATCAACCGGGATCCATTGCTAAAGTATTAGGATTTACTAGCGCTAAATATACGCGAGGATTTCACGAGTCGGAGAATGTAGTAAACATTCTTAGTATAAATAGTTTGCTCGTTAACATAGATATTATTTCGGGAAGTTACGTTAATGGTTCGACAAAAAATACTATTTACTCTTTTTTCCCGGATGTTGCGCCCGGATATAAGATAATTGAGTCACCAGTTAATTTAGTATACTTACCAATAACATTAGATGAAATACATAACCTAGAGGTAAATATTACGGATCAAGATGGTAATTTACTAAATCTTAGAGGCGAAAATTTAACGATTAGATTTCATATAAGAGAAGCGAGATAAATAAAAAAAATGACGAGTTACGTTAATGTTACAGTAAATATATCGGAAGGACAAAAGGAAAAGCTACAACACGCTGTTAAAGCCGGTTGTCCAGTATGTATTCGTTTAGGTCATGAAGATTTACGAGGTAATGATGTTTTAGCATTAACCGATTCACAAGCGAGGAAAATAGCTAAAGCTTATGAGGAGGGTAAAGGTATAACTATTAGAATGTCCGCGAAACAACCTAAAATATAACGTGAAAATAGAGGGAGGTTTTCTCGGAATGTTGGCTGGGTTAGCTGCTAGAGCTTTACCGATGCTCGCGAAAACCGTTTTACCGGCTTTAGGTGTCGGTGCTCTTTCTGGATTAGCTCAAACGGGAGTACAAAAAGCGATGGGGTCGGGTCTATATCTTAAAAAAGGAGGTTGCGTTTGTCGAGTTGAAACTGATGGATCTGGATTATACTTAAAACCATACAAAGGTAAAGGATTAGGGTCTGTCGGTGATGGTTTGTATTTAAAGCAAGGAGGAAAAATGTATGACGGAAAAGGACTTTTACTCGGTCCTAATAGTCCATTCGCTAATATACCTATTTTAGGAGCTATATTATAAATGGATATACATAAATTTGGTATAAAACCTAATATTACTACTCAACATAAAACTATATTTTGGAAACCTTATTTACAAGGAGTAAGATATCCTCCCTTAAAGCAAGATCCTCTAAAATGGAAAATATACTCGCAAGTAACTATCAAGATTCCTCCTCGTGATGGCATGAGACTTTCGCTAGGATTTGGCTATATAACTACACGGGGAGTTGTAGTGATATCTATTAGTAATAAATGGAAAGATAGTTTAACCATTCTTAATGGGACACATCTTGATAACGAGGCTAATGATATCTTAGTCTACATTTATAATTTCTCGCAAAAACCGATCGAAATACCCGAGGGAGAGTTATTCTGTTATCTAAAATATTTGGGATAAAAAAATATTATTATTTTAATAAAATGACAGATACGGATAAAAAACACCCTAATAAAATATATCCTCCGTTACCTACTGCAGGCGCTCCACCTATCGAGATGATAGGTCACTCTTATCGTTTACAAAAAATATCTGAAGTACAACAATTTCTCGAAAAAGAAATTCGAGAAAGAGAAGCTTTGACTAAGAAATATTTTCGTGCATCTAGAATAGTAGACAACGTTGATACCGTTTTAGTAACTGTAACAGTGGCTGCTGGTGCAGGTGGTATAGGTTTGCTTTCTACTGTCGTAGCTATTCCTGCAGTTGTAGCATTAGAAGCATCGGCTTTGGCAACTGGACTTCTTTCATTAGTAGGTAAATACGTTGTTAGAAATACCAGAAGCAAAGGAGAAAAAACATCGAGAGATTAGAATGTTAGCTGATGCAAAATTAGATACCGTTTCAACACATATATCCAAAGCTTTAATTGACAATTATATCTCTGATGATGAGTTTAAACTAATCATGGAAGAATTAGATAAATATAAAAGCATGAAAGAAGAGATACGTACCAAGATCAAAAAGAAGATTTACTCAGAAAACGAAGAAAGCTTGATCGAACGAGGGAGGCAAGAAGCGCGTGAGTCCTTTCGGAGGTTGGTTGAAAAAAATAATTCATCCACGAATTAATATGAGGTGTAAGTGTATTTGTGAAATAGGAGATTTTTTAATTTTTCCTAATAAAATATTCCGAACTAATCGTTATTACGTGATAATGGATAACGAGATGGAATTAGAATACGAGCGAATATTACTCGAGTTAGGCGTGTTAGGAGAAATAGCTACTTTGGAGCGGTATCGTATGATGGGGGATGATAATCCCGAGTTAAATTTACAATACGAACAATTAATGACCAAGATAGACGAGTTATATAAAAGAAGAAAAGATATGGAATGGGATTATGGTGTCGGTCCCAATCCTGTTAAACGAATTAGGAGCTTTTTTGCAATATCCGAACCACAAATTGGTAATGATAAAAATTTCATAAGGAGATATTGTATACCAAACCGTACAGGTTTACCACCACAAAGGAGAATGAAAGTAGTTACACCGTTTGATAGACCTATCCGATTAACTCAAATGAATGTAGATACAGCTATCCGATTAGGTCAAGTGAGAATGGAAGTAGATACACCTACCCGATTAGATCAAGAGAGAATGGAAGTAGATACACCACCTACCCGATTACCAACTACTACTACAACCTATGACGTTCAATACTATATAATAAGCCTTGAAGAGTGGTATATTACAGGTTTACCACCACATCGACCACCGCCTAAGATTGGTAATAGTCCAGAGTTTATAAGAGCAGTAAGGAGACTAGCCGATAGAAAGGTGCCACCATTTGCTCCTGAGAATGAACTAGAATTTAGAAGGAGACTGAGAGAGTGGGGTGTAGATTCTTAAAAATATATATTTTGCGCGTATAGTAATATGGACAAAAACTGCGTTAAAAACTGCGTTAAAAACTGCGATAAAAACTACGTTAAAAACTGCGTTAAAAACTGCGATAAAAACTACGTTAAAAACTGCGTTAAAATATATAACTCGATTTAAAAAGTTATATATTTTAAAAAATTATTTTAGTAATTTAAAAAATGTCTTTTTTAAAAATCGTCGATCCCGCAAAAAGGGACTTAATCATAAAAGAGTATCTCGAAACGAGAAAGAATATTCGGGATAATCTACTAGCGGAGAGAACGGGTAAAGCAGAATTTCAAACGGATCTTTCGAAGTTTTTTAGACCTATTACGGAAACGCAAAAAGCTACAGCGAGGGAAATTACGGAAGAACTTAAACCTATTAAAGAGGGTATCGAACAGTTACCACAAGCTATTACTTTTCCAGCCTTTCCTTCTATCACAGCTTATGATAAACCATCAGAAGAAGGAGAAGAAGATTCGATTTTTATCGGTGAAATAGCGGTAAGCTATTTAAGAGATTTTACTGCTAAGCATGGAGCTGATAAAACGTATGGAATATATAGCAAAGATAAAAAGTTTCATATCGGTAACAAACCAATTTTTATTCAAGGTGACAATATTATTGTTGACGGTGTGGAATATGATGGTACTCCCGGTCATGGGAGTTAATTGTTGCTAAAGAACCAAAACAATATGAACCTGAGGATCTTACAAAATATAAAGATTTAATGATAAGAACCAGCTCCATTTATCGAAATAACAACCCAAAAAGTAATTATCCAAAAAGCGGTAGATCATATAAATGGAAAAACATTCTTACTAACTTTTGGGATGATATAAAAATCACCGGAAAGGGTATCGTTGTTATCCCATCTGACCCTAACACATTAATAGAAAGACTAGACCTGTTATTGGCAAGTAAAAAAGCGGGTAATACGGGTGTAAGAAACGAGTTAGTAAGCATTTGCGACGAATTAAAAAGACAAGGCATTTTAAATTCGAACGCTTATAAAAATTTAATGTCTATATTATAAAAAATGATCGTTATTAAAAAACACGGATTTAAAAGAAGGTATTCGTACAGTGGTTCCGGAATCTTCGATAGCATTGCTAACTTTTTAGCGAGGCTTTTTACTAGTAGCGCGGCTAAACAAATTGCGTCTTCTGCCCTTGATGTAGGAAAGAGTGTAGCTAAGGAAGGTGCGAAGAAAGCTTTAGAGGTTGGAAAAAGTGCGGCTGTAGAAGCGGGGGAAAAATTAGTTACGAAAGCTTTAACACCGAAATCGAAGAAAATTTTACAAAAATATAATGCAACACCAACAACGACTCCTAAAACGCAAGACATTAATACGTTAATAGCTGGAAGTGCCATTGCTATTCAAGACTTAGTTAAAAAATTAAACGGGGGAGCGGGTATTAAAACGGTATAAAATAAAATTAAGTTAAGTAAATTATATATATTATAAAATGCTGAAATTTAATCGTGTAGAATATAAAAAATATAATACTAGTTCTATTACTATAGTAGGCGCATCTTTAAACCTAAAAGATTGTGAAGTCCTCGAAATTAATAAAACGAAATACGGTTATAAAAAAGCTGTTGTAAAGTTATCTCCCGAAAAAGTAATCAAAATGAAAGAGATTGAGGAAAAGGTGAATAAACGTTTACAAGAGTGGGGGATACCTCATATAACGTTCGTATACGGTAATAGAGTTTATCCTAAAATTAAACTGGAAACCGCTAAAAGCATTCAACTTGAAGGTGTGTTTGTTAATGATGAAAATAAGTCTTTCCCCCAGTTTTGGTTAGAATAATTTTTATTTAAAATTATAATCGTAATAATAAAATGGACATTTTAAAAATCACCGAACCGATTTTAAAAGATGATAGCATTGATGAGTATGAACACCATGAGTATGAACCAATCACAGGTGCTAATCTCAACAACTCGGGAGTAGATATTAGAATTAGTATCGAAACACAGGATATTTTTACTCATCCTAGTGAGAGTTATTTACTTATTGAAGGGCAATTAGTAAAGGATGCTGATGGCGCTGCTTATGTTATAGGCACAGACAACACTAATATTGCTTTAACAAACAACGCCTTGATGTACCTGTTTAAAAATATTAGGTATCAACTTTCGGGTATGGAGATTGAATCCATAACAAATCCTGGCCAGGCTACTACAATGCTCGGGTTGTTAAAATATCCGGATGATTTTTCCAAATCGCAGGGGTTAAACCAATGTTGGTATAAGGATACAACAATCAATGCAGACGATCAAAATTTAGGTTGGGAAATAAGAAGAAAATACATCATTGATAATACAATTAATCCAGTAGGTTCATTTAGTTTTAGAGTTCCTTTAAAACATATATTTGGTTTTTGCGAGGACTATAATAAAATATTGTATGGAATGAAGCAAACTCTCACCTTAACGAGAAATAATGATAATGATGCAATCTTTCGAATCAATGCTGCTCCTGAAGGTAAAATTAGATTAGATAAGATATCATGGTTTATGCCGCACGTGTTACCCGCGGATGGAGAGAAGATGGAACTTTATAAAATTATCGAGAAAAAAGAAAAAATACCGGTTGGATATAGAATGCTACAGTGTGATTCTATCGCGGTTTCTCAGACAACATCATTTACCTGGAGACTTTCCGTTAAATCATCTCCCGAGGTACCACGTTTTATCATTGTCGGCTTTCAAACTAATAAAAGTAATAACCAAAGACAGAATGCATCCGCATTTAACAATGTAAATGTTAAAAATATTTATGTTATGTTAAACTCCACTAGATATCCCGCGGTTGACTACAATCTTTCATTTGGTAGTCAGCAATTTAGTAGAGCGTATGGCGATGCCGCTTTATTTAGATCTAAGTTTTATAACATGAGTGAATTGGTGTCAAACCCTAACATTACTCCCTCGGATTATAGAACTCTATATCCTTTGTTTTTGTTTGACGTTTCCAAACAGAGTGAGAGATTAAAATACTCAGTCACCGATATTCAAATTAAGGCAAATTGTACTGAAAATATGAATATGAACACAGAGGCATATGCCGTTATTATTAGCGATAGGTTAATTAACTTCCAGTCTGATGGAAATAAAATGAGTGTAGTGTATTGATTTAAGTTAATATATTTATTCTTATATATAAAAATGATAAAGATTACAGATTTAAAACAAATTCTTAAAGAAAATAATATAGATTTTTACGGATACTGGGATAAAAAGCGGTTGGAGAAGGTGGTGAAAGAACATGGATTGTTCCCGGAGGAGCCACCTAAGAAAGAAAGAAGTAAAGATCCTAAGTTTGATAGATTAAAGACTATTATGTATAATTCTAAGACAGTTAGTTTAGAGGATGTCGAAACTGGCGAAATAAAAACATTTCCATCGATTTATAAGGCGAGTAAATTTATAGATCGATGCCCACAAACGATCGATTATTGGAATGGGAGAATTTGGAATAATAAATATAAGATTAACATTCAAAGGTCATAAAAACCGTACTAGATTTTGACCCCGTGGTCACGTGACTTTTGAATTCTTGGTGTCTTTTTGGTTCCCTATATAAAATGGGAGAAGAGGAAAAGAAATATATTCCTTATAAAAAAAAGGAAGATGTTAATTATAATATATATACCGTAAAAGGTCTAAAAAAATTAGCTAAATCTAGAGGACTTCGAGGATATTCCGGGCTTAGAAGAGACGATTTAATTGATCGTTTTCGTAATCCTCCGCCTCCTAGCCTCGCTGATCAATTCCGAGGATCCACAGTAAAAGACTTAAAACGAGAAGCTAAGTCTAGAGGAATCCGGAGATATTCCGGGCTTAGAAGACCCGAATTAACTGACCTCTTACTTAATCGGAGAGCGTCATTATTAGACTATAGTATTGGTGATTTTAGAGCTCCGGTATTACAACCAACGTCTTACACACCGGCACCTCCGGCACCAACTCCACCTACAGCCGCAGCTGAGGAGTTGATAAAGTATTTAGAAAGTATTAAAGAAATTCCGAGAAATATAGCTCCTAAGATAGAAGCTTTAAAAAGAGAAATAGATAAGATATATAAGGATAAAGATAAAATAAGGATTATAGAAAAATCTTCGGCACTAAGAGGATTTACGAAAGAATATTTTATAGAAGGTAAAGAAGGTTATACACCGGCTAATTTCCTCGATTTAGCGAAAGATAAAGTAACCGATATTATGAGAAATAATCGTCAAACGAAAGTTAAACTCATTATGAACTGTATGATGAAACACTCTATCGAAAATCGTTTACAAGAGATGAATTTTCATTCCGGTTTTCCACTCGCTAATTTAGATGAGGATGACGCGGGTGAAATATATGATGAAATGGGGGAAGAGATATTAGTCGCTATAGAGGACCAGGAAATGAAAAAAGATTATTGGAGAGTTGTTTACGTAATCGATTTAAGATTATACACCGTATCATATAATCCGATAAGAGGTAGTTCTTGGCTACCAACTCCTCCTAAGATAGCGAGTACAAAAAGTGTTATTAATCCGAAAAATATGGATGATGATATGTGTTTTGCATATTGTATTGTTATAGCTTTAAACCCAGGAATTAAACATCCTGAAAGAATCGAAAGACTAAAACCATTACTAAGCGGTATAAATATGGAAGGGATTAATTACCCCGTTTCCCTTCAAGATAGAATTAAATTTGAAACGTTAAACCCATCAATATCGGTATCAATTCACGGATATAATAATGGTGTTTATCCGCTTAGTTTAAGTAAAGAAGTTTGTAAAAGAGAACATCATATTAATCTTTTGCTTCTCGAGAAGGATGGTAAAAAACATTATTGTTTAATTAAAAATATGAGTAGATTGTTATCTAAACAAATATCCGATCATAACTGTAAAACTTATATTTGCGAAAGATGTTTAAATCATTTCAAAAAAGAAGAAACTTTAAATAAACATTTAGAGTATTGCGGTGAAAAAGATGCTTGTAGAATAGACTTACCTGAAAAGGGTACCAAGATATCTTTTCAACATTTTTATAAACAACTGAGGCACCCTTTCACAATTTATGCGGATATGGAGTCTACATTAGAAAAGAAAAACGAAAAGAAAGGCAGCGGGACGAAAGTAATTAATGCGCATAACATTTCGGGGTATTGTTTTTACGTTAAATCGCTTTACGAAACTTTTTACCCTTCGAGGGTTTTCCAATATTCGGGCGAAAATGCGTCTAAGAAATTCGTAGAGGATTTAGAAAATGTTATAAGAAAAATAGATAAGATACCAACGAGGAAAATGAGTTATACACCTAATGATAGAAGAGAGTTTGTTACAGCGAGAAATTGTTGGATATGCGGAGAGTCATTTACGAGAGAAGATAAAAAAGTGAGAGACCATTGTCATTTTACCGGGAAGTTTAGGGGAGCCGCGCACAATAAGTGTAATTTAAAATATAGAAGACCTACTTTTACTCCCGTATTCTTTCATAATTATAGTAAGTATGATGCTCATTTATTTATAAAAGATTTAATGAGTACACCCGGTGAGACGAGTTGTATACCAACAAACAAGGAAACGTATATAAGCGTGTCTAAACATGTGCCAATAGAATACAAGGTATTAGATCCAGTAACCGAAGACTATTATATAAAGAAAACTAAAACGCACGAGATTAGATTCCTCGATAGTTTAAAATTTTTAGGTAAAAGTTTAGACGAATTAGCTAGCACTCTAGCTATGGAAGACAAGACTAATCTCGCGGAATATTTTGAGGGGGAAAAGCTCGAATTGGTCTCACAAAAGGGTATATTCCCGTATGAATGGTTTGATAACATTAGTAAATTAGAGGAAACGAAGTTACCCGCGCGAAGAGAATTTTATTCGAAGCTTAAATGTAGTGGAATTGGGGAGAAGGAATATCAACACGCTAAAAATGTATGGAAAACATTCGAGATGAAAACTTTTAAAGATTATCACGACTTATATAATAAGACCGACGTTTTATTGTTGGCGGATGTCTTCGAAAATTTTAGGAATGTTTGCTTTAATAATTATGGGTTAGATCCATCCTGGTTTTATACGGCGCCGGGATTATCTTGGGAGGCGATGTTAAAAACTACTAAGGTAGAATTAGAATTATTATCAGACTCTGACATGATTTTATTTGTTGAAAACGGAATAAGAGGAGGTATCTCAGCCATTTTTAAACGATATGCGAGAGCAAATAATATATATATGGGTGAAAAATATAACCCGAGTGAACCATCTAAATTTATTACTTATTTGGATGCGAATAATCTTTATGGTTGAGCAATGCGTCAAAAACTTCCTATCGGTAATTTTAAATGGATGGATGATTTAGCAAATTGGTGGGATCAGCCGTGTATATTAGAGGTTGATTTAGAATATCCTACAGAATTGCACGATTTACACAATGATTTCCCTTTAGCACCCGAAAGATTAAAGTTTGATAAAGTCGAAAAACTTATACCTAATTTATACGACAAAACTAAATATATACTACATCGCGAAAATTTAAAGTTATATTTAAGTTTGGGTCTAAAGCTTAAAAAGATTCATAGAGGGTTAACTTTTGATGAGAGTGAATGGTTAAAACCTTATATCGATAAAAATACTAGCCTAAGAGCAAAAGCTAAAACCGCGTTTGAAAATGATTTCTTTAAACTTATGAATAATTCCGTATTCGGTAAGACTATGGAAAATATTAGGAATAGAGTAGATATAAAATTAGTTAGTACCAGGGAAAAAGCGGAAAAATTAGCCGCTAAACCAAACTATTACGATATAACTATCCTCGATGAAAATTTATGTATAATTCAAATGAAAAAACCGCGTTTATGTTTTAATAAACCTATTTATGTAGGGATGTGTATTTTAGATTTAAGTAAGACATTGATGTATAACTTTCATTATAATTATATTAAAGATAAATACGACGAAAAAGTTAAACTTCTTTTCACTGATACAGACAGTTTAATGTATGAAATAAACACGGAAGATTTTTATAAGGATATTAGCGATGATGTTAAAGATTGGTTTGATACGAGCGATTATCCGTCCGATCATCCTTCGGGTATTCCCGCAGGATTAAATAAGAAAGTTGTGGGTATGTTTAAAGATGAGACAAGCGGTAAGATTATTGAGGAGTTTGTGGGTCTCAGGCCTAAACTATACTCTTATAAAATGTGTGGTGAGGAAAGTAAAAAATGTAAGGGAATTAAAAGGGGTGTAGTAGAAGCATTTATTAAACACGAACATTATAAAGAGTGTTTGTTCGAAAATAAGACACAATTAAGGAAAATGGTAGTTATTAGGAGTTATAAGCACGATTTGTATACTGAAGAGATAAATAAAATCGCTTTGAACGGAGATGATAATAAATGCCATATCCTGGAGAACAAGATTAATACGCTGGCTTTGGGTCATGTAGGTATAAGGACTAAAATCGAAGAAGATTGATACGCTGGCTTAGGTAAAAATAAAAAATCGCTCATATAGGTATATGGACTCCAGCCATCCAGGCCGCCTGACACACCCCGTCGCCACATTACCGCATCGATGCATCAACTTCTGTCAGGCTGAGGGGCTGGGCAGGTACGTATGCTGCACTTATTACACTCAAAAAGGACGTTAAAGACTATCTTATTGTCACGCTGTATCGATATATCGACGGATGGGCTGTCTCGCTGCGGTGGACTAAAAATACGCTGCACTTATACACTCGCTAAAATGTTAGCCACTGTCTCGCTGTATCAATATGTTGGCTGTCGTGCTGCGGGGTCATATAGGTATATGGACTAAAACGAAAGGCTGCATTTGTACACTCAATTTAAACGATAAAGGCTGTAAGCTAGGTTGGCTGTCGTGCTGCTGGGTCATATAGGTATATGAACTAAAACGAAAGGCTGCATTTATACACTCAATTTAAACGATAAAGGCTGTAGGCTAGGTTGGCTGTCGTGCTGCGGGTTTAAAAATATAAAAGCTGCGGAGCGCGCACTCGGCCAGAGAAAATTTGAATTTTGGGATTTTGGTCATGTGACCTAGATTTTGATTTTTTTGACCTTTGACCTTTGAGATATCACGTGACCTAGATCGTCCTAGTTTTTTGACCTAGATTTTGACCTCGTCCTAGATTTTGAAATCGTCCTAGTTTTTTGACCTTAGATTGACCTTTGACCTTTAACCTCAAATTTGACCTTATATTGACCTTGTCCCAGAACCCGCCCTTTCTATCTACTATCATTCTCTACTTGTTAAAGGATCTGTTTCCAATTTATTACTCATTCTTTGCTTTAGGATAAGTCTTTGCGTAATCATTTACAAAGCGCTTTAGTAACTGTCTTCACGTTGACAAATACTACTCATATAAGGATCTGTTTCCGCATTATCATTAACTACTTGCTGTAGTTTCTGTCTTCTCATACCATTAAACCCTCGCTGACGGATCTGTCTTCGCATTATCCTTCACTCCTTCCTTTAGGACATGTCTTCGCATTGTCATTCCCAACTCGCTTAAGGATCTTGCTGCACAATATCATTCTTTTATCGCTTCAGGATATATCCTTGTCTTATTATTCGCTTAAAGATCTGTCTCCACATTATCATTCACCTCTCGCTTAAGGATCTGTCTCCACATTATCATTCACTTCTTGTTTCAGCTTCAGGATCTGTCTTAGCATTATCATCCACTACTCGCTTAAGGATCTGTCTCCACATTATCATTTACTACTCGATTCAGGATCTGTTTGCAGATTATCATTTCCTACTCGCTTTAGGATATGTTTTCACATTATCATTCACTACTTGCTTTAGGATGTGTCTTAGTATTTTCATTCACTACTCGATTAAGGATCTGCACCCACATTATCATACACTACTCGCTTTAGGATCAGTCTCCACATTGTCATTCGTTATTCGCTTTAGCTTATGTCTTCACATTATTGTTCACTAATCGCTTATATATCTGCCTCGGCATTATCATTCACTACTTTCTGTAGGACATTTCTAATTATTATCCTTCACTCTTTGCTTTAGTGTCTTACTTTACATTATCATTTACTACTTGCTTAAGGATTCGTGTCGGAATTATCATTTACTTCTCGCTATACGATATACCTTTGCGTCATCAGTCACTATTCCTTGGGGATATGTCTCCGCATTATCATACGCTACTCAATTTAGTATCTATCTCAGTATTATTATTCGCATTTTGCTTTTCAGCATTATCATCCTATACTCGCTTTAGGATCTGTTTCAAAATCACTTTTCATCTCTCCCTTTATGACCACTCTTCGCATTATCACTCATTACTCAGTTATGACAGAATCTGTCACAGCATTATCATCAAATACTCGCTTAAGGATCTGTTTCTGCATCATCATTCACATCTCGCTTAAGAACCAGTCTTCGCACTATCATTCACTACTCGCTTAAGGATCTGTCTTAGCACTATTATTCACTCCTAGATTTAGAATATATCTCTGCATTATCATTCACCACTCGCTTAAGAACCTGTCTGTGTATTATCAATTACTGCTTGCTTGCTTAAGGGTCTTTATTCGCATAGTCATTCGCTTCTCACTTTAGGACATTTCTCTGCAACATTATTTACTACTTGTATAATGTCTGCCCCAACTTTGTCATTCCCTACTAACTTTAGGATATTTCTTTTCGTTATCATTCGGTACTCGTTTTAGGGTTTGTTTTCTCATTACCATTTAAAACTGGCTTAAGGATCTGTCTCAGCATAATCATTTACTACTCGCTTTCAGTATCTGTCTAATCTTTATTATTCACTACTTCCTAGGGATCAGTCTCCGCATAATCCCTTACTTCTCGTTTCAGGATCTGTCTCTGCATCATCTCCACATCTCGCATTAATATACGCATTATCATTGACTGCTTTCTTAAGGATCTTTCTCTGCAGTATGATTCACTGCTTGCTTTCGGATATGTGTCTGTATTACTATCTCTGCAATATCCTTTACTACTCGCTTAAAAAATCTCTTTTCATTTAAGGATCTGTCTGCTTATTATTATTGACTACTCGCTTTAAGATTTATATCTGCATAATAACTCACTACTCGATTTAGGATATGTCTTCGTCTTATCATTTACTCCTCGTTTTAGGAGCTGTCTCTGCATTATCATTTGTCAATCAGTTGCCTTCCATAGTCGAATATAGTATATAGTAGGTCGGCGATATGTCCCAACAAGGTTGAAAAATAATGATTCAACTGATCTCTGGACATTGAAGGCAAACGGATACTATTAGATACGATCGACTGCTTTCACGAAACTAGTCTTTTATTACTAATTGGTCGCGATGGTTTTGTGCTTGCCAGCTCACATAGAAGGAATATTCTATGGAAATTCATATACATTTACTAACTTTTTGAAAAAACATTATGTGGAAAGTATAAAACGAATTTTTTCCTATATTTTTAGAGGTAGTACTCATTGTTGGGACACACAAGGTTGGATTGTGGTTTTATGTCGTATCCATCTTTTTTTTTTCCAGGATGAAAGATACAACGATGAAGTAGACCGAATTACGGGATACAAAACAGCTTCCCTTCTGTGTATGCCTATCCGAAATGCTGCGGAAGAAGTCGTAGGGGTCGCTCAAGTTATTAACAAGACGACTGGAGTAGGATTTACCAAAGATGACGAGAAGGTGCGTTTTTATGTTTTTGTTTTTTAAGTCTTTCTATATATCGTATGATTTAGTATATTTAATCTATTAACACACAATTTTCTTCCATGCCATCAAAAATTTAGTACATTGGAAACATGACAAAAAAGCAAACTAGCTAATATGTACAACCTTTTTGGAAAGTTAATCTTTTGTTGTTGTCGTTGAAAGGGATTGCTTATTTTTCATCAGTATTTCCGAGATGTAGAACTTCAGGGAGTTAAAGGGTAATATTTGTGTGGTAATATGCTAAAGAGGCCATACATCTAAACCATGGTCTAAGAACTCACTTAAAGCTTCATAGCTCTGACTTAACCTTTATCAAACGGTCTCGAGTTTTAAGGACCCTAAACAAAAAGGCTTTTAAAAAAAAATATTGGAAATGATTTTCTTCTTTTCTCACAATGTTTTCTACCCTTTCAAAGTCTCACAATCTCAGCCATTTTTAGATTGCTGTCTGCAAAACTAACGCTTTTAATTAGGACAAGTCCAGAATCTTTCGTTTGGTAAAGAGTTAAATCTTAATCAAATGATCACGAGGTTCCTAAATCAAGTTATTCACATGTCTGTTTGTCTTAATATGTAACGTCCATAGGGGTATTTTTTTTTATAGCGACTAGTCGACTATTACATAAGTTATGTTATGGCCCTTTGAATTTCTTAAATTATCCGATGACAAGGCAACTGATGTTGGGTATACGTCGGAAGGAGACTTTTCTAGTTAGAATGAACGTCTCGATCCACGTTGCAGGTTTACTTTTCATCGAGCTCGTATACTTTGTCAGTGGTAATGCGTCCTCTAATTCCGATTAGATTACTATAGAAACAGGAGACTTCAGCTTTTCTAAAACTAGGAATGACTTGTATTATGGACATTTTGATGACATATTCATTGCTATGTCAGCGTCAAGTTTATCGGCGCATTATCTAATTGAACAAACTTGCAGGCAACACAGCTTTGAAACACCTCAACTCTTTACCAAACAAAATTGTAGATTAATCTAAAATGAAAGCAGTTACAAACGACAAATTAAATGTGACTCATGCGATAAAATTATTTGTAAAATGAAAGAAAACATTGTGGGAATAAGTGAAATGTTGGTTACTAGCATTTTCTCCTATTTCAACAAAGTTTTCAAAAACGTGATCCTTCAGCGTCATTTATATACGGGGTTGTTTAGTTGGAGGTAAACCCTCTACCAGGTGACAAGATCTTAGGCTTGTCTACATGGAAAGCATCTGCGGTTGAAAAATGATTAGTTTGTCTTTGAAACAGCAGGACAAAAATATGGGAAAAATAGAAAATGCCAGTTACTGACATTTTCTAGAGCAAGTTCGAAATTGGTGACGTTGGGTCAAAAAGTAGTTCACTGAGACAAATCTCAAATAACCTGGTATGTCCTCTAGAGGCCACATTTTCTGTTCAGTACTCATGAAAATTGGTCAGAATGTTTTTCTCGGACACTTTTAAAATATGGTAACGTCATGTTACAAAAGTAGGTCACTTGGTCAAATCTCAGAAAAACATTGTGTGCACTTCTAGAGACAACATTTTCTGTCGGATACTCATGAAAGTTATTGTCTTGATAACATATCAGGCAAGTTCAAAACTCGGTCACGTTAGTTCAATAAGTAGGTCACCGGAATGAATCCTAGAAAACTCTGTGTACACTCGAAAGACCACATTTTTAGTGTGATACTCATGAAAAGTGGTCAAATTGTTTGTATTTTTAATACATTACTGGTATAAACTTTTTTTTCCTTTTTCCATAATGTTTTCCACCCTCTAGAATCTTGTAAGTTTTGCTACATTAAATTCGTACCCTGCAAATTCTTACAAGACAGGCCAGTAAAAAAAATTGTCATATGGTAAAGGATCAAAGGTAGATATTGAGATTTTGCCCTAATTTTCAAATTGCAGTATTCTCTTTTTGAATATCACTTCGCATTTTTTCATTTTAGATGGCAAAAATTACTAATCCTTAACTACTCTTGAAGTATCTATATTCCATTTAAAGTTGTATTTGGGTTTTCGGAAATTGAAGAAAGTATGTAACCTTTTTTAACGTCCCATATAAAAATCAATACATAAAAATGTCTGTACATACTAATGTTGATAGCTGAAGAGTTTTCTTTCTTACAACAGATCAAAAACATAATAGGTCTAAAATAAATTGGTATAAAATTTTATGAAATGAGTCTAGAAAAAAAAAAGTAGTAAAACGAGCCTCTGGTTAGGTTTTCTACATTTTTGCAAACGATTTTTATAAAATTATATCTCAAATGCCAAAGAATGTCAGATTATTTTTATCACATAACGGCATATCACGTTTATGGGTCAGAATATGCAAAACCATGCACGCACACGTGAATAAAACCTACTCACTTTCTTGAAAGTTGTATTAAATGACGTCACTTAGGACATCACATGATGCTTTTCTCAAACGTGTGTAAGAAAAGAAAACTTGTACTGGCTGTATTGTCCTTAAAATAGGGGTAGATTCTAGTTATGTATCGCAAGAAGTTAACTGAAGCCAGTGAAAACAGAATATTCCCTTTGAACAAAAAATTTTATGCCTACCCTTATTTGCTTTAAAATTTGGATTTACATAAACAGAAACCTGAGATCCTTTTCCGCTAATCACATGGTTAACGACTTTAGAGAAGAATGCTAATTTTGAAAATGTTATAGGAATTAGTATTTTCTCATTTTTTCCACAATGCTTTCTACCCTCTCTAAGATAAATAGTGTTTGAAACTTGAAACCGTTTTAATTTGTCGTTTTAGCAATTGCTTTCAGTATGGACGAGTGCGAAATTTTGTAACCTGGTAAAACTGGAATGAGAATAGAAAAGTATGGACAACGACCAAGATCAGACGGAACGTAGTGCTTTCAGTATGGAGGATTGTAAATTGCCGTCTGGTAAAGACATAAATGAGAAGAAAAAACAGTAGACAAATACAAAGATCAGACAGTACGTAATGCTTTAAGAATGGACTAGTGTCAAATATTGTCGTCTTGTAATGACCGGAATGCGAAGAGAAAAGACTAGACAAGGACGAAGATCAGCCTAAAGGTAATGCATTTGATGCAGACGAGTGTAAACTTTTGTCGCCTGGTATAGATATGTCTGAGATGAGGAAAGTTTAGACAAAGATCAGACTGAGCGTAGCGTCAAGGGTAATTGGCGCACATCGCAAAAGCGTATACTTGTGTTTCTTGTAATTCATCGATTGTTCGAGACTAACTGTGTATTATAAAACAGCTGCATCACGTCATATGCTTGTCTAGACGTTGTAAATTTTGAAATAACTACCAACACGCAGATGTATTCCGACAGGTTAATTCATGTTCGTATCCTTCCTCGACCACGGGTGTTTATTTGCGGAGCGTTTTGATCAAGATCAGCCTGCACATACGTGCAGTCTGATCTTGTTCAAACCCCTCCGCTTCTCTGTTGATCTCTTCTGTCCATTAAATCCCATTAATTCTTTACCCAGGTGGCAAAATTTCAGACTTTTTTAAAATGAAAGCAGCAAAATTTTAGACTTTTCTAAATTGAAGCAATCGCAGACGGAAATTAGATGTTGATCAAATAATTAGATTTCTCCTTGGAAGGATATAAAACAGTTTACCAGTATTTTCTCTTTTCCCACAATGTTTTGAAACGCATATTTTCTTAGGGTCGTTAAATTATGGTATTGCTCGTACCTTGCTTATTTTATTGTGAAACAAGTACAACAACTTTATAATTATATTTGTCACTCTCGATGATTGCACTCTAGAAACTTAGACAGTATCTCTGTTGTGTCGTTGGTAGGTCTAAAGTTTGACCCTACTTAACCCTGAGGCTGCTAAGTTCGACTCGGGGCGCTTTTGCGGTCAGTATAGATCAAGATCAGACTGCACAAAACGTGCAGTCTGATCTTTGATCTACACTGTCCGATACGGTATTTTCTTTCCACTGAAATCATCCTAGGAACCCCAATATTGGGGCTTTGCTATTAAGTGGAAATTTTCGTGTCATTTATTTGGCAACTAGGGGGTTAAGCGTCGAAGCTTCAGCTCATTTGCACCTATTTGATGTAATATTGGCCTGTAACACGCAAAAAGGGACATTCGGACATTTGCGTAAAGTGTCGTCTCGGATCAGCCTCCGCAGTCCGCGCAGGCTAATCCGAGACGGCACTTTACGACTACATTAGATTTTGTCCTACAGTAGACTTGCGCAAAACAGGCAATTACATGAAAACGGAAAGTGTCGTTTCCGATTAGTCTTCGCGGACTGCGCAGGCTGATCCGAGACGACACTTTACGCAAATGTCCGAATGCCCCTTTTCGCGTGTTGCAGGCCATTTATTATTTGATTTGTCGTCTATGAATGCCTTTAATGCAGAAGAATCTGTGGAATCTGAAACAATTTTGGAAAGAGGTTGAAAGAACAGTCATGGCCTACAAGAACTATATGAAGGAGAAGCTACAATTTGTTTGAGCTCAGCAGTCTCTGTCCTCTTATTTGGTTACAAGTTCGATACCTGGTTGAGGTAAACTTTATTTCCGGCGATTTTTCGCCTTTCATCTCTGATGCATGTGAGATAAATAGTCTGTGACTTGGAAAGAAAGTTGTGTCAGTTCTGGTGTGAGAAAGCCAGGAAACACATGCAGAGGTACACTGACCGCTGTGATATGACCTAAGCTTTTCAAACGGCCTGAAACTCCAATACCAACCACATCTAATCTAATGCTGCTTTGATAGAACATTAAGGTATTAAAAAATGGGCATTATTGATAAAAAATGTGAGCTTCTTAACCCACCAACTCGTCCTCCTCAAATTGGTTTGTAATTAGTGTTATACCCTCGCTCTAACCATGTTACATTAGTACAGCAGCGAACAGAATTTCATCAACAAATTTGCTACGAGTACAAGGAAATAAAAGACTAAATTGCTCGAGGTTTTTTCGGATTTACACTGTTCGGAATGGTGTGATTTTTTCCTTGGTAAAGAAGTTCGAAATTGCAATGTTTTTTTTTTACCTCTGGATTGAAATTTCCGTTTTAATCCTTAAGGCAACTAAAGGGTTTGAGATTCCCAAGTGAGAAATGAATAAGGCACTTGCGGCTTCATTATAGCTGCAAACTGTATTTCCAAATGAAATTTAATACTGGCTGTAAGATTGGCTTTGTTGGAGTCTATTCTATTACCTTCGTTTAGAAAAGAGATATAACCAAACGGGGAAAGTGTCTACATATTAGATGATATTATAGTTATTAGTTATATCAAATATCAAAGAAATGTTTTAATGAGATAAACTAGGTTCGGATGTGTTAACCCTCATCCTGATAAATAGATTAAATAAAACTTTCAAGCCTTTATTAAAAACCCAAAAATTGATGCTATTGCAAGTCTATTTTTTGGGGAAAAATATCTCCTTGTCGGACAGTGTAGATCTAAGATCAGACTGCACGTTCTATCCAGTCTGATTATGGATCTACACTGTCCGCAAAAGGTCAGTGAGTCGAGCTTAGCAGCCTAAGGGTTAAAAAAGGCAATTACACGTGATATAGGGTGGCTTAGTGCTGGATTCACTTTGCAATTATTGAATGTTTAAAAACAGTTGAACAGCACTCTGGGAAAAGGAAGTAAATGCATCTTCGTAATGTTATACAAAGCTGTAAATCAAATAGACGTTTCCATAAGATAAAGTAACGTTCGGATGTGTTACAAAAAGGCTAATTTTACACGTGATTTAGGGTGGCTTAGTGCTGGATTCACTTTATAATTGTTGAATGTTTAAAGAGAGTTGAACAGCGTTCTGGCAAAAGAAGGTAAAATGCCTCTCCGTAATGTTCTACTAAGCAAGTCGTTGCATAATTATGGATACAGAAAATCCTTTTTCGCTATTGACCGACTGAATCATGCGATATAAAATTTCTTGGACAATCAGAATATAAAATTTTATCAGTAGCCAAACAGTTTTGACCATATCAGTCTTTGCGGATTGCGTAGGCTGGCATGGTTTGACACTTTTTGCAGACGCATTAAACCACCTTTTCGCAGAGCATGAATCAGTTACTTTTGTAATCAGTAGGCCTATGGTCTTGCAAAAGTCAAAAGTATAGTCTCGCCCACCGGTTTCTCTGAACGTTCGGTTTATAGTCATCTAATAGCTGCAGTTGTTTTTTCGGTAGATATACAGGGTGTCCCAAAATACATGTCCAAGTTTCAAAGTTCAGGTTTGCTATGAAATATGCAACATAACTATAGATGGCTCTTTATGATATTATTAAAAACACCTAAGATTACCATTAGCAGTAATTAAGGACTAGTTTGACTTAATTCCTTCATGAACAACATATGCCCAATATGTCCACCCGTTTTCTTCTGTGCCAGTGTGACACGACGTCAAAATTGTTAGTGACGATTTGGCAGGTGCCCTCTGTAATCTTCTGTGTTTCCATTCAAATAACAGTTCTGAGTTCAGTTATACATGCTGGTTTATAATCATAAATCATATAATCATACACCTGTGCACGGCAAAAAAAAAGTCACAGTTTGGGTTGATTTAAATAGTAAAGACGTCATTGGGCATTATTTCTTCCGGGAAAACAAAGAAACTGCCACTGTTATACCTCTGATCGCTACACTGATATTTTGAAAAATAAGTTTGTGCCAGAACGTTCTAAAAAATGTTTCTCATTAAATGATTTTTGTTTTCAACAAGACGGAGCAGCAGACCATACAAGTAGAGCTGCTATTGATAGCCTTCGATAATGCGGAAATTTGGGTCAAATATGATTTTAGGGTTATCTGCCCTTCTGGTATGGGTCTTATCGTCAGAGTTAACAGTTACCCCGAGTTTGAAGTCAACATCTTCAGTAACGACAAAGACCCTAGAAAATATATAGAGGTGTCAGCTGATGTCGACGTAGATACAGACGACATTTACTATCATAATACCCCGACTTTTTCTTCGAAAGCTACTAAGACAAGAACACGCTTGGTTAAAATAAAAAGACACGGTGACCACAACAATTGAAGCATGCTCTGTTAAAAGGGGGTTTAATACTCTACCTCATGATTCAATCGGTTTTGAGACAAATTACATTCTGTTGATCCACAATTGTGTGATAATTTGCTAGGTACGAGGCATTACAGAGATGCTTACCCCCTCCCCCCTTTTTCAGACCATGGCTCAACTTGATTTGTAATATTTCATGTTTTTTTTTCGCGTAACTATAATTCCTATATCAGTCATTTATATGTACCTCTCTATGGAATAGGCAGAACAGCATACTCTGTCTATAATCCGAAGTGAACAATAAATATTTTATGAACCACAACGCTGGATTAACTGAAAACTCTGTTAGGTTTGTACCTTTCGCTGCGGTAAACCACTATTTCTCTGAGACTTTTGACGTCACACTATCGGGACGGAGCGTTAATTTAGGGAAAAAAACTCATATGATCAATGGCACATTTGGCGTGTTTCATTTTTTCCTTGAACCCACTCTTTGTATTGCTTGTCATTGTCTTTGTTTTTTTATTAAAATCCCTTTCGGGGATTTTATTTGCGGGAATTTTTCGAAATTTTATTTCTGTTTAAAAGATAGTATTAAAAAGTTTGTTTTTCGAAATTTTATTTCTTTTTTTAAAATTGAATTATTATAATCTATGTTCACAAGCTTTCGACGGTACAACCGCCTTCCTCAAGTGTAATCCTGTGATATCGCTTGAGAAAGGCGGTTGTAATGTCGAAAGCTCGTGTACATAGATTATAATAATTAACATTCATATTTCTCAAGAAGATGATATCATCTTTTTTAAATATAGATATCTACTAGGAGTACCTTTCTCAAAACTGCGTGCGCACGAAATTTGCGTACCCAGTTTAGGTAAGCAAGCATCAAGTCTGAAAACAAGTGTCACTGAGCTGCAAAACTTTACGATTTGAGTAAACATTTGCATAACTTTACGTCAGCTCATACCTTTGGGTAAAGCAGGGATCATCATACAGTGTATATATTCATTCCCCAGAAAATTGCAGTTTGGTGAAAGGTATTCCTGGTTTCTAAAAGTTTGTTTCACAACGCAGTATTATATTACGAGGAAAGGCATCAAAGATACGTATTTTTTCAAGCTTTTACAAAGTTTTCTTTACTCTTTCCGAACAAGAGGGCCGTGTTGACACTGTTACGCATAAAATATGCCGCCTGATCTTCCTCCATACCGTGCATTTGTTTGATCTAGACTTTTAGAAAGAACTATTTCTATGTTTCAGTGGATCTTGTTTGAAACTGTGAAAGAAGGTCTTATTTGAATATTTGGGACTGAAAAACATTAAATCAATGGATGGTTTGGTAAAGGCTAAAAAGTTGCCCGTTCTGTTCATTTGATTTTTGAAAACGCCGTTCGCAGACTACCAATATATAAAGACTAGAAAGAAAACAAGATGCAATCTTGTTGAGTGAAGAGGACGGTTTTTAGAACATACCAAAAAAGTTGCATTTAAAAGCATCGTCAGGGGATTGCTGGAGCTTTATTTATTTATTGCAAATTGCTTATCTAAATATGCAAAAATAATCCAATCATTTTAAATATATATTAATCATTCTAAATACATAAAAACCTATCCATCACATCTGACAGATTTTGAATGTTAAATTTGACATGAGCGATCCTAAAAAGAACCAAATTCCCACCATGGCAATTCGTCTATCCATGTTGTTTTCTGAACAATTGGCCATATTTTATCCTAGTCTAGAGCTTTTCACTGCTCGGGAAGTTTGCGCTTCATGCGCGGAATTTTATGGTTCAAGTCATCACAATATGATAAAAAGTAGTGTTGAGTTGGAGGTACTCAAGCATACCTACCTCTAATAAATCGGTTAAGTGGTTACTGAAGTTTAAATTTGGTTGCTGATATATAGTTTAGATAATTATGTCGTAAGTAAAATGCGCATCATACTTTCTTTACCGTAATGTAACATACAGTGTTTTCAAAGTTATCAAGACATAATACAGTTTTGTGATTGCAAACAACGCTCTTAACAACGCTTATCTTTATGTCCACTATGACATCATCAACATCTAAGAACAGACTGCACAGAACCGTCAGATAAGTTGAGCTATATTCCATCCGTTGCAATATTATTTCAACCCGCTAAAAATGTGATTTCTCTAGATATCTCACTGTTTAGTAGAACAGTTAAGAAACATCGTGAAATGGGTGTTTTTTTTTTTGCAGACGATTACCATTTTAAGATTTTTAAGATGTTCATCACGTAGTTCTCTGAAAAATCATCTAAGTTTGGCAGGTTGTAACTAAAAGTATTTTCCGGTTCTCTTGGAAGAGAACGTTCAGTTTAGCCGTATTTAGGCATAGATAACCATATGACCTTTATCTTCAACTGATCGAGTTCATTAGGGACGCAGTGTTCATCAGGGAACTAAGCAGAACATGCTGAAATCAGATATCCGAAGTTTTACTCTCTAATAAGCAGGATAATGAAGGTATTTGTGCCATATATCGTTCATTTTGTGGCTACTTACCCATTTCCAAACGTTCTCATGGTTTTACAACCCCGAAAAATGCCTTTTTGAAAACATTGTTTGATAAGAAGAAAATGCGTGTGACCAGCATTTTCTCCTTTTCAAACAATTTTCTCTGACCTGTTAGTGACAAATTCTCTCGTCTGCTCCACTTCTAGCTTGTAGTTTGCTAATGCATCGACATGAAAACGATTTCTTTTGCTATAAAAGTTTAAAAGGCCTTACGAACTGGAAACGTAAAGATGTCATGTATGGTAGCTGATGTGTTATGTTGTGCGTTATGGACATGAGTTTAAACATTTCTGAAATATCCTTTTACCGGGTAAAGTCAAGGGTGAAAAAATAACAGAACTAATAGTATTTTATCTTTTTACCAGACGGTAGAATTCCATATCCGTCCAGTAGAATTTACAGACTTGAATGAAAACATAGTTGGAAAGGGAGAAAATACTGGTTACTTAAAGCTTTTTAAATGCAAAGTTGCTTAAATCATCTATAGTCGTTTCAGCAAAGCGGACAGTGTAGATCAAATATTAGACTGCACATTTTGTGCAGTCTGATCTTGATCTACACTGGCTGCAAAGGCAACTGTACTTGTGAAAGGGGGTTTAAGAGCTTAATTAGAATTCTGCGAATTATAGGGTCATGAAGGTAACACAACTTCTGATTGCCTAAACCAAATGGTTTAGTCAGACTGAAGTTGCGTCACTTACTAAATCTAGAATAATACTTAGAATGAAATTAAAAGAATAATTGTTGAATATGGACATTGCATGGTGATTTTTCTCCAAAATGAAGCAGTGAGCATTGTTTATCTTTCATCTCATTCTTGCATGAGGATGTTTTGTCTTGAGTGACTCTTCAAGCTTTGTAAATCAATTCTCTTTTGAAAGTTTACTTTCAACAAATGAAAAAAAAAAAAAAAAAAATGACTTCATTATCTGTTTAAAAAATGGACATAAAAAGAAAATTAACGTGGTAAAAGTAGACTTACTTATGTGCACGTTATTCATTTTTTTTTTGCGTTAAAGTTTCACAAATATCTCGTTTGTACGGTGGCACAAAAGTGACATGGAAGATATATTTTATACTACGTGCGCACGCAGTAGCTAATACGTGCGCACGTAATAAGTAATACGTGCGCACGCAGTAGTATTACGTGCGCACGCAGTAGCTAATACGTGCGCACGTAATAACTAATACGTGCGCACGTAATACTATTGCGTGCGCACGTATTAGCTAATACGTGCGCACGCAGTAGCTAATACGTGCGCACGTATTAACTAATACGTGCGCACGTAATAATCGACCAATCAGTTTATAAGGATCAATAAATGTCTATCTTCCACTTCCATCTTGAAACAATGGCTTCCGTTCATGATTCTGATTGGTGGATTATTACGTGCGCACGTATTAGCTACTGCGTGCGCACGTAGTATAAAATATATCTTCCATGTCACTTTTGTGCCACCGTACGTTTGCATATAAGGATAGTATCTCTGTGAATTTGTCATTTCATCAGGATTATGGAAACTTAAAGCCTACTGGTTTGACGACAGCGTGTCGCACATTTACCGGAACTATCCTTTTTGTTCTTTTGGTTTCATTTGATTTATTGTTTTAGCCATGTCAAAAAACGCTATTTATTTCAAACAAGAGAAAAACTTCAAAATGTCATCATTATCTTGTTTTGTATTATATTTTACCGTATTAGATAGAACTACAATACACTTCTTAATCCTTATTCTACTCCATAACTAAAATGAAATTTTCAATTCGATAGTAAAAACCCAACTACTGCTATTTCAAAGTTATGCTTTGAGGAAAAATATCTCCTTGTCGGACAGTGCAGATTCAAGATCAGACTGCACATTCTGTGCAGTCTGATCTTGATCTACACTGTCCGCAAAAGGTCAGTTAGTCGCGCTTAGCTTACGTAAAAATAGTTTCAAACTGAGTATATCTATTTCATTTGGTACCGTTCTAATCTTATATTACACTGATCGATCGTTACCCTGGTCTTAATCTAATAGAACATGTGAGCCATGTTCTGGCAAAAGGGGGCTTAATGTATTTCCGGTTTGCTTTATACCAAGTAATTCATCATAATTATGAACCCACAAAATCTATTTTGTCTAACAACCGAATGAATCATAAGGTCGGCTGGTCCTTTGATATACGGAAAATTGACCAATTGCAAAAAAAAATTCGACCCAGGTCAGCCTGCGCGGACTGCGCAGGCTGAACTGAGTTGAAACTTTTGGCAATGCATTAAACCCTCTTTTCACAGGGCATTGCTCAGGTATATTTTGTAAATTTTGTGAGTAAAGAATGAATTAACTCTGAAATTGCCATAGGAAATTTGTGTTGCTCACGTTCTATACTGGCTGATCTTGACCTATACCGTCCTATACCGTGTCCAGTTATGGCACTGAAAGGATTAACTTTTCACCAGATAATAAAGAATTAGGTTCATCCAAGTTGAAAGCAGTTGCAGTCGACAACTTAAATTTGTCTCACAGGATCGGATGTCATTGTGAATTGGCAGAAAACATTTTTGGAAAAGAAAAAAATCCTGGTTACCAGCATTTCCTTCTTTTCTGGTAATGTTTTCAAAAGCCTTCTACCTCAGGATCGTTAAAACTTGGGATCATGTGGTAAAGGGCTAAAGCCATACTTTTCAATACATTGACAAGCTCAATACCCACGGCGCTTTGATTTTCGTATTCTCTGACGAGTGTCCAATTTTTTGCTGGCGTCAAAAGATCATTATTAAAAATGGTATCGCATTTCTGTCAGGCATTTGAACAATGTATATTTTATGGCGTATTACAAGGCGGTAACAATATCAAGTAGTGTTTCACATTAACTAGCTTTTTGTCGTTACATGGAACAGTCAACAAAATACATGTAAACCCGAACGACTCCCCCCCCCCCCCCCCCCCCCTTCTCGAGAGACTTACAGAATCTGACACAAAATATTTTTATAGAAGATAGACGGCTTAAATTTGCTAGAGCCCTTAGAATAAACATGTCCACATTTTTGACGAATCACAAATTTCTGTTTTTTCATTTGTTATCAGTGGCAAAAAGTTGGTCAAAAGTCAGCACATTCATCTACGCCGAAAAAAGGTTGGGATTGAAGATAAAATCTATTGTCAAATAACAAAATCTAGCGAATAATAGGTCAGAATATGTAAAACCATACATGTGCATCTGGTAATTTCTTAAATAAAAACCTTGTTCACTTCTCAGAAATAGGTTTAAGATGACGTCGTATATGACAGACCTCACACAATGCTTATGTCAAACGTGTGTTAACATAAGAATACTCGTAAAGGGCATATTTTACACAGGAAAAAATGGAGATTATGTGATTAATTATCAATCTCATATCGAATATTTATCCACATCAGAAGCATTTAAGTCATGCTCTGTATAAAAGGGGGCTTAATGAATCTGAAAAAGTATCGACCAGTGTTACCTTGCGCAATCCCCGCAGGCTGACATGAGTCGAAACTTCGTGATATTTGTAAATTTTGTTAATGCCCAAGGAACATTCTACCTCATGATTCAGTCGTTTGTGTGAAAAAAGAAATGGATTCTATAGATCAATAATTATGCGATGGCTAGCTTGGTATAATTATTGTATGTGGCTTGGGTAATGTGGTTTGTCTCTGAAAGTGTAGAAGATATTGTTTACGAAAATGAGAAAATTTTGGTTACCAGCATTTCTCCTTTTTTTCCTATCTTGCTTTCAAAAGTCTTCTTTCTCAAGGGCCTTAAAGTACAAACAGCTGCCAAAAGTAAACAAAGCGGGTGTGAAAATGCATTTCAGTGTAAAATCATATACATTTAGAAGAATGGAAATTATTGTGAAGATGATATAGAGGATATTTGTTTTTTTACGGTGAAAGATCGAAATTTATTTCATTGAGTGAACATCATCGGTAATATTTTCACGAATGGCGCAGCCACGAGTGAAAATATTACCGATGATGTTCACGAGATGAAATACATTTCGATCTTTCACCGAAAAAAACAAATATTCTATTTATTTCATGCTTTTAACCCTTTTTCGAGGGGAACTTAATCAAAATCCAGTACAGTTCTTTTCGGTTATTCCCCGTGGCGTACCCCCTTCCGCATAGCAACGCATTACAATATTACGTCAAGCGCGAGAAATGTAACGTAAATTACGTCATATTTCCATCTGGTTGTGAGGCACGCGCATTTTACCTAGGTAACTAGTGCGCGGGAACAACTGTTTCCGCCTTCAATTGAAGAGTTAGAATATAAAAGTCGGTATTTTCACTGGTCGTAACCATGAAATATCGAAAAATATTTCACCAATATTTCTCGATAACCCACTGGAAAGCATGAAATAAAATCTGTTATTGTACGGTCGGTCCCATTATTAGTCGCTGGCAGAGAAATTAATTTCAAAACTAGGTTAAAACCTGCCAGGTCACTCTATCTTTTGTTTACTTTTTGCCTGGTTTTAAAACTCATCTTTCTGCTAGCAACTTTCACAGGGACCGACCACATGATTGAATGAATAGATTGTCATCTTTATTACATTTCCCATCCATTTAAATGGTTCATGATGCAACTTTAAATGCATTTTAACACCTGCTTTGATTTTTGTGGTCGCTGTTGGGCCTTTAAAGTACCAAATTGTTTGGTAAAAATTTAATCCATACGGAGGAAAGTTCCAAAGACGGGCTAGATCTATTCAACTTGATTGAAAAATAGATAAGAGGGCGTAAAGGACTTTGATAAGGATACAGCTAACTCAGTGCCAGACAGCAAATTTTTGACTTGACAAAATTGAAAGCATTTACAGACGACAAATTAAATGCTGTTCGATTACTGTAATTTTTCTTTTAAAAAGATAGGAAAACATTGTAGGAAAACCTTGAGTTTTCAAAGTTCGTTTCTATCGGAGTCGGTAAAACAAGTGGTTTGAAATAGGGCAATACACGCAGTGATGAGTACTACTTAACTCTATACCAAACGACAAAATTTTAGACTTGTCCTAACAGAAAGCATTTACTGAAGACAGAATACTGGTATACGTGGATATATACGCGTGTCGAAAAATTTGCGAATTACCGATAAAAGACAATTTGCGTACAGTAATGTTTGCGAAATCAAGACACTTGTTATTTGTTGGTGTACTTGTGGTAAAACACGCGAACTGAAAAGTTTGAGAATTTTTCAAATTCGCGAAATCGCAAAAATTTCCACGTCGCAAAAATTTCCACTTATACAGTAAATCTGACTCAAAAATTGATTTTTTTTTCTTTTTATGGGAAGGAGAGATTACACTGTGGGAAAAGGCGAAAATGCTGGTTACCAACATTTTCTCCTTTTTCCACAATTTTTTTTACAAAGGCTGTCCTTCTCAGGGTCGTTTAAAGTCGGAAAAGTGTAATACAGGGTTAAAACATAATTCAATATATATGTCTTAATCATCTGAGATTCAACAATAAAACTGTAATTAAAAAACATTAGCGTCAGGGCACTGCGGTTATTCCACAATTTATAAACGCCATCTTGATTAAAGTCATCTAATTGGCCCTTAGGCTGCTAAGTGCAACTCAAAGACCTTTTGCGGACAGTGTAGATCAAGATCAGACTGCATAGAACGTGCAGTCTGATCTTAGATCTACACTGTCCGAAGAAGGAGATAGTCCCCCCCCCCCAAAAAAAAATACCTTTGAAATAGCAAAACTTAGCTTCTTACTATCGGCTTGAAAGTTTCATTTTACTTATTTAGCAAGTTAAGGGTTGATGCCTTTCTTACCCTAGGAGCACGTCCTACGTCCTTGGTTAGTTGATCTTGATACACGAATTCTGTTTTTTCCTCGCGACCGGTGATCTAATGGAGATATCAGACAAAGAGAAGTTTCTGGCGTCAGATATAACTGATAATGAGCACCTTCGATTGTTCAAGAGCCAGAGAAGCTCCCCGGAGAATTTTTAATAGAATTTAAGATTACCTCAATTGAAAAAAGATCTCTACTGTAGTACAAGATGTGAGGTTTTTTTTTAAACTGCTAAATTCTCAACTGTTGAAACGGGTGACCATCTTACTGTTTTCGAATAAATAAATAGCATGCGTTGTTAACCCTTACCCGGCTTAATTACTTAAATGAACTTTCAAGTCGATAATAAAACCCGAATGTTGCTATTTCAGAGGTGTTTGGGAGCATGAATATCTCCTTATCGCACAGTGTAGGTCCAAGATAAGGCTGCATAAGGTCATTGAGTCACGCTCAGCGGCCTAAGGGTTTATACCGACTGTTGCTTACATGCATTTTGAAATTGCCTTTTATTGCCAATGTATATCTGATTGCACAAAATTGATTTTCTTACATCTATAATTTGTCAATTCTTGTGAAACATAGCCTATCAATTTTGCTGTGAGTTGCCAGTCGCTAATCTCATTTTTTTTTTTTTTTTTTTGAGGGGGGGGGAGGAGGGGGTGGGGGAAGGGGCATCCTAAGGAATAACTTTTTTTTCATGTAACCCTATTTACCATTCCTTATGCCTCACATGAAGATTAGTCTTCTGATGGACTTGGGCTTATTAAATTATCATGAATAAAAAATGAATCATCAATCGCGAATATGCAATGAATTAAGTTTTACAGTTGTATCTGAAATGCATTATATAAAGCCTGCGTTTCCAGTGTTTACAGTGGTCAAAATTCGTGCTAGCCCGATAGCAAAAATATACTAGATTTTCTCTCGACCTTGTAAAAGTTCCTAATATACTAGCCCGACGGGCTTGTAAAATATAGATCGTTTGGACATGACTCTACTTTCATTTTCACTTTGTAAACAAACCTTTTGAGCCGCTAATATCATTCAGTCTGTCGCCTGTATCCTAAACTTGTCAGGAATCGTCAATTCTGTTTACTGAACTGCAGTAACCACGCGGGATTACATAAAGTTCTATACTCAAATAATATCAGGTGAGCCAAGGGGTAAAACTCCATTTGCGATCCAATGTACGCCGCATTTTGCCGGTTTTCGGCGAGTGTATTCTTAAGATTCGCTTGCTAGCTGAAAACTAGATGAGTGCGCGACCGCTAGGGTGTATCTACTGCATATATATATAATTATTTTTTTGCGAATTCAAGATATTGTTAATCATGACTTCTAGTAATGGTAGACACAGGGTTTGGAATCCCATATCTCTACTCGCATTAACTGAATTTTCAAGCACTCGCAAAAAATGCGAGTGCAATCTATAGAAGGTCAATTACGCAAATGAAGTAAATTTTACATGTGAATTCTTTTTGTTATGCACAGGGTTAATGTCACACTGAGAAAATTCTTCAACGGTTAATTATAAATTTTCCGGAAATTTAAGAATTGAAAACTGGTTCTCGGCTCCAGTCAACTGAATGTAAAGCGTCTAAAATCCGAGAACCATCAACATGTAATCGCCTAGCACCTGCGTATGAATCAGACATTGATAATAATTATTGATTCATAAAAGATCAGAGATTGACTTTTTTTCACATTTGTACCCACATGAAAAAAAGGAAGGTCAAAGAAGCATCGTTACCTGTATATGATTGTTCAAAGATCTCCGACATAAACAATATGTATCAAGTGTGAAGGACGCAGGCTTACTGTTAGCATAGCTAAACAAGCTGTCATTAATAAAAAATGCGACAATGACAGGTTTTGAAGTTACCCGCTACTCTTATTGACAAATTCATGTAAAATAATGCGGAAATATTTATCTAGAAATTATCTTACATGAAAGATAGATCCCTTTGGAAAAAGAAAACAAACGCGAAAACCCATTACACAATAAAATGTCAGTTTGACATTTCCGATCTGAGGCACTTTAGACCGTCTTTTCAGCATTAATCATGACTCTTAGCAGTAAATTTACACAAACATCTGTATAGAGCATAATTGGTTGCTAAATCTTTGTCTAATAATTGGGAAAAACTTGGGCGACTTTATAAAATGAAAATATTGAACAACCTACACATAAGACGGGGGTGTAAAATTTATTGCTGAAATTGCCGTACTCGCTGTAATTCATTTTTTCTAATTCGTTTTTAAATTCTAACAATAATAATAATAATGTGAAAAAACAAAATATGCGTCTGAAAGGATTCTAAAACATGCCATTCCTACACTAATTTTGCTAGTGGAAAAAAGCCAGTGCCAAATATTTGCCAGTGGATTTGAAAAAGAAATTCAAACCCTGAAGTATCTCAGTTCGTAATCGACCCAAGCCTACGCACGCCGCTTGTAACGAATCGAGTACACCCATGGCGGAGAAACCGTCACTGAACTTGAAGTATATTTCCAGTCCAAAACCAGGTAAAAAGCGCCCTTAAGTAGGTTGCTGGGCGAGCGACTATCACACGAAAATATGAACACAGTAATCGACAGCGAAGATTTCTAGCCTAATGGACACTAAACAGGCCTTGACTCAGATTGTCCACTTCTAACACCATGTTTTGCGACTGGTGTTTGGAATCGGGGGGAAAGACATCGTTTTCGTAGCCTCTAGGATGTTATAATTTATAGCTTTACTAAGTCTTGTAACATAAAACAGAATTTAATTTGGGCTAGAACATTTTTATTCGGGCTAGTGAAAATTGCTTAGTTGCTAGCCCGACTTGATTGTAAATTTCAATCCTAAGTTGTATGACTGTTTACGAAATGTGATTAAAACAATTCGCCAGACGTTTTCTTTACGACGGGATATATTTACAAAACAACTTTCTTGTAAACCTCAACAAACCTGCAAAATATCTTACGACAGGTGCGCCTTACACAATAGTGTAAACATTCGGTACTTGCATATATAGCAAAGCTGTTCTTTGTCTGAAGTTTTATAAGCAACGACCTGGGTGTCTGATGATGTTGCAGTTCATTTAATCTTTATATAATCTGTTGAGGAAGAAAGTATGCACTTCGGTTTTATCAGAAAAAAAACCTATTGTTTGTTCCGGAAACATTATAATCTGGAATCAAATTTTTTTTTAGAAAAGTGTACCTAATTTACTGTGCATTTTGAATTCCGAAAATATTGCCTTATGTCAAAAAGAAAAGTTGCAACTGGCTTTATAATCAAATAACGAAAGTCTAAAAGATTGTTTTGAGGTTTTGCTTGAAATTTTGAATGTTGATTTCATTCAGTTTCGTGCAAGTGTTGATACGGCGGCTCTTGCCATCAGGCAATAGTTCTCATCTTAAAAAAATTCAAAAACTTCCACATTTTCCGGATCGCCATGCGCTGACGTCACACGATTTATAATCCTGCAGCGAGTAGTAATTAAAATATTTTTTCCAAACAAAGATCGATTTGATTTGTGTGTGTGTGTGTGTGTGTGTGTGTGTATTGATGAAATTATTAAATTGATATAAATAAATACTTGGTCTGTATAGTTCATCGTTTCATCTAATCTAGTATCACGATTTTCATCTTCTTTTTGGCATATTTTCAAATGCGTTTTTAACGTTCATTGGTCAAAAACTTTGGCACGTCTTTTTATAGTAAATTCACGCGAGTTATAATTCGCTGCGTCATAATGAATTGTGTGACGTCAGCGCATGGTGATCTGGAAAATGTCGAAGCTTTTTAAATTTTTTGAGATGAGAGCTATTGCTTGATGGCAAGAGCCGTTTGGAACTTTCGAGGGTCAAGGTACAGAAGAAAAATCATTTGTGAAACCATCTGCATTGGTAACTAGGTTTATTTTTTCCAGTTTCGGTTAAAAATTATCTCTGAAAGGGGACGGGGGTATTGTTTTTTTTTCGATTTCGTTGCACACCTTGTCTTACCATATAGGATATAGAGGGAATCGCCAATGTGCTATTTATATTAACGGTACCCGAAAACGAAAATGTCGTTGTCCTTTGATAGACCAATGGAGTTTCAGAAGCCTGTGGTTTTCCTTACCCCAATAATACAACCTAAACCATAACGCTGCCGCCACTAAATCTGTCCCTTTTCATCACAAAGGTTTTTGCAAAACGCTCTCCTTTCCTTTAAACCTCTACCTATTATGTTTACTACGATTGAATCTTGACTCATCAGAGAAAAGAACGCGAGCCCACTGCGCAAGCACCAAGCGTGAATGATGTTTTGGCCATTGCAAACGATCAGCTCGATGACGCAGTGACAGGATTGGTCCAATATATGGTCTTAGTCCTCGAACAGGTAAAAGAACATGCCAAAGGCAGCGCAAAACAGTAAAATTGCTGATACATGTACCATTAATGTCTTGCTGTACTTGACGCCGTTTTAAAGCATTCTGGCACGTGCGTCCACGTAATGACGAAGTCTGTGCCGACGTCAGTCACTCGAGGTCTGCCGGATCGAGGCGGTCTGCCACCAGTATGCTGAAAACACTCAGGCATTATCGCATTGCTGTGGCAGCCGATCATCCTACTTAACTTCTCATCAAGAGCAAGCATCATTAACGCTTTGAAATGCTGATTTTTAGCTCACCTGAGCTCAAGGTGAGCTTTTGTGATCGTGCTGTGTCCATTGTCCGTCGTGCGTCGTCGACTTTTACATTGTGTACGCTCTAGAGGCCACATTTTCAGTCCGATACTCATGAAACTTGGTCAGAATGTTTGTCCTGATAATAACTCAAACGAGTTTGAAAATGGCTCATGTCGGGTCAAAAACTAGGTCACTAGGTCAAATCTTAGAAAAACCTTGTGTATGCTCTAGAGGCCACATTTTCAGTCCGAAACTTTTGAAAGTTGGTCAGAATATTTGTCATGATAATATCTCAGACGAGTTTGAAAATGGGTTATGTCAGATCATAAACTAGGTCAGTAGGTCAAATCTTAGAAAAACCTTGTGTACGCTCTAGAGGCTACATTTTCAGTCCAAAACTCTTGAAAGTTGGTCAGAATGTTTGTTTTGATAAAATCTTGGACGAGTTTGAAAAAAGGTCATGTCGGGTCAAAAACGAGGTCACCAGGTCAAATCTTAGAAAAACCTTGTTTGCGCTCTAGAGGCCACATTTTCAGTGCAATACTCTGGAAAGATGGTCAGAATGTTTGTCTTGATGATATCTGGGACGAGTTCGAAAATGGGTCATGTCGGGTCAAAAACTAGATCAGTAGGTCAAATCTTAGAAAAACCTTGTGCAATATCTAGAGGCCATATTTTCTATCCAATACTCTTGAAAGTTAGTCAGAATGTTTGTCTTGATGAATTCTCAGACGAGTTTGAAAATGGGTCATGTTGTTTCAAAAACTAGGTCACGGGGTCAAATCTAACAAAAACCTTGTGTATGCTCTAGAGGCCATACTTTCAGTCAAATACTCATGAAACTTGGTCAGAATATTTTTCTTGATGTTATCTTGTACGAGTTTGAAAATAGGTCATGTCAAGTCAAAAACTAGGTCACTGGGTCAAATCTTTGAAAAACCTTTTGTACGCTCTAGAAGCCACATTTTCCGTCCAATATTCATGAAACTGGGTCAGAATGTTTGTCTTGATGACATCTTAGACGAGTTCGAAAATCGGTCAGGTTGTATGAAAAGTTGGGTCACTAGGTCAAATCTTAGAAAAGCCTTGTGGAATATCTAGAGGACACATTTTCAGTCCAATACTCTGGAAAGTTTGTCAGAATGTTTGTCTTGATGTTATTTTGAAAGCGTTTGAAACTTGGTCATGACGGGTCAAAAACTAGGTAACTGGGTCAAATCTTAGAAAAAACCTTGTGTACGCTCTAGAGGCCACATTTTCTGTCCAATACTTATGAAAGGTGGTCAGAATCTTACTTTTGATAATATCTACAATGGGAAAATGGGCTGTGTTCTGCTAAAAAGTAGGTCACTGAGAGAAACTCTAGAAAAGGCTTGTGTACAAGCTAGAGGCCAAAGTTTCAGTCAAATAATTATAAAAGCTTGGTAGAATGTTTGTCATAATATCTCAGGTGAGCGACTTCAGGGCCATCATGGCCCTCTTGTCATTATATAGCATGACGTTATATAGCAAAACACCGATTATCAGATGTGTTTTACCTTTCACACAAGGCAAAAGGAAAATGACAATGAACAGTTGTCTGCGCATGTCAATATTCTTTAAATATTTGACCTGTCTGCTATGACGCATCGCTGTCCTGTACAGGACAAATATTTATACGCGGTGCGTAAATTGCCGCTAAAATAGCAAGGAGAAGATGGTTGTAAATAATACGTTTTTGAAAAAATCAAGCCAGTTTTTTGCTACAAATTTCTTTAAAATATAATGATTTCAAACAAGGAAAAAAAAAAAACTATCAAATACCATTGTTTACTGGAAATCTCTGTGGACAGTTTCTAAATATAGACATGGGGAAAACCGGGATATGTGTAACGTACTGACGACGAAAATCACGGACCACCTTGCTAAGCTTAAACCGGGACACTTTCCCAAGGTTTCAGGGGCTATGTTTATAAATGGCTGGTGCATAGGTTATATTCTAGCTAAACATAGCTGAATGAATCGTACAAGGTAGGTTTTTGTGTGTAAACGTATATTGTATTTTGAAATTCGGTGCTCATTGATTGCCGCTTTGAAAAGTAGTCCGGGTCTGTACACAGAATGCCCGTATCAGATAGGTATGTATTTGAAAAATGCCAAGATGATGGACAACGAACGTGTTTACTGTCCTGTATATTTTCCATGGACAGCACAAGCAGATCAATCAAATTTGCATACTCGCTAAATTCACGAAAGTTATCAACTTAAAAATCAGAAATTTCACGCTTGACTAATAGTAAACACTTCGTGCAGACGGCGTTGTAAATTAGAGATCGATGGGCCTTGGGAAGCCAAGATATTCAAAGAAAAAAGGTGCACGCTTTTCTTCTGAAACAGAGTATATAGAGGATATTTGTCTTTTACGGTGAAAGATCGAAATTTATTTCATCGAGTGAACATCATCGGTAATATATTCACGAGTGGCGCAGCTACGAGTGAAAATAATCCGATGATGTTCACGAGATGAAATAAATTTCGATCTTTCACCGAAAAAAAAAACAACAAATATTCTATTTATTTCATGCTTTTAACCGTTTTTGGGGGGAACTTAATCAAAATCCAGTACAGTTCTTTTCGGTTATTTCCCGTGGCGTACCCCCTCCGCATAGCAACGCATTACAGTATTACGTCAAGCGCGAGAAATGTAAGGTAAATTACGTCATATATCTGGTTGTGAGGCACGGGCATTTTACCTAGGTAACTAGGGCGCGGGAACAACTGTTTCCGCCTTCAATTGAAGAGTTAGAATATAAAAATCGGTATTTTCACTGGTCGTAACCATGAAATATCGAAAAATATTTCACCGATATTTCTCGATAACCTACCGGAAAGCATGAAATAAATAGAGGATATTTGTTTTTTACATTGAAAGATCGAAATTTATTTCATCGAGGGAACATCATCGGTAATATTTTCACGAATGGCGCAGCCACGAGTGAAAATATTACCGATGATGTTCACGAGATGAAATAAATTTCGATCTTTCATCGAAAAAAACAAGTATTCTATTTATTTCATGTGTTTAACCCTTTCGGGGGGGGGGACTTAATCAAAATCCAGTACAGTTCTTTTCGGTTATTCCCCGTGGCATACCCCCTTCCGCATAGCAACGCATTACAATATTACGTCAAGCGCGAGAAATGTAACGTAAATTACGTTATATTTCCATCCGGTTGTGAGGCACGCGCATTTTACCTAGGTAACTAGTGCGCGGGAACAACTGTTTCCGCCTTCAATTGAAGAGTTAGAATATAAAAAATCGGTATTTTCACTGGTCGTAACCATGAAATATCGAAAAATATTTCACCGATATTTCTCGATAACCTACCGGAAAGCATGAAATAAATTTCCATATTCTGTTTTGTCCCCACTGCAGTACAGTACTGTACTGTCGGTTGCCTCAAAGATGCCAGTAAATCAGCCATGCTGTGGCAAAAATGGGTTTAATGCATCTCTTTGATACATGATACCGAGCAAGTCATAATATAATTATGGATCCATAACATTCATTAATTGTGACAATCGACTTGATCTGGAGATACAATGGTCCTTTGACATGCAGAAAATTTACAACTAGCAAAAAGTTTCGATCCATTTCAGCCTGCGCGGAGTGCGCAGACTGACATTGGTCGATACTTTCTGCAGATGCGTTAAACCCCCTTGGCTCAAGTAAGCGAGTGCAGGAGAATATGACGTTCGATCATTTTTAGTCAAATATCTCTGCTAGTGGTCCTCAGCGGTTTAGGGTTCCATCGTAGATGGTAGTGCCGTTTGCGTCGAAGTTTCCATCGACAGGGTAGTTAAAAGCCGTAGTCTAGTAATTAAGCAATAAAATTTTGAACTTAAACTTTGAACTTGAAAGCATTTTCAGACGACAAATTAAATGCAGCTCAAGTGACGATTTATGGGTAGAAAACATTGTGAGAAAAGGAGAAAATGCTGGTTACCAGCATTTTCTGCTTTTCGCACAATGTTTTCAAAAGCTTTCTTTATCAGGGTCGTTAAAAGTCTGGACTGTGTGGTGAAGGGTTTAAAACAATGTTACACTTCAATGATAGACAGGTTTAATGAAATACTCTTGAAAGCAACGCAAAAATACAGTAGAACGATCTCTTTTATTTCAGAGAAACAAATACAAAAAAATGAAACACCCACGAAAGCCGATTGTGACACAAACAGATGTAAAAATCGTTTGCCAACAAACTGCAAGACATTTTTCATTGGATCTCTCTTGTGCACTAAATGAAACTTGTGATTAATTTATTGATCAAATCTCACTGCTGAGATAATGCCGAGAACGAATACAAGTAACTTTCACGGACATTGTAGATGACGATCAGTCTTCACAAGGAGTGCAGTCTGATCTGGAATCTTCACCTTTCAGTAACTTGTGACAGATTCTTGCAAATTATATACCAAAAGTAGCGGGATTTTAATCTTATCTACTGGCAGAAAAATCTCCATTTTATGGATGTTTAACGACAAGGGCTTAAACTTGGGAGTAAGCATGATCCGTTCTATATAACACTGTGTGTGGGTCTGTTACGGTAAAGAATTGTCAGGAAATTGAATTTTTCAAATCGTACGCTGAATATAGATTAGGTAGCAAATGTGAACTGTTATGCAAGTGCATTGAGATAGAATAGCGTAATTTGATCGTCAACCCTTAGGCTGCTCAGGCGGGGAATCACTGACCTTTTGCGGACAGTGTAGATCAAGATCAGCCTGCACACAACGTGCAATCTGATCTTTGATCTACACTGTCCGATAAAGAGATATTTTTTCTCCAAAAAATATGTTTTGAAATAACGTTATTTGGGTTTTCACCATCGGCTTTAAAATATTACGTAACTTATTTAGCAATTTAAGAGTTAATGTACTCAGGGGTTAGTCAATAAGAATGAGTCACTACCTCTAGCGGACAACATATTTCTCGGCGTAGCTGCATGTACTGGCTTTTGACCTACTTTTTGGTACTAATGACAAATGAATAAATAGAAACTTGCGATTGGTAAAAAATGTAGACATGTTTATTCTTTGGGCCCTTGCCTATATTTGCAGGCAAATTTACGCTGTTATCTCTTTTAAAGATAATTCTTGTTACGGCCTGCAGCGGACTTTTTGTACCATCTCAGAGCAGATAACATTTTAAAAAAAGCATTGTAACAAAAGAGAAATTATTCATATCCACAGATTTCACCTTTTGCAGTAATATTTTCACGTGTGGCTCATGCACTTTACTGTAGTCTGTATGGCAACTTTCCCTGTTTTTTACAAGGTTTTTGTTTGAGATTCGTCTGCTGCAAAACCGTTGTAGGAAATAATGTTTAACTCTTTTGGCGCCAAATATATGAGGGATTCTGTGAAAAAGGGGCTTAATACATCTGCAAAAAGTAATGACCCAGGTCAGCCTGCGCAGTTCGCGCAGGCTGATCTGTGTCAAAACATTTTGCCTTTGGTAAATTTTCTGCATGTCCATGGTCCATTCTACCTCAAGATTCAGTTGATTGTTACACAAAATGGATTCTTTGGAGATGCATTAAACCCTCTTTTACCAAAGCATGGTTCAATTATAAAGTCGACTTCTTTCAACGGCTGAAAATACAATAAACTGAAACTCGAAAGAGTTTTATCTTATAGGCTTGACTAAACAAACGGACGCTATGGATCCAAGATCAGACTGCACGTTCTCTGCAGCCTGATCTTGATCTATGCTATCCGCAAAAGTCCCTGTGTTTGCCTATGGCGGTGAAAAGGTTAAAGTTATTTTCTACATGGGGGGGGGGGGAATCATGATCTCGTACTGTTGGAGGCGTGGCTATTGCCAGTGGCAGAAGACGTTCTGCAACGGCTTGCACCAGACCAGTATGAGATGAGCCATACTCTGGGAAAAGGGGGTTTAATGCATCTCTGTGATCACATAATTATGGATCCATAAAATTCATTTTGTCTAAAGCAACCGACTGAGTCTTAGTTTAAACGTATTTATTTTACATCGATTGAGAAACAAGTTCTTACAACTTATACTAATCTCTCTCGATTCTGCTTCCTGGGAACTACACCAGCGCTCGCGCCGAATGTGTGGACCAATTAACAATCCCAAAGTTGACACCCGCTCCCGGGTATCGAACTCGGGTCCTTATGGTTACGAGGCCGACGCTCTACCTCACAACCACGGACACCACGATTGAGTCTTGAGGTAGTACGGTCCTTTGACATGCACAAAATTTACTTATAGCACAAAGTTTCGATCCGTGTCAGCCTGCGTGCAGGCTGACATGGTTCAATCCTTTTTGCTAATGCATTAAGCCTCCTTTTCACAAAGCCTGGCTCAAACCTTTGTGGCAGCAGGAGAAATAGCCTGAAACGAGTGATTCCTTCCAATGTCGCAATAGTTTCACATGCAGTTATGGATTTAAAAGAACAAATTAGTCGTGCTTATGAAAAGACGGTTTAATGCATCTGCAAAAAGTTTTGACTCATGTCAGCCTGCGCAATGCACGCAGGCTGACATGAGTAGAAAATTTTTGCTATTGGTGAATTTTCTGCATGTCAAAAGACAGTTCTACCTCATACCTTGGTTTGTTTTGAGACGAGGTGGATCCGTACTATATGCGACGACCTGCTCAGTATAATTCACTACGAAGATCCCTTTTCCCAGAGGGCTGCTCAAATTGATGTCCCATTTATAATATGGCCGCTTTCGAAGACTTCAGTCCGCATCGCTGTAGCGCAGTCGGTAGTGTACAAGACTTAAAAATAGAGAACCGCAGTTGCGAATTCCAAGCTTGGCAAATTTCTTACTTAAGTTTGATTGACAGTCATTGCATCATGATTCATTCCTCTCTCACACAGATCTTTGTTTCAGCGATAATTATGTGGGAAAAGCATCCAGTGGCTTGGGAATTATGTTGTGCGAAGTACTGGTAACAGAAACCCCAGACAAGCATAGATTTGCACTGGCCACCGCGGTATAACTGAAATAATGTTAAAAACAGCGTTAAATCCCATATGTAGTCAAGCAACCAGTCAAATTATTCAGTTGCAAGATGGCCTAAATGGTAATTTCTTCACTGTTTTATTTCAAACCATCTTTCCCACAAAATAAATATGCATAAAATTAATTGAGTTTGGCAAGCGAAAACGCAATCTTGTTCGTATGGAAAAAAATCTAGCTGTGTCAAAATTGAAAGTATTTGCAGACGACATATTAAATGTGACACGATTGATGTCACTAATCTTGAAGATTGTAGAAAACATTAACGGGAAGAGAAACATGCTGGTTACCGCCATTTTATTTCCTTTTCCACCAATTTTTTTCAGAAGCCTGTTTCCTTTGGGGTAAGAAAACACTGGATTATCTGGTAAAGAGTTCAAGCGTCTTGAATCCAAATACTTTGTCGTCGCTGCCTTTCATTTATGGCACCACGGTAAGGTTTTTGGCATTCCATGGCTTTTCCATTTTGCAGTAGCCTAGGACGGCTGTGAGATGGGAGAAAAAAAGTGAAATCCAAATTACCTACCTTCTTAGGTAAAAACCAAGGTAACCAAATTGCAACAGGGTCCTTTTCTTTGGTTTCCTTTGCTTTTAGCATTGCTTTACTAAGAGATGTTGCCATTATTGTAAATTGACTTGTGATGTTGGTGTATATGTAAGGTGTTCATAATGATCGCAAATCAAACTTCACACACTGTTACCATCGAAATGCCTCGAGTAGATTAAATTTGTGGTTTGAACAAATTTGAAGAAGATATTAAAACCTGAACATTCCAAAATAGTGCAGGGGATATCAAGGATAAAAACCAAGTAATAACTTATTCAGGACCTATAAAGTAGTGGAGAGCTATCAAGGGAAGTAACTGTTTTTTGTCTCCCATTGCAACGACCGAAGGGTTAAGACCTAGGCTGCTAAGCGCGACTCACTGACCATTTGCGGACAGTGCAGTCTGATCTTGGATCTACACTGTCCGATAAGGAGATATTATTCCACAAAACATACCTTTGAAATAGCAATATCTGAGTTTTTTACTATCGAATTAAAAATTTCATTTTAGTAATTTAGCAGGATAAGGGTTAATTATAATCTCGTATTATCCAGATCTGACCTTTATATCGACAGAAAAATGTTTTTCTCTCTAACGAACCGGTAAATCAGCGTGTTCCATCAATAACGTCGATCGGAATTTACTACATGACAAACTTGTGTAGCAGTATCAATACTGTGGTAAATGTAGAAAGTCAACAAGGACACGTACAGTTTTATGGCTGTAAAATTTACTAACGAATGAACAGCGTCTGATTAGCCTTATTACGAATTCAAACCAGACCACAGCTGATTACATGATTATTAAACTACGTATTCAAATTAGATAGGAAAAACAGTGTTTTCGTTAACATAAAACTTCGATATTCCACCGTGCTTTCTCTGATTTCACCAAGATAACCGATTTAAGGGAATGTTTTTCATTTTTCGAGACAACGTCAATCCTAAGTTGACTGTATTATTTCCAATAAGCCATAACCTCCTGGAAAAGCTTTAAATCAAAAGACGTTAAAAAACAGTACTTTAACGGTTAGATCATCAATAATAGAACGGCGCTCTGGCTGAAGGGGACTTAATGTTATCGTCGCGATGCATTATACCAAGCAAGTTATCGTATTATAAGGGATCCATAAAATTCATATAGTCTGACAAATGACCGGATCTGGAGGTAGACTGGGTATATGGAAATGCATAAAATTTACAAACAGCAAAACTTTTCGATTTATATCAGCCAGCGCGGACTGCGAAGGCTGACATAGGTCGATAAATTTTGAAGATGCATTAAGCCCTCTTTTCACAGAGCATGATCAATATAAGATTTAAAGAATGAATTCATACGACAATAGCTCACTCGGTAACGTATAGAGCTTGAAACCTCTGGGGTCCAAATTTCCGGCTCGGCCAAATGTTTTCGAGGTTTGATGATAGTCATTGCGACATGATTTTTTCGCCCCCCCCCCCCGATCCTGTACATTGTTTCGACGTTGCCTATGGGGGAAAGCAGCCAGTGGTTTTGAAAGAAACTCCACAAAAATGGATAGCAGCATAGTCCGCCACGATATAACAGAAATAATGCATAGTGTTGTATTATGTTGAACGCCTTTTCAACATTACTAGTATTCCATTTATATAGTGGCGGCCAGAGCACCTGGTCCATGCTTTCCCGGAGTTTCTGTTTCAAGTACTTCGCAAAACATTTTTTTTAAATCTTTATTTGCCGCGTCAATCGGTATGTGAGGGTCGTAAGTACTAAGTACTCTAAGTACTTTGCAAAACATTATTGCCAAGCCTCTAGCTGCTTTTCCACATAACCATTGACGAAACAAGGATCAGCAGTGAGAGAGGAATGAATCCTGTCGCAATGACTATCATCAATCATCGGAAAGAAAGTGGCCGAGCTGGGGATTCAAATTTTGACCCCGTCCCCCCGTTTTCTCAAGTCTTGTAGGCTACCGACTGCGCTACCGTAGCCTGACACGGTAATAATTCTATTTTTGTATGACTTATCTTTTACAGAGATACACAGGATGTTGAAACCCAAATAATTAATAGCTGGACACTGGGGCTATATTGCACATGAACTTAATACCATGTGTTACAAATTTAACTCTCTATCAAACGACAATGTTACAGAATGGTCCAAATTGAAGGCATTTGAAGATGACAGATTAACTATAGCTCAAAAGCTGGAATCTGCCTTTGGAAGGGTAGTAAACATTGTGGGAAAAGGAAAAAATTCTGCTTACCAGCACTTTCTCCTTTCCAAGAATGTTCTCCAAAGGTTTTTTCGTTGTTAAATCTCGGGATTGTTTGGTTAACCAGCGTTTTGTCCTGTACCCACAATGTTTCAATACCCCTTCGTCCACAAGCTTACTTAAACATGAAAGCTTTTGATAGAAGGCTTAATTTTAATTTGTATGGATGAAACAATTGTCCTTACTTATACCTTTCTGTATTTCTATTTTTACGTAGATCCTGTCCGCATATCTTGCCTACTGTGGAATTGCCATACACAACGCAAAGATATTCGAAGCCTACAGCAGCGAATATGAGAGAAACAAGGTAGGTACGGTATTATGTCACGTGATATGAAGTTACATTGCTCACAGAGATGAACAAGAAATATCTTTTAAAAAAGAAAGACAGCGTAAGAGGCACTAGGATATGAATATTTAAATTCGTTTGTAATATAATATGAAGAGAAATGATGAAAATAGTTCTGAAAGTAGCCTCTTTAAAATTGTTTTGCATATGGTTGAAAGCAGAATTTTAAATAAGATTTAAGAATGAGGAAGCTCTCGTAATGAGCGTTATTGAGCAATACATGAATTCTCATTTTTAACGTAAAATGAGAGTCGACATTCTGCCATGATTCGGAATATATCGTTTGTTCTGTTTTTTTATTAATGAATCATGTTTAAATAAAGGTCTGTTTAGACCATACGATGAAATCTTTAAAAAGAAAACAAAGTAGATTTGCATGTTTTTGTACAAAAATGAAGCACCTTTCAAACATCGACTATTTTTCATTATCAGAAGGTGGGGTTTTATCACCCCTCTCAATGCTTGACCACACCCACCTACTTTTATTAAGAGTAATTTGGTAGAAACCCAGGAAAAAGGGGTACCAAATCTCTTACACTAACCAAAATAGAAAACTCGCCATTACTCATTGCTATTAGTTTATCCATATGATTTAGATTATGGATGTTTAGTTGGTTGGTTGTATTGGGGTTTAACACCACTTTAACAGCTAAGGTCATATCATGGCGGTCGGTGACGCACATGTGTTTCCTGGCTTTCTCACACCAGTACTAACACAACTTTCTTTCCAAAGCCACCGACTACTTTTCTCACATGCTTCAGCAGAGATGAGAGGCGAAAATACGCCGGAAAGAAAGTTCGCCTCAACCGGTTATCGAACTCACAACCACCAGGTCATGAGTCCGACACGCTCACCACTGAGCCACCCGGGCGGGCTATGGATGTTTAGCTAGAGTTTAACATCTGCATGGCCAAAAACTACATCTTTACACAGGTAAATGTGATCATTACGTGATTTTCTAGTCATGAACACTTTTATCCAATGTCGGTAAATTTCTACTGAGACCTTTATTTTTTTTGCGTAGTTTACCTATATTTGGCCAATCACAAAATGTGTAACCACTCATTTCCTCCTAGTACTGAAAGTAGGTCAAAAGTGAGATCATACAGCTACGCTGAATAATACTTCGGCACACTCATCGCCTGTTTCCGTAAAGACTCGGTTTTTTCCGGTTTTAACAAGGTCGGATTAGCCCGAGTCCAGGCGCCAATAATATTTTAATCGCTCGATATCGCAGTCTTCTTATCACGGTCCATGTGTATGGAGATCTTAGGCAATAATCTTGTCAACCAATTTTGTGATCTACATGTAGGTCCGTATTCACTAACCATCTTAATGCATTCTTAGTCTTATTCTCAAGAATTTTCTAAATTACAAAGTAACACTTTTTTTGATTGGCTAAACCAAATGGTTTAGCCAATCAGAAATTGTGATACTTTCTTAATATAGAATGAGAATAGGCTTGCAATTGAGAGTGGTATACGAAGTCTTTAAACAAGTTTCTTCCATTCTAGGTTAAGTCATGGGTTTAGACGTCGGTTTTCTATTCGCAAACTTATAATTAATAAATTTCAAGTAAGTTTTACGTTGGCATAAGTTCTAAATGAAACATTTTGAACTGAAATTCCGATATCTCCCTTCAATTCTCCTATCGGGCGCTTGCACCATATTTCGTGGATTTGTTTCATGAGCTTTACATGCATTACTTTGGCGTATGGAATGAAACCTAGATTTCACCGTCTTCGATACAACTTGAAAACGGTCTCTGCTCGTATTTCCCAAAAGGTAAATAAAATCAATAAGCTTTTATGCTGTCTTTTTGGCTGCGGGATCTCTCAGACAATTCGGTCATATGTCATTCCTTAATCCCTGACGATGGTATGCGCGAATGAAAGCGATTTTGCGGTCAATGTGGATCCAAGATCAGACTGCACAGAACGTGCAGTGTGGTCTTGGATCTACATTGTCCGATAGCGTGAGATTTCTCCTACTAAAAGAACTTTTGAGCACGCAGTATTTAGGTTTTTACGATTGACTGGAATTGTCTGTTTCACCTATCGAGCAGTTTAAAGGTTACATAATTATGGCCTATCCAGAAATGGGCCATTGTATTGATCGTATTAGACTGGAATCTGCCTCTGTCTGTTGTAGATTTTTTTAGCGGATTTGTATAGCAACACCGCTTACTGTGATCATTCTGACCGGAACCAAATATTGTCGTATGCGCATGCGATGTACGCATTTTACTTTCAGTTTAGGCCATTGCAATTCAACCTCGCAATATTCGAAAATGAAAAATACTTAACACATTTAAATAGTTCAACTTACAATACCAACAGAAAATCGCGACAGATTGAAGCTTGTCAGTTCACTACTCATATTTGGGCTGACGAACTCTATTTTTTCCTACTTCCCTGCTCGTTCCATCTAGTAATTTTATATACATATATTACATGTTATAAAAGGCTTTTTCTTCATTCCTCCATATCATTGCTAAACAATGCTGATCAAATCCGCTTTTCAGGACTGTTGGTCCTTTGATTTCTATTGTCTTTCGAGTTTCTGGAATTCTATCAAGATGGATTCTCCTATTCACAGTTCGAGCGACGAGCATAAATACACTTGCTTTTTCGAACGGTTTAGAGAATGATCAGATTCCATAGAAAATGCACAGTATCTATACTGTCCGGTATTTTGCAAGATTATTTGAACAAGGTAGCCGCTGTAATAATTACAATTTGTAAACATTGTTTACTGATAAGAAAAATGCAAATTGCAGCTTTTTAGCTCGCCTGAGCACAACGTGCTCAAGGGGAGCTTTTAGGATCACCCGGTGTCCGTCGTCCGTCGTGCGTCAGTGCGTCGTGCGTCGTCAACATCTCTTTAAACATCAACTCCTCCTAAATCGCTGGGCCAATTTGGACCAAACTTGGCTGGAATGTTCCTTGGGAGGTCTTCTTTAAAACTTGTTCACAGAATTTGATTCCATCTAAAACTCTGGTTGCCATGGCAACCAAATGGAATTATCTAAGAAATTCTTTAAAAATCTTCTCCTCTGAAACCGCTGGTCTGATTTTAAAATAATTTCACAGAGATGTTCCTTGGGTGACCCTTTCAAAAATTGTTCGCGAAATTTTGATCCGTCAAGAAACATGGCTCTGGTGAATGGGAGCTTCTTGCACTATACAGAAATGAAGAAATTCTTAAAAATTCTTCTTCTCTGAAACCACTGGTCAGATTTTAAAATAATTTCACAGAGATGTTCCTTGGGTGACCCTTTTCAAAAAGTGTTCGCGAAATTTTGATCCGTCAAGAAACGTGGCTCTGGTGAATGAGGGCTACTTGCACTATACAGAAATGAAGAAATTCTTAAAAATTCTTCTTCTCTGAAACCGCTGGTCAGATTTTGAAATAATTTCACAGAGATGTTCCTTGGGTGACCCTTTTCAAAAATTGTACGCGAAATTTTGATCCGTCAAGAAACATGGCTCTGGTGAATGGGGGCTACTTGCACTATACAGAAATGAAGAAATTCTTAAAAATTCTTCTTCTCTGAAACCGCTGGTCAGATTTTGAAATAATTTCACAGAGATGTTCCTTGGGTGACCCTTTTCAAAAAGTGTACGCGAAATTTTGATCCGTCAAGAAACATGGCTCTGGTGAATGAGGGCTACTTGCACTATACAGAAATGAAGAAATTCTTAAAAATTCTTCTTCTCTGAAACCGCTGGTCAGATTTTGAAATAATTTCACAGAGATGTTCCTTGGGTGACCCTTTTCAAAAATTGTTCGCGAAATTTTGATCCGTCAAGAAACATGGCTCTGGTGAATGGGGGCTACTTGCACTATACAGAAATGAAGAAATTCTTAAAAATTCTTCTTCTCTGAAACCGCTGGTCAGATTTTGAAATAATTTCACAGAGATGTTCCTTGGGTGACCCTTTTCAAAAAGTGTACGCGAAATTTTGATCCGTCAAGAAACATGGCTCTGGTGAATGAGGGCTACTTGCACTATACAGAAATGAAGAAATTCTTAAAAATTCTTCTTCTCTGAAACCGCTGGTCAGATTTTGAAATAATTTCACAGAGATGTTCCTTGGGTGACCCTTTTCAAAAATTGTTCGCGAAATTTTGATCCGTCAAGAAACATGGCTCTGGTGAATGGGGGCTACTTGCACTATACAGAAATGAAGAAATTCTTAAAAATTTTTCCTCTCTGAAACTGCAAGTCAGATTGTGAAATAATTTCACAGAGATGTTCCTTGGGTGACCCTTTTCAAAACCTGTTCGCGAAATTTTCATCTGTCAAGAAACATGGCTCTGGTGACTGGGGGCTACTTGCACTATACAGAAATGAAGAAATTCTTGAAAATTCTTCTTCTCTGAAACCGCAGGTCAGATTGTGAAATAATTTCACAGAAATGTTCTTTTGGTGACCCTTTTTATAAATTGTTCGCGAAATTTTGATCTGTCAAGAAACATGGCTCTGATGGGGGGGGGGGGGCCTCACTTGCACTATACTGACATGAAGAAATTCTTAAAAATTCTTCTTCTCTGAAATGGCTGGTCAGATTTTGAAATAATTTCACAGAAATGTTTCTTGGGTGACCCATTTTGCAAATTGTTCGAGAAATTTTGATCCATCAAGAAACATGGCTCTGATGGCTGTGGGCTATTTACACCATACAGACATGAAGAAATTCTTAAAAATTCTTCTCTGAAACCGCTGGTCAGATTTTGAAATAATTTCACAGCAATGTTCCTTTGGTGACTCTTTTCAAAAATTGTTCACAAAATTGTGATCTGTCAAGAAACATGGCTCTGATGGTGGGGGCTTTTTGCACTTCAGGGACATGAAGAGGAATTTCTTAATTCTTCTTCTCTGGAACAGCTGGTCAGATTTTGAAATAATTTCACAGATATGTTCCTAGGGTGACCCTTTTCAAAAATTGTTAGGGAAATTTTTATCCGTCGAAAAATAACAGCCAATTGTTGGCACCTGCATGTGGTGCTCTTGTTCCAAAGTTTCAATACCTCAAAAAAAAATTTGCTATGGTCCTCTCAAAAATTCAGGTGAGCGATCCAGGGCCATCTTGGCCCTCTTGTTTTTTTTGCGCTCTCAGAGTAAAGATTAAAATTTTATGAACCAAAGGAAAATGCTTATTGCTGCTTTTTTGCTCTGTCAGAGTAAAAATTACAAATATACTCCTCACAAAAAGTTAAGCAACAATGAATTACCGCTGCACCAAAATTTTATTATTACACGTATAGACAATTTCATTGTATAAATGTAATGAGTATTGATTGAAAAACCAGTCCAAACAATCCTGTACTTCTATCAGATAATGTTTCTCATTTTCAGGCTTTTGAAGTAAGGCACTTTCTAATTCCACATACAAAAAAGTGGTATACTACCCAGATGTTTTAAAATCTCTAAAATTCGGTCAATCTGCAACCGGACACAGTCAGTACACGGTATAGCCACCATTAGCACGAATACAAGCATAAACTGTTCTGGGCATTGACCAGATCAAACCGTCCAATTGTTGTTGTGGAATATCCTGCCATTCCTGACTCAAAAGTTGCTCAAGGCGTTGGAGGTTCTGAGGCCTCACATTTCCATCATTGACACGCCTTTCGAGAATGTCCCTCGCATGCTCAATCGATTCTAGATCTAGCTGGCCACTCAAATTGCCCAGAAGAGCTTAAGCTTGTATTCGTGCTAATGGTGGTCATACCATGTACTGACTGTTGCAGATTGACCGAATTTTAGAGATTTTAAAACATCTGGGTAGTATACCACTTTCTTGCATGTGGATTTAGACAGTGCCTTACTTCAAAAGCTTGTAAGTGAGAAACATTATCTGATAGAAGTACAGAATTGCTTGGACTGGTTTGTAACTCAATACTCATTACATTTATATAATGAAATTGTCAATATGTGTAATAATAAAATTCTGGTGCAGCGGTAATTCATTGTTACTTAACTTTTTGTGAGGAGTATATTAAGAACCATAGGACAAATAACTGATTTAAAAAGTTCAGTTCCCATAATAAATATTTCAGGCGATAATTCATTCAAGCATCTGTTGGGTGTCTATGTCCGTTTTGCGACAGTGGTGATTTAAAAGAATTAAAATCATACTCTTTCATGCTTTTCGGTAGTTTTTCGAGAAATAACAGTGGAATATTGTTCGATATTTCATGGCTATGGTTATAACCAGTGAAAATACCGATTTTATTTTCTAACTCCTCAATTGAAGGCGGAAACAGTAGTTCCCACGCACTAGTTACCTAGGTAACGGCACGTGCCATTCAACCGGATGGAATATGATGTAATTTACCCTGCATTTCTCGCGCTATACGTAATATTGTAATGTATTGTTATACGGAGGGGATACGCCATAGGGAATTACTGAAAACAACTGTATTGGACTTTAATGTAAGCCCCCCCCCCCCCCCCCCCCAAAAAAGGGGGGAGCAGAAACATAAATAAATAGAATATTTGTCTTTGTCGGTGAAAGATCGAAATTCATTTCATCTCGTGAACATCATCGTTAATATCGAAAACATTACCGATGATGTTCATTTGAAGAAATTAATTTCGATCTTTCAGCGAAAAAAACAAATATTCTCTATTTATTCCCAAACGTAGCGATAATCTGAAAATAAGATAATATGTTGGAATTTTAGCTAATAGAATAATGTTTTCATGTTGTAATATCGCTTTTTACGCCCTATTTAGACCAGCGTTACCTTCAAACTTGAAAATCCACTTTACTGCGAGAGAATCCCATCGTATCGAACAATGTTGAACCAAGATCTGACTGCACTTTCTGTATAGTCGGATCTTGACCTATATTGTCCAGTAAGAGACTTAAAACTCGCGTTTAACAGTCAAAGGTTTAATTATATTTTTCAGTTTTATCATATTTTTTTAAAAAGTTTTTTTTTTTTTCGAGAGAGAGAGAGAGAGCACTGGACCTACTTTAAATGCAACATTCTGAAAAACACACCGTCTCAAACACTTAAGCATATATAATTCGTGACAATAGTAAATATATCGTTGCAAATGTTTTTTCAATTATTATTATTCACACTCGTATAGGAAAGGAAATTGGATGGAAATGAATTTTGAGATGTCCCATTCTTTATCGACCATGTTATATCCTGCAGATGAAAAGGCATATTTGAGGAAAAAAAAAAAACATTCAAGATCGAGTTGCTCGTAGTTTCAATTGTCTAGACTTTAAAATGTGTTATTTGTGTTAAAAAAAAATCAACAGTTCTCTGAAAATAATTTTAGATATGAGCCCTGCTCTGGCGAATGGGGGCTCAGTGATACACTATACCAAGCAAGACATCATATAATTATGGATCAATAAAATCTATTCAGTCTAACAATCGACCGGATTTTGGGGATAGACAAATAGCAAAAGCTTTCGACCCGTGTCAGCCTGCGCGGACTGCGCAGGCTGACATGTGTCGATACTTTTTGCAGATATATTAAGCCTACTTTTCACAGAGCATGAATCATATACATGTTCAACTATTTCACAGCAAAAAATAGTTTCGAATTTATCCGAAGGCTGATAATACTATGCTCCTGTGAATGTGTGGACTACTTGAAACAAGAAGTGGGCACCGTGGATCTAAAATCAGGCAGCAATGTCTGACAACGAAAGGGTTAGAAGATGCATTGTTGTGTCCTAATCACTGTGCAAACCCCCTTGTAAATTGTAGCATACAGACAGGATCGATCTTAATTCTGGGAGAGGCAAAGAGAGAGAGAGAGAGAGAGAGAGAGAGAGAGATCTAGGTCTTCTGCAAAAGCTTCTTAAGTCGACCATGGCGCCAAAAGTAAGTTGTAGTTATTCTTTTCTCTTCCAGCAACTCCTCGAAGTCGTACATGACCTATTTGAAGAACAGACATCACTGGATGACGTCATACTGAAAATTATGCAAAGGGCCCAGGTGTTGTTGAAATGTGAAAGATGTTCTGTGTTACTTCGAGATCCCAACTCCGAGGTACATTATAAACACAGGGTCCATATTCATCAACCATTCTTAGTCCAAATCTCAAAAAATTTCTCAATTTGAAAGCAACACAACTTCAGACTGGCTAAACCATTGGGTTTAGCCAATCAGAAATTGCGTTACTTTCCAAATCTATATTTAGACCAAGAATGTTTTTAAGAATGGTTGGTGAATATGGGTCCAGAGCTCAGGGTAACTCTTTATCTTATGACCATTTCTAGACTTATTTATGTTGATATTATCTGCTGATGACAAAAGTAGCTATATGTAAGACGATAGACATTGTTCAAGAAAGAGTAGAAAATGTTGTTGGAAAAGGAGAAAATGTTTGTTACCACCAATTTCTCATTTTGCCATATTTTTTCAAAAACATTTTTCCTCGGGGTCGTAAAAACTTGGAATTGTGTGGTAAAGGATTATAAGACTGAATAAAATTCTGTTGACTGCTTTAACTACTTGCTCCTCGAGGTAGGAAAGGCAATGATGTCGTATTCGAGGACGTATGAAATGTTGCTGTCCTTATTCTGTTGCATGTAATTGATGCTAATGCAAGTTGATATCGACGTATTTGAGCGCCAGAAATGATGCCTACCAAAAATGAATTTACGCACGGTCTGATGTGAACATGTTTACTTACGTAAGTATTAATTACTACCCCTGGAATAAGTTTCGACTTGCACCACCCCTGGAGGTGACGCAAAATGAGCTAAGTTACACACTGTGAGTCACACCCTTGCCAAATATATAATGTGAACAGACTTCAGCTTTAATATGAAAACGGTAAAGCCTCAATACGAACGACACGTATCACTTGTGGATAAAAAGATCTATCTAAGAATTCAAACGACAAACTAGATCTTGAAATCATGCGGTTTTGAGTTCGAATCACGGCTTTGACAAAACAATTTTTTTAGGGTTTATTAAAGTCATTGCAATAGAATATATCATTCTCTCGTAGATCTAGATGTATAAATGTGACCCTGCGAACCAGAGCAGCCGTCATGGCAGCCAGTGCACCTGTCCATGCTTTCCTTGAAGTTTCTTTTATCAGCGTGCATAGATGCTCTATTTAGATCATTTGTTGCTCGTTCTTTCTTTTTTCTTATCTGCTTTCCTACATGTCCAAACAATGATCAGTGGTGTCGCAATGACTAGTTAGAATATCAATCCTTGGAAATTTGTTCGCTTTTAGAATATCGGGTGGATCTAGATATCTGATTTATGACTAAAAAGAAAAAAATCTTTTATATAGGCCCGTCAAGTTTAGTCCTTTAGTCTCCGAATGCAACCATGATCGTGACTACGTTAGTTGGCCAAAACAGTGACACTTACTGACGACCAGCACCTGACTTGACTGTGATAGGGCGAAGACAGACATTTCGGAACGGCTGACTTTGGATTACACTGAATCTTTAGTAACGGCCAACTCGAGGTTATGCTTTGCCTTATTGACAAGAACTAGACTAACACTGCGACGTTAACTTGACTGTTGTAGGGCTAAGACAGACATCTCGGAACGGCTGACTTTGGATGTCATCAAATCCTTAGCAACGCCGAATATCGACAAAAACTAGACGTATACTGCGAAGAAATCCCGGTTACTGTGACTGACAACTGCTACGCGGACTTTCATTGCTGGAAGGTGTTTTGTTTCTACTTCCAAAACGGCTATTCTTTGCTGACAGACTTTTTTCCTTTGACTTCTGACAGACGGGAGAGAGAGAAGCGAGTGGAGAGAGAGAGAGAGAGAGAGAGAGAGAGGATGAGAGAGAAGACCAAGAGAGCGATCGGGTGAACGAAGGAGAGTGGTAAGAGAAGCGTGCGTGAGAAAGTTTAGGAAACAGTGGAAGAGAGCGACTGGGTGAAAGTAAGAGAGAATGGTGGAAGAGAGAGACCTGGTGAAAGTAGACGATGGGTGAGTGAGAGTGTTGAGAGAGAAGTGAAGGACGTGATAGAGGAGTGAGATAGAGAAAAACGGATAGAGAGACAGGAGGAATAAGACAATTAGTCTGTTGACCTGTGTTTTCGATCCCTTTAGCATTGATTATCGCGCATGCGCATAAATGATATTAGCTGACTTCATTATTTAAACTGTAAATTGAACTATCAACTAAATAAAATGGGAACACTTTCTGTTTCATTTTCGATTTTTTCAAAACTTTTTTAAAATAAATATAAAACCGAACTATTCAAATAAGAAGTAAAAAGGATAGAGCGGACATACCCCATCCGTATGTTCATTCGATAGTTTAACTGGCTACACAATGAGGACAGTGAAATTTACTCTGTCTGATGTACCCAGTTCTCGCAATAATCACTTTTGCCCATTTTACGAGTTTGAAATAAGGCAGGTGTTTCAATCCTTCTGGTTCAAAACGTTTACAAACAACAGATCTTTTCAGTATCAAGATATTCCATATCTATATCACTGTCATCACTCATATTTTTTATCTGTCTGGTGATTTGAATTGAAATGGTTTTGGACTGTCAGGTTCTTTTTTTCTGTGGATTGTTCTTTTTGTTTTGCTGATTAATTGGTAGCTTTTTATTTGATTGCTTGTTTTTCTTAAGTAAGCTTAGTTCAGAAATATAGTCTTCGCTGATGACTGCTCTTCCAGATGGATTGGGCACATTATTTTTCTTCAATTTACATGACATTTTACTGCTTGAGTCTTTAGTTTCTCGTAGTTTTCTAATTTTCTCTTCTGTTTGTTTAAGGTTTTGTCATTTTTTCGACACATTCTTTTTTCTGCAGGAAAACGGCTCGTGCATGACGTAAGAATAGAAAGATTTATGACGTCATTATTTTCTGGCATGGAACATTTCGGATATAAATACAAAAATAGAAGTTTTTTAGGCTAAAAGTAAGTTGGAAATTAGATTATCTGTACACATTTAACTGACGATGATTTTTAAGTTATCATCCGATCCGTAGATCATTAATGTTCTATTTTTTTACCGATCAAGTAAATATGCGAAAGATTGTTATATGCTTTGTTCCCGTTAAGTCGTGCCACTAAGCTATTCTTGCTAAAATTCAGTTCTAGGAATTAAAAAATTTCTGGATATTTTTTCATGAAGGTAAAACTTAATAAATTATGTGGTCTTATGCTTGACATAAGAATTCTGCCACTATGAATTCAAAAATTACTTCGATATATATCACTTTTCTATGTCAACCTGTAGCCATCTTTACAAATGACGTATTCTCTCTAGGTCGTGCCCTCCGATTGGCTAATTTTATATAGCTCTCCGGATTTTCCAAACTGCTGTAATTACGCTAGTATTCAACACCAAGTAGTCAGTGGAATGTCCATAATGGGGCCAGGCAACATTTTGAACTTTATTTATTATAGAAATTGAAGAAAATAACAAATATGTAAGATTATTTTTTACTCTTCCAATACCCGTTTTATATTGATTTATAACAGTAAATTCAATATGATGACAAATTGTGAAAGTAATATTTATTGCTGATGAAATACTTTCATGGATGATAATGAGCATAGACATGAGGTGAATTTGACATGTAATTTGACATGTAATTAAAGTAAGTTGATAAAACAAGCTGAGATGAGAATCATGATGACAGATTGATCTTTACACATCCCAGCATGGCATTTGAAATTATGGTTATTTTTTTAATTACAATTTAAAAACTTTTTTATTCCGGAATTTGATAAAATCTTATTCATTGCAGTGAGGACAAAAAAAGTCTCCATGTCTACGCACAACAGCCACAGGTGTACAAAATTTCAAATGTGTCCAGTGACCACAACGCACACATTCAGCCCGCTTCAAAATAACGAGGTAGTTACAATCTTTCATGGCAGGAGGGGAAAACTTTTTACAAACGCAGCAGCATTCGTTTTCTTCATCTGATGTAGGAGCGGTTTTGTTCTCTTTGTTTGCTTGAAGACCACTTGTAGAAGGTTGAGGTGACTTATCCCTCTTTCTTTTGGTTGAATTTTCATTTGCCTTTGATGGTAAAGTAGATCTCTTCTTGCCTTTTGATGTACAATTTTCAACTTTGCTCTGTTCGCAACAGTCAGCAATACTTTTTTTTCCAGTAGCTTTCTCTTTCTCATACTGACGCAAAATTTCTATATTACTTTCTTCTGTAAGGGCTTGACCACCAAATAAGGGACGTCTTTTTTAAAGCTTGCTAGATTCAGACAGTGGTGTTACAGCTTCACAGTTTTTGGGGGCTGATTGATCCATTCTTCTTTGGAAAAAATTTGCCACTTCCTCTGTTTGCTGCTGCATGACTGGTTTCTTTGATTTCAAAGGGAATGGCTCGGCTGGAACAAATTTGTCAAGAGGAATAATGTCTGGCTTTAATGGACAAATTCCAGTTTTTCTCAATGAAGCAATGATATTTGCCCATTCAGTGACATCTAGGCTGACATGAGAAGCATGACCATCATACATTAAAAGGATATGATCATCTGTGTTGATGCCTGCTTGAGCATACTTCAAGAAGTGGTCTTGAAGATAGGTCTTGAAGACAGTTTTATTTGACCATCTTGTCTCTGTCAAAGCAACCCCTGTGCCAGGTAGGGCACCTTTTAACAGTTCATTATTCATGCGCTTTCCTTTAAACACATAATAAGGTGGCAAAGCTGTTCCAGAGGCATTTGCACATGCAATAAGTGTTACTGTTGTGCTCCTTGGTGATGTAACTGCCTGAGGTTTACTTGATTTGCTTGCAACAATTGATGGGGGTCTGTGTTCAGGTTGAAGGCCGGTTTCATCTAGATTGTAGATCAAGTGAGGTTTTTCCTTCAATTGGTATTTGTCCAGGATGGTTTGCATTTCTTGATAATACTGTTTCACTCTTTCCTCTGTAAGATTTTGGTTGATGCCAGAGACCTTGGTTTGATTATTGAAAGTCTATCTTTCTACCTATTCATGAAGCCATAGTGCCAGTTTATACTTAATTTTTCAATGTTTTTTCTTCTCCCTAAATCAGTAGCTAAATCCGTGGCTAACATATTCAACTGTGCCCTGTTGATCTCATATCCTAGCTTGACAGTTTTTCACAGTGTTGGACCAGGAGCTTTTCTTCATCTTTTGTAAATAAAGTCTCATTTCCCATGACTGCATCAATTTGGACTTTCTTTAAAACTCTTTAAAACTCTGTGTCTCTCAAGGTCTGTGTAGGTACCCCATATGTTCTTGCAGCTTTCTTTACAGACATGATATTTTCTTTCACTGCTTTGTAGGCCAAAATCAAGCATTCGTGGGAGTACTGCTTCAGGTGTCTTTTAACATTGTGTTGAGGATTTGCCTGAAAGTACAAAATTTCAATTTCAAGATAGCAGAAAGAAAAAGGAAAATACAAAAAGTATGAGAAGTGTGAAATTTCATATTCAAGGATAGCAGGAAGGAAAAAGCAACACACATTTCTAGAATTTATGCAAAAAAAAGAAAGAGAGTGTAGACTTTTAACTGTTTTACAGCAATTTACATAAAGATCATGTCACATGACTGTCACGTGACCAAAAATTCTCGAACGAAAAAGCGGCCATTTGAAAAGTGTCATTTGCCAGCTAAAACTATGCAAACACGAAAAATTCTTAAATTACCGATCTCATTATTATTTTAAGGATAAATATTTTGATAAATCGTGACTTTTTGGACCTAGTGAACAATAAAATCGGCATTAAAATAGGCATCTTACCAGTTTCTGACGCATTTTCTTCAGCTGTAGATTTTTGTGACTGAATTTGGAAATATTTCGTATGGAACATAATCGCAGACAGTGAATCCATTGGTAACAAAATCGCGTGAACTTAGAAAAGCACGACTTACTGAGAAGGCACGACTTTATGGGAACGAGCCATACGTGTAACGCTGTGTGATCAACTGGAAGACGGTCTTTTTATAGTCACCTTCATCTAGATTCAGACTATAACCCAGATCGAAGTCGGAATTTTATTCTTAAAAAATCTAGAACGTTGTTACCGTAAAACGAGCTTGGCTCGTTACGGGCTTTGCCCGTAACTCTCTGTCGCTCGTTATAAATGTGTGCAACTCTGTATTTCTTGACAACCTGGATACTGTACAGTCGGATGTCATCAATGATAAATTTTACATACACGCATATATTTTGTTCTCTTCGCAGTAACTAAGACTACATTTCTCTCGGAAACAGCCTGTGTGGATTTTTTATTTCATCAAAAAACCTCCCTTGTGTGCAGTGTAATACATCCGTTATGAGTTTTCTCATCTTACACACGATTTGAGATCGTCACTATGTGACGTCATATGTGACTTAATTTTTATATTACTTTAAGAAAAGTAAGTTGGGCTTTACTCATGGAAATCCCCACGTGCATGTGTATCTTTTTGCATAATGTGACTTATATTTCGTAAGATATTGTTGTGTCATTAAAAGAATGTGACATTGGCTGACTATTTAGATAAAATTCAATTAAACTCGTCTATAACCTAGAACTTCAGCAATGCGGACAAATACCCCCACCAGCACCTGGTCACTGAAGCGGCACAATCAGAGAACGGAAATGATTTTCAAAACAAAGATCACCAGTAACCTTGACCTTTGACCCATGTGACCCAAATACAATAGGGTATCTTCTTGGGTCATGAGCAACACTTGTATAAGGTTTCAGGGTCATAGGCCAAACAGCTTTTGAGTTAACCGAAACGATTTTCAAAGTTCATCTGAGTCCTATGTCAAACGGCTTTTGAGTTAAAGCACGGAAGCGATAAAGTCTACAGACGGACGGATTGACGGACGGACGGACAGACATTATGAAGCCAGTATATCCCCCTCTACTTCGTAGGTGGGGGGGGTTTATAAAAATGGTATTAAGCTCGCCTCGCTTACATTTTTCGACACCTATCTCAGGTAAAAGATTAGCTTTTGTTTATTTTCAGAAATCGTTCAACCGCGTTTTTGATCTCTCCTACCCAGTGAAAAATGGCCACTCAGCAATCAGGTAAACATAGTTTCGTTTAACTGAGGCATTTTTGTTATAACATCAATTATTCTTTATCAGGTGGTTATTACTTTACTGCGATCATATTAACAGTTGACTCTTTGACTGCCAATGGTAACAGATATCTTACGCGGACGGCCTAGATCAAGATCAGACTGCACAAAACGTGCAGTCTGATCTTGTGTCTACACCGTCCGCTACCTGATACAAAGTTATGAGCAACATTATCTTTAGCAAAAGAGGATTTATCTTTTTAGACTTCAAAAGAAGTTGAATGTTTTAGGTGGAAGCAAAAGAGTTAATGATCCGTACATACATGGTATGTCAATGAAATCTAGTTTTTGAGTTAGTGGTGAATTGCAAACAATGTCAAAGCCAAGATGACTTCGGTCAGGTAAATCTACATGTACATGGGCCATGCTCTGGTAAAAGGAGTTTCAATGCATATCGGTAATGCACAATACTAAGGAAATCATCATATAATTATGGTTCCCTTAAATCCATTTTGTCCGACAACCGACTAAATCCTGAAAAAGAATGGTCCTTTGACGTTCAGAAAATTGACTAACAGCAAAAGGTATCAATTCAAGTCTGTGCAGGCTGACCTTGGTCCATTTTGATTGTAGATGCATTAAACCCCCTTTAACAGAACATGGCCAATGTAAATAAAGTATAGGATAGTATAGACCCAAGATGAGATGGTAAATTCTGTCATTTGATCTTGATCTCCAGTGTCCACCAAAAGAAAACGATTGCTATGATCTGTTTCTTGTAAATTATAAGAAGCCATTTGCACAAATGGCAGCCCGTAACAGTGATGTATAAGCCACCTGGTCATCATCATCTATGTGATTGCTTTGTCTGGAACGTTGGGACAGTTTTTCTTGACTGTACTTTTCTCTTTTATTATTAACGTTAATCCCACTATGTCTAATCTTTGTAACTTCACAGTGTAAAGTTCTTTTATTAGGTTTCCACTGTTCGACTGAGAGAGGAACCAAGAAATTACATGCGATTCGAATAATATTTGATGTTTAAGGCTGATCAAAAAGTACTCAAAACATTAACATGCGCGATCAAGGAATAGATACACTGTTTATATATTTTCTTTGTTCAGACACCAATTCATGAATACTTTTGTTCAAATGGCTGCTAGACTGGTGCCTTCAGAAGTTTCTGACCCTTCCTGCAAACACTTCGAATTAACTGATATGCTTGATACTTTTACATTTATTGGGGTTTGACATAAGCTTTAACTTTTATAGACATATTTTTAAACAGTGAACCATTCACCACACGATTCCGAGTTTTAACGACCCCAAGGAAGAAGCATTTTGAAAACATCGTGGGAAAAGAGGAGAATGCTTGTTACCAGCATTTTCTCCAGTTCACATAATGTTTTCTACCTGATCAAAGACGAATTTGATTGTTTGAGCCACGTTGAAATTGTCGTCTGCAAATGCTTACAATTTGGACAAGTCTATTTTTTTGTTGTGTGGTGAAGACTTAACCAAAATGTCACCGTACAGCTAGCAAATATTGGTCTAACATTATAGCTGTTCATTTAAAGGCCCAGTGAAGGCCAAAATATCAAAGCAGGTTTCATAATACATTTTAATTTAAATCATACCATTTAAAAGTCTGAAAAATATTGTGGAGATGACAGTCTGTTATCATGTCGTCGGGCCAAATGTTTGTCGCTGGCAGAAAAAAAGAATTTTAAAATCGGGCAAAGTGTAAACAAAAGACATAGCTACCTGGCAGGTTTTAACCTAGTTTTGAAATTAATTTCTGTCAGCGACTAATACTTGGACCGACCGTACAATGACAGATTGTCATCTTCACAATAATTTCCATACTTTTAAATGGTATGATATAAATTCAAATGCATTTAAACACCCGATTTGTTTACATTTGGCCTTTATTGTTACTTTAATTATTTCAGCACCAACTCTATAAACCCTAACTGTAATATGGCTAAAATCAGAAACCTAAACTCAGAAAGATTTCTCTCTTAAAGATTTGACTTAAACCTTAGGCTGCAAAGCGCGACATACTGACGTTTTGCGGACACTGTGTACAACTAGGATAATACTGCAGAAATTCTTGCTAGTGACGACAAAGGGCTCATAAAGGTAAATCACATAGATCGAAAAAACAAAAAAGATAGGAGCATATAAAGCAACCTGAAGGCTTTTTGACGTTACGATACAGATAGTCAGGAAGAGTAATTGAGGCACTTAACAGTTTATAAAGATTTCGAAGAGATGTTTAACAAGTATGTCGAAGGACAGGATGCCACATGATTATTTCCAAGGACACAACGTCAAAAAGATCAGCCAAAAGTGCGATAAATAGAGTAGGGGCGTGTTTTTTTTTTCTTTAGATTGAACGTCTGCAATACATTCTTTTATAAAAGTGCGTATGGTCGGTCTGTCCGCATTTCAAAAGTTTGTTTTATCCAGAGCTTCCACAGGTAATGACTTGTTTTGATATGCTTGCTACTTGGTATTTGAATTTTTTTCTTCTCATGTCCATTACAGTTAATGTTAGATCAAATACCGATGCCTGCGTACACATAGGTTAAGTTATTTTTTTCTTAAAACTAAATGAAAATTATTCATAGCTTTCCTCACATAGCATTCATGTGTTGTTATTGAAATGGATTTCGTATCAAGGTAAAAGGGAAAAAAACTAATTGGGACAATTGCATTGTAAAGAAATATATATATTTCTGTAAAAATGAAAGTATATTTTCTCTATTTTCCAACTTTTGTAGAAAAGTAATAAATATGTTTTCATTGCTAAAAAGGGTGGTGCCTTCTTGGTTGTTTCAAAGTCCTTACTTACTACTAACCTTACTTACTATCATTAGAATTGGTAAAACCTTCCTTTAAAAAAAGGCAAGCCTGGCTTATAAGAACCATTGCTCAACGAATAGCAAAGTATACGCTGAAAGAAAACCCAGCAGGATCAGTTTTGTAGGAATTTTTTTTATCCATAAACCACATCTTTCTTAAAACAGGAACTGCCTGCTGTTTATGCTTCATCGATAGCTTTACTTTGTAAAGGGGTCCTGCGTGGCTTGGTGGTAAAGTGTAGGACTCGTAATCATCTGGAGGCTCTGGGTTCTAGTCTCACAGGAAGCACCGTGTTTTCCGTGGGAGTGCCCTCGGGTATGGTACTTCAGAGCCCTAGCCTAGTACTGTTGAAACCCAGGGCATACGTAAATATGTGAGCTGTTGCTGTTATACGACTGAAATAATGTTGAAAGCGGCGTTAAACACCATTTAATCAATCATTGACCTTTCAAAAGACCTTCGTGTGTCGGAATTTTATCACTAGACAAAGGAAATACATTTGTTATATTGGTGCACCACAGTTGAACCCTAATGCATCACTTTGTATAAAGATATATCTTAATGCATAGAATAATAAACAAACCCCAATCAAACAATAATGTGAGAGCAAAAGTTTATATCTGTGAAAAAAATACAATTTCGTATGATATATCCGAAAAATATACAGGTCATACGATTTTTGCGATGAAAAGATATTACAGAGAAAATGTTTCACGAACGTAAACAACTTATTAACCTCCATAAACCTTTTCTCTAAATCTCATTAATGCGGTGAATGTCCTGGAACATATAACGATATTGGCCTCTCCTGGACTCTGAAATAAAGAAACTGTACAGTACTCCTAAGGATGCGCCGAAACCGTTTGTGGCCATCGATTGCCTTGAAGCTCTTTGATAGATTGGTTGTTGACAGTAGATGTTTGGAGGTGACTGACGACTGACATTTATGTCTTACATAAAACATCTAACGATTAACTTCAAGGTCCACTATTTCCGAGAGAAGATGAACGTTTTTTTTTTTAGTTCGTTTATGCTGTTTTATTTGTGAGACATAAAGTACAGTGCATCCATCTGTAATTCAGTGATCATACCCTGTTGTCGAAGATCCAGAGCAAAACGAGTTTCCATAGATGTAACTGAAAATAATCTATCGTCTCCTGTTTAAATGTCACGAGGAATAGCCCACAATTGTAGAAATTGGACATTTTCTATTAATCAGATTTCCATTCCCCTAAACGATTTATTTTACCAATTTTGCGACGAATGAACTTTGCCCTGGGCCAGATTAGTCTAAATAGACCTCTTAAGCAGACGAAAATGATGGAATGTTCTTGTTTCAGTTACTTTACAAGCTACATGACAATACTGTGCCAGACATGACATGAATTCAGAAAGTCATTAAGGTTGTTGGGTCAGAGGAACACATAAGTTTATACTGTATGACTAGGAGGCTTTGTCCAGTTCATTATTTCTGTCCTTTATCAGACATTTTAGACCGCTGTCCCTTGTAACGAGCCATTTCTTCTTTTATTTACGCAATTCCAATTGTGTTTTTGCTATATAAAAAAAATCTGGTCAAGAATTGGATTGTGTGTGTGTTTGACGTAAAAGAAAAGCTCAGAATTACAGTGTTTTATGGACGAAGAGCTGGACCTACAAATTCATACCTAAAAACTCAAATTTTGTAAAGAGCACCGAGCTGCCTGATAATCCTTGGATTACATTACCCTTAGTTCCAAGACTAGTTAACCATTCATGAAGCAGTCTTATGACTGTAAATATTACTCGTGAAATATGGTGAATCATCGACAAGATTTACTCTTACTGAACTAAATACCCACAATAAAAGTCATCTACAACATCACCAGGACACAGGACCCTCACGCACCGATTGACGTGGCAAATAAAGCTTTAAAAAGTATGCAATGATTCAAGTTTGAATTATGGGCTAATTTGGGATATTTGTGTTGAGGAGGTAACAGTCTGGCGGCAGAGGTGACTATAATTATTTATAGTTCGACTATTAATACCAGTATTGATAACTAATACTACTGTTAGTAATATTGTGTATTTCTACTACTGATAATAATTATTAATAAGAATAATAACAGACCTGTATATACATATATGTAGTTATGCGAAAGTTAAAGCCTTTTTCAAATTTTAGGATCTACATTACAAACCATTGTATTTTGATATTTCGGGACCTCTTCTAATATTAACCATTCTTAAATAATTTCTTGGTTCAACTCTTTTTCAAAATATCAAGATTTGATGGTATATCTATTTCTACATTGTCTGAATGTAAAATATATTCTCTTGTTTTGTCCTGTTATTATTGCACTACTTATAGCACTTCATAAAATGTGCGATCTTGGTTGAAGGAATCTTGAAGCACAAAGACCGAAAGCTTATCTATTATTCTTGCGCTTGCGCAGTGATCCGAACTTCATTAGATTTTTAAGCGATTGAATAATAAAAAAAAACTAATAATTATCCGTTCTTGGCGATGCACCCCTAACTCTGTCCATATACAGGTTTCATTAGCATGTATTATCATTCCCTGGTGTTCTACTAGATGCAGAAGATCTCGCGTTGATAAAAGTATGGAGGTTATAATAAACCAGACGATCTGTTGAAGTGCAGGTCGAGTCACTGGCAGAACAGTGAAAACTATACACTTTTTTTTCCTACATTTCGCCGCTTTTGGGCCTTTAAGCCAATCAAATTGTCTTCATACGGAGGTTGATATAAAGAAGCTAAGATGAGGAAAGAAACTGTTCTCTGATCTAACGCAGAAACCTCCTGACTCTCTTCCGGTTCAAGGACTTGATACATGACAGCTTAGAAATATAGACAGAGTTGTTTAATTTACTATCCTTTGGTTAAAAATGGGTATTATTGAAATGATGTCGTCTGGCTTTGCTTCAACACCGTGGTCTAACAATAAGAGAAAAAGTATCTTGAGTACAGTGACTGATTTAGCTCTGCATGAAAAACCAGTAACTGAATATTTGTATTTGTCTATATTTGACGACTAATAACTCAAAATTTAACCAAAGAGCCTCTGAATTGGACCATTTACTCAAGTGCGGGCAATTATATGTTTACTAAAGAACGGCAAAACAGTTGCATGCCTGTGATTATTTTTTCCTATTCTCTTCATATGCGTGTTTTTAACAATCAATTTGCCTTCAATCCTCCGGTTTTTCTCTTTTTGACCTTTTCGATTTGTGAAACCAAATCGTGTCAGTTCCTAAAGTTGCATTTTTTTTTCATCAGTAAAAAATAATAAAAAAAATTTATACTTCTTTGAAAAATCTTGTTCTATTCTTTTGGAGGCGACGACAACAATTTTCTCGTGCAAAAATGGAAGGGTGTGCACGCAATCGATCACACAGTGCACCATGCTGTACATTTCCTAGGTAATGCAACTTGATATAACCTCAATTTAGCACTTAGCTGACACAGTTTTACCAAAGCCAGTGTAACGTATATAATATAGATTGCATGATTTAGAATAGATAATGCATATAGTAATACCACTTGGTAGACCAGAGCTTACCATATAGTTTATGCATTTTACCAAAGCTAGTGTTATCTAGTATAGAAAGTATGAAGACTTAACCATACCCTTTGGAAACCTCTGGCCTGTACCAAAACTCTGTGAGTGCGAAGTAAGATGAAAACATACAGCAAGCACAAAAGAACCAAACAATTGCGGGTTGAAGGTTGTCTTGGTCATAGTGGTCAGTCACAAATTACAGAAAAGTGAAGATATATGATTTGACTAGAGAATTTGTTGAATCTTTGGAACCGCTCTGCCGGCAAAAACAGTTAAATGCTTTAATGCTTTTTGCGAAAACATGGGCATTTGCGGATTGCATAGGTCAATATCAGACTGCAAAGAACGCTGAACGAGTCAATTGCGCTTTTTGTTCAAAACTTTTTAAAAAACTCTTTACTAAACAATCCCGTGTTTTGACGACCCTGAGGAAGAAAGCCTTTGAAAAGATTTTTGGAAAAAAAATGTCGCAAACCAGCATTTTCTGCTTTTTCCAAGATGTTTTCTGTAGTTGTAAAGACAAATGTACGGTGGCGCAAAAGTGACATGGAAGATATATTTTATAATACGTGCGCACGTATTAGCTACTGCGTGCGCACGTAATACTACTGCGTGCGCACGTATTACTTATTACGTGCGCACGTATTAGCTACTGCGTGCGCACGTAATAACTAATACGTGCGCACGTATTAGCTACTGCGTGCGCACGTAGTATAAAATATATCTTCCATGTCACTTTTGTGCCACCGTACAAATGTGCTCTCAATTTGGATAAGTTCAATATCTTGTCGTCTAGTAAAGAGTTGAGTTAATTATATTTTACGCACATTAACATGTAGTTTAGATTGATAGAATGCATTATTTAGATTAGGGGATTCACTAATTCACAAAGCAGGGTTACATTTTGGTTTACAGCGCCAATGATACTGATTTCTTTTTTCATACGTGCAAAAGCTTACTAGAATCTAAATTGTTTTTTTCTTTGGCTGATATCATGAATTTTATATATTGGAGGTAACTTTTCATCTGCTTTAAAAAAAGGAAATAGACATTTCACTGTAGCTCAACAGACACACTTACAGCATCGTCAAACCTGGCATTTCCAAGATAAGCCTTGAACAATATCTAGATTGAATTAGGAAGCTGTATTCGGGTATTTATAGAGTTCTTTACCAAATCAAGTCATACGTGTACCTAATATAAATTCCTTCAAAGTATTCTGAAAAAACATTGGATTAACCACCCTTGCATTTCACTGCGCAGTGCTGCGCACCAAGTTACACAAATAAACAAGAAGAAAATTTGATCTCAAGAAGTCCATGGCTTTCAATCAATCCTGTCAACTTAAGTAAACGTAAGAAGGTGTACAAAATTGATCTTGATCAGTCTGCAATATTCTAAAAGTCAATCTTAGCAAACTCTGAGATAAGTACGAAGTGCTTGCCTGGTGCAGGTCCTTGATGAATGCGGGTATTTCTCTGCTTTTCATTTTGGGAATATTGGCATTCTGAAATATTGGAATTCTAAAGTATTAGCATTTATAGACAGACTGATTGCTTAATAAATGGTGGCAACGATGACATATTTGGCTGTACAATATCACTCAATCAGCTTCATGCGAATCAAGTAATGGTATATGTATATTTTAATAGTACGTTCTTATCGCTTTAATGGAAGTATATCACCTATGATGTCAAAATGAAGAAGAGCAGACCTTCTAAGTTTTGTGTAATAATAGGCGTTTTGAGTTTTCAATTTGATTGTAGAGAGGAAGTGCAATGTGAAATACACTTTTCAGTTCATGCTTTCGCTGGTCGCTTTTTTCAGCCTAAAGAATGCTTAGCACATCCCGATATGCTTTAGGGGTCATAGTAGTTTTAGAATCAGAATAGACGTTGTTGCCAGTTTTATCTTGATTCACACTATCCGAAAATCATATAATTACCTCACGTTAATTAGGCTTACGAACACATTTGTTGTCTGATTTGAAGTCTGAGAGCAAGATTAGCGAACCAGCTATTCTCAAGGAATCAGTCTGTCTCTCCTATATATCTATGTGTATATCGTTTGCTTCTCTCTTAAAAGTTAGATTAATCCACTTGTCTATTTGTCTGGTAATTTTTTCAAAACACTTTGATATAAACAAGGCAAACCCTCTGACTTAGATGACGGTTGCCACTATGAAAAGATGTTGATGATGTTCCATGATGTTGGGCTTTGCGAACATGATTTTTTTTTTTTTTTTTTTTTAAAGAAAAGAAAAACAACACTTTGAAAAAATCAGGAACCTGACATAATAAATCCAAATTACTGAAATGCATTACCTTCTAGCAGGGGCGTTGTTAGGTACGATTACGAACAGCGAAGATCAAGGTGAAACTCTAGAGAATAAACAAGCGCTACGTCAACGTGGATGTTTTGTTTGAAACTCGTAAAAGAAATATTTAGAATTAGAAATGCTAGGGTGTGTCGGAGGTCAGAAAAATGCACATTTCCTTTGTTTTAGCATTAACCAGAGAAAGTTACCGGAGAATCTGAAAGCTTTATCACAAAACAACACTTGTGTTCAGTGTAATATAGCCATAATAAGTATTATCATTATACACGTGTTTTAGATATGCAAATAGTGATGTAAATTGTGAAAGTTTAGTAATCATGTGTCTTCTTTCTAAAACATTGATGACCAAGGTTCTACAGTTAATTCGACTGTGAAGATTGAATCTCGAGGCAAAGATGAGTTTTTTTGTTTTTTTTTCATTATTATTATTATTATTTTCTTTATTTTAAAAATCAAAAGTAAAGTTGTGATGTGTTAGCTTCTTTGCAATTCATTTTCTTCTTCGGGACGTGTATACTTCTGTCAAAGTGAACAAGTCTCATCTATGTAAAAATCAAAACATATGTAAATGGACATGAAAGCCTGTGTTTCGTATATTATGAACTAGAATTCTTGAGATATAGTTTTTTTGGCAAAAGGAATCTGGTATTTGTTGGCTTTTGAGGTAATTTTTTGCAAAATGACTCTAAAGTCGTAAAAATGAAATGTTATGGTGCTCTTCAAAGGTTGGCTTGATAACATTTTTTTCTGGACTTTCAATAAATATTACCTCAAATGCCAACTGTTGGCAGAGCCTGTGCATGCATCCGTGCTGCAACAGACGTGTTTAAAATCAGCCTAAAAATTACGTTGAGGGTGCTTAGATTAAATCTTGTCTAATTTCAAAAGTACTGGTGGCTTTGCAACTGCAACAGTTAGGCTTCGACATTGCATGGCGCTTTGCTCGACAGCTTTCCCCGCTTTACCCTCAACACATGCATGATTCTAATTACTGGCCTCTTTTAGAAGTGTTTCTGTAGTGTTTTAGATAATCAGATATATACGATACTAGATAAATATAGGGATATAAGATTTCAGATGCAATGTTTTGCTACATGTAGGATATCAATTAGCCTGTGTGGTGGATACTCATCAGAATTGCCTTATCTATAAATTTCAAACGAGCAATCGCAGCACAGCTGCACAAGCTTTAGATATATACTAAGAATGTAAGTATTAGACATTTTTTTTTTTTTGTGTGTGTAATATGATAAATTATTAAAGATATTTCAGGCAAAGAATTATCTCCTTTAAACCCTGTCCTTCTATTCTATGACAGTTTTGCCTTTTACAACATACATGTAGTCACCTATTTTCATGACCCTGAGAAATGCGGCTTTAGAAAAAGATTGTCGGAAAAGAAAAGACAATGCTCGAAACCATCACTTGGGCAATATTTTATATATATAGTCTACAAATGCTCTCCATTTTGGCAACTGTGAAATTTTGTAGTCTGGTAAAGAGTGAAAATGATTGTCCCAGTTTGTCTTCAGCTTTCAACTTTCCTCAGCCTATGTCCAAAGCTCATTTACCATAATAATGCAGTGTATCCTATCTTTATACGAGATTTATGCCCCTTTGGTAGGCAGGGTTTGGAAACATTGACGAAAAAGGAGTTTTGGTTTTTAGTAATTGGCCCTTCTTCCTCCGTGTTTTCTACATAAGAAAAGTGATAAGGACTGTATGCCGCCTCCTTTTATACATGTACCCCTTGTGTCACTGATATCAGTGGGCCGTATGTCTTGAAATTAGCATCTTCAGAAATGGTTGGGGAAATAGCAAATACCTCATGTGTAAATACTGCAAGTTGACTACATTAACTAGAATTAACATCTTCGAGATGAACATGAGAGAGAGAGAGAGAGAGAGAGAGGAAGAAGAAAAGAGGCTGTTCATTTCGGCGAATCTACGTAACTATTTGTACGAGTTTCACGTTTCTTGTTAGGTAAGGAATTCCCCTGATATTTGTAGTATCATTGAACGTCTTCATACGAGGTAAAGTGCAAAGTTTATCACTGAAGATTATGTTTTTCATTTTGTTAACTCTAATGATCAAAGTTATAAATGATATCGGACAAATGTTTGCCTAGAAATATTTTACGAGTTCAACAGGTCATGACATGTTCACGACTGTTACAATGATAATGATTGTATAAATAATGATTGTTAATCAAGCATTTCCAGAGGCTGAGTAACTTCGGTCATCATAGATCATAAATAAACGGATTTTGTGCACTTAAAGAAAAGGATTTTCTGCACCATAACTGGAAATAATCCGTTCAGTTATAATGTAAATATTGGCGAAAGCCTTATCTGAGACGAATCATGAACTTTTCCACAGTGTATGTAAAACAGGTTCAAACTTTATTATCTCTTACAGTTCGGACCCATGTGCTGATCTACAGTTAGGCAACAAAATCGCTGAACTGGTACTTCTTACAGAAGAAACCGTAAATATATCAGACGCATACTCAGACCCGAGGTTTGACAGAGATGTAAGTTTTAAAGAAAAAGCTATAGACAGGTAGAAGATATAAAAATTCTAAAAGCATACTTCGTCGCGAAAATCTCTATCTTTATTCATTGAAATAGTCTCGATGAGACAATTCAAATTACGCCTACAACAAATGTGTTGAAAAATTTTAGAACTCCCCATCACTTATCTCTTCTTCTTGTCACATAACGCTGCACCAGTAGTTGCTTTCAGGTCCGAAATAGGTTTTTTTGGTGGGCAAATACATAATTCTATTAATGGAACGCCATGAAATGCCAGGAGGTATTTTCTACGAAAAACATTCTTTTTTTCGGTTTGTTTGTTTGTTAGTTTCAAATCTGATAAAATAGTGCCACCGAAATAATTGTCTATTGTTCGATTAGATTTTCAAAGAATGATAAAATACAAGTAAATGCAGCACGATTCCAATCCAATACTTTTCATCTAAACTGTAAATACATTTATATCCTTTCTTCCAATATCATTTTAGGAAAAAAAATGCAATGCTGTAAAATGAAAGCAGAGCTTGTTATAGAAGAAATTTTCGATAATGAACCGTTCGTCCAGGTAGTCTTTTTGAAAATGTGAGAAAGGTTCTGTCTACAAATATCTGTATTATACTGCAAAGAAATTTCTCGCGATCTGATATATATATATTCAGATACACTGGCAAAATCCAGTGTAAAGTAGTTTCCCTTTCGGGAGCCCCGTAATACATAACTACACTTTTTACACAATATCCCAAATGGCGGCATCGTTCGATGCGAGCCGCCCACAAGACATACATACGGAGTAACCTGCACCATACTATTACTAGTTGCCCTTGATGGTTGTCATTAAAGCAGAAAGAATAGATTATTTTTTCAGATAAATGAATATAGTTTCATGTATTTTCGTTTGTTGTCATTCTAAAATACACTGCGTTAAAACGAGCCATCCCTTCGTCAGGTAAGCAAATCGTGAAGTGTTGAAACTCATACAAAGTAACGTAAAAAAGATATTTCGCTTTTTTCCGCTGAATACACGTTGGAATGGTAACACTTTGCAGTATAATAAACTCATTGTACGGTCAGATGGCAGGGGACTTATCCTTCGCCACAGCCGTGAACAGGTGTCCAAGTCCCCTGCCACCTGACCGTACAACTAATATAGGCCCATAAGCGTGCTCAGCACAACGTAAAGTGCTTTTGCGGACCTTACAGATCAAGACAAGACAGTAAAACTTGAGCTACCTGGTTTTAGCTCTGCAATGGCCGATAAGTTTGATATTTTTAAGTAAATGAATCTTTGAAATTGACGTTCGTGGTTTATTTTCCCTGACTGGAAATATCTGTTTCATTTATTCAGCTCTTAAGAACACCGCAATGCCTTCAGTGCCTTTTTTTTTTTAATTTCGTTTCAGTCTGATAGTTTAAGCGGTTTTCAAACCAGATCCATTCTTTGTAAGCCGATAAGGAACAGATATGCACAAATTATAGGTGTGTTATTTTTGTTATTTTCTATATATTATACTTATCTCCCCTTGAGTTTAATATTCAGTAAGGCAATTTGATAAATGATACCCATGGACACTTTAGGGGATGACATAGCTCAGTTGCCTCTGTTCTAAGGCAGTTCTGCCGGATTTGTTCAGGTAATATCGTGATCTGTATACTAAAGACCAAACCAAATCTTTACATACAATAATAAATAAAGCACAAGGTACATGTTCAACAAGAAAAAATACTAAAAATTTAAGTTCAAACTAAGATATGTACAACAATATTATTGGTGGTAAGCAAACTTTGAGTAGTATATATCAGTTTTTAACCAATACAAACTGATTTACTACAAAGAAATCCAAAAATGTCTCGTAATCAGTAACTGATTCATTTTGTAATTTTCGCCGACACTATTTTACTACGCCGCGGGTGAAAGACGGGGCTTTTTCCAACAGCACAGATCAAGATAAGGCTGCACATAACGGTACAGCCTGATCTTGGATCTTTAACGCTAGTATTTTCATTCAAGTATGCAAACGGTATAGATTAAGATAAGGATGCACATGATGTTACAACTTGATCTTGGATCTATAACGTAAGCATTTTCAGTCATGTTTATGAGATGAAAAATCAAATCTATCTGCAGTCTGAACTTGGATCTACGCTGTCTGATATGGTGAGTTTTTGTCCAGGAATAAACCTTTTGTAATCGCAATGTTTCGTTATATATTATTGGCTGAAAATCTTCATTCTATTTATTTAGCAGTTTATGGGTTAAAATTGCAACATTCGACTGTTTCCAAGGTCACAGCTAACCCCCTCCACAACGTAAATTTATTAAGTCTCATTTTTGACATTTCATTGCTTTCAAAACGCCTACAAGACAATTTTTATTAGCAATACAAGGATATCTAGAAGGAAAAACAATCCTCTTGCTGAAATTAGAGATGTCTCGATGAACATTTTTATTGATGGATAAAATATCTAACATACAAGACGTTGTATTAGATTAGAATTGTATGTCCTCCATAAATACTCTTTCAACTCTTAACCAGTCGACAAAATTTTTAAAGGAATCGTTTTCCTTAAATTTACATTAGAACTTACCGAACCGGAAGTGAACTTTTACCGCCCTTAACCTGCCGGAACTCGACGGACCCGTACCTACATCTAACCTCGTCCGTATCATGGATGGTTCCATTAGAAATATTTTATATTCACCTGATCTTATACATGGCGGCGCCAATCGAGTTCTTTTAATCACTGACAACATCACAGAACTTGCATTCGAATTTTGATATAATTACACTATCCGATACCGTGAGACTTTTCTTGCGAAAAGAACTTTGAAATCGAAAGATTTGGCGTTTTAAAAATTGGCTGTGTAGTTTCATTCAATTTTTACAGAAGTTTAAGGATTAAAAATAAATAGATACTTATACCTATCTGATATGACAGCTTTCCTCTCCTACCTATCTGTTGTGCATTCACTTCTAACTGGCGATCAGAAACGATACTGGGGATGTGAAATGTGCTGGATTCGAACGAAGACGTCGAGGGTCAGCATGATTCGAATGATCCGTTAGTTCAGTATTTTGACTGTGATATTCACGTGCACCTTGCATTTCTTTAAAGGAAATAGGCCGCTTAACTGCTCTTAACCCTTATCCTGCTAAATAACTAACATGAAACTTTCAAGCCGGTAGTAAAAACCCAAATTTTGCCATTTCAAAGGTATTTTGGGGAGAAAGATATCTCCTTATCGGACAGTGTAGATCCAAGATCAGACTGCACGTTCTGTGCAGTCTGATCTTGGATCTGCACTGTCAGCAAGAGGTCAGTAAGTCCTGCTTAGCAGCCTAAGGGTTAAAATCATACCAAAATCAGAGCTTTCAGCCGTAAGCGTCCGAAACCATTTCCGTTGACAATCAGTTTGTTATTGTCATTTTTTTGAGATGATTTATCAATTTTGATGGCAGTTTTCTCTGGTAGATTAACAGATGTAAATAGTTGTAGTTGTTGTCTTGATTAAAAGAATTTCATAGGCTCCACCACGTGAACGATCAGGTGACCAAAAATATTTCTGATGAAAACTTCCTCCATACGGCTGGGTATTGTTAAGGAATCGGTCAAGTTGCGACGAGTGTGGGTAGGGTGAAAGTTCAATTTCTGTATGGTATGGTCTCGCGCAAATTATGAAAAGAATTCCTTATTGCCATACCAGGTAATTATTTCTAGTCTTAAAATTCTAGTTTGAAATATGAACTTTCTAATTTTCAGGTGTTGCAGAAATAATAAACAGATCAGACGGGTTGCCTTTTGACGAACATGACGAGCAGCTATTTGAAGTATGTCATTCCTTTATATGATGAAGTATCTGAACTAATAATAATTAAAGTTCTGAAAGTACTGAGAAACGCTTTTTATGCAAATTAGTAGTGTTGCAATTAAAAAGTATATTTGTTATATCTGACTTATATTGGCGATTACAGCTAAGTCATGCTCTGTGAAAAAAGGTGTTAAATACATTTGCAAAAAGTATCGACCAGGTCAGCCTGCGCATTCCGCGCAGGCTGACCTGGATTGAAACTTTTTGCTATCGGTCAATTTTCTGCATGTCAAAGGACCAGTGTACCATAATTATGAAACAGTCAGTTGTTAGACATAAGGGATTTTATAGATGCATAATTACGTGATGACTTGCTTGGTATAATGCATTACGAACATGCAGTAAACCCCCTGTTGCCAAAGCATGGCTCAATTCTACTAAGTCTAAGGAAAGAATGGGTTTACCGCATCTTCGTATTGCATTATAAGTCGTCGACTTATTTGGATCCATTTAGTCTAAATCCTGATTCAATCATGAGATAGAACATTACTATGACGTGCAGAAGATAATTTACCGATAGAAGGCCGTTTCGATACTTTTTGCAGATGCATTGAACTACATTACCGCAGAGTATTTATGGAATTTTGAATGCAGAACAGCACGCATTTCTGTTTTCTCCAAAAAGAAGCCTGCTAATACGTGAAACAACATTTAATTGCCGAAAGCGTCCTTTTTATAGCTTTGGGTACTACTGGCCATGAGATGAGAGAATTGCGTGTATTTCCCGATAATTGCAACACATAATACATTAAAACCATGGAATGAAAACAGACAACATTCCTTTCATATTTAGAAGTTATAATAGAAATAAAATAAAACTAATGAATTTTGTATTAGACTCTTCATTTCAGGCTTTTACGATATTTTGTGGACTCGGAATCAACAATGCTCAGTTGTACGAAGAAGTCTCACTATCTGCAGCCAAACAAGCCGTAGCTTTGGAAGTGAGTAACGTTACATTTATTTGGTCATGTGAGTTTTGTACACTAATTTTATCTATGTTGTGACTCAGCAACTATTTACGAACATACTCGTATGTTCAATCCATTACTGTGGTAAAGTAGTAAATGTTCCGAATCAACAGTAAACTCGGAACTGGGTAACAAAGTTTGATACTTGTCTACATTAAAACATTTGCAGACGACAAATTAAATGAGGCTGAAATGATAGGATTTGTCAATGAAAGGTTAGCAAAGGTCGTCGGAAATAGAAAACTTTCTGGTTAATTGAAAAAGCTTTGCTCTTCTGTTTAGTCAAACACTGCATACTTTAGTAAAGGACTGGGCGAAATTCCATTTATTTGTCACTTTTACCCGGAAACGAAAACGAGTCCAAACGACGTGTATTCTTAAATCACAACTCAATATACATATTCAAGTTATGTTAATTTTTGAAGCACCTACATGTATTTAAGCTGTCAGTACTATAATTTGTTCAAACCAGGGTCCGTATAAACCATTCATTTTAAATTTTCTAAATGTGACAGTAAAACAACCTCTGATTGGCTAAACCATGTGGTTTAGCCAATCAGAAATTTTGTTACTTTCACATGCAGAAAATCTTGGAGAATAAGACAAAATGTGTTCTGTAAAATAGTTGGTGAATACGGGAACCTGATGTTTTTGACTGTTTGTTGTATGTGAAACTGAAATGCTACTGATCGATTACACTTTTTACAGATGTTGTCATACCATGCAGGTGTGGAACCAGAGGAAGTACTCAAGATTAAGGTAGGTTTTGTTTACCTCTTTACCGTGCAAAACAAAAAAAAAAAAAATCTTTGATTCATACAGGGATCGTATATATAGGATCCCTGATTCATATAATCTCGATTACATGTTAATAAGCTTGAAGAAATCATCTTTTTATACAGTAAACTATAAAAGGGTATCTAGTAAAAAGTGGCATCTCTATTCTTTTTATGGGGAAAACACCTTATAGTGGTTACGCTTTCCAAACATAAAATTTGAAAGGGCCATTCTGGTCCTCTTGTTTTAAATTTCACTCGCAGAGATTCTTAGCTCTACTGGCTCAACGCCAGCAGAGCTTATGTCATGGCGTGGTTTCCGTCGTCCGTCTGTCCGTCCGTCCGTCCGTTAGTCTTTTTCTTGTTTACGCGATAAAGTCTGCATTTGTAGTCAGATTTCCATGAAACTTGAACAGTTTGTTTATCTCATCAATAGCTTGAACCCTATAGATTTTGAAAAAAATCCAACAAACAGTATGGGAAAAGTAGCCGTTTCAAGTTGAAAATTTTCATTTCTTGTTTACGCGATAAAGTCTGCATTTGTGGTCAGATTTCCGTGAAACTTGCAGTTTGTTTATCTTATCAATGGCTTTAATCGTATTGATTTTGAAAAAAATCCAACAAACGATATGGGAAAAGTAGCCATTTCAAGTTGAAAATTTCCATTTCTTGTTTACATGATAAAGTCTGCATTTCTGGTCAGATTTCCGTGAAACTTGCACTTGTTGATCTCATCAATAGCTTGAACCGCATTGATTTTGAAAAAAATCCAATAAACAGTGTGGGAAAAGTAGCCATTTAAAGTTGAAAATTTCCATTTCTTGTTTACGCGATGAAGTCAGCATTTGTGGTCGGATTTTCATGAAACTTGCACAGTTGCTTTGTATCATAAACAGCTTGAACCCTATTGATTTTGAAAAAAGAATCTGACCATCAGTATGGGAAAAGCAGCCATTCAAAGTTGAAAGTTTCCATTTCTTGTTTAGGCAATGAAGTCCGCGGTGTTGATCAAATTCTTTTGAAACTTGCAAAGATTATTTGGTTCATCAAGGGATTGAACTCTATTAAAAGTGAAGAAAATCTAGTAAACCGTTCAGGAAAAGCAGCCATTTGATGACTTAGTATCGTTTACTCAACAAAGTCTAGACTACTCAACAAAGTCTAGACTATAAGTCACATTTCTTTGAAATATGCTAGGATTGTTTAATACAAGGTGTACTGAAACCCTATCAAATTTGGCTGGATTCCAAGCATTTAGTTTTGAGAAATTGCACTTCATTTTTTTTCACTGTTTGTTCAGTTCACCATGCCTACTTATGCTGTCTTAGTGGGTTCAAATCCAGTTGCAATAGCACATTTTTGTGTTTTTTGTCTTTTTTTTCTTTTTGCATCATGAATTCATAATGTATGCTAGCAAAAAAGCTAAACCACTGCCAGTAGAGCGATCTCAGGCCCTCAAGGGCCTCTAGTTTTTTTTTTTATTTCAGTTGCAGAAGTCCTTATTATTTCATTTAGATATCGGGTGGACGATGTGATTTTAAAAAAAAATTGTTTATAACACACGAATTATTATTTTAATTTCAGTCACAGAAAATTCCAATGGCGTTCGAGATTCACTTGAATGAGCTCAGCTTCAATGACTTCTCTCTAACCAATGACGAGATGATCATAGGGGGCATTCGGATATTTCGGGACTTAGGATTCTTAAAGAACTGTAAAATTGATTTTGACGTAAGTTCACTGTAATTTTCAAGTACGTTATAACCATCGTGCTGAAAAATAAAACTGACTTTGACGTAAATTCCAAGAGGAATTCACAAGTACTTTATAACGTTAGATATCAATTGATTATTTTTTGGTTAAAGATCGCCACCAATTAGAGACTTTTTTTCATCCCGCTGCAGAATTCTTCTTAACCTTTTACCACACAATGACGACTTTTAACACCCCTGATAGAGAAGGCTTTTGAAAACATTGTGGGAAAAGGAGAAAATGCTGGTTACCAGCATTTTCTCCTTTTCCCACAATGTTTTCTACCCTATCAAAGAAAAATCATTTCATATGAGCCACATTGAAACTGTCATCTGCAAATGCTTTCAATTCGGACAGGTCTAAAAATTGTCGTGTGGTAAAGGGTTAACCCTTTACCACGCGGCAATATTATAGTCTTATCGAAATCGAAAGCTCTTGCAGGCAACAACTTAAATGTGGCTCAAAATATGAGATTTGTCTGTGAAAGGGAAAAAAGCGTTGTGGGAATTGAAGAAAATGCTGGTTAAATGTTGGTTACCATAATTTTCTCCTTTTCTCGAAATATTTCCAAATGCCTCTTTTCTCAGGGTCGTTGAAAGTCGGGATTGTGTGGTCAAAGGTTACAACATGGTGGCAAAAGGAGAAGTAGCTTTTATCTTTTGGAGGGAATGAACAGATCTATACCGACATGGAAACATCGTTGGTTAAGAAGCTATTAATTTTGTTGAGACTTGAAAACAGTTCGTTTTATTTTTTTGTCTAAAGATTATTGTCCAATCCTACCTAAAATCAATATACATACTTGTGGCATTCTAACTTAACTCTGTGCTATCTTTGTTATATTTCAAAGACATTAATTCGATGGCTGACCACGGTAAAAAAGAACTACAGGAATATTGCCTACCATAACTGGAGACACGCCTTTAACGTCTGTCAACTTATGTTTGCAACAATGCAGGTTTGTATTTGAGCCTTGCTCTGTGAAAAGGGGGTTCAATGTATTTGCCAAAAGTAGCGAGACAGGTCAGCCTGTGCAGTCGATACTTTTTGCTGTTGATAAAATTTTTTGCATGTCAAAGGAAAAACCTGGGGTTGTTTGGCAAATGATTGGATAAGAGTTGAATGAAGAATGGTTGGTAATTAACAACTCTAAGGCCGTATTCACCAATCACTCTAAATTACATTTTTAGTCTTGTTCTACATTTTAAAAGTAACGTAATTTCTGTTTAGTCAACAAAAGTAGCATTATTTTCAAATTAAGCAAACCCCTCAGAATTAGACTAAGAATGTTATTAAAATTGATTGATTGTGGTGTCCGTGGTTGAGATAGAGCGTCGCCCTCTTAACCATAAGGTCCCGAGTTCGATTACCGGGAACGGGAGTCAACTTTGGGACTTTTCGTTGGCCCTCACATTCGGCGCGAGTACTAGTGTGTTTTCCAAGAAGCAGAATCGAGAGAGATTTGTATAAGTTGCCAGCACTTGTTTCTCAGTCGATGTAAAATAGTATGTTTAAATTAAAAAAAGAATGATCGATGAATACGACCTATGAGTTAGGACCTAAACCCTCTGATATATTATGAGGTATCTTTGCCAAAGCGATCCCTAATAATTATTACAAAAAAAGGCTTTTTTTTATCATGATAGGCTTCAGTAGTGACAACATTTATCTAGCATTCTACAGAAGAAAACATCAATTTTCTGCATATGCATCACTTTTCATATTTCTATGAGAGATTAACCTGTCACTATTCCCAGTAATTCTATTGACAGCTGTCAGCACTGACGTGTAAACGTTTCCCTTTTAGCACACCACATCGTGAAAATGAGTTTTGTGTCTGGCGGCAAACCAGTTCTTGAAAACATTGTGGCCAAAGGAGAAATTGCCCAAAGGGAAATTTTCTCTTTGCACCGTACATGTTTATACAGATACCTTTGTATCGAAACTTTATTCATGCTAACTATCCATATTCAAAGAGGCAGCTTGTAAAGTATTCTGTTGGAGTTTGTCTCAAGAATTTATAAGTTAACCCTAATGCAGCTAAATAAGTGAAATGAAACTTTCAGGTCTATAGTTAAAACCCAAATTTTGCTATTTCAAAGGTATTTCTTGGGGGGGGGGGGGGAAATATCTCTTTATCGGACAACGTAGATCTAAGATCGGACTGCAAGTTCTATGCAGTCTGATCTTGATCTACAATGTCCGCAAAAGCTCCTTGATCGCGCTTACCAGCATAGAGGTTAATAGCTATATTTACCCATAATACTAGTTTTGACGACGGACAGAGAAGCCTTTTTGAAAAATATTTTGGGAAACGGAGAAAAATGCTGGCTACCAACAGTGTTTTCTATCTTTTCAAGGCTTTTCAAGGGCTAATACCATCAAGTTGTAGTCTGCAAATGCTGTCAATTTCAACAAGTCCAAAATTTTATTGTTTGGATGAGAGTTAATCCAATATTCTGCAAGAGCTGTCATCAAAAGTAGTCATATTTCCGATGTTTTATCAATTGTCTTCTTGAGCTGTCTGTACTGGCCAATTGTGAATGACAACGTTTTGGAACTTGTTCAGTAGATAATTTCCTTTAAGGGAGATGTGGGCATGTCTTTCCAAATCACAAATTTCCTGTTTTTAGCTCTTTTGGCTGAAAACCAGTAGAGCTTATGTCATGGCGTGGTTTCCATTGTTTGTCCGTCAGTCTGTCCGTCCGTTAGTCTTTTTCTTGTTTACACGACAAAGTCAACATTTGCGATCGGATTTTCGTGAAACTTGCACAGTTTGTTTAGATCATCAATAGCTCGAACCGTATTGGTTTTGAAAAAAAAAAAAATCTGACAATCAGTAAGGGAAAAGCTGCCATTTAAAGTTGAAAATTTGCGTTTCTTGTTTACGCGATAGAGTCCGCACTTGTGGTCGGATTTTCGTGAAACTCACACAATTTCTTTATATCATCAATAGCTTGAATCCAATTGATTTTGAAAGAAATTTTGACAATTAGTAAGAGAATAGTGGCCATTTAAAGTTGAAGTTGAAAATTTACATTTCTTGTTTACGTGATTATGCCTGCATTAGTGGTTCGATTTTCATGAAACTTGCACAGTTCCTTTATACCATCAACACCTTAAACCGTATTGATTTAAAACAAAGATTCCAACAACTTCTTAGGGAAAAGTAGCCATTTAAATTTGAAAACTTAAATTTCTTGTTGACGCAATGTAGTCCACATTTTGTTTCCAATTCTTTTGAAACTTGCACTGATCATTTGTACCATCAAGGGACTGAGCCCTGTTAAAAATGATGAAAATCCAGTGAGCTTGTTTTAGCTATTTCCAGACGATGGAATTTTAAACTCGACCATGTTGGAGGCATTTGCAGACAACGTACACTGTAAAATCGTGCAAATAAGGCTATCCTTTTGTAACACCCAAGCAAAGAAATTAGGACGTAGCTATAGAACAAATATGCCGTTTACATTGTGCATGAACTAAGCGAAGGACCAATAAAAAGAACTGGAAAGGACCAAAACGAAGAAATTCACTCAAAATCTAGTACCAAACTCTAGCTTATGAACACGTATTGAGACAAATTTCGTATTCTTTTTGTTTGTATTCTCTTTCATCCACAGATGCAAATGAGCCGTGCTCTGTAAAAAAGGGGCTTAATGCATCTGCAAGAAGTATCGACCCATGTCAGCCCGCAGGCTGACCTGGGTAGAAACTTTTTGCCTTTTGTCAATTTTCTGTATGTTAAAGGACCAGTGTACCTCATGATCCCGTCGGATGTTATACAAAATTAATTTTATGGATGGGATGCACATTTATTTATGTGATGATTGGTTTGGTATCATGCATCACGGAGATGCATTAAGCCCCCTTTTGCCAGAGCCAGGCTCAAATGTTTTTATCACATAACCCCCCCCCCCCCCCCCCCGCTTGGTTTCAACGTAATAAAGCTATTACGAATTTTTTTATCTTACACACGTTTGAGATAAGCTAAGAATGCCCTCATTGGTCAAAGCTCTGTAATCATACGCCTTATTTCTAGAACAGTGCTGACCTAGATTTCCCTGTTCATTCAACAATGAGAATTGATGATTAAGATAAGACGATTTCTTATAAATGTCTTCAGGTTTAAAATCAAATTTTCATATGTAAGCTTCTTTGGAACTAGCTTTCTACCGTGTCCTACACACTTGTCAAAGAAGCGACTTGGTTCATTTATGTCAGTTTAGTACATATGCACACCGTCAACATGCATGTACGCACATGTTTTCGAATATCACGGCTATAATTCTTGATACATAGTACTTAATGCAATACAAAGAATCTAACATTTTTGGCTTTTTAGGTAAAGTTTTGTTAAACTCGTCGAGAAAAAAATGCTGTTAAGCTCGCCACAGACTTTCTAGACTCTTTTAATCAAATTTATGTTAACTTTTGTAAAATCATATATATGTATCTGTTTATATATTTTGATAAGACTAAAGGGTTTTCGTTGTGATTTTATTGTTTTGTTTGACTTATATTAGCTCTATATATTTCAGAAATGCAACACCAAACCACTGCTGTCACGCATGGAATGTCTAGCTCTAATTGTGGGCTGTATTTGTCATGATCTTGACCACCGAGGCACAAACAATGCATTTCAACAAAAGTAAGAGTCGCCACTGAAATATCAAAGAAAAGAAATTCCAAGGCAGAACTTTCATTTGTTTACTGCCTGCATTTTAATACCCGAACCTATGTTCAAGTCAATCTACATAATGAAATGTGGGAGTAGTGAAAAGATTTTTAAAAAATGCAGAAATAATCAACTTGTTACTTTCCCACAACGTTTTGTCTATAATTAAAACAAGTATCATTCTTCTCTCTCTCTCTCTCTCTCTCTCTCTCTCTCTCTCTCTTTCTCTCTCTCTCTCTCTCTCTCTCTCTCTCTCTCTCTCTCTTCTTTTTTTCTTCCTCTGGGTCTCGTGTAACTGTTCTTGGTATGTTTAAAAACGTTTTTAAGGTAAGGTTAAATAGTAAGCAAAATGGTTAATCACAAAATCCTCAAGGCGTTTAGGGTATCACTATTTAATTTTTGACTTATTTGAGCAAATATATCTCTCTATCCAAATAAGTGATGTAACATATGTACATAGAACAGCCTTGTGCTTTTTCATACTTTTTCTGTCTTTTCCAAAAGAGGGAGTCTGCAAATTCGCTAGTACAGATCTTGTGAATGGACGTCACGATGAAAATAATTCTGAATGATATGAGAGATAGATCTGATCTATTTTCTTCCTATTTCAGGACTAGTTCAGCCCTAGCCCAGCTGTATGGTACTAGAGCAACACTGGAACATCACCATTTTAACCATGCAATTATGATCTTAAATAGCGAGGTAAGATCTCTGTATTGCTAGCGTATACTTTGGTCAACAAGTTATTTGTTGGCCTTGGTTTAATTTATCAAAAAAACAAAAAAAAACCTTTTTATGTGCACAAGAAACATTGCAAGAATATAAAATTAAGCACTTAATAACATATTTAGTTTTTTTTGTGCAAGGTAAGCTGTTACGCTTGAATAACTCTTGAAAAACTCGCAGAAGCTAAGTCTCTTGGCATGCCAAAATTTGCTCATACTTTCTGTATTTTAGAGAAGCCATCAAAATCAGGTAGAGATGACGTACAAGATACTATTGCAAAGTATTTATGCATGCCTCAAACATAGGAGCAATACTCTGGAAAAAGGGGCTTAATGCAACTCAAGGATGTTTGATACCAACCACGTCATCACAGTATTATGGATCCATAAAATCCATTTTGTATAAAAACCGACTGAATTATGAGGTACACCTTTGAAATTCAGAAACTTGACCAAAAGCAAAAGGTTTCGGCATAGGTCACCCTGTGCGGACTGACCTTGGTCGATACTTTTTGCAGATGCATTAACCCCTCTTTTCACAGAGCATGGCTCATAGGTATTTCCAAGTGCTCGAAACAATTTCGCAGTATAATGGTTCCTTGGAGTAAGGGAAACACCAACACTAGGTTTCTTGGCGCGCATTCAATGCCACTAACACTATGTCTTTTGACATGCCAGAAAGGCCACTAACACCAGGTCTCTTTGCGTGTAAGTGAAATAGCTACTAAGACTGGGTCACGTTGTGTACAAACAAAAGTCAGGGCTTCTTGATGTGCCAGAAAAGGCAACAGGTATTGGTTCGTTTGATTCTGTACGAGACGTGTTTTTTCGTGAGTGAGAAAGAGCCACTGAAACTAGGTATCTTCGTGTGCCAGTAAAAGCCACAAAAAAGAATTAATACCTCAGCATGCCTGCAACAAAGCAAACTATAATTGGTCTCTACACTGGCCGTTAAAAAATGCTTACACTGCGACTATGTGTATGCTAATAAGTGGAGGTAACATGGCGTGCCCGACAAACTAACAGACGTGTAGTGTCGAAAAAATATCTTATATCCTTCATGAAGTTTGCTTGGATAACTTCCCGGTGAAACGCCTGATAATGCAACATAACAATCTCTGCACAATGAATTGACAAGATGAATACTCTGATATTCTTGCCTTTCTTTCTATAGAAAATAATCTATTGTGTTATTCTATCGCAGGCAACAAATATATTCAGCAATTTTAGCTCTGAAGACTACAGCCAGGTCATTAACTTATTGAAACATGCCATACTAGCCACCGATCTGTCACTCCATATTCAGTAAGTATACAAACTATATTTAATCATAATGAATCATTGTGCAAAACTTGAAATAAATGGAGGATATTTGTTTTTTTTTCAGTAAAAGATCGAAATTTATTTCATCGAGTGAACATCATCGGTAATATTTTTACGAGTGGCGCAGCTGCTGCGCTGCGCCACTCGTAAAAATATTACCGATGATGTTCACTCGATGAAATAAATTTCGATCTTTCACCGAAAAAAGAAATATTTATTTCATGCTTCTAACCCTTTTTTAAGGGGACTTACATCAAAATCCAGTACAATTCTTTCTTTTCGGTAATTCCCCGTGGCGTACCCCCTCCGCATAACAACGCATTACAATATTACTTAAAGCGCGAGAAATGGAGGGTAAATTACGTCATATTTCCATTTGGTTGAGTGGCACGCACATTTTACCTAGTAACTAGTACGCGGGAACTACTGTTTCCGCCTTCAATTGAAGAATTAGAAAATAAAATCGATATTTTTCAATGGTCGTAACCATGAAATATCGAAAAATATTCCACCGTTATTTCTCGATAAACTACCAAAAAGCATGGAATATAAATGTAACCTTTAAGATAAATGTACATCCCTATTTATCCAAGCATTCTTTAAGTGGTTACATATTCCAGTTTCTAATACCGAAAGATGAGAAAAAAAATTACACGACCTCGTTGAGTAAATGCTAAAATTTAACCAGCAATTTTACGAAATGTCTTCGGAAAACAAGCAATATCCAATTCCCATATTGTTTTCCATATCAATAAGATAATTAATTTTCCTTTCCTTCAAAGAATTTTCCATTTTTTTTACTTGCACTGTGAAGTGGTTATCTGAAAACAAGCTGAATGGTCATCAATCTGACTAAGTGATAGGGGTGTATGCATTATTTTTAACTATAATTGGGAAGAAAAACGCCAAAGCCTTGGAAAATTTCACCATGTAGTATTAAGTTGGGTTGTAAAACTATGTGTTTAGGTTTCGTAATTAATGAAATAAGAAACTAGCATGACGTGCAAGCAATTTTCTGCACGCTCCAGTACAAGGCAGTTGTACTCGATTATCAATTGAAATTGAATACTGCTACAACTACAGTCTGAAAACGTACACGATGTAATTTTCAGAAAATGGAAAATAAAACTCTTATTTTGTCAAGGAAATTTCTGAATTTCTGAAAGCCAGCCATTTGCTACAAAACTGGAAATCAGTTTGTTTTCACTCACTACTAACTTGGAGAAACTTTGCCGCAGACAATCTTATAAAACCCCATTGTGTGGTCTGAACCGGATTTATACACTATCCGACTAAGACCTTGGATTTTTTAACCTTCAGTACTTTAAATGGGCCTATTTAGATTAGCCATGCTCTATGAAAAGGGGTTTAATGCATCTGCAAAAAAGTATCGATCCATGTCAGCCTCTGCAGTGGGCTACAAGTAGGCTGACATGAGTGGAAACTTTCTGCCATTGGTCTATAATCTTCATGTCCAAGTATCATTCTACATCATGATTAAGTCGTTTGTGAGATGAATGTATATGATGGATCCATAATTTTGTTATTACTTGCTTGAAAAAGTGCGTCACGGAGATGCGTTAAAACCCCTTTTCCAAAAGTGCCGCTCAGTTCTCTTTTATTTTGTGTGCCATGAATCTAAGTTTCTTGTATAACACTGGTAAATGCTACTAATCACATTTGCTGACTAAGTGTAAAAAAAAAAACCCTTAGGCTGCTTAGCACGATTCAAGGACTTTTTCCAGACAGTATAGATCAACATCAGACTGGATCTACACTGTAAGACTAGGAGATATTTTTAACCTAATTTTAACTTTGAAATAGCAAAACTTGGGTTGTTACTATCGGCCTGAAAGTTTCATATAACTTATTTAGCAGGTTAACCCTTTGCCATACAATCCCGCGTTTTAACGACCCTGAGGAAGAAGGCTTTTGAAAACATAGAAAGAAAAGGAGAAAATGCTGGTACCCAGCATTTTCTCCTTTTTCCACAATGCTTTCTACCCTTTTTCAGACAACTTTTCCTATTTGAATAACATTTAATTTATCGCCTGCAAATGCTTACAATTTGGTCAAGGCCAAAATTTTGTCATTTGGTAAAGGGTTTAGGGTTAATTCAGTTAAAAAGTAAGATTCATTTGGATGGTCGTTTTACATCGGGATCTCCGTCTATTTCTATGAGATGATGTATGACGTCATCATCCCCATAATCGACTTAAGCAATTGTTCATGTGGCATTCCCACAAGCCATTGTGAAATTCTGGCGCGAAATCTAAAAACTTCTGATTGGCTTAACCGTTTGGTTGAGCCAGTCAGAAGTTGTGTGACCGTTTCATTTAGAAAATGTTTGAGAATAAGACCATGAACGTTCTTAACTCTTTACCAGACGACAAACTTTATCTTTGTCCATATTGAAAGCATTTGCAGACGACAATTTCATTGTGGCTCAAATGGTGCAATTTTTCTGTGATAGGGTAGAAAACATTGGTCACCAGCATTTTCTCCTTTTCCCACAATGTTTTCAAAAGGCTTCTTTCCCAGGGTCATTAAAAGTCGGCATTGGTCAGTAAAGAGTTAAGAATGGTTGAAGGATACGGATCCAGAGTTATCATTTACTTGTTTAAGTTTAGTAGAGAGGAGATGTTTCAGAACGTGGAGCTTTTCAAACTGTGTTCTTACTTGAATATCTGTTTTAAAGATATCATCTTGGTTTGCTCCATTACAGGCTACGTAATAAATGGTTCGCCATGGTAGAGGAAGGGAGGATAGACTGGGATGATAAAGAGTTAAAGGAGATTTTTCGAAGTATTTTAATGACCACGTGTGATATAGGTGCCATAACCAAACCCTGGGAAATCTCTAGAAAGGTAAGGGCTTTTGATGGTTGATCTTTCTGAATTTTTGCCTTAAATATTTTCACGTGGAACATTTGAGCCATCCTCTGTGAATAGGAGCCCTAATGCATCTGCAAAAAGTATCGACCCATGTCAGCCTGCGCAATCCGCGCAGGCTGACATGGATCGAAACTTTTTGCTGTTTGTAAATTTTCTGCATGTGCAAGGACAGATCTACTTCCAGATTCAGTCGATTGTTTGACAAAATCGATTTTATGGACCCATAATTATGTTTAGTTTAAACACAGACTATATCTTTTACATCGATTGAGAAACCAAGTTCTTACAACTTATATTAATTTCTCTCGATTCTGCTTCCTGGGAACTGCACCAGTACTCGCGCCGACTGTGTGAGCCAATGAACAATCCAAAAGTTAACGCCCGCTCCTGTGCACCGAACCACGGACATCACATCCATAATTATGTGATGACTCTTCTGGTATAATGCATCACGGAGATGCATTGAGCCTCCTTTACCCAGAGCATGGGTCATTTGGATTGTAATCAAACCAGGTGTGAGAAACTGTCCAAGGGAAAGTATAAAACTGAACTGGTTGTTTAACACATCTATATACTCTGTTGTTGTTTTTTTAACATTAAACATTATTATTTGGAAACTTAAGATAATGGTTGCATAACCTTTAACCAAATAGTTCCCTGTTTTCAAAGAATAAAGCTTGGGAAAAAATGATTGTTATAAAAGTAGAATATTCTGGGAACCAGCATAATGACCTATTTTCGCAATTTGCTTTACCATATCAAGGACAAAATAGTGACCTGTGTCACAGTTGCTTTTTCATCTACGAGAGCTTTCAATTTGAAAAATTCTAAGGTTTTATCAACTGGTAAAGAATTAATACATGTGCATACTCTATACTGATGAACAAAAAAGTGTGGTAAAAGACCGGTTTGGTTTTGAGTTAATACGGCTGCTTCACATATTGATCAGTGCATTCTTTGTTTGTTCCTCAGTATTATTACACGTATATAGTTGATTCTCAAAAATCCTTTCGCAAATTTGTTTAAGCCTTTACCAAAATCCCGTGTTTTAACGACTTTGTGGAAGAGGACTATTGAAAACATTGGAGGAAAAGGTAAAAACGCTGGTAGCCAGCATTTTCTCCCTTTTTCACAGCCCCGCCCGGGTGGCTCAGTGGTGAGAGTGTCGGACTGTCAAGAGATATGATGACGATGAGTGGGTTTGTTTCTCGGGTGACAATGTCTTACCAGGGAATATGTACAGTTCTGGTGATATATAGAATTTTCCTCAGGCTATCTAGCCTCAATTGATTTGAAACTAAAAACACAAAAGCATCAAAATACTGTCTTGATAGATTATCCGTCGGACGCCAAACGACTGTCTTATACAGTCTATAGAGACAAAGTGCCAAGCTCAAACTTCTGTCTTTGGTTTAACACGGACGGAGTATGAACGTTGCTTCAAACTGTCGTTCGTGTCTTGGCTTCAAACACCCTGTCAGTCTTATTCGGCTTCAAACGTCTTCAAACAAGTCCCTGTGAAGCACTTCAAGTCTGTCTGAAGCTGGCCAGGAACGGTGTTATGCTGAACCGCTGTCGGTCTGTGTTTCAGACTGATCTGTTCAACCCTCACTGTCTAGGCTGGAACTGTGAGACAAGACTTCTCAGCTTCAAACTGTTTGGAACGGGTCCGTTTGAGGCTGGGTCTATATGGGACGTGTTGAAGCAACTTCCCGAGTTGTGCTTGGAATGAGTCTGAACCTCTCTGAAGCTGGGCTGTTTGAGGCTGGTACGTTCAGAACAACTTCCGAGTCAGTCCAACGTGTTTGGAGTGAGTCTGTACCTCTCTGAAGCTGGGCTGTTTGAAGCGTAGACAAGCGTCGTTTGCTCCTCAGCGTTGTAGATGGGAAGACGAATGCTGAGCCTCTGTCGATCTTGCTCTGTGCTAGTCGATCTGCTCAACCTTGGGTCGCCTATATCTACAGCGTGAGAAGAGTGATTTCTCTGTAATGGGTTACGGAGAGAAATTGCTGTCGCAGTGTAATGTTGCAACAACCTGGAATTCTGATGAGTTTGGCACGATTTATATTCACCAATTATAAGTCGACTGAACGGGGTCAAAATTTTGTGTTTCTTAAAGTGTCATGATTTCTTGATCTGATAATCTACCAAGATTTTAAATGTGAAATTACAATGTACCTATTGCAGAATATAACAAAACAAAAATGCATGTTATTCAACACAACATTAACACTGATTAAAATTAAAATCTAAGATTTATTCAAAAGAAACAATGTATTCCAAAAATAGTACTAAAGCATCAAATGATCAAAGTACTCCCGGTACTAACAATAATAGACATTAAACTATATACAACACGCGGTACTGCCTGTACCTTACAGATTATTTCTGACAAACTGCCCCCTTCTCAAGAAAATATATCAGTAGATTGTTAAGTGTACCTTCTGTGCCATTTTTGATATTTTTTCGATAAGACATTTCTTAGATGGAGCTTTTCGACCAGAGTTTTTAATTTCTTTCCCTTACTTTTGATGGAGGAAATTGACCAGTTAAAACAGGTTAACCAATTTCCTTGATGGAGGAAATGAACCAGTGAATTATTGAATGGGTGATAAATTTTCCCATTTCCTTGATGGAGTGAAATTGACCGGTTAATTAATGTCTCAGTGACTTGGTGACATATTAACCACATTTTTTAATGACATATAATATATAAATGGTATATAATATATTATATGGTTAACATGGTTAGATTATGGTTAACAGGGTTAATTCAAAAATTACTTACTTACATTTCTAGTTTAAGTTTTGTTGTTGTTCTACACATAGGGCAATCATATGTTACTTTTTCATTACATTTATCACATATACATAGATGCCCACAACTAGCGAATATTATATTAGGTTTATTTATATTACATATACAACATTCATTCTCTGAAAATATTTTTTGTTTTCTTTTAATTTGTGTTGGGGGTATCAGAGGTTTAATTTGCATAGTTAAACCAACATTTCTATAAGCAAATTCTATAAATGGTGAATAATTTACATGGTATTCATCATTTATATTTAATTTACTTGGTTGATAGTCTACATTACAATAATATAAATTATCAATATCATGTTCATAATAAGATAAATAACAGTTATTTCCTAAAATAATGTTAAACCAATAATGACCTACCATATTAAATGATTCAGTTTTATTATTTATAATACCAATCAACATTTCTAAGGTTAATCCCCCTCGTTCATATAATTCTTTACTATAATGATAATAAATTACTGCTTTTGCATTAATTAAAGCTAGATTATATTCATCAGCCCATATAGAAGGGAAATATACTTTGTTATTTATATCATCATAAACAGGTTTATTAATAATATGTTTTATTTTAATATGACCTTTTAAAACAGCAATATCAAATTGAATCAACACACGGAGTTTCATAATTAATGCTTTTCCTTTATATTTTTGAGAAAGTCTTTGATTTTCTTTTTTATGCTCTTCAGTACTCAACAACTTAGTAATAATGTAATCATTTCCATCATCAATAATATAATCAGGTTTTTCTAATTCATGAAAAAATTTACTTAGCACACTCATCTTAAAATATTTATTAAAAAATCTACATAAAAAATTCAAAAAATTTTATCTATATTTCCTATATCACAATAAAGCAACATAGGAAATGTTAATTATCTAACATTTTAGTAAAAGATGAACATGGCTAAATAGAACATAGAAAAATAACTCCTGATATTAATATTATTGTGGAATACAAAAACTTTAATGTTAAACCCTCCTTCTTTTTAATAGGGTTTAATAATTTCTTAATTTATTTAGAATTTTTTTCTTAAAAAAAAAATTTTTTTATAAAATTTTTTTATAAATATAACTTCTCATTGAGAAAGGAGTTATATTTATTTAGTGTAATTATAAGTCTAACTCTATCAAAATAGATATGTAAGAGTGTTCCGCAGTAGGGATGGTTGTTCTTGAAATAAAGTTTATGATATCACATTGTTTTATTTCAAGTGGTTTAGGAAAAACTACACAGCTACAAGTATCATCTTTCTTTTTAATAATAGAGTAATCAACCAGCTCTACTCCGTTTACCACAATATTAACTTTTACCTCTTCTGGTACATTAGGGTTATTTGTAACAACTGATAAACTACCTCTTATAATTCTACCCGACGCATTCATACAATAACCACCCATCCTATGGCTAGCACCTGAAGCACCATTACCAAATGAAAACTCATAATTACCGTTTCCAAGTGGTCCATTTTCTTCAGCCCACACAGTTATAATAGGGCGGGAGACTTTTTTATCCACGTATGATTTTGTTGCTAAATCTCTCTCTTCTACTGGGGTTGCCGCGTTTTTTAAAGAAAAACCCCGAAGATTTATGTTAGTCGCTACCATAAAAGTTCCATCCCAATTTTTTATAATAGCCCCACCATTATCAACATAATGTTTATTGACAGCGGAGTAAGGGGAAGCAGGATTTGGTAATCCAATAATTTGGTTATCATTCATATCTATTTCACCATTCATTAAAAAAGACCCATCTTGTTTTTTTGTCATAGCTTTTACACCTGCGGTGGCCGCCTCAACAACGGTATCTACATAAAACTTATTTGCAGCTTGTTGGTTTTCTAAAGGGCTTGCAATATCACTAATTCTCCGCCCACCCATAGAAACATCTTCAACTGCTAGATACACTCCATTTAAGTAAACAAAAGCTCGTCTCAAACCATCTACATAAGCCATAGTAGCAGCATCTTGTGGATATACTGGATTTAAAAGATTTGTTAACTGATACCCTTTCATATTTATATTTGCAACAGCGGAAAAGGTACCATCTGGTTCCTCTACTATTGCTTTACCACTCCTATCCACATAATTTTTAGTAGCAGCTTCATGCGATTCTGTTGGGTCCTTAACGTTTTTTATCAAATTAAAACCCATGTTTAAATAACCATTTTTAACATGGTATCCACCGTTTTCATCCAACAACCCTGAGTTGGAGTCAACATAATCCTTAGTTGCAACATCATGAGAATTTACTGGATTACTAACCCTCGTTAATGTATTACCATTCATGTCTATAGAACCGGTAACGATGGTTGTTCCATCTTTACGTAAAAAATTATTATTTATGTAAGCGAGTGACACACCATCCTCACTCGTTTCACCATCATCTTTCATTCTTCCAAATTTGTTAACAGGCATTTTTTTATATAGTACTAAAAAAGTTTATTTAAAACATTTTGAAACTGGTTACCTCTAGATAACTCTTTTAGAATGTACAAACATAAATGACCGCAAAATACTTGCCCAGCTTGTTGTAATTGGTCAGTATTGTACTGTATTGAGCTTTTTAAATAATCTCGAATTTCAATAGGTGGTTGTATGCCATAACTATCAAAATAAATTTTAGTTTTACCATTTTTATACCAAGCGACCCAATGTGTACCAGGTCCACCACTTTTATCAAAGTTTACTATGCCACATTCTTTTTTACTTGGTTTTCTCGGTAATGTATCTAGTAAAAAAACTCCTCTAAAATAAGGAATCTTTAATCTTTTTACGGCACCCTCTAATTCGAAATTGTTCAACGGTTTATTCGGTAAAATTACGTTTTCAATCGAAATATTTGACATTTTTTTTTTTTTAAATATTTCTAATATCTTTATTGTCAACCCATGAATTAAATTCATCAGGATAACCTTTCCACTTTACAAGAGATTTCTTTTTTCCTTTTTTAATAACCTTTTCTATCCTATACAGCTCTTGACTGGTTTTCTGCAGTTCAGGTTCATAAAAGGTACCTTGTATTTCTTCTCCATTAAAATCTTTAATTTTATATGTTACAGGTGATGTAAGTTTTACTTCAGAAACTGTAAAAACCTCCTCAGTCCATCTTGTTGTATAACCTTTCTCAAAAGCCTTTTTCTTTTTAGTTATCCTTACTTTGTCTCCAACGGAAAACTTAGGATTAGAGTCTCTTATTTCTAAATGTTCGGGGTAAAGATTTCTCCAAACTCTCGTTTCATTTTCTTTTTTACTAGCGTCTACCGGAGTCATCTTAATAGATGAATGCCTTGTGTTATTATATTTTTTAACCAAATCCTGTAGCACATTGATGTAAATGTTTGTAGAGTTAGCGGAAAAATACTTCCACATTTTTTCTTTCATTGTTCTAATCCATCTCTCAACCACACTAGATTTTTCCTCATTTTCGGTAGAATATAATTCAACCAAGTCTTTTACATCTTTGTTATGAAACTCTTTACCCTTATCCACCCACATTTTTTCAGGTTTTCTCTCCTTAAAAATACTTTTTAATGCTATAGCAACAGATTTTCCTGTTTTATCTTTTAATGGCACCAGATATCCATATTTAGAAAAGATATCAATGACAGCGAGAAGGTATTTAACACCACGATTAAACTTAGAAAATGCTTGCATGTCTACTAAATCCGCAGCCCATATCCTATCTATACCGTTTACTCTAACTCTCCTTTTCTTAAAATTTCTTTTTACAGGTTTATGTAATTCTTCCGCTAAAGTGTCGAAATTTTTTTTTTTACTCCCATTCCAAATTTCATCTTCGTTCCAATGAGTTTACTTACCAAACCTTTTTCCATTTTTTCTCTAATACTAGGATTGTAAATACCTTCTAACTCTGTTAACATATCTTTATCACATATCTCATTCCTAGTTTTTGTATCATTATGCTTAAGATAGCAAACATCATGATGATAAGCAGCTTTATCAACACGGTTTATAGGTTTACTCCATTCCTTTGGTGTTAAATCAGGATTTAACCTCTCATCTAGTTTGGTACCTGGCCCTGTAAAATTGTGACCGGGAAGATGCATTTCAACAGGTAAATTATTTATAAATTTATTTAAGATGCTACTCCCAGTGGTTTTTTTTTTATAAATTGTGATTTAGTTATTCCACAAATAACACATTTCCCCTGCATCATATTTCTTCCATTTTTCGAAATGGTATATTTTATATCACTAGTATCAGTATGTTTTTTACATTTAACGCAATACATTTTATTTTATATATAAAAAATAAAAATATTTAAATAAAAATGGATATTATAAACTTATCATGGAATGAAGTAGTATCAAAGAGATTTAATCACTCCCTTTTACCAAAAAGTATTAGGGGTTTAATTATAGGCAAATCAGGATGTGGTAAAACTACTTTATTGTTAAACCTTTTACTCAGACCAGGTTGGCTTGACTACAACGATTTGAGTGTTTTTGGAAAAAGCCTTTTTCAACCGGAATACCGAATACTAAAAAAGGCTTTTGAAGAGAAACTACCAAAAGAATGTATTTTAAGATTGTTTAACATGCGTGATGACATACAAGAACTAAACATTGCACCAACAGCTTTAGTTGAAGAATGGATTAAAACGATTAAAAACAAATCGGATATAAATTGCAACTTCTTTGAAAATGCTAGTGATGTACCTGACCCGAGAGAGTTAAACTCAGGAAATAAAAATTTAATAATTTTCGATGATTTACTTTTAGAAAAGCAAAATAAATGTGAGTGTTACTACATTCGAGGAAGGCATAGTAATGTTGACTGCTTTTACCTCTCACAGAATTATTTTAGACTACCTAGACAAACTATTAGAGAAAACGCTAATTTTATTTGTCTTTTCCGACAAGACCTAAAAAACCTTAATCATATTTATAGCGACCACATAGGTGAAGATATGTCTAAGGATGAGTTTAGAAAGTTTTGTCAAAAGGCATGGGAAAGACCACATGGTTTTGCTATTATTGACTTAACCAGTAAAAAACATGATGGAAAGTATAGAAACGGTTTTGATAACTTCTACATACCTAAGTCAGTATAAAAAATATTTAAATATTATAAAATGGAAGAACTTTTAGAACAAATTGTAAAAAATACAAACCATAAAACATCACTTCAAATCATAGTAAGCGACAACAAAACACGTTTTAGAACAAGGTTTAATCCTCCAATTCAACTGGAAAAGGATAAAGTATATGAAATAGCTCTGGTAAACCTTGAAACTTACTACTCTTTTCCAAACATTGATGAAACGAACAACATATTCGTTTATTCTCCAGACAATGGTAATTCATGGATTAAAATACGGATACCCGTAGGAAGTTATGACCTTGTTAGCATTAATGACACCATTCAACAGGAAATGAGAAAAAAGGGTCATTATGATAGAGTTAATGAAGAGTATCCTATTAACATTTCTGCAAACACCAATACTCTAAAGTCTATTATTACCTTAGAAGATGGTTATCAAGTAGATTTTAATCAACCAGGCTCCATTGCTAAAGTATTAGGATTTACTCGCGCTAAATATACACAAGGATTTTACGAGTCAGAGAATGTAGTGAACATTCTTAGCATAAATAGTTTGCTTGTTAACATAGATATTATTTCAGGAAGTTATGTTAATGGTTCAACAAAAAACACTATTTACTCCTTTTTCCCAGATGTTGCACCTGGATATAAGATAATTGAGACACCAGTTAATTTAGTATACTTACCAATAACATTAAATGAAATACATAACCTAGAGGTAAATATTACTGACCAAAATGACAATTTACTAAATCTTAGAGGTGAAAATTTAACAATTAGGTTTCATATTAGAGAAGCTAGATGGGCTAAATAAAAAATAGTTGTATATAAAATGACGAGTTACACTAATGTTAAAGTAAATATATCTGAAGGACAAAAGGAAAAACTTCAACATGCTGTTAAAGCTGGTTGCCCAGTAAGTATTCGTTTAGGTCGTGAAGATTTACATGGTAATGATGTTTTAGCAATTACCAATTCACAAGCAAAGAAAATGGCTAAAGCCTATGAGGATGGTAAGGGTATAACTATTAAAATGACTGCAAAACAACTTAAATATAACATGAAGATAGAGGGAGGTTTTCTCGGAATGTTGGCTGGGTTAGCTGCTAGAGCTTTACCAATGCTTGCAAAAACTGTTTTACCAGCTTTAGGTGTTGGTGCTCTTTCTGGATTAGCTCAAACAGGTGTTCAAAAAGCAATGGGGTCAGGTCTTTACCTTAAAAAAGGAGGGTGTGTTTGTCAAGTTGAAACTGATGGATGTGGATTATACTTAAAACCATACAAAGGTAAAGGATTAGCTTCTGTTGGTGATGGGTTGTATTTAAAGCAAGGAGGAAAAATGTATGATGGAAAAGGACTTTTACTTGGACCTAATAGTCCATTTGCTAATATCCCTATCCTAGGAGCTATATTGTAATATTTAAATATTATTTACAACAAATAAAAATGGATATACATAAATTTGGTATAAAACCTAATATTAATACCCAACATAAAACTATATTTTGGAAACCTCATTTACATGGAGTAAGATATCCTCCCTTAAAGCAAGATTCTCTAAAATGGAAAATATACTCACAAGTAACTATCAAGATTCCTCCTCGTGATGGTATGAGACTTTCACTAGGATTTGGTTATATAACTACACGAGGAGTTGTAGTGATATCTATTAGTAATAAATGGAAAGATAGTTTAACCATTTTTAATGGTGCACATCTTGATAATGACGTTAATGATATCTTAGTCTACATTTATAATTTCTCACAAAAACCAATCGAAATACCTGAGGGAGAGTTATTCTGCTATCTAAAATATTTAGCATAAAAAAAATTATTATATTAATAAAATGACAGATACAAATCAGGAACACCCTAATAAAATATATCCTCCATTACCTAAAGAACGAAGTACCGCAAGCGCCCCACCTATTGAAATGCATGCAATGGGAGATGATAAAGGTCATTCCTATCGTTTACAAAAGATTTCGGAGATACAACAATTCCTTGAGAAAGAAGTTCAAACTAGAGACGTTCTAGCAAAAAAGTATTTACGTGCTTCAAGAATTATAAGCAATGTTGATGTTGTTTTAGCTACAACAGCTTTAGGTGCAGGTGCAGGAGGAATTGGACTGCTATCTACAGTAGTAGCGATTCCCGTTGTTGTTGCCTTAGAAGGAGTTGCCTTAGGAGTTGGTCTTCTAAGCGTAGTTGGTAATTTTGTTGTAAGAAATACTAGAAGCAAAGCAGAAAAGCATATGAAGATTAGAATGCTTGCAGATGCAAAATTAGATACTCTTTCAACACATATTTCCAAGGCTTTGGTGGATGGTATTGTTTCAGATGATGAATTTAAACTAATTATGGAAGAAGTAGAGAAGTATAAGGTTATGAAGGAAGAAATACGTACCAATATCAAGAAAAAGATTTCTACTGAAAACGAAGAATCTTTGATAGAAAAAGGAAGACAAGAAGCTCGTGAGTCCTTTCGGAGGCTCGTTGAAAAGAATAACGGTGGTTCCCTCTCGTATTAAATTTCCTAAAATTAAATTTCCTAAAATTAGGTATAGGTGTAAGTGTATGTGTGAAATTGATAATTCCTCAGACTCGTAAAATATATAAGAGCATTATATATGCTCTTATATATTAAAATCTATGATAAAATCTATGATAAAATCTATGATAAAGTCTATGATAAAAAAATATTTTGCTAATTAAAAATGTCATTTCTAAAAATAACTGACCCTGCAAAAAGAGACTTAATTGTAAAAGAGTATCTCGAAACGAAAAAGAAGATTCGGGATAATCTACTAGCAGAGAGAACAGGTGAACAACAACTTCAAACCGATTTGTCAAAGTTTTTTAGACCTGTTATCGAAACACAAAAAGCTACAGCAAAGGATATTACAGAAGGACTTAAACCTATTAAAGAAGCTATTGAACAGTTACCACAAGCTATTAATCTGCCAGCTTATCCAACAATAGAAGCTTATCCCTCTGGAGAAAAACCAGCTATTGAGGAAAGGAAATTGGATGAATATAAAGGTACATTTGAAATTGGACCACTTGCAAGGGAGTATCTAACAAAATATCTTGGTAATGATGTTGATAGAACATATGGAATACGTGATGAAAATGGTAAATTTTATATTGGTAGCAAAGCTGTCATAATTGAGCATGATGATATTGTTCTTGGTAAAGAGATATATATGGGAACACCTGGTTTTTGGGAGTTAATTGTTGCTAAAGAACCAAAAAAATATACATTTGAGGATTTAATGAAGTATCACGATTTAATGAAACGAACCAACGCTCTTCATCACAATAACGACCCGGATAATCCACGTCCTAAAAGTTCTAAAGGGGAAAAATGGAATAAAATTCTTAAACCTCTTTGGAAAGTAGAAAAAGAGTATGGAGGAAAAGGAATTGTTATCCCATCTGACCCTAACGCATTAATAGAAAGACTAGACCTGTTGATGGCAAGTAAAGAAGCAGGTAATACAGGTGTAAGAAATGAGGTAGTAAGCATTTGTGATGAATTAAAAAGACAAGGTGTTTTAAATTCACACGCTTATAAAAATTTAATGTCTATACTATAAAAAGATGATAATCACTAAGAAACACGGATTTAAAAAAAGGTATTCATACGGTGGTGCCGGAATCTTTGATAGTATTGCTAACTTTTTAGCGAGGCTTTTTACTAGTAGTGCAGCTAAACAAATTGCGTCTTCTGCCGTTGATGTAGGAAAGAGTGTAGCTAAGGAAGGTGTTAGGAAAGCTTTAGAGGTTGGAAAAAGTGCGGCTGTAGATGTAGGAAAAAAATTAGTTACGAAAGCTTTGACACCAAAATCGAAGCAAATTTTACAAAAATATAATACAACACCAAAACCTAATGAGTCTCCTAAAACGCAAAACATTAGTACATTAATAGATGGGAGTGCCATTGCTATTCAAGACTTAGTTAAAAGATTAAACAGTGGAGCGGGTATTAAAACAGTATGAAGAAAAAAAAATAAATAAGTTAAGAAAAATTATATTCATTATATAAAAAAAAAAAAAGAATGCCTATATTAAATTTTAATCGTGTAGATTATAAAAAATACAATACTGCTACTATTGAAATAGTAGGCGCTTCTTTAAACATACAAGATTGTGAAATCCTCGAAATTAATAAAACGAAATATGGTTATAAAAAAGCTGTTGTGAAGTTATCTCCCGAAAAAGTAATCAAGATGAAAGAGATTGAGGAAAAGGTGAATAAATATTTAAAAAATTTGGGTATACCTGAAATAACACTTGTATACGGTAATAGAGTTTATCCTAAAACTAGTCTGGATACTGCAAAAAGCATTAAACTTCGAGGTGTGTTTGTTAATGATGAAAATAAGTCTTTTCCCCAACTTTGGTTAGAAATTTAAGTAACACAATTATAATTTTTATCTCATTTAAAAATTATAATCACTATTATAAAATGGATATTTTAAAAATCACCGAACCAATTTTAAAAGATGATAGTATTGCTGAGTATGAACACCATGAGTATGAACCAATCACCGGTACCAATCTCAACAACGCAGGAGGAGAAATTAGGATTAACATTGAGACTCAAGATATTTTTACTCATCCTAGTGAGAGTTATTTACTTATTGTAGGTGAATTAGTAAGAAGTGATAATGGAGCAGTTTACGATGCTAACACTAATATTTCTTTAACAAACAATGGTCTCATGTATCTTTTTAAAAATATTAAGTATCAACTTTCGGGTATGGAGATTGAATCTGTATTGTATCCTGGTCAGGCTACTACAATGCTTGGTTTGTTAAAATATCCGGATGATTTCTCTAAATCACAAGGGTTAAATCAATTGTGGTATAAAGATACAGCGGCTAACGCAGGTGCCGGAAACACTGGTTTTGTTGTAAGAAGAAATTATATTATTAATGACCCTCTTCCAAGAGGTACCTTTAGCTTCAGAGTTCCATTAAAACATATATTTGGTTTTTGTGATGATTATGATAAGATATTGTATGGAATGAAGCAAACTCTCACATTAACGAGAAATAATGATAATGATGCGGTCTTTCGAGATAATGCCGCTCCCGCTGATGGTAGAATTAATTTACTTAGAGTATCTTGGTTTATACCACACGTGCTACCTGCAGATGGAGAGAAGATGGAACTTTATAAAATTATCGAGAAAAAAGAAAAAATACCAGTTGGATATAGAATGAGACAGTGCGACTCTATCGCGGTTCCCGAGTCAACATCATTTACTTGGAGACTTTCTGTTAAATCATCACCTGAAGTGCCACGTTTTATCATTGTTGGTTTTCAAACTGGTAAAAGTGGTAATCAACAACAAAATCCAGCCATATTTGACCATAGAAACGTTAAAAACATTTATGTTACGTTAAATTCTACTAGATATCCCGCTGTTGATTATAATCTTTCATTTACTACAAACCAATTTAGTAGAGTGTATGGGGACGCTTCTCTATTTAGGTCTAAGTTTTATAACATGAATGAAATGGTGTCAAACCCTAACATTACTCCCTCAGATTATAAAACCCTTTATCCTTTGTTTTTGTTTGATGTTTCCAAACAGAGTGAGAGATTAAAATACTCTGTCACCGATATCCAAATTAAAACACATTTTACTGAAAATGTGCTTGCAAACACAGAAGCATATGCTGTTATTATTAGTGATAGGTTAATTAACTTCCAGTCTGATGGAAATAAAATGAGTGTAGTGTATTAAGATTTTTTTCTATATAAAAATGATAAAGGTTACAGATTTAAAAAAAATTCTTAAAGAAAATAATATAAATTTCTACTCATATTGGAATAAAAAGCGTTTAGTTGAATTGGTGAGAGAACATGGGTTACTAGAGGAGGAGGAAGAGTCTAAACCAGAAAAAAGCAAAGACCCTAAGTTTAATAGATTAAAAAATATTATAAAAAATCCTAAAAAAGTTAGTTTAGAGGATGTTGAAACTGGAGAAATAAAAACTTTTCCATCGATTTATAAGACAGGTCAATTTATAGACCGCTGTCCACAAACGGTTGAGAATTGGAATGGAAGGGTTTGGAATAATAAATATAGGATTAACATTCAGTAATTTTATTATATTTATATGCAGATATAATAAAATTTTTTGATAGATAGTTTTATCCTTGAAATAGAAACTGAAGATTTATATAAGGATATGAATTTTATATGTGTAATGAGGAAGAAAGATTTTAATTATCTATTAAGTTTCCAAAGTCGCCAATTATTTTTTGATATTGTTTTTCTATTTAAATCTGGTTTGATACCATTACGAACAAGTTTTTTAATTATCTCAACTTTGTGTAAATGTTTTATTCCTCTTTCATTATATCTTTTAGGTATTAATGTTTCACATAATTTTACTAATTCAGGTCTAGTATATCTTTTCATAAATTCTTCTTCATAAAGTTCATCATTCATTTTATATATATATTAATTGGATTAATATATATATAATTTTATATTTTATTCACTAAGTAGTAATTGATTGAAAGAATTATTTCTTTCTTCTATTAGGTTTTCTTCTCTTTTCTTTTTTAATTCTTCACAACCTTCTACTTTAACACCTCCCAATTTCATCGTAAATCCACTCTTATCACTTCTTCCCCAAAGTCCACTAACTTCTATAGCATATTTTCCTTTAGTTATTGAATATTCATAAAATTTATTATGGGGAACCCCTACATATTTATTATTTCTTCCTTTCTCAAGAAAGAAATTATTATCAAACCTTATATTTTCTACTTTCATTTTAATAAATCCATTTTGTTCATAATTAGCAAATATAGCATTAATATCAAAATTATCTTTTATAATTTGTTTACTATTATTATCACACTCCCCGATACACCTCTTTAGAAAATTGCTAAATTCTTCATTATATACTATATTTACAAAAGAAGTATAATCTCCACTATTACTATTAATATAAGTATTAAGAGTTATCATATTTTCAGGAGTTGAAGATGAAAGCAAATAGAAAATCCCTCTCTTATTGTTACAAATAAAATTAGTAAATAATACTTTTCCATCATTTGATTTGACTGGAGTTGTAAGTTTAATATTTTTAACTTCTTCATTTAACCTATTCATCTTACAATAATTATGTAATAAAAAATTTTAAAAATTCAAAAAATTTTTTATAAATAAATAAAAAAAAAAAAAATGATTTTAATATAGTAATATAATGTTGTATAAATAAAGATGTCTTGGCTTAGTAGAATATCAAATATTGCTCAAAGAGCTGCATCAAATGTTGGAAGAGCTATAACTAATGTTATACCTCAATCAATCCAACGAAGAATTAATAATTTTACTGATTGGTTAACTGGTAATGTTGAAACACAACAATTACCACAAGTTTTTAATGAAATTGTTCAAAATGTTAGAGAAAATTACCAACCAAGACCGCAAAGGCAACCATTTGAGATAAGAGAGGGGGAATCAGCATTTAGAGAATTTAGTAGAACATTTACTATAGATGGTATTGAAGGTTATTCACCACATAGATTTTTTGTGGATAGTTGGATGCGTTTAATAGATACTTTTAAAAATAATTTAGGAAAAAAAATAAAATTTGTATTTAGATGTAAATTTTACTTAACTACAAACCCTGATTCAGTGGTTGATTTTGCTTTTCATAGTAGTCATTTCTTAAACTTAAATGAGGGAGGAATAGAGGAATTATTAAATGATATGATAGATGAAGTTTTAGAAAAAATAGCTACTTTTCAAAGTAGGGGTAGCGGGTGGGCATTAAAAGAAATTATACAATTAGAATTACATACAGCCACCTTTAACCCTATAAGAGCTAATGGTTGGTTATCCTTACCAAGATGGATTGCTAACAAAACAGCAGTTATTAATATGCAAAATAAAGATAATAAATGTTTTTTATGGTGTGTTTTAAGAGCGCTTAATCCAAAAGAATCTCACCCAGAAAGAGTTGATAAAGCTTTGAAAGAAAAGGAAAGTAGTTTAAATATGGATGGAATCGTTTACCCTGTTTCATTTAATGATATCAGTAAGTTTGAAAAGAAAAATCCTGAAATCAGTGTAAATGTATATGGTTATAATGAAAACCGTAAAATTTATCCTTTAAGAGTTACCAAAGAGGAAAAAGATAAGCATATTGACCTTCTTTATATTAAAGATGGGGAAAACACGCATTATGCTTTTATAAAAAACTTTCATAGATTAATGAGAAGTCAAGTAACTGATAATCATAAACATATAGAATTTTGTAAACGTTGTTTGAATCATTTCACTACAAAAGAACTTTTAGAAAAACATAAAAGATATTGTAATAATAATGAAGCTGTTTATATAAATATGCCAAAACCAAATACTTGGTTATCTTTTAAAAATTATGATAAAAAAATTGAGGTTCCTTTTGTTGTATACGCTGATTTCGAAAGTGTTTTAAAACCCTTAAACCCATCTCAACCAGAATCTAAAAAAGAAAGTTATACTATACAACATCAACTACATATACCTTGTAGTTTTTACTATATTATAAAATGCTTTGATGATAATGTTATGCCACCTATAGTAAGAAGTTATGTTGGAGAAAAAGCTGATGAAAAATTTATAGATTATTTAGAAAATGATATACGAAAAATTCATCAAAAATATTACCAAAACCCAAAACCTATTAAAATAACAAAATTAGAGGAAGCAAAGTACCAGAAAGAAACACATTGTTGGATTTGTAATAAAGAATTTAAAATTAGTGATGAAGAATTTACCTATAATGAAGTATTTAATGATGGAGTATTTAATGATGAAGAATTTATGAATAATGAAGTATATAATGATGAAGAATTTAGTGATGAAGAATTTAGTGATGAAAAACCTACTGATAAAAATTATAAGGTAAGAGACCATTGTCATTTAACAGGTAAATATAGAGGTGCCGCACACAATGAATGTAATATAAATGCTAAAATACCTAAATTTACCCCGGTATACCTACATAATCTTAGTGGATATGACGCTCATCTTTTTATTAAATATTTAGGTCAAACTGAAGGAAAGATTGATTGTATTGCAAATACTGAAGAAAAATATATTACTTTTAGTAAAAATATTTGTGTTGGGAGCCATACTAAAGAAGAAAAAAATAAATTTATATATCATAAAATAAGGTTTGTTGATAGTTTTAAATTTATGAGTTCTAGTTTGGATAAACTTTCGAGTAATTTAGAAGAAAACCAATTAAAAATTTTATCAAAATATTTTACTAAGAATCTGCTACCATTGGTTAGGAGAAAAGGAGTTTTTCCTTATGAGTATTTAGATTCTTTTGATAAACTTAAAGATAAAGAATTACCACCTAAAAAAGCATTTTACTCTAGTCTAAATAAAGAAGGAATTAGTAATGAAGATTATGCTCATGCTCAAAAAGTTTGGAAAGCTTTTAATATGGAAACATTTAAAGATTATTTAGAACTTTACAATAAAATAGATGTATTACTTTTAGCAGATATCTTTGAAAACTTTAGAGATGTTTGTCGTAAAAATTATAATTTAGACCCTAGTTGGTATCTTACCTCTCCAGGTTTAGCTTGGGATGCAGCATTAAAAATTACTGAAATAAATCTTGAACTTTTATCTGATGTTGATATGCTTTTAATGGTTGAAGAGGGTATCAGAGGAGGGGTTAGTATGTGTAGTAAAAGATATGTAGAAGCAAATAATAAGTATATGGGTGATTTATATGATTCTGATAAACCTTCAAAATATTTATTATATATAGATGCAAATAGTCTTTACGCTTGGGCTATGAGTCAACCACTTCCTACTCATGGTTTTAAATGGATGAAAGATAAAGAATTAAAAAATTGGCAAACAATTCCATGCATATTAGAAGTAGATTTAGAATACTCAAAAGAATTACATGATTCACATAGTGACTTTCCTTTAGCACCTGAATGTTTAAAGATAGAAAAAGTAGAAAAACTTATACCAAATTTAAATAATAAAAAGAATTATATTATTCATCATGAAGCTTTAAAAACATGTATTGAATTAGGTTTAAAGATTACTAAAATCCACCGAGGTATTAAGTTTAAGGAAAGTACATGGTTAAAATCATATATCGATACAAATATTAAATTAAGAAAAGCAGCAAAAAATAATTTCGAAAAAGATTTTTTTAAATTAATGAATAACTCAGTTTTTGGTAAAACTATGGAAAATGTAAGAAAAAGGAGAACCATTCAATTAGTTAATAATGAAGAAAGTTTGAGAAAGTTAGTAGCAAAACCAAACTATACCCACCAAACAATATTTCATGAAAACCTGGTAGCGGTACATATGAAAAAAACAGAAATAAAATATGATAAACCTGTTTACTCAGGATTAAGCATTTTAGATATTAGTAAAACACATATGCAAAGAACTTATTATAATTACTTTAAAGCTAAATATGGTGAAAAGGTTAGGATGTGCTATACTGATACAGATAGTTTTATCCTTGAAATAGAAACTGAAGATTTATATAAGGATATGTTAAATAATGTATCAGATATGTTTGATACAAGCAATTACTCTACAGACCATTTTTTAAAAAATAATTGTAATGCTGGTGTAGTTGGTAAGTTTAAAGATGAGTTAGGTGGTAAAATTATGACTGGGTTTGTTGGTTTAGGTGCAAAACAATACGCTTATAAAACTTTAGATGGTAAGGAAGATAAAAGATGTAAAGGGGTTAAAAGAGTGGTTGTTAAAAAAGAAATATATTTTGATAATTATAAAGAATGTTTGCTTACAAAAAATGACCAATATAGAAAAATGGTTGTTTTAAGAAGTAAAGAACATAATATATATACTGAGGAATTAAATAAAAAAGCATTAGGTTCAAGTGATGATAAAAGGTTTGTTTTAGAGAATAATATTGATAGTTTAGCATGGGGCCATTATAAAATAAGTAAGTAATTTTTGAATTAACCCTGTTAACCATAATCTAACCATGTTACACATATAATATATATATATACCATTTATATATTATATGTCATTAAAAAATGTGGTTAATATGTCACCAAGTCACTGAGGCATTAATTAACCGGTTCAATTTACTCCATCAAGGAAATGAGGAAAACGCTTCACCCATTCAATAATTCACTGGTTCATTTCCTCCATCAAGGAAATGAATTAAATGGTTTTAACCGGTCAATTTCCTCCATCAAAAATAAGGGAAGAAATGTAAAACGGTGGTCAAAAAGCTCCATCAAAAAAATGTCTTATCGAAAAAATATCAAAAATGGCACAGAAGGTACACTTAACAATCTACTTATATCCTATATTTACATTGAAAAATAATCTGTAACTACTGTCGACTCAAATAGTCGGCACAAACGTTTTCTGAACCTTTGATCGATTCGACTCTGAAACTATAATTTTGTAGGAACAGAGCCCAACGCATGATCCTACCACTCTCAGGTTTGCTCTTTTGAATGTAAGACAAAGGAGCATGATCTGTTTGCAACACAAACTCCCTGCCGTACAGATACTTTTGGAATTTCTTGATCCCAAATACAATACTCAAACATTCTCGTTCTGTGACGGAATAATTCTTTTCTCTTTTAAGCAACTTTTTGCTTGCATATGCTATCGGAAAAATACCATCCTCGAATTGTTGAAGCAGTGCTGCTCCTATCCCATTATCCGATGCATCTGTCTGTAAGACGAACGTCTTTTTGAAGTCTGGTAATCTTAGAATAGGTCTCTGGGTAAGTTGTGACTTCAATGTTTGAAACGAATGTTCATGCTCTGGACACCAAACAACCTTATTAGGCAAGCCTTTCTTGGTTAAGTCTGTCAATGGTGCCGCTATTTCAGCGAAGGACGGTATGAACCTACGGTAGTATCCAGCTAAGCCTAAAAATGCCCGCACTTGCTTTTTCGTCACGGGTTGCTCAGCATCTCTGATTTTCGTAAGCTTGTCCTCCTCCATCTGAACTTTGCCATTGCCGACAATGTGTCCCGTGAAACCTATGTTTCCGAAACCAGTCAAACATTTTGACGGCCTGACAGTCAAACCTGCATTTTTGATTCGCTCAAACAGGTCTCTGAGCATAGCCATGTGCTGCTTCCATGACTGGGTATGACCCAAAATGTCATCAACGTAGTTGTCTGCCTGCGAACAACCTTTCAATAGTTTTCGCATCATACGATTGAATGTCGCCCCAGAATATACCATCCCAAACGGCATTTTTCTAAATTGGTAACTACCTTTTGCAGTGGAAAAAGCAGTCACAGGTCTAGAACCTTCTTCAACAGGAATCTGCCAATACCCCTTTGCAAGGTCAATTTTTGTGAAGAACTTATCGTCTTTCAACTTGGCCAAAATGTCGTCGACACAACCCATGGTTCGGTGTCAAACTTTGTCACGGCGTTGATCTTTCTGAAGTCTATACAAAACCGGCTGGTACCATCGCGCTTTTTCACCATAACAATGGGCGAATTATACTCTGAATTGGCTGGCTCTATGATTCCAGCCTCCAACATTGTCTCGACTTCAGAGTCAATCTCCTCCCTCTTTGCATAAGGTATTGGATACTGTCTCACACGAATCGGGCTTGAACTAGTCAGTTCTACTTTGTGTTGGGTCAACATCGTTGTGCCCGGTCCGTCTGTGAATATAGAGCTGTACTCTTGTAACAACTCTGTAACTTCGTTCTGTTGGCATGGAGACAATTGATCACTGATCTGAACATCACGCCAAGTTTCAGCACCCTTCAAGTTGGTTAATTCGAGCAAATTTTCGTCGTCTACAGCTCCGACGTCGGAATGGTGCTCGGCCTCAATAACCGCTGCCGTGGCTGAAACTACTTGACTTCGGTCTTCATACTTCTTCAACAAATTAATATGATAGGTGTTAATTTTGTCTCCTACCCGAACTCTGTAGTCCATCTTGTTCACTATTTCGACCACTTCAAACGGGCCTTTCCAATGTAACAGCATTTTGTTATGGTTTGTAGGCAGCAAAACCAAAACTTTGTCTCCAACCCGCAAATTTCGCTTTCGTGCTTTCTTGTCATAGTGGTGCTTGAACGTGCTCTGGGCTTCGCTCAAACTCTCCCGAGCAATTTTGCATGTTTCTTCAAGTCTCTGCCTCAAGTCAAGCACATACTCATACGTGCTTCTGGTTTCGGGCGTTTCTTGTTCCGTCCATAGCTCTTTCAAAGCTTGCATCGGTCCACGCACTGTGCGACCGTAGAGAAGCTCGAACGGTGAAAACCCAGTGCTTGCCTGCGGGACTTCTCTGTATGCAAACAAAACTGCTGGAAGGTATCTGTCCCAGTCTTGGGGTTTTTCTTGACACATCTTTTTAAGCATGCTCTTCAAAACTCCGTTCATACGCTCACACAAACCATTGCATTTCGGGTTGTATGGGGTTGTGAAAAGCTGCTTCACTGAAACAAGTCTAGAAACTTCCTGCATCAACTCTGAGGTAAACTGTGTTCCTCTGTCACTCAATATTTCAGAAGGAAACCCTACCCTCGAAAATATTTCAAACAGTGCTTCGGCCACTCGCTCGGCCTCAATCTTCGGCAATGCTATAGCCTCAGGGTACCTTGTAGCGTAGTCTACAACTGTGAGAATGTATCTGTTGCCTCTGTCCGAAACAGGAGTTATCGGGCCGATGAGATCAACAGCTACACGGTGAAACGGGATGTCTATAATAGGCATCTGTCCCAGCGGAACTTTTGTAACCCTGCCCCTAGGTATAGTTTTCTGACAAATATCACATGAACGACAAAACCTTGTTACATCGCTCGAGATGCCAGGCCAGTGAAAACTGCTTGAAATCCTATCTTCTGTCTTTTTTTGAAGATAAATGTCCGCCCAGTATGGACTCATGAGCGAGTTCCATGACTCTACGTCTCTGTAGTTTTGGAACCACAATTTGTCTTACTTCAGACGTCGATGAGCCTCGTTTCTGCTGAAACACTCTGTACAGTATGTCTTTTCGAACCATGTATGAAAACGTATTTCCACCCCTGGTTTTGAATACTGTTTTGCTGTCGGCATGTTTCCAAAGTCGTTCTAACGACTTGTCTTCCTTCTGAGCCGACCTCAGCTCATCGGTGTTGATTTCCTGACTTTGTTGAGATTTTGAAACCTTCAATGGGCTTAACGGTTTTTCCTTCTTCTTAACCTGAGCCCTGGTCAAAACTGCCCCAGCCAAAGTTTCTGTGTTTGACTGGGCATTTTCACGGCTGCTTGGGACCGGAATGTCTGAGACACCTGGGATATTTCCGATCACCAAGTCACAAATCAATGATTTTGGTGCCATGACTTCAAGCTCCCCTCGATAATATGGAGTATCTACATGGATTCGAGCAGCTGGAACTATCTTTGCTTCGCCGTCTATGGTAATCATCAGATACCTTTTGTCTAAGATTTGGTCGTCTCGAACCAAATGTCGCCTCACGGCAGCTAGTTCGCAGCCTGTATCCCTCAAAACTTTGACTCTGTTGGAACCTACATATCCTTGCTCCAACTTCAAGTTTCTCTCACCCTCCATATTTTCGATAGTGCACAGACCCGACACAACGGGGACGGAATCTCCGTTCGCTAGCTTCAATCTACCATCTTCCATGTTTTCTTTGAACGGCTGTCTATCGCACGGCATACTGACGCAGCTGGCTGAAACCTTCTTCTCTCCCTGTTTGTGAGAGCTGTCAGCCTTGCCTTTCTGTTTGGAGTCCTGTTTTGACTTACCAGATCTACAATCCTTCGCAGTATGCCCTTCTTTGTCACACACGAAACACTTCAATTTTTGTTTCGTTGAAGACAGGTTCTGTTTTGGTTTAGAACCTTTTGAAGACACCATGCTTCCATGTGCCTCGACATACTGTTCAGCCAAAGTTGTGAACTCTCGCAAGGATCTCGGCATTCTTTCCTTCAAAAACAGTGCAAGTTCGGTGGAACAAGTCCTGGTGAACTGTTCTCGAACGAGCAAGTCTGTCAAACCCTCAAATGACTTTTCGACCTCCGTCATATCGACCCATCTCTCAAAGTATCGTGACAGTCTAGCTATAAACTGAAAAACAGTTTCTCCCTGCTCCGGCTTGCTGTCTCGAAACTTCTGTCTGAAACCGTCTTCAGTCAGTTGATACCGCCTCAGTACAGCTTTCTTCAAAGTTCTGTAGTCATTCGCCGACTCCGGAGGCATGCTGGTGTAAACTTCAAGACCTTTACCGCTCAAAAGTGAACTCAAACTGATGGCCCAAGTTTCATGTCGCCACCCCTGGCTGGTAGCGAAACGCTCAAAACGCTCGATATAAGCGTCCATGTCGTCCTTTCCTTCCTCAAACTTCGGAAGTTTTGGTCTGGGGGATTTGGTGCTGGGTTCAAACAGCGACGTGGAACCCTCGGCTCCAGACTTTATTTCAGACCTAAGTCTGAGAATTTCTAGTTCTCAAGATCGTAGTTCAATCTCATACGACCGACGTTTGCCTTCTTCTTCGCGCTGCATCTCTGCCTGTCTTTCCTCGCGATCCCTGGCCCTCTCTTCTCTTTCTAGGTACTCGGTCTCTTTCTTCTCTACATACTCCCTCAGCTCAGACCCTTCTAAACCTAAACGTTCTTCGGCCTCTATCCACTTGCTGAAGTCCATTTCTATATCAGTGTTTCAGTACAATAAACCCAAGTCTAAAATACCCGCTTGAAACTATCCCGGACGAGCCCCCAAGTTGTCAAGAGATATGATGACGATGAGTGGGTTTGTTTCTCGGGTGACAATGTCTTACCAGGGAATATGTACAGTTCTGGTGATATATAGAATTTTCCTCAGGCTATCTAGCCTCAATTGATTTGAAACTAAAAACACAAAAGCATCAAAATACTGTCTTGATAGATTATCCGTCGGACGCCAAACGACTGTCTTATACAGTCTATAGAGACAAAGTGCCAAGCTCAAACTTCTGTCTTTGGTTTAACACGGACGGAGTATGAACGTTGCTTCAAACTGTCGTTCGTGTCTTGGCTTCAAACACCCTGTCAGTCTTATTCGGCTTCAAACGTCTTCAAACAAGTCCCTGTGAAGCACTTCAAGTCTGTCTGAAGCTGGCCAGGAACGGTGTTATGCTGAACCGCTGTCGGTCTGTGTTTCAGACTGATCTGTTCAACCCTCACTGTCTAGGCTGGAACTGTGAGACAAGACTTCTCAGCTTCAAACTGTTTGGAACGGGTCCGTTTGAGGCTGGGTCTATATGGGACGTGTTGAAGCAACTTCCCGAGATGTGCTTGGAATGAGTCTGAACCTCTCTGAAGCTGGGCTGTTTGAGGCTGGTACGTTCAGAACAACTTCCGAGTCAGTCCAACGTGTTTGGAGTGAGTCTGTACCTCTCTGAAGCTGGGCTGTTTGAAGCGTAGACAAGCGTCGTTTGCTCCTCAGCGTTGTAGATGGGAAGACGAATGCTGAGCCTCTGTCGATCTTGCTCTGTGCTAGTCGATCTGCTCAACCTTGGGTCGCCTATATCTACAGCGTGAGAAGATGATTTCTCTGTAATGGGTTACGGAGAGAAATTGCTGTCGCAGTGTAATGTTGCAACAACCTGGAATTCTGACGAGTTTGGCACGATTTATATTCACCAATTATATGTCGACTGAACGGGGTCAAAATTTTGTGTTTCTTAAAGTGTCATGATTTCTTGATCTGATAATCTACCAAGATTTTAAATGTGAAATTACAATGTACCTATTGCAGAATATAACAAAACAAAAATGCATGTTATTCAACACAACATTAACACTGATTAAAATTAAAATCTAAGATTTATTCAAAAGAAACAATGTATTCCAAAAATAGTACTAAAGCATCAAATGATCAAAGTACTCCCGGTACTAACAATAATAGACATTAAACTATATACAACACGTGGTACTGCCTGTACCTTACAGATTATTTCTGACACGGACTCATGACCTGGTGGTTGTGAGTTCGATAACCGGTTGAGGTGAACTTTCTTTCCGGCGTATTTTCGCCTCTTACCTCTGCTGAAGCATGTGAGAAAAGTAGTCGGTGGCTCTGGAAAGAAAGTTGTATTAGTACTGGTGTGCGAAAGCCAGGAAACACATGTGCGTCACCGACCGCCATGGTATGACCTTAGCTGTTAAAGTGGCGTTAAACCCCAATACAACCAACCAACCCCTTTTCACAACGTTTTCAACCATCCCAAGGTTAATCCCACTAGTAAAGACACATTTAATTTATCGTCTGCGAATGCTTTGGCTTTGGACAAGTCTAATATTTGGTCGTTGGGTAAAGAGTTAAAAGAGTCAATTTTTTTTAACTTTGAAAGAGGAATATCTCCTAGAAACGATAAAAAAAAAAACCCTCGTGAAATGTCGAGCAACAAGGGAATTCAATTAGAGGTGCAATTCTTTCGGAGGCAATGGTTGCTGCTGTGTAAAAAACGTTAAAATTTCATTTTGCTCATCCATGTATTTTTTGAGATTACAGCCTTCCAAACAAAAAAAAAAATATCTCGATATTTTGGGAAATAAAACAGTTTGTGCCGAGGACAACTTAAGCTATTTCGATTTATATGTATAAAGATAAAGATCAAACTGCATAGGACCGGTGCAGTCTGATTATAGGTATACACAGTCCAACGCTGTGGGAGACATTTAGGATCTTAAATAAGCTCGCATTTGAGATATATAGGATCTGACATGGTTTGAGATGAGATTTTCTTAATCGAGTCTATGAAAAATGTTATCAAGCGAGCCTATGGCGAGCTTAATAACATTTTCCATTGACGAGTTTAATCATTTTTTTATCACATAACCTCCCTTATCCTCAGTGTCATATACCCATTACGAATTTTCTTAATATCTTATACACGTTTGATATTATATTTCTGTGACGTCATTTTGACGTCATTTTGTAGGTATTTCATAGAAGTGAATGGGTTTTTATGGATATCACCACGGGTGCATCTGTAATGGTTTTGCATTTTTTGATCTATAATTCTCGAAATATCGTTATGTGATCAAAATAATGTGACATGAGTTGGTGTTTGAGATAAAATTTTATTAAACTTGTTTAATTTTGTCTCAAACGCCAACTCATGTCAAATCTATATATCTTAAGCGCCAACGAACGTCAGATTCTTTTATCACGTTACGATATTTCACAAATTCGTCAAAAATGACGTCACACAATTGTGATATCAAAATATGTGTCACGAGTTTATATTGCTCTAGGGTTCTCGTTCAGGGCTGAAATGCAGACGACCCGGCTCATTAAGCAAACCATTCTATATGGTATGATTCAAGCGCAGGAGTTAAACAACCTGTCAAACCAAAGGTTCAATAACGACTGCCATTTATTAACATAAGTATAACATTTAAACAAATAGTGACTTGTATAAAACAAGTAATTTAGGATAGACAGACAGACTAACGGACAGACGTAGTAATTAGGCAGAACTGACATAATTTACAGTGGCTAGGACAGGCTAAGACAGACAGCCTGGCCAACAGACAGACGTACCTTAAATGCTGAATGAATGAAAGTAATGTGAAATGAGTTATGATTAGAAATGTGAAATGAAAGTTACACATACCTGAAATGCAGACGACCCGACTCATTAAGCAAACTATTCTATATTGTATGATTCAAGCACAGGAGTTAAACAACCTGTCAAACCAAAGGTTCAATTTAACGACTGCGCGGTAGTACGTCGGCAGAGCGGGAACGTGTACAAAACAGGCACGGGGAACTCGTGCATAAAACGAAAAAACAGTGAAGCCCTTATTTACATAGTGCTAGAATGAGGCCCTGGAAGGCGAAATGGGATGAAACAAAAATGACATATTAATGTGATATCTGACAAATACAAACACAACAACATGACGACACATTAAACTCATTCTGTGACATATGTATAAAATAAGAATATGCGTAATGGGTATATTACACTGAAAACAAGGGAGGTTATGTGATAAAAAACTTTTTTAAACGATTAAAAAAAAATGAGTATCAGAAAAAAAGAGAGAAATAAAGGGAGCCTCCGGCCAATGAATCCCAGAATGTATTTATCGCATAACAACGCAAAACAATATCTCATGAACCATAAGTCAGAATATGAGGAACCATACACGTATTTGAGGGAATTTCTATGAATAAAATCCCGACTCGCTTCTCTGAGTGTGGTATGAATATAAGGCTTTTTTTTTTTCGGTAAAAGATCGAAATTTATTTCATCGAGTGAGCATTATCGGTAATATTTTCACGCGATGAAATAAATTTCGATCTTTGTCTTTATTTCATGCTTCCATCCCTTTTTTTGAGAGCACAGTTATTTTCCGTTACTCCCCGTGCCGTACCCACTCCGCATAACAACGCATTACAATATTACGTAAAGCGCGAGAAATGTCGGGTAAATTAGGTCATAAATCCATCTGTTACCTAGGCAACTAGTACGCGGGAACTACTGTTTCCGCCTTCAGTTGAAGAGTTAGAAAATAAATAAGTATTTTTCACTGGTTGTAACCATAAAAAATCGAACAATATTTCACCGTTATTTCTCGATAAACTACCGAAAAACATGAAATAAAATGACGTCATATATCTTTTCACATATCATTACCTACTGCAAAGAAATTTCTTGCGATCTGATTGGATATTTTGATCCAAATATATATTGAAGTACACTGGCAAATTTTACGGAAAAGCAGTTTCCGTTTTAGGAGCCCCGTATACTTCACTTTGAACGCAAAATCAAAAATGGCGTCGATCGAAACGAGCCGCCCACAAGATAAATATGCTGAGTACACCATATTGTTATTAGTTTCCCTTGATTATTGTCATTAAAGCGGAAGGAAAGAATGGATTATTTCTGAAAAAAAAATGAATATAGTTACATATATTATTGTTAGTTGTCATTTTAAAACAAATACACGGGTTTAAAACGAGCCATCCCCTCGTCATGTAGGCAAATCGTGAAATGTCAAAAGTCATACATTGTAACGTTGAAAGAATCAACAAAACATAAAATGAATAGTTACTTACCTTAAAGTTGTTAAAATCCATGTTTAAATCAACATACGTCGAATGTCTATTGCCTTCGGCTCGGGGCGACATGATTCGCCACAGCCGTGAACAAGTTTCCAAATCCCTGCCAGGTGACCGTACAACTAATATTTTTATACTGCAAAGAAATTTCTCGCGATCTGCTTGGATGATATGCCCTTTACATACAAGCCATGTACACTGGCAAAATCCAGTAAAAGCAGTTTCCCTTCTGAAAGTCCCGTATACATGACTACACTTTTAACACAACATCCAAAATCGCGACGTCGACCGATACGAGCCGCCCAGAAGACAAACATAATGAGTAGCCTGCACCCTATTATTTCTAGTTTTCCTTCATGGTTGTCATTAAAGGGGAAAGAATGATTTTTTTTAAATAAATAAATATTGTTACAAAATTATCGTTTGTTGTCATTCTAAAACAAATACACGGGGTTAAAACGAGCCATCCCTTCGTCAGGTAAGCAAATTGTGAAGTGTCGAAACTCATTCATTGTAACGTTAAAAGGATAACCAAATTGTCGTTTGTGGTAACTAAAGGTCTTTCACTTTTTGACAATAAATCATTAAAATGCATAGTTTACTTACCTTGAAGTTGTTTAAATCCATGTTTAAAAAAAATATGACGAATTGCTATCGCAGTGACATCATCAAGTTCATCCACCAAACTGCCAAGGTTTCAGTGACGTCAGTTCTCAGTGACGACAGTTTTCATTGAATTGGGGCACTCCGAAGGGAAATTCTTTGTCGTCAGCGCACTCAATTCGTGAGTACATAAACGGGGAAACGGCGAGGTGGCGACATGATTCGCCACAGCCGTGAAAAAGTTTTCCAGTCCCCGGCCACCTGACCATGCAACTAATAATGCTTATCTGAAACGTGTATAAGATAAAAAAAAATACGTCTTTTCTTTATCACACTGTTCGAAAAGAAGGTAGTTATATGATAAACTATGATAATCCTCATATTTGAAAACTTTCAGCTATATACATAAGTAAGATAATCGGGAGAAATTTAACGTGACATTTTGTGTACCAAATCCTATGGCAAATTTCTATGCCGTATCTTTTGATCCCGAAGCAATATTTGATGAGCTGCGATTGGCAAATTTCAACTGGTACCTTGTAAATATAGAAAAATGGCCTTGAATATTTAAACCTTTCTAAAAGATACACTGGGTGTAGAGGAAAAAAATCAAAGTGAAGTTAACGTAACGTTTTGATGGGGGTGAAAGAAAAAAAAAAAAACCGAATCGTTGAGAGATACTCAGATCAACGCGTCGTTCACCTGTGATCGAAAAGGTTACCAATACGAGTGACCGGTCCATGTATATATCGAAATTCAGAAATTTAGTCTCTTTCTGAATAAAATAGTCCATATTCGGGATTCTACCCTCTTTCTGAAATGTCCATATTCAAGTATCTAGCCTAGTTGTTAAAAAAAAGCATATTAGGACTCTACAGAGTCTCGTTTTCGTTCAGATACATGTACTTTTAATTCACCTGATGTTATTTAAGCGACGTCACTGGTCGTTAGAACGTAAGTGTCAAGTAAAGAAATGTAATGTTTTTTTTTCATCAATTCTTTTAAACGTTACTTCAGTCTAAATTGTCTCTTCGTACAGGTAAATTCATTTTCGGTAAGATCCATCTGATTGGCTGATGTTGAGTATTGAATTTCAACTCTCTTTCTATAACATAGACGACACTAGAATCTTTTGTGGACGGTGTAGATCAAGATCAGACTGCACAGAACGTACAGTCTGACCTCTGATCTACACTGTCCACTGCTATATTCTAGATTTTAGATTCTAGAACTGTCTCTTTATCTTGCAGAGGAAATGTATTTTTAGCCTTTGAGAAAATGCAATTTATTTATTCAGGAGTTAATCAGTATCGTAACATGTCGGCGGGTGTTCTACCTTTTCGAGTAGGAGAATGCTCAATCACTCTGTTTCGATGCTAAAAGCAAGAATCATCAGTATAACTGAAAAGTGCAGTGAAAAATAATCAAACAAAAACAAAGCATGAAAATATTGCACCCTCAACAAATTCCATTCTTCAAGAAGATAGATCTACTGGGAAATCATGCACGCAAGGCACCGTGAAAATGCATGTTCCGGAAATGATGAATACTGTCAATAAATTTGTGTTTGTTTTATGTAAGAGCAAGATAATTTGTTTCTTTTTGAAAGGCCAATCCTTTCTACTTGAATCGAGTGCTGTCCATGGTTATATCTGCACGAATATCTATGTTTAATGTTTCCAAAATTGCTTGGAATACAGCAGCATAGCTGATTTTATTTTGAAAATACAAAAAGTAATAACTTTTTTCCTTGATTCCCCGATTTCGATAATACGTAATAAGAATTTTGTGGCAACATTTGCTGTGATTGTGTTGTCAGTAACGTCCTTGAATCAATGAAATTAAAACGCCAAAGAAAAACTGTTCAGCCGGTTTTAAATCTGTCATTGGTTGTCAGTCTTTGGCGTATGCTCTTGACGTAGACTTTTGACCCATTAAATTGACTCATTACCGACGACAGAATTTTAGATTGATCTAAATTGAAAGCATTTGCAGACCACAACTCGGACGTGGTTGAATTAATGACACTTGACATTGAGAGACTATAAACTATTTTTGGGTCACAGAATTACCAGCATTTTCTCCTTTTCCCACGGTGTTTTTAAAAGGCTTCTTCCGTAGGTTCTTGAGCAAAATAAGAAAAATGGCTTTGATGATTTTTATATCTTACATCTTTCCAAATCTACAATGAAATATATCTACAGGTTGCTGATCTAGTGATGACCGAATTCTTTGACCAAGGCGACAAGGAGCGGTCTGAGCTTAAAATACAACCACAGGTAGTTTCGTACAAAGCTCTGACTTTGAATTGCCATGGTCACTGTCTGTTTGTCTGTCTGTCTGTCTATTTGTCTGTCTGTCTGTCTGTCTTTCTGTCTCTCTGTCTCTTTCTTGAATAAGTAGATATCATATTCCTTAATACTTTCCCCCAGAAATACTTGAATCTATATATGATTAAATGCCCAACATGAGTATTTCAGTTATACAAAGGAAAAGAAAGCCCAGTCCGTACCACATGGGACATAATTACGATGTTCCAGAACGCTAAATTGAAGACGTAATTATTGAACGTTGCTTTTATGGTTAATGGTTCAAACATGACAAATAAAACTTTTAATGACTGGCGCATTCTTTCGTTGTGAACGATTATTGCAGTTTTCTTTTTTGGGACAATGTAAGATAATTTTAAGGCTACAGAAAAAGTAAAGTCTGATCTTGTTTATGCACTGTCTGACAACTTACGAAATAATCAGACCAAAAACAACATTACATATATAGGCCTACATTTTCATAAAACTTTTAGAACATAGTCCCGAGGTCTAGCGGTCCTGCGGGAAAAGGCTTTTTAAAAAATTTTGGGAAAAGAAGAAAAGCTGGTGACCAGCATTTTCTTCTTTTCCCCAAATATTTTCTGCTGTCTTAAACAATAATTCAATCATTTCAAAAACGTTTGACACATCGTCTGCAAATTGTTTCAATTTGGACTAACTTAAAACTTTGTAGTTTGGTAAAGAACTGACTGCAAAATGGTGTGTTCAGATTTATACAGCAAAACAGATAAAACAAATAAAGCGAACAGTGAAACAACCAGTCGTTGCTAATTTGATTTTACCATTTTTATTAAGACGCACATGGACAGAGAGAAACAGGATCAACTGCCGGCATTACAACTGGGATGGATAGATGGAATTTGTTTGCCGTTATACTCGGTAAGGGTTTATGATAGGCTTATTTTCACAGAAGTTTCATTGGTCTAGCTCGGAACACTAAAATTTTCATTGCTCGATCATCGGACACCGTTATTAAAAGTAGCACATCGGAGCAATGCCTTTATAACGAGCGAAGCTCCCATTGCGGTAACACCATGATTAATGATGACGTCATTAATCACACTATTCTTACGTCATTCACGAGCCGATTTTTTCGCGGAAAATAATGTGTCGAAGGAATCATGACATACTAGTGTTTTGACTGTTTCAAAATGTCATTTAAGGAATGAAGAAAACTTTTTTTGTTTTCGTGGAGGTATGAAAAAAATAAAAACCTAATCACACTATATCTATTAAGTGTGATTAGGTTTTTTTTTTTTTTATATCTCCATGAAAACAAAAAGTTCTCTTCATTCCTTATGATTCAATATCACAGACAATAAATATGCTCTTAAATAATACTAACTGCTTTTTTTGTAAATCCAACATTGCGTATTTATTTAATGTCCATTTCATTCATATTTCATTGCGCGGTAAAACTGCTCGGTCATGACGTAAAAAATGACGTAAATTCGACACGTCATTATGGTATCGAACATTTGCAGAATTAGTTGATTTAAGAAATAATATTCTTTCTATCGTGGTTTATTGTTCAATAAACCACAGTTGTGAGTTATGAGGCACAATAAATAATCCACGAGGGCGATAGCCCGAGTGGTTTATTCATTGCGCCTCATAACTCACAATGTGGTTTATTGAACGATAAACCACGATAGAAAGAAGATTATTTCGATTCTAACATGACCAACTCTTAATCAAAGGAAAACAAGTTTATACTTAGAGTAAGAACGCGGATGCAGATTATATTCCATTGAATAACTTACTTACTTACTTACTTTATACAGAATGACGTCACTCTATATAGAATGACGTCACTTTACGTACAATGACGTAGATTTTACCACGCTTTCGTTGCACTGCGCGTACATATGTTTGTTTACATTAGTTTGACTGCAAAAGTAGTTCCGGTACTGCTTTTTTTTTCATGGAGCTATGAAAAAAAACTTTTCAGCCAATCGGAACTCGGCAATGTTCATGAAAATTACTAATATTGAATTATTTATAGAGAAAGCCGGATTTAAGTTTTTAAGGATTTTTTCCCCATTATAAATGAGCAATGATCTGTGAAAAAGGGGCTTAATGCATCTGCAGAAACTATCTTCCCAGTTCAACATACAGTCCGCGCAAGCTGACCTGGTCAAAACTCTTTGCTATTGATCAATTTTCTGCATGTCAAAGGCCCAGCATGCCTCGTGATTCAGTCGGTTATTGAACAAAATGGATTTTATGGATCTATGTGATGACTTGCTTGGTATCATGCATCACGGAGATGTATTTAAACCCCCTTTTGCCAGAACATGGTTCAAATATATTTATTCAAATGTTATGAAAGCATGTTGATAAATTTAAAAACCATTTATTATCGATAAGCTAGATATCTATTCGATTACTCGGCAAATTTCATTTCTGGGATTGATGATAGATCTAGACATTACGACAGAAATCATTCCTGTCTCTGCAATGGACACTTTTTCAACGATGGACGCGTAGAAAAGAAGAGAGGGTCTTCGCCAATAGATCTACAAGTCATCTGTTTCAACCCATATATCTCTAATCATCCATAATTTTCCGCAGCATGCCAGATGAAGATCGCTCTATTTGAATTTTAACAAAAGTGTATGGAAATTTTCTTCAATTCTGTCACCAATCTTTGAACACATAATCAATCAAATTTCAACATTATTTCATATATACTGTAGCTGTAGCCTTTAAAATGTGAATGGTTACAAATACGGATCTTCGCAACCTACTGGCTGATTCCCCGTAAAAATCATAATCGAAAAAATAAACAGGACACACTGTGACAAATTATCATAAATCTCAAAAGACAGAGAGATCAAGATGTGAATCAGGTCCGAGAATGATCAGATATCGCTGCAGTAGCGCCCGGGTAGCGGAGGATACAATACAGTTGACTTTAATCATCTACTAAACCCTTCAAAATGAGGCTGCCACATATGATTCTCTGGCGATCAAAGCTATTTGGGGTGTTGCAGAAAGATAGCAGTGTTCCATGGAATGATATATATCTAGAGCTATAAAGAGTGAATTTTTTCCCCTTCTCCTTTTTACATGCAATATGAAAATGTGACCGTGAATTTCTTCTCTCATATATATATATATATATATATATATATATATATATATATATATATATATATATATGTGTGTGTGTGTGTGTGTGTGTGTGTGTGTGTGTGTGTGTGTGTGTGTGTGTGTGTGTGTGTGTGTGTGTGTGTGTGTGTGTGTCTACATGCAGTGAAGAAATTTCTCCGTAAAATATTCTTTAAAAGTATGTGAACCAATCTTTCAAAGTTATTTGACTCTCAAACTAAATTAACAAAATTGTCAGGGAACTGTATTTTGCTAAGAGAATCTGGGACCGTTCGCCCTCTTTGCCATGTATGCATCTACGAAAGAAGAATGCATTCTACTTCTGAGAACGCTCAAAATTAGTTTTGTCAAAGCCGGGACTGGAACTCAAAACCCTATGATTTCAAACTCTAGCTCGTCATTTGAATTACTATTGAGATCTTTTTGTTCAACAAATCATTCACGTCGCTCGTATTGAGGCTTAAATAACTCTTTCATATTAACGAGCTAAGCTCGTTGTGGGGTAACACCGTTCTAGATTTTTTAAGTATAAAATTCCGACTTTGTAATGGGTTTCAGTCTGAATCTAGACGGGGATGACTGAAAAAAGATCGTCTCCCGGTTGTTCGCACAGTGTCACACGTGTAACAATCTTTCGCACTTTTGCTTGATTGGTCAAAAATGGAACAAACGATTTACCGATCGAATGATAACTTAAAAATCATCGTTAGTTAAATGTGTACAGATTATCTAATTTCCAGCTTACTTTAAGCCTATGTAACTCTTCTATTTCTGTATTAATATCTATGATGGTCCATGCTAGAAAAAACTGACGTCATAAATCTTACTATTTTTACGTCATGCACGAGTCGTTTTCCTGCAGAAAAATAATGTGTTGAAGAAATGACAAAACCTGGTGTTTTGAATGTTTCAAAGTGCCATTTATGGAGAAAGTGGGGTTTTAAGTTTGTTAGTTTTTTCTAATAAATCTATATTGAATATAGATCTATATTCATTTATTTGTTAAGAAAGCTTGTTAATAGACCTGTAAGACTTTTTTTTATTCATAAACCAGGTATCTAGTTCTAGATCTATCTGATACTTTAAAAGCGAATATATTTCCTGGGATTGATATTATATCTAGTTACTGCGACACCACCGATCATCGTTTCGACGATGGACATGTAGTTCCTGAAAGCAGATAAGAAAAAAGAAAAAAAAAAAAAAAGGCAAAAAATGATCTAAATAGATCTAGGGCAATCTCCGCACGCTTATAAAAGAAACCCAAGCGAAAGCATGGACAAGTGCATTGGCCGCTATGACAGTTGCTCAGGTTCGCATGGGTCAAATTTATACATCTACGAGAGAATAATGCATTCTATTGTAATGACTTTAATAAACCCTAACAATTAGTTTTGGCAAAGCTATGATTCAAACTCGAAACCGCATGCTTTCAAGATCTAGCTTGTCGTTTGAATTATTAGATATTAATCCCACAATTGATTCATGTCGCTCGTATTGAGACTTTGCCTTTTTTATATTATCGTATATAATAACACTACATATTACTATCTTTGATATAAAAGCGGTGCGCAAAATTAATGTGCTATTTATAGTAACGGTGTCCAATGATCAAGCGATAGAAATTTCGGTGTTTTGCGATAGACTTATGGAGCTTCAAAGGCCTGTGGGTTTATACAGACTTAATGATCGAACACCTAACCAGGCTACATAATTTTATACTTGACCGTATTGAAAGCAATGACAGACGAAAGAATAAATGTGGCTCAAACAGTCGGATTTGCCTTTTGAAGAGTGGAAAAAATGGGATAAAAGGAGAAAACGCTGATAACAAGAATTTTCTCCTGCCCCTTAATAATTTCAAAAGCCTTCTTCCCTAGGGTCATTAAATCTCCAGATTATTTGGTAAGGGCTAAAAAATAACCCAAACCAATATTCCGGCTTCATTCATCAATCAATCAATCAATAAATCAATCAATCAAGCACGGTAGCTAGTAATTTTAGTCCTATACTCTATATCATCATAGAGACTTACTTACTTCTTAGCGCCTTAGGCTGAAAAGGGGAGGGGGAGCTTTTGCGGAGAACATGGATCAAGATCAGCCTGTGCAGAAGGTGCAGCCTGACCTGAGATCAATACAGACCTTTTGTTTAGTCAAGCTCGTTTGACTTTTTCTGAGTTTCTGTGAATTGTATGTTCAGCTTTCTACAGAACTCGAGTTTATATTTTTATACCCTTTGATTTATTGTATGATTGTATGGTGTTTAACGCCGTTTTCAACATTATTATCCCGCGCCGATGGGGGGGGGGGAATATAGTTTTAGCGTTGTCCGTCCGTCCGTGTGTCCGTCCGGGTGAATATCTCCAATACCATTAAACGGAATTTCGTGAAACTTTATATGTGTGTACAATAACCCATTCCGCCGAGACAGGTTTTTGCTTTTTTGATTCGATGCAAAATGGCCGACTGGGAGCGATTTTAAGTTATGGGGGTTGAGTGAATATTTGTTGTTTTCAGTCTTCATTTTTACAGCGTTTTCTGCTTGTCCGGAGCGTAAATTTTTCATCCCCAGTCCGATTGACTTGAAACTTGGCATTTGTGTTTGTTGCAATAATACGGAGTGCAGTGCGAAAGAAACATAACTCTACCTTGTGCTGTCTTTGAGTTATTTCCCTTTAATTGTCATTTTTACAGCATTGTCTGCTTGTCCGAAGCATAACTTTGTCATCTCCAGTCCGATTGACTTGAAACTTGGCATTTGTGTTTGTTGCAATATTTGGAAGTGCAGTGCGCAAGAATTGTAACTCTACCTCGTGCTGTCTTTGAGTTATTTCCCTTTGATCGTCATTTTTACAGCATTTAGTGCTTGTCCGGAATATAACTTTGTCATCTCAAGTCAAAACAACTTCAAACTTGGTATGCATGTTTGTTGCAATATAACGGAGTACAGTGCACAAGAACAATAACTCTACCTGGCGCGGATTTTGAGTAATTCCACTTTGATCTTCGTTTTTACAGTCCAGTTCTTTGTCCGGAGCTTAACTTTGTCATCTCCAGTCCGATTGACTTGAAACTTGGCATTTGTGTTTGTTGCAATAATACGGAGTGCAGTGCGAAAGAAACATAACTCTACCTTGTGCTCTCTTTGAGTTATTTCCCTTTGATCATCATTTTTACAGCATTTTCTGCTTGTCCGGATTACAACTTTGTCATTTTTAGTCTGAACATCTTCAAATTTGCTATGCATGATTGTTGAAAAATTACGGAGTGCCGTGCACAAGAACCATAACGTCTCCTAGCACTAATTTTGAGTTATTCCCCCTTTGATCTTCATTTTTACAGCATTTCTTGCTTCTCCGAAGGATAACTTTGTCATCCTAAGTAGGAATGATTTGAAATATGGTATACTTATTTGTTGCAATATTTGGAAGTGCAGTGCGCAAGAATTGTAACTCTACCTCGTGCTGTCTTTGAGTTATTTCCCTTTGATCGTCATTTTTACAGCATTTAGTGCTTGTCCGGAATATAACTTTGTCATCTCAAGTCAAAACGTCTTCAAACTTGGTATGCATGTTTGTTGCAATTTTACGGAGTACAGTGCGCAAGAAAAATAACTCTACCTGGCGCGGATTTTGAGTAATTCCACTTTGATCTTCGTTTTTACAGTCCAGTTCTTTGTCCGGAGCTTAACTTTGTCATCTCCAGTCCGATTGACTTGAAACTTGGCATTTGTGTTTGTTGCAATAATACGGAGTGCAGTGCGAAAGAAACATAACTCTACCTTGTGCTCTCTTTGAGTTATTTCCCTTTGATCATCATTTTTACAGCATTTTCTGCTTGTCCGGAATACAACTTTGTCATTTTTAGTCTGAACATCTTCAAATTTGCTATGCATGATTGTTGAAAAATTACGGAGTGCCGTGCACAAGAACCATAACTCCTCCTAGCACTAATTTTGAGTTATTCCCCCTTTGATCTTCATTTTTACAGCATTTCTTGCTTCTCCGAAGGATAACTTTGTCATCCTAAGTAGGAATGATTTGAAATATGGTATACTTATTTGTTGCAATACTTGGAAGTGCAGTGCGCAAGAATTGTAACTCTACCTCGTGCTGTCTTTGAGTTATTTCCCTTTGATCGTCATTTTTACAGCATTTAGTGCTTGTCCGGAATATAACTTTGTCATCTCAAGTCAAAACGTCTTCAAACTTGGTATGCATGTTTGTTGCAATTTTACGGAGTACAGTGCGCAAGAAAAATAACTCTACCTGGCGCGGATTTTGAGTAATTCCACTTTTATCTTCATTTTTACAGTATTTCTTGCTTGTCCGGAACGGAACTTTGTCACCTCAAGTCAAGTTGTTTGTTGCAGTTACGAAAAGTGCAATGCACTGGAGCCGTAACATTACCTAATACCCTTATGGAATTATTCCCTATTCATTATTTCTTTTATAGCTTTTCATGCTTCTGTACAATATAACTTTGTCTTTTCATGTTGGAATGACCTGAAACTTTATATGCATGTTTCCTTAACATGAGAGGAGACATTCATGCCTATTTCAATCACTTACATGATTTCTGCTGCACTACTATTTTCCTGTACCTGCTCTTTACGATTATTATCCCCCCTCGACAACTGGCGGTGGGACGGGCGTATCTTGCGACAATTTGCCGCTCTTGTTCATTAAATGTCATGTCATGGAAAAAGGGGGCTTGACGAATATTTTCATTATGGACCAATATCTCTTTCACTACAGGACAAAATGCGATTAAACTTCATCTTTATTAAGCCACAGACAATAGTTATTTGATTTTATTTCATGAAATGCCATGTCATGAAAAAAGGGGGCTAAATGTATAATTTCATTATGGACCAATAACAGTTAGTTCGCCCTTTCGTCCGCCTGGACAGATATCTTCTAAAGTCCTTGACGAACATTTATGAAACTTCATGTATGTCTTCCTTAGGATAGTCCGTTGATACAATTTTCTTTTATATATAATGACGTGTCATGAAAAAAGGGGGCTTGATGTATATTTTCATCATTTGTTTTCATTTAATGAAATGCCATGTTATGGTAAAAGGGGACTTAATTTATGATCTCATTATGGACCGCTTATATATTTTTCATTTAATGATATGCTGTGCCATGGAAAAAGGGGACTTAATGTGTAATTTTATCATGGACCATTTACAAAAAGGCCACATGTTCATGCAACACACAGTACCTCTAATATGTTTGTATCAAAAAAGGTCTTTTTCGGCGGGGAATATCATTTCAACGAAATTGCTTGTTTCAGTTATATTGCGGCGATCAGTGCACCTATCCATGCTTTCCTGGAGACTCTTTTATCAGTACTCTGCACAATTTTCTTTCCAAGCCACTGGCTGCTTTCCCACATAACCATCGTCGAGACAATGGTTAGCGGTGGGAGAGGAATGAATCCTGTCACAATGACTATCATCAGTCCTCGGAAAGAAATTGGCCGAGCCAGGGATCGAAACCACGACCCCCTGTTCTCAAGTCCTGCACGCTACCGACTGAGCTACCGGGGCTCGGCTTATAACCTTTACCACACAATCTAAAGTTTTAATGACCCGAGGAAGAAGGCTTTTGAAAATGTTGTAGGGAAATGAAAAAATCCTAGTGACCAGCATTTTATCAACATAACTGTCCTTGTTTTCAATGTAATACAGCCATTACGAATTTTCTTGTCTCAGACGCGTGTGAGATAAGAAAATAATGCTGTATTTGGTCAACACTCTATAATAATACGCTTCATTTCTAAAACATTGCTGACCTATGTTCCTGAGTGAAATTAACGGTCAAAATTTGTGATCATGATAAAGTTGTTGATTGAACCATTTTATATTCAAAACAAAATCAATATATGTAAGATTCTTCGGAACTTTTTTTCGTTCGTAATGTACCTGTCAAAGAAAGGAATAGGCTTTATGTAAATTTCATTACACATTATACATGTATGCCTATGTTTTAACACATTATGGACTATAATTCTTGTTATACAGTTATGTGATAAAAAGAATCTGACATTCGTTGGCTTTTGAAGTAAAAATTTATTAAACTCGTCCACAAAAAATGTTATTAAGCTCCCCAAAGGCTCGCTTAATAACATTTTTTTTTGTAGACTCGTTTAATAAAATTTTATCTCAAACACCAACTCATGTCATATCTTATATATCTCCTTCCTTCGGACTCGTTTTTTCAACCGCATCATACCCCATTCTAGTGACAGATTTTTAACCCTGTCGGCGCGGCGCCATAGGCAAAAACCAGGACTTATGCGGACGGCATAGATCAAGATCAGACTGCACAGAACGTGCAATCTGATCTAAGATCTATGCCATCCGCTTGTTTAGTCAAGCCTACAGGATAAAAATCTTTCTGAGAGTCAAAGGATTGTATTTTCAGCCGTCAAAAAAGGTCGAGTTTAAATATTTGGCGCTGAAAGAGTTAATATCACACACAATCAGTTGATTATCTTCTATGATAAATTTGGCTTGCAACATCGGAAAGAGGCATTCGGACATTTGCGTAAAGTGTCGTCTCGGATCAGCCTGCGCAGTCCGCGCAGGCTAATCCGAGACGACATTTTACGACTACATTAGATTTTGTTCTTCATTAGACTTGTGCAAAACAGAAAATTACATAAAAACGGAAAGTGCCGTCTCGGATTAGCCTGAGAGACGACACTCTACGCAAATGTCCGAATGCCCCCTTTCGCGTGTTGTAGGCCAATTATACAAGACTTCTTATTTCCATTAGTGGAACTCTTTAAGTTAAAGGCACGTTAAGATCTACATCCGGGACCACGTGTAAACAAAAACCAATGGCAACAGAAAAGAAACACTATCAAATGCAACTATCTTTACACACGAAGGCATATTAATTTAGTGTATTACCGTGTCTAATAAGTATATTCAGGCTTTCATTTCTCATCTGTTATTTGCGTTATGGGTTAGTTAATGTTTTTTATTATATTCTTATCAGTCAATTACTGCGATTTCACAGTGAATAACACCGCTAGTGATGATAAATTTCTTATCATCACTAGTGACGATATCGTTTTAGATTGTTTGCCGGAACTACTTTTTTTCTATATTGCTCATAATGAACCATTCTTGGTAATTATCAGAATGAAAAAGTGAATTTGGGATATAATAAATAGGATAATCAACTGGTTGTGTGTGGTATTAAAACTCTGTCACTCGAATGGAGTGTGATGCGGTTAAAAAACTCGTCTTTCGGACTCGTTTTTTCAACCGCATCACACCCCATTCTAGTGACAGGTCTTTGATATCACACACAACCAGTTGATTATCCTCTTTGTCTACGCAGGAATCGTATGAATATCCCTGGTCTGCGTTACGGGCACCGTATCTGACCTGGTAACATCGCACATGCCTGGCGAGACTTGTTCATTTTCTTACCAAATATGCAAAAGAGTGCTCGAAGAGAGATAACTCTATCGGACCGGCGATGATAAGTAGTTTCACTATTTCCACATTTACTGTAATATCGTGCCTAATGCTCTGTGATAATTTATATATAAATACGTATCGCTAATCGTCAATTAATGGTTTCGTGCCTGTCGCCTTTAATAACAGATCGACTCTGAAGTATTTCCATGTTTGTTAGTAACGTGCAAATCTACAGCTCTATGGATTCCCAAGTTACATTCCCCTTTGACATGAAAAGAATATGGAACAAGGCTAATTATGAAAAGTAAAGGAGAAAAAACCTTATAAGTGATAAGAAAAAAACTTATACCTAATGTCTATACATGTCAAGATTTTTGTTTATCTAGCAGAAGGTAAAGATATAATAAATAGACATTAAAACTGTAAACTTTCTTTTTGGACACCCTGTATTTCTGATCTGGCCCAAGATCGTGCTGTAATTCGGTAATTTCCTGTGGAGTAAGCCCCCCCCCCCCCATAAGACCGAGAAAGTATTATTTACTTTTTCACAAACAAAACAGTTCGTTGGTATAGACCAGAGTTATGACAGTGTTGTATTCTAATCACTTTGAGAGAATATCACGTTCAGTGAATTATTAAAAAAAAAGACAAAAATCCTTTTTCAAATTAACGTTTTGTTAATCTTTAATCTTCTGATTCCATATATATCCTTCCGCCTTAGCGTAGTCATTTATTTACTTTGGAAGTGGCACAACAAACCAACAAAACTCATAAACTTGAATTTAATAGGATTTATAAAGATTTTGAAAGAACACTCGATTAAATCACTGTCTGAAAAAGACCTGATGCGTTTGAAAAGGCGAAGTTATAACATGGTACAAGATTCTATGTAGTACCGTATTTGTAGTTATCAAATCGGTAAATTTCACTGATCGAAGTCATGAAATATCAAATCATAAGCCACCATTTTTTCCCGACAAATTACCGAAAAGCATGTATTAATACTAAACATACTTTCCTTTGCTCGCATAAGGATACTGGAAGGTTACTTATAGCACAGAAGTGCACTTTATGCGCTGAAATAACGGGGCGGTAATTTTGCAATGGAAACTCGGCTTATTATTGTGAGACAGAATATGACGTCATCGTAGCTAATTTGAATACGACCCCCACATAAACCACGCCTGTAAATGATCATGTGACCTTCCGTTAAGGTCTACGACCCCTAACTCATCGGTAAATATCGTGTAACTTCGACGTTTTCGTTAAGGCTATTCGGCCAGTCTCGGCAGCTTCCGTCTTTTAATATGAGAGTTAGGGGCTGTAGACTCACTCACTCATCGGTAAATATATATATGTTTTATTTATGGAGGATTTAGTAATAACTGACATAGTCTAGACAGACATTTTTTTTAAAGTATGTTTTAGTGATGAAATTGAGCCATGCTTGTTAAAAGGGGGTTTTATGCATTGGAAAAACGTATCAACACAGGTCAGCCTTCGCAGTCTGCGCAGTTCGACCTGAGTCAACACTTTTTGCTATCGGTCAGCTTTTGCATATCAAAGGACCAATCTATCTCATGTTTCAGTTGCATGATAGATATCTCCCTTGAAAAAAAATCGCATATTGGAAGGAAAATAAACGTCGGCATGAGTATTCTTGACCACTACAACAACATTTTTCACAAGTAGATTTGTTCCAATTGACGATAGCAATTAAGTTGATTATCCGAATTATTCACTAAGGGAAATCTAAATATACAACTTTCCTTATGAAAACATATTGACAAAAGAAGAAATTTTCAGTAACGAGCAAATTGAGTGTTTTCACTCTTATCCATCTATTAGGTCTTTCGTCTTGGTGAATTATCCATATTTTTCCTGCATATTTTTAATGTCGTCTGCTAAAGATTTGTCTCTGGCCAGGCAATGAATGAAAAAAAAAAACTGAATTTTCGTGATCTTACAATTACTGTTCTCCTTTTCTGTTAACAGAGCCTTGTCAAGTTTGATAGAAGTTTTCAGCCAATGTTAGACGGCGTTCTTGCCAACCGGGCCAAATGGGAATATTTGGACGCAGAACGTTTAAGCAAGCAGGTTTCACGGGAATCTTGCGTGTGATTATTTACAACTTGGATACAGACGATTTCGTTTCTCTCCATTACAGTATGGAAATGAAAGTATATTGACAAATGACCATCTGGGATTTGGATAAGGCTAGCCTAGCATAGCTTGATGTTACTGGTTTATTCACTCTCTGACAGACGACCGAATTTAAGTCCATATTGAGAGCATTTTGCAGTTGACAATTTATATGAGGCTTAAATGACCGTATTTGCTCTCGAATATGTTGAAAACATTGCAGGAAAAGGAGAAAATGCTGGTTACCCAGCATTTTCTCCATTTCCTACAATGTTTTCAAAAGCCCTTTTCTTCGAGGTAGTTAAATATCGGGATTGTTTGGTAAGGGGTTAAGAATGATTTTGACTGTAACGACAAGAACATAAGTATTTGATGTGTTTCTGAAAGATTGTGTCATTAATTATTTGTTACTTTTGTTTGTATATATTTTCATTTCTTCGATAAACTACGGACGCCTATCGGCGCCTTCAAGTTTTCTTACGAATAAACACATTTCTTATGCCTACAGTATGCTCCCCATATAACTTAAAATTTAGAGATATTATTTTCTACATTGATCAAACTATTTCTATCATGCATAAGCTAATTAGCGTATCACCGACGAACAAAATATTCACTTCGTAATACTTCTTATTTCCATTAGTTGAACTCTTCAAGTTAAAGGCACGTTTAGAACTACATCCAGGACCACGCGTAAAAAAAATTCAATGGCATCATACGAATATGAAGTCAAATAGACTGCAGCCATCTATCCTAACAGGGGCACATTTTCATTGCGATTCAGTGTCTTATAAGTATATTAAGGGTTTCATTTTTTATTTTCCCTTCCCATTATACATATAGGTTAGTTTATGATGTGTCTACGCTATTGGCACCATTATGGATTACGATAATATGGCGGTGTCTCGCGAGACTTGTTCATTTCTTTTCATATTTGCACAAGTGTGCTCAAAAAGAGATATGTCTATCGGACGGCGATAGAAAGTATTTGGCGCTAGATTTACCTTCGTAGTTTGGGTTGCTTTTCTTTTCACCATAAATGGCTTTCAACACGCGAAAAGGGGCATTCGGACATTTGCGTAAAATGTCGTCTCAGATCAGCCTGCGCAGTCCGCGCAGGCTAATCCGAGACGGCACTTTACGACTGAATTAGATTTTCTTCAACAGTAGACTTGCGCAAAACAGAAAATTACATAAAAACGGAAAGTGTCGTTTCGGATTAGCCTGCGCGGACTGCGCATGCTGATCCGAGACAACACTTTACGCAACTGTCCGAAAGCCCCTTTTCGCGTGTTACAGACCAAATGGAAACCAGTTTTATGTAGCATAACGTTTCAAAGACTTTAATTGGGCAAAAGCGGTGTAATTTCATCCATTGATCAAAATACTGATATCCGTCATAATTATGTCAGTGGACATATAACTGGCGTAATGAATTATAAAATTTACAGTAGCGCGCAATTGTTGCGATATTATCATGGATTGATTAAATTACAAAGTATATAATATCTGTAGTACAAGTCTAACCTGTCCCATGTTGTGACTTATAACTAATCTGGTACATTTCTCATCTCACATAAACCGTTAATTAGACTCTGATCGGAAATCGATTAAAGTGAAACCAGCTAAATGTTCACCATATCGCAGCTTTGAGTTATCGCGACGATCTCGCGCTTTGACAATTTTCAATAAATTTAGTATTTTTGCGTGCTATTTTGCAAGGCAAATGCAACATATTTTGACTTCTGTGGGTAAAATAACAGCCTCAAAAATGAAACGTTTAACTTAGTCTCAAGTGTAAATCTTTCTATGCCATACATAGTGTTTTAACTGCAGCCCTTTCGACGGTTTAAAATACAATTCACTGAAACTCAACATGATTTATCCTAAATAGGCCTGACTTACTTACCAAGGGGACAGTATGGATCCAAGATAAGACTGCACTTTCTGTGCAGTCTGATCTCGATCTGTGTCGTTCAAAAAGCCCCGTTTTCGCCTAAGGTGTTGAAAGGTTTAACAATTTGTTCATGTCGAAAACGGGATGGCAGTTATAAGTTTTAGTGAAAAGTAGACTGTCGAAAACGTGATGGCAGCAATAAGATTTCGTAGCAACTAGTCCGTGTCCAAACCGTGATGGCTGTAATAAGTTTGCGTAACAAATAGACTACATCGAAAACGTAATAGCTGTAGTAAGTTTCGTCAATAAGAAGTTTATGTCGAAAACGTTATGGCTGTTTTCAGTTTCCGTAACGAATAACAATGTCGAAAACGTGATTTCCATAGCAATAAATATACTATTTCAAAAACTTTATGGCTGTAGAAGATTCCATAACAGATATACTACGTCGAAAACGTGAGGGCTGTAGAAGATTCTGTAACAAATAGACTCTGTCGAAAGCGTGAGGGCTGTACATAGTAAGTTTCAGTAACAAATAAACATTGTTGAAAACGTGATGGCTGTGGTAAGTTTCCGTAGTAAATACACTATGTCGAAAACGTGATTGCTGTAGAAGATTCCGTAACAAATAGGCTATGTGGAAAACGTGGGGACTGTGGTAAGTTTTCGTTAAAAAAAAAAAAAAAAGTCGAAAACGTGATGGCTGTGGTAAGTTTCCGTAGCAAATACACTATGTCGAAAACGTGATTGCTGTAGAAGATTCCGTAACAAATAGGCTATGTGGAAAACGTGGGGACTGTGGTAAGTTTTCGTTAAAAAAAAAAAAAGTCGAAAACGTGATGGCTGTGGTAAGTTTCCGTAGCAAATACACTATGTCGAAAACGTGATGGCTGTGTTAAGTTACCATAACAAACACACCCCTTCCGTACCATTTCTTACAGCCCGCTATGTGTTAGTTTTTGATTTTTTTTTTTAAGTTTTATTCAGTGACGATCCAAGATTACACTGCAGCTGTAGACATTCTTGTAGGGACAAAGCGACGGCCTCTTACGTCAAAGGTTCTGGGCTCGGATCTCATTATGGACGGGCGTAACCTATGGGACTATCCACAACACGGCGCGAGTGCTCGTTGACATTTCTAGGAAGCAATTATTGAGAGTGTTTAATATAAGTTGTGGGAATTTATGTATCAATCGATGTAAAAAATAAGTTTAAATAAAATTAGATGCGTCTATATATAGATCCATTTTATCCTGGAGTTACTCTTACCAGTACTTCACATGACTTTTGTTCTCAGGCTACTGGCTGCTTTTCCGCATAAAGATTATTAAAACAATAATTTGTGGTGAGAGGAAAATGAATCATGTCGCAACGACTATCGTCAATCCTTGGAAAATGCTTGGCCAAGCTGGGGTTTTGGACCAGCTACCTTTTTGTTTAAAGCCCTGTACGTTACCGACTGAGACACCGTACTTGGCACATATACATTGAGTATTAGATGTCGCCACTTACCGATATATTGAAATATCCAGATCTACATGTTACATGTATACTTTTGTCTAGTCCGATAGGATGCAATGTTGCAATGAATCTTTAAATGGTAGGCTGGAGAGCCAGACAGACATACGCACGGTCGGACAAACGTTTGGAGAGACAGATAGACAAATAGACGGACAAACAAAGACAATGAGAGGACTTTTTTTGCGTCTTAAAGCGGAAAACTTTTGAAAACACTGTAACTAAACTATAGTTACTCATAACGAGTGATACGTACTTTTGCCAGAGAGCATTTACAGGTATTGATGTACTAAAAGTGTATTCCTGTCGGTTATTCATAGTTTTAAATTTTACTGTGGCGCTTTTAACGCTTAGGTTGCTCAGCGCGACTCACTGACCTTTTGCAGACAGTGTAGATCATGCACAGAACGTGCAGTCTGATCTTGGATCTGCACTGTCTGATTAGGAAACATGTTTTTCCAAAAGTAAGTTGAAATAGATCTAGCAATGTTCTGGTCTTTTACTATCGGCTGGAAAGTTTCATTTAACTTATTTAGCAGGACGAGGGTTCATACTCGTCCGCCGCAAGTTTGTTTCAAGAGGTACTGGGTTAATTTTTTGTTCACTTTAACTTTTTTCCAGACGATAAAATTTTATCCTTGTCCAAATTGAAAATATTTGCAGACGACAAATTGAGTAGTACTCAAAACATAAAATTCGTCTTTCATAGGTTAGAAAACATTGTGGGAAAAGAAGGAAATGCTGTTAACCAGCATTTTCTCCTTTTCCCAAAATGTTTTCTAAAGCTTCTTTTTTTTATTCAGGGTCGTTAAAAGTCGGCATTGTACAGTAGAAGGCTAATTCTTTACCAAGTCAAGTTAAGTCAAGTCAAATTCCTTATTTGGCAAAAAACCAATTTGTGCTGTTTTATTACCTTGTGAAAGGCAGAGCATGAATACAGGTATTACAATATCAGTTCTGAGAAAAGTACATTGTTAAATTAGAAAAAAGAGGATATACTGGTATCATTACAATCATATTAATAAAACATGTAATTTCATCATCATAAGGTTGAGCGCAGATTAAAATAAGCTAAATAAAAGACATGATACTTTCAAATCGATTGTAAAAAAGCAAATTTACCTATTTCTAGGGTATTTTTGGAAAAAAGATATCTCCTTGTCGGACAGTGTAGATCAAGATCAGATTGCACGTTCTGTGCAGTCTGATCTTAATCTAAGCTGTCCGCAAAAGGTCAGTGAGTCGCGCTTAGCAGTCTAAGGGTTAAAATGCATTTAGATGAAAATAATACCATTAAAAGTATGGAAATTATTTGAAGATGACAGTCTCTTATTGTACGGTTGGTCCAAGTGTTAGTCGCTGGCAAAGATATTAATTTCAAACATAGGTTAAAAACTGCCAGGTCACCCTATCTTTGTTTATTTTTTGCCTGATTTTAAAATTCATTTTTCTGCCAGCGACTAACACTTGGACCGGCCACATAATAACAGACTGCAATCTTTACAATATTTTCCATACTTTTAAATGGTCTGGTGTAAATTCAAATGCATTTTAACACCCGCTTTGATTTTTTGAACGCTTTTCGTCCTTTAAGCAGTACAGCGGTTGTACTTGATAACAAGTGGATAAATTATTATTTCGTGGTCCACCTACAGTAATACCTAGTAAATATTCTTGACCTCAGTTGTCGATATAAGGGACAAACTAAAACGAAATGATACTCGTCTTCAACAGCATTCATATTAAATTTGGTACATACCCTTTCAAAACGTGGAACACAACAACCACACAACACAGTTTTGGACTTTTTCAACTTGAAAGAGCATGCAGATGACAAAAACACTGTAGCTAAAATGATGGGGTTTTCGATTAGAAGAAGAAAAAAACCATTATGGTAAAAGGAGAAAATGCTGTTTGCCAGCATTTTCTCCTTTTTCCATAATGTTTTCAAAAGCTTTCTTTCTCAGAGTCATTAAAACTTTGGATTGTGTCGTAAGGTTAATATTTCTACCCTTTGTTTTCTGTTTTATTGTCTATTTAACCATTTCCTTTGAACTCTTTACCATATGATTTACATTTCAGATTTTTACAAAATGAAAGCATTTGCAGACAACATAATAATTGGCCTGCAACACTCGAGAAGGGGCATTCGGACATTTGCGTAAAGTGTCGTCTCCGATCAGACTGCGCAGTCCGCGCAGGATAATCCGAGACGGCACTTTACAACTACATTAGATTTTGTGCTACAGTAGACTCGCGCAAAACAGAAAATTACGTAAAAACGGAAAGTGTCGTTTCGGATTAGCCTGCGCGGACAGCGCAGGCTGATCCGAGACGACGCTTTACGCAAATGTCCGAATGCCCCTTTTCGCGTGTTGCAAGCCATATTATCAACTATAATTCAAATAATGAGATTTGTATTTGAATGGCCACAAAATATTGTGGAAAAGAAAAAAATATATATATTGGTTACCAGCATGTTCTCCTTTTCCAACCATGTTTTATAAGGGCTTTTCTGGCAGAGTCGTTAAACGTCGAGGTTGTGTGGTAAAGGGTTAAACTCTTAAACCGCTTAGTATGACTCAATGTACTTTTCTGGACAGTGTAAATCAAGATCAGACTGCACGAAACGACTGTGTAGTCTGTTTTTGAATGAGCACATTCCGGTACGGAGAAATATTTCAACCAAAACAGTTTGAGCCATGCTCTGTGAAAAGAGGATTCATTGCATCTGCAAAAAATATCAACAGAACAGAACAGAACAGAAGTTTATTACAAGACAAGTACACAGTTGTACATAGTCACAAAAAGTATCATTTATAAACATGAAATAACACGAGATCTAGAGAGTATGACAGACGGTAAAAGGACCTACATTATACAATATATGTGTGTAGCACTTTCAGCAAAGTCAAAAGATATGTTTAATATAATTTAAGTTTTACTTGACAGTGCTACACACATATTTGTCTACTGAACAGTTGGTATACAAAAAATGAAACAAAGCAAACAGACATAAAAAGAAAGAACTTTGGACATGTACGCTTAGGGTGTTTTTTCGAATATCAATGGAATCTTTGATGAATCTCAGCAACAATAATAATGACATGTTACAATTTTTGAGCAAGTATGTCGGGGAGAATGACTTATGCGTGTAGTGCTTTCAACAAAGCTATACAATATATTTCATATAATTCAACTTTTAGATGAAAGCACTACACGTATGAGTTTCCAACAGAACGAAGCGAAAAAACAACATAAGAATTAGACATGTAGGTTTAGGGTGTTTTTACGAATATCTAGGGCATTTTTTATGATTCTCGACAAGTTAAAAAGTTGTTTGCCATCATCGCTATTCATCAGTTGATTAAGTTTAAAAACTGAAGGCCTTACATAGTATTTTTTACTTAAATATTTTTTTCTTAATCTATCATAAGAGGGACAGATACAAATGAAATGAAACACGTCTTCAATATCATTTGTGTTACAGCACTGACAAATGCGTTCATTTCTTGGGATCTTATTTCTACCATAGCGGCCTGTTTGAATTCTTAAGGAATGTGAAGACAGTCTCATTCTCGTTAAGAAAAATCTGGAATTATTTGGAATTAACCCATGTCAGCCTGTGCAGACTGCGAAGCCTGACATGGGTCGAAACCTTTCGCTATTTGTAAACTTTGTGCATGTGCAAGGACCTTACTGCCTTACGATTCAGTCGGTTGCTGGACAAAATGGATTTTATGGATACATAATTATGAGATGACTTACTTGGGTAAAATGCATCTCTGAGATGCTTTAAACTCCTTTTTTGGCAGAGCATGGCTCATTTTTACACACTATCACACTATATTAGTTTCTACTATTGGCTAGATACTTTCATTTAGATTTTTCACCAGTCTAGAGGTCGAATGACTATATGTTTTCTCTTTTATTAACTGTTGCTTCAACATAACATCATGTTCTTTTAGATTTTGTACATGTAATAATCGGCCATTCTAATTTAATATTCATTCGTTAAACTAATATTAGATAAAGTTTAGAACCGAAAGACAAGGTTCTAAGTTTCAATCCTTGTTTTCTTTTATCTGCCTTTTGTTTCGAACAGCAAGACAAATACCTCCATACCCCGCCCCCCCCCCCCCAAAAAAAAAAATGAATAAATAGATAAATAAATAAAATAAAATGATAATAATATGATGTGAAAAGTTGCATAAATGGCATAAATGTAATTACATAAGAATAAAAAAAAGCAAAACACTTTTTTATCGCCCAGCGGTAACCTGCCAAATCCTGCCAAAAGAATTGTTATTACCATTTCTGGCAAAAGAGAAGTAAACGCAGAGTACCATTTATGGAGTAGTTCCCAAAAACTGTGAAGAGTTATCTACCTTGGATGTCCAATAATTCTAAAGCGTTATCCCGTGTTGTGACATGACTTTGTCAGCTTAATTCAGCTAAATGCGCATTATTGTCTAAGAAGTTGTGTCTGTTTAGGCGCCAATCTCTCATGATATTTGTATAAGGCTAAGGAATGCATTAAATCCTATAAACCCATTAATTGCCCGTAAGATCTACTTAACTTAGGTCCAATGCTCGCTGGCTGCGCTCAGTGTCTTGGGAAATCCCTTGCCATATAGAAGTGACATCCAAGACATACGCAATTAGGTGAGCTGTTGCAATGACATTTATACTATGATGCTGTTATTCTGCAGCGTAAAACACCTATATTTTTAAAAAGATTGTTAGAAAGATTTACTACTTTAAAGAATTTGTTGAACACTATTATTTTATTATCACTTTTCATTCTGTTCCTATCAGAAAAGATCTCGATTATTTATCAATGCAATGATTCGAACTCATTGCTTAAACTTTACCGAATTCTCCCGTTTGTTCACCACTCTGTGGGAAAGAGCATTGAAAAACATTATTGCAGAAGAAAACTTTGAGCTGTATTTAATTTGTCGTCTGTTTAAACCTTCATGTGCATGTGTAAAACTTTACCTTCTGGTGAATAGTTAACTGTAACTATGAATAGGAACTAGCATGCTTCTGGAGAAAGTACAATCTAACGGTTACGCTTGCTCATGGAACAACCGAGAGCGCTTTCGTGTGTATTTTTTTTGGAACTATTCTCTATTAAATTTAGATCTAGACTTTACAGGATAGATTACGTGTCAGTTCTAATGCATTTGTATTAACTGTTTCGATATAAATTGTGAAGAAACCACCATTATTCTTATCTCATTAGTATAAAAGAAATACGTTTTTTTCTTTGATAAGGACAGATGTTGACAAATGCCTATCATTTGCATTGCTAAAACCTATTGGTATCTTAATGACACCTGAATTCAATGTTCAATGTTCTTTGTCATAGCACCTAGTGGCTTTGAGAGCAACCTTTGTTCAGTACGTTATCAGAAGTCAAAATTTTAGACTTGGCAGAATTGACTGGGTTTGCAAACAAAAAAATAACAGTAGCTAAAACTATTAGATTTATTTCTGACAGGAGGAAAGCAATGTGGGAAAAGCCGAAAATGCTCCTTTGCTCATATTGTTTTCACTGACCTTCTTCCTCAGGGTCAGTATAACTCGATTGTTTATTAAAGGAATAAATGAATAATCAATACGAACTAAAAGCTAGTATATGATTACAAGAACGCGTGCAAAACCATCAAGATTTTTAAACTTAATCATTGAAAAGCACAGTCGTTCACAGTTCGACCATCGTGCCTATGAGCCCTTTGATTTTTGATCGCTTAATCAGTATGTGCAAGCTTGCAATCAACACCGCAAGTCTTTTTTTTTTTAATAACAAAAAATAATCTTTTGATTGCGAAAGTATTTCATGACTAACCTTTACCGCACATTTCAGAACTTAAGTTGCCATTGTCGCCAGTGTGGATCAAGATCAGACCGTATAATACGTGTGAACCGATCATTAATTTACATTGTCCGCTTTGCTGAGACATTCTGGACAAGAGGAAATCTTGCACTCTTTATGCGAGTCTTTTTTTTAGAGAGAAAATGTTTCTTAGGTGTATTCGGCGCTCTAAGGGTTGAAACGGTAACTTATAATCATTTAGTAATTCATTCAAGCGAGCTGTCGCCGCGATATTTATTAATAGAGGTTCGTAGATAATAAATCAGACATTTTTTGCAGTCACATGCAACATCCGTTCGACCTGTTTTGTAACACGTGACTAGCTTGCAGCTATTGATTTAGTGATAAAAATCAAAGGGCTGACAGGTCCGATGGCCGAAATGTGACAGCATTTTGGACGACAAAACAAATTTTGCTCATGTTATGAAATTAGTCCATCAAATGTTTTTTTTTTTTTAAAGATGAAATTTATGGTTGCCTGCAATTTGTAATTTAGATCTACCCATTTTTTATCCAAAGGTTTTTCCCCAGATTCGTTTAAAAACGGAATTATATCATAGACAATAAAGAGAATCTACATGTACATGTATGTGTGAAAGATTGCGCCTAAGGTAAAGAATAGCCATGCATCATATTTCTTAAGAAATAAATTCTCTGTTACCCAGGGTCCGTTCTCACTCTTCATTTTTTTAATGACATTCATAGTCTAAGTCTCAAGCATTTTCTAAATTTCAAAGTAACACACTTTCTCTTTGGTAAAACCTAGACTAAGAATGCAATTTAGAATGGTTAGAAAATACGAATCCAGACTTCTCTCGCAGCATATTTATCCTTAGAAATCAGACATAATACTTTCTGTCATCAAGAACAACTTCGCCGTAGATACGATTTTAATCATAAAAAAAACATACAGTATCTTTTCTCAGAGGCGACTCTATCTGTCATCAAGAATATTCGTGTCTAACAGAAATAAACATGCTCATCAGTAAGATCACTTGTACACGACAATTGTCATTACTTTCTTCATAAGCAGTCAAAATTCAAAGTCAAAGCAGAGATCTCACTGATCTCACTGATTTCGTTTGTAATGATGATACCTGCTGATTAAAATTACAATGCTACTGCTGCTACAGCTGCTACTGCTGCTATCGATTATAATGAGAAGGAGAAATAGCGAAGACAATGATGGTATAAGCATCATAGATTGATTTTGTTTAGACCTCCCTCCCCCCCTTCGAGAGTTCCTTTAATAGTAAATTATAGAGAATAGTAGATACTTTCGTATCTTATTTGTAGCTCATGTCGGTCTGCATCAAAAGCAAGCGAAGGCACGTGTTTGATTTAATTTTAGATAAAAGTGCAAATCATTGTTAATTGATGTATGACATGTTGCCTGGCTCAAAGTCATATGTGAATAGACTTAAATTTTGAAATACACTCCTTCTTCGTGTGTCTTTTTCATAGTGCAGCGCAAACTTTGCCGTAGTTTGGTTGATTAAAGAAGGTAGGTGGCAAACACGTGTATTAAACATTTGTTTAACATTCAAGCGCACTTTACCGAATATTTCTAATTTTTGACGACTCTGAGGAAGAGTGCTTTTGAAAACATTAAGGGATAAGGAAAAATGCTGCTTATCGGCTTTTTCTGCCTATTCCCTAATGGTTTGAGCCACATTTAATTTTTAGTAAACAATTACTCAGATAACCGAACTTTTCTGGGTTCATAAAGCTGTCAAAATTGTAAAAAAAAAATGAGCCATTATATAAAGTAAGTTAGACCATTTGTCACCATGATTTGAAATGTTTCAAAATTCGTTACACAGTGATTATTCGCACCAATTTCCTAGTTCTACTTTTATGGACGACAAAACGTCGTCTGTAATTTGCAGGGGAGAAATAAAACCAAACATTTTTTGTGATTTCTAGGTCAAAGCAGAGAACAGAGGTATCTGTCCTCCCGCCCCCAACTCCACTCTTTGAAATCTGCGGGAAAGAGTGTACCGAGGACCAAAATTATAATGGGCCAGGAATATGTTGCTCGTATGGTTGCACACATGATTTTACGAATTCAGTCATTATCCATTTGGTATAAACATTGATTTCATGAGCCAAAACGAGGTAGACAATACATATTCAAATAAAACAAACTAACTCTGTTTAATTCCTAGGTGAAGGTAGTGAGAACCGATGCCTCTGCCCACCCCTTCCACCTATTGAAATCTGCGGAGAAGAGTGCACCAAGTATAATTACAGTGACGGGCCCAGAATATGCTGTTCGTATGTTAAAACGAATCCCGTTGTTATCGAGACGACACTTGGTATATGAGTATTTATCTCTTGAACCAGTCTGAGGTGAACAATACACAATTCTTTTATGTCATCTTTAAAAACGTCATTTCGGTGATATTTTTAAAAGGGAATGACCTTATAGATCTCACATTCGCAAGTCATTCGTCAGACTGAAATCCCATAATGTCGAATCTCTCCTCTGTTTCAAGGAAAGTAGGTCCTCAAAATTAATTAACAGACTTGTCTATGTCATTCGATATGTGAACGTTAAATATGGGGGTTGATAAAGTGTAGAAGCCAATTACTAAAAAAAAACCTTCTTTGTTAACTGTAATAGATTTGCTCCAGATTAAAAATTGCCCTCGTTTTGCACCTCTTAAATGAGATAGTGTGAAAAGGCTACATGGCCGATAAAAAACAATTTCCATTTACACAGTTGTTTCCCCTGAATAGTTGTTTACCCATTGAGAACTATTTTCGTGAAATGAAAACCGACAAGATCGCGACACCGAAATATGTCCACTGCCCGGTCGTATTTACCACCCATAATCGTTTGCGAAACATATTGCGTCTAGAAAACGTCATTACTCGGGTTCCATTTTCAACATCAAACGCATATTTTGATGGAAAGGTAAACAGAAACTACACAATGATGTTGAACTTCCATTGTAAGTATGAAAATGTCTTTATAATTTCCACTGCTGCTCTTCAAAGTCCTTCTGAAATCTTCATAAAATGCTTTAATGTTAAACCCACTTGCTAGCACATTCCTAAGGTCAACTTTGAGTACTTTTAGTGCTTTGATTTCAGTTGCGAACGTTTTTGATAGTCTAAGTGTGAATTACACAATAGTGTCAAATATGAGCTTTCAGGGACAGCAAGTATAAATTACATGATTATCACAAACTGTATATGCCATGCTCTGACAAAGGGGTTTAAGGCATTTCCATGATGCATTGTACCAAACAAGTCATCACATAGTTTTGGATCGATAAAATCCAGTCAGTCTAAAAATCGATGGTATCTGGAGGTAGCATGGTCCTTTGCAAGTAGAAAATTGACCAATAGCAGGCGGACCTGGGTCGATACTATTTTCAACTGCATAAATCCCCTTTTCACAGCGCATGGCACAAATTACACACCTTCGTGTACAGCTTTTATGGTAAAAGATGTCCGTAGGGTGCAACTCTTCCCTTTTGCTATATTTGTATTAAACCTCAGTTCACGTAAATCCTCCTCATTTTACAAGGAAAAATAAAGCTGCAGCTTTGTTTTAGGAAGCTATGAATTAAAAGGAATACATGCATTTGAAACAAAGGCATGCTGAAATATCGAAACGTCTTTTTTCGTAAGGTGGCTGCTCGTCGATCAACTGCGAAAAGCCAGTGTGTGAAAGCACCTTTGTTCCAGAGGGAAAATGTTGTGAGGTGTGTCGACCAGGTAAGCTACAACAAAGACAACTAAATGATTCATTCACCCAGTGGTTTGCTCTTCAAACATGGGGCTATGACATAACTAGATTTAGAAGTTTTGTGGTACATAAATACAATACAATATTTGTATGTTAGTCTATTTGTTTGTTGGACTATTTGTTTGTTTATTTGGTTTTTTTCTGTCTGTCTGTCCTTCCGTCTACCTGCCTGCCTGCCTGCCTGTCTGTCTGTCTGTTGGTTGGTTGGTTGGTTGGTCGGTTTCATTAGAATACAACACCACTTTCAATGATATTTTGTTCATATTTGTCCGAATTTTAACGAACCTGAAAGAAATACTCATGAAAAAACTGTAGGAAAAGAAGTGAATGCTTGAAACCAGCATTTTCTTCTATACCTACACTGTTTTTCATGCTTTAAAGGCGTTTGCGATAGTTTCTTATACGCAAATTCCTGCGCATACTATTTTTAACGTTTATATTGATTTTTGCGAAAATAAAAAATAAAAATTACATATAAGTCATTCTAAAGGGAAGTTCACTACATCTAGGACACAAAGGAGACTAAAGCACATTGACACTGTTATTAAACGTCGTTCAAATTCAGTAGAAAGTGAGAAAGTTACGAGGTTGCCTACTTGCACTATTTCGGATACGAACATTTTAGATACTTTCGATACGTGTAGTTGTGGAAGATCGATCGACTGATTGTCGAATTTCATCGCATCGGAGTAAATATTAGCATGTGTGAATATGATAAGATGTATTCATGGAATTAGACAGATATCCTTTTCAATTTGGATATAATGCTGCTGTTTGGCCATGATTTTGACTGCAAATTCAGTCTTTTTAAGTTCAATTTCCATATCTTTTTTATTTTTATTTATTATTATTTTTTTTTTCATAGAAAGTTTCTCATACGAGATTGTCCTAATGATATAAGTTTCACAGAAATTTAATTTACAGTTTTCTTAAAATTTTGTCAAGAACAACAATTTTTTCCCACTTTGGACTAGGCCTATTTTACTGCATTATTAGACAAAATTGCTATATGGTTCATTGAATTGGATTCCTTTTTATTCTTATAACATTTGCTCACTTAAGAAAAAGGTCAAAGCTCATGAAACAGTTGTTTGGGATGATTTAAGTCAACCATAGGTGCAATAATTTTTCTGCTTAAAATGCATGGGCTCCTTAGCATCTTAAGATCCAAATATTAACCCTACTGAACGGCGAATCATGCCTTTTATTGGTTTTTACGCCCTTATACATATTACAGTATTTAAAAAAAAAAAGATACGAAAAAAAATATCTAATTTCAGAAAAAAAAAAACAATTGTCTTTAAACGAGAAATTCCATCTGTTTAGTCACCTTCGTTTTTTCGCCTGTATTGTTTTTAATGGGATTGGTCCAATATTTTGTTAAGGATTGAACTAGACCTACTGTCTGCCACAAGAATGGACATAAGTTTTTCTTTTTTGTTAATAGATTGTTCAGATGTTCAATGTGTCGAGCCACCATGTGAAGAGAGGAACCGCTTTACACCCGAAGGGGAATGCTGCCAAAGTTGCAAACAAGGTAAAGAAACACGTAGTTTATACTAAAACATTCCAATCCTTATGATCGTAACCAGATTTGACAGTTTAGATCAAGATCAGATTGTGTAAGAGTATAATAAGACCCTAGATATATTCTCCGTTGTAAGTAATAATATTGTGAAAATAACTGTATGAAAAAAGGGTTTTTATTGCAAGAGAGAGTTATCAATAATGTGTATAAACATGTGTTGTCTATGAAGATGACTGTACACATCTGAGACAAAAGAACTTGTTCGTCACAAGCAATTTCTCATTTTGCCAGAATGTTTTCGTAAGCTGTCCACAAGACGAAATAATTGCGGGACATTCCTGTATATCAGATTATCTCCCATGCCAGATAAAGACTAAAGGTAACCAAATAATAGATTGGTCCCATTATTTCCCGCTAGGTGGCATTCTACAAATACACATCTGTCTAATATGGGCATTCTGGGTACAGAACCTGACTACTTTTGAAAACGTTAACCGTTACTTTGAATTTCAAAATGAAATAAACATTTACTCAATAACACGCTACCTGGTGCGATTCATTCAGCTATGATCGGCTAGCATGTAACCTGTGCATCGGCCAGTTGTTTAAACAGCCCCTACATGTTTGGGTAATAGGCTAATAGTTTCCGTATAAGCCCTACTTTTCCCAAGTATACGGGGATGGGTGATGCATCATAGCAGACAGGTCGAATCTTCGAAGAATATGACATGAGCAGACAACGAGATTGGTCCTTTAAGCTGAATTCTTTTATTTTTATCCTTGATTCCCTTGGAGATGTTGCGATAAATATAATTTGATTTATAGTTATATATGAGGTCCCAATTTAATTTTAAAGCGAATTATGCCCTCAATCATCAGAGAAATGCTATTATACAGATTTGTAAAATAGTCTAACCTGGTTTGGCTGAGATATTATCCCTAGAAGAAATTTGTGTAGTGCAAGAAATTCAAGGATAAAGACCAAGTAATCCGCTTATCAGGACCAATGTAGTACTGAAGAGGAGTTAAAGGAAATAACTGAAGAATGGCCCTCGTTGAGTACAACGTGTCAATGTTGTAATAAACTGATGATTTCTATGAGATAATTCATTACACCATGCAGGCTCTCTGTTGTGGGTTAGGCTCATTTGTTCTTTTTTCGCGCTCAATTCAGCTGAGCATGAAGTTAATCTATATAAATATAATTCGATGTGACTAATGGAGTAGATTCCTTCCTTCTTCTGCTAAAACTAATGTTTTACCCCCTTTCTTTTTCTCTGGAGCATTAATGAATTTTAAAAGTTGAAGCATGACCCAGTGCCATGGTTTCCTATGTTAGCGGTTATCCTGGGCCAACTAAATAATTATACTTTACTGTCTCCTACAAAATCTGTTTTTCTGGCGCCCTGGGAACAGGTCGTCTAACGCATATCTGTAAAGCATTATACCTAGGAAGTCCTAGTACAAACTTCACCCATTTTGTCAAAAATCCCGCTGAATCACGAGGTAGAACCGTCCTTTGAAGTGCAGAAGATTTACCGATAGCAAAACGTTTCGAGTCAGATCAGCCTGCGCAGACTGCAGGGACTGCGCAGGCTGACATTGGTTGATACTTTTGGCTGATGTATTAACCCTTGTCCTGCTAAACAACTAAAATGAAATTTTCAATTCGATAGTAAAAACCCCAGATATTATTATTTCAAAGTTATATTTTGGGGAATGATATCTCCTTATCGGACAGTGTAGATCCAAGATCAGACTGCACGTTCTGTGCAGTCTGATCTTGATCTACACTGTCCGCAAAAGGTCAGTGAGTCGCGTTTAGCTGCCTTTTTTACAGACCATGGCTCACATGTTTCTGTTTATAGATTGTTCATATGTCGATTGCACCGAGCCGCCATGTAAAAGGAAGAAGCGTTTTATACCTCAGGGAGAATGCTGTCAAACGTGCAAAGAAGGTAAGGAAAGGATTATTTACTGATACAAAACTAACTGGCTTGCATCACGCCAAAAGTGGCATTCGGACATTTGCGTAAAGCGTCGTCTCGGATCAGCCTGCGCAGTCCGCGCAGGCTTATTCGAGACGGCACTGTACGACCACATTATTAGTTGTACGGTCAAGTGGTAGGGGACTTGGAAACTTGTTCACGGCTGTGGTGAATCATGTCGTCCCGAGCCGATGGCGAGGTGGCGACATGATTCACCACAGCCGTGAACAAGTTTCCAAGTCCCCTGCCACCTGACCGTACAACGAATTTATTATACTGCAAAGTTTTACCATTCCAACTTGTGTTAAGCGAAATTTACCTGGTTTTTTTTTTTTTGTTTCAAATTTGAGTACGCTGACGAAGTAGAATTTCCTTTCTGAGTGACCCAGTTCAATGAAAACTGACGTCACTGGGAACTGACGTCACTGAAACCTTGGAAAAACGTGCCGTTTGGTGCATAATCTTGATGTTAATCTTGATCGACGCCGCCATCTTGGATGTTGTGTTGAAAGTGTAGTCATGTATACGGGGCTCCCGAAAGGGAAACTGCTTTTAGTTGGTTTTGCCAGTGTATATATGTTACAGTAAATCTGTGAAACTAGGAATTTCATGAAATTCCTAAAAAAGTCAGGAAATTCGGGAAATGACTGTTTCACTTAGGAATTTATCGAAATGCCTGATTTTTTCAGGAATTTCGTGAAATGACTAGAAAATACCTTCAGTGATTTCATGAAATTCCTGAAATGACTTCATCTTTATTATTTTATTGATTGGCAGTATGATATTGATAAGTCCCAATATTTCTGTATCGTTCAGATAATTTTGGATGACTGAAATACTTTTAACTCTGTACTAGACAACTAATTTTTAGATTCAAACGCTATTTATACACCATGTATAACAATAAAAAATTGTAAAGTTTTTGTCAAATAAATGATGTTCTGTTCTGTTCTGTTCCGCTAAGATTTGTCAAAGAAAGAATAGAACATATTCTTAGAAAAGGAGAAAATACTGGTTACAAACTTTTTTTCCTTTCCCACATCTTTTTCAACAGTTTCTTTCTAAAATGTGACTTGTTTATTCTTATATTTATTCATGAAATTTTACCTATTTGACAAACTACATGAAAAATGAACTCGACAAGATATGACATAAACTAGAGGCCCTTCAGGGTCTAAATCGTTCTATTGACCGTGAATTTGCTTATTTTCTGGCATAAATCATTCATTCATGATGCAAAAAGGGAAAAGACAAACACACCAAAAAAGGGGAAGGGTTTGTTGCAAATGGGCTCGAACCCACTAAAATAGCATAGTAAGTAGGCATGGTGAACTGAACAAATAGTCAAGTAATTGAAATAAACACACACAAAAAAAGGGAGAATTTGTTGCAACTGGGCTTGAACCCACTAAAATAGCATAGTACGAAGGCATGGTGAGCTGAACAAATGGTGAAGTAATTGAAATAAAGTTTGTCAAAACCAATACTTTCGAATGCAGCAAAATTTGATTAGGTTTAAGAACTCACTGTATAAAACAATCCCTGCAAGCTTCAAAGAAATGTGACCATAATATGGACTATGTTGAGTAAACACGACTAAATCATCAAATGGCTGCTTTTCGTAAACTGACTGCAGAGTTTTCTTATTTTGACAGGGTTCAGTTCCTTGATGATTCACATAAACTGTGCAAGTTTCAAAAGAACTGAATCAAAAGGCTGACTTGCATGTTATCGCGTTAACAAGAAATGTATATCTTCAAATTTAAAAGGCTACTTTTTGCTTACTTATTGTCAGTCTTTTTTTTTTTTTTTCCTTCTTATTTTAAATCAATAGGCTTTAAGCTATTAATGATATAAAGAAACTGTGTAAGTTTCTCGAAAATTCAATCACAAATGCAGACTTTATTACGTAAACAAGAAAAAGACTAACAAACCGACGGAAAGACGGACGACAGAAACCACGCGGTGACAAAAGCTCTTCTGGCTTTCAGCCAGTAGAGCTAAGAATGAATATTGAGAAAATATTTCATTCTTTTACAATGTTTTAACAGTTTTAATTGCTATCAAACATATCTCTCATTTTCATACTTTCAAATACTGAGACAAAATATGAAATTACTCATTCAGTCCAAACTCACTTTTTCTCTAAGTGTAGGAAAGGGTTAAGCATTAAAATAAGTTAATGATTCTAAAACCTTTTACATGTATATTGAATACTTTAAGTACAGTTTTGATTTACCATTTCCCAAGTACATGTCAGTTGAACAAACTCAGAAAGCATATTAATTAAACTGGTATGTAGGAGTGAATATCACTTCAGAGTTATCAAATGTCAAATTCTTAGTTTTTGTTTTTACAACTCAGATTATTATGACGTATACTATTGCAAAGCTGCTGCACCTGGAAACAAATCAATCTATTTGTATCAACTTATGTATTTTTGATATCTTTAAATTACAAATTGATGCATGTCAGATTTTTTTTTTACAATAAAATGCAATTAGTTCAAAATTTTTAAGCAAGTTAATAAGTATGTGTTTAATTAATGAAAAAATAGCAAGTTATAAAGAGTTAGTTATTAAGTATCACTCAACTGTTTAAAGGACACATTATTTCACACATTTCCTGAATCAATAAAATGCAATATGAACTCAGATTTTTTTAAGCAAGTCTATAAGCATGTGAAAAAATAGCAAGTTATAAAGAGTTAGTTATTAAGTATTGATCACTCAACTGTTTAAAGGACACATCATTTCACACATTTCAATATGAACTCAGACTTTTTCAAGCAAGTCAATAAGCATGTGAAAAAATAGCAAGGTATAATGAATTAGTTATTAAGTATCACACAACTGTTTAAAGGACACATTTTACTCATTTCCAGAATCAATAAAATGCAATATGAACTCAGATTTTTTAAAGCAAGTCAATAAGCATGTGATTAATTAATGAAATTAAAACAAGTTATAAAGAGTTGGTAATTAAGTAGCACATAGGCTGTTTAAAAGACACATCATTTCACACATTTCCTGAATCAACATTACCATTTATTCACCCAGTGATATATACATCAAACATGGGGATATGACAAAAATATATATGAAAAGGCCTGTAGTAAATCTGTGTAAAATTGTCTCACGATTTTCAGTCATTTCACGAAATTCCTAAAAAAATTAGGCATTTCGCGAAATCCCTAAGTGAAACAGCCATTTCACGAATTTCCTGATTTTTTTAGGAATTTCATGAAATTCCTAGTTTCACAGATTTACTGTAACATATATATATATGTTCGGGGCATACTATCCAATCAGATCACGAGAAGTTTCTTTGCATTATAATAATACATTTTGTTCTTCCGTAGACTTGCGCAAAACAGAAAATTACATAAAAACGGAAAGTGTCGTTTTAGATTAGCCTGCGCGGACTGCACAGGCTGATCTGAGACGAAACTTTACGCAAATGTCCGAATGCCCCTTTTCACGTGTTGCAGGCTATTATTCTTAGGATCATAAAGACAATTTTTTTGGTTTTGTTGCTGACAGTGTAGATAAAGATCTGACTAGTATTCGAACGTATTCTAATCTTGGATTTATAGATCTACTACCCTGATATTATCTGTTGCCAAAAGTATCTCATTGAAAACAAGGAAAACAAGAACTCTTAGGGAGAGTTTCTTGTGGAAGACAAGAGAAATATGCTTATCACAGCAATTTTCGTTATCGTAACGATTTTAATTTGGTCAGCTAAACGAAGGGATTTTTATCACATTTAAACTACTTGTTTTTCCGTGTAATGCAGCGACTACGAATTTTTCTAACTCTCACACATATCAGAAAAGATCTCGTGATGTCATCGGATCATTAAATGGCGCCATTTATCAAAGCAAAGCAACGCATTTACACTCCTGTCAGAGCATTGAGTAGGTGTTATTATTTCATGCTTTCCAGTAGGTTATCGAGAAATATCGGTGAAATATTTTTCGTTATTTCATGGTTACGGCTAGTGAAAATACCGATTTTTATATTCTAATTCTTCAATTGAAGGCGGAAACAGTTGTTCCCGCGCACTAGTTACCTACGTAAAATGCCCCTGCCTCACAACCAGATAGAAATATGACGTAATTTACCTTACATTTCTCGCGCTTGACGTAATATTGTAATGCGTTGCTATGCGGAGAGGCTACGCCACGGGGAATAACCGAAAAGAACTGTACTGGATTTTAATTAAGTCCCCCCCCAAAAGGGTTAAAAGCATGAAATAAATAGAATATTTGTTTTTTTGGTGAAAGATTCAAATTTATTTCATCTCGTGAACATCATCGGTGATATTTTCACTAGTCGCTGCGACACTTGTGAAAATATTACCAATGATGTTCACTCGATGAAATAAATTTCGATCTTTCACCGTAAAAAACAAATATCCTCTATTTCATTAATATGTATGTACACGTCGGTTTCGCATAAAGCGTCCGTATTCACCAACCATTCCTAAGAATATCCTTTGTGTAATTCTCAAGACTTTCCTGGAATTAAATAGAACCACATATCTGATGAAAAGAATCTGACATTCTGGGCTCTTGAAATAATATCTACTAAAGTCTATCATGGGCTCGTATTACAGGTATACAGACTGAGGCATTAGATATTTCAAAACAACTGCCTCAGCTTCAACTTTGTCAACTAATACACTTACAAAAGCTCTACTACTTTTTGCGTTCATTAAAGGGAGGTAACTGTACTAGTGATAACTGCGTGATATTGCAACGGTAATGAATAAGTCTGCAAAACTTTTCTGTTATAGATTGCACTAATGTCACTTGTCCTATCCCGTACTGCAACAATACGTATGTTCCTGAGGTACTTTGTTGCGAACAATGCCGAGAAGGTAAGTTGATTTAATTTTGTAAAATTTGCTGCCATTTGTTGATTGTCACTTAGTTCAATTTTTTGGTTATCTCCTGAAATTTAATAAATACCAGCGAGCTGCCCAACAACCACTGTGTTTTTGCAAAAACTAAATTGGGAGCTCCAAGAGTTAACCCTTAACCTGTTAAATAAGTAAAGAGAAACTGTTGAAGCCGATCGTTAAAACCCAAATATTGCTATCTCAAAGTCATTTTTGGGGAAAATGTCTCCTTATCGGACAAAATAGATCCAAGATCAGACTGCACGTTAAGTAAGCTGCCAATTGCTTGCTGTCAAGTTCGTAGAATTCTTTGTTCACATACATTTCGAATGGCGGCTAGCTCTATATATACAGTATATACATACCATTTGCAAACAAGCGATCTACTAAATTCTTCTATCGGTTCATGCATTTTAAAGTTACCAGCTGGTTGCCAAATTGCATATTTAATCTCTTTTTACTCATAAAATCAATTTTTCAGATAGATACGAATGGACAATTTACAATTTGAATAAGCATTTTTTTTTGCCTAAAGTGAAACTACAATTGGCGTGAAGTTACAGTTGATATTTGAAAATTCGATTTTTTATTCCTAATCAGTATTAAAATTGAGCAGCGTGCTGAGAAACAAAAATCGGTAGCTACGGGTGGAGTAAGCCGCGGGATGTAATTTACTGACTGTTTTAGCAGAGCTCTGTCAATCAAGAATTATGAATAACTTAAAGAAGCTATTCATTGATAAAAAAAATTGTCTTTTTCATGTATAAATCTGATATTTTGTAAGAAAATCAGACCATAAGAGTCTTCATATCGGAAAGTCTTTGCCTTTTTTTACGTACTGGTCATACTTGTGTCCTCAACTCGTTACTAGATAACACGAATTTATACACCTCGAAAATGAACGATAGTAAATTTGATGTGTCTCAGCTGATAGAAGTCGTCTCTGAAATGGTAGAAAACATTATCGGTAAGGGAGAAAATAGTGGTTACCTACATCTTCTCTTTCCAACAATGTTTCGAAATGCCGTCTGCCTCTGGTTCATTTAAACACCGAAACCGTTTTGAAGCCAAATAAACTTCCTATGAATTTGACTTTTTTTCGACGGCTTAACAAACAGCTCTACATTTACTGAAGTTACGAATAGCGGACGGTGTAGATTAAAGATCAGACTGCACGTTTTATACCTTACGCAAAAGTAATGTTATTTGGCCTAGGCGATGGAAGTCTAAATTGCTACTCTTTTTTAAGATTGCTCAAAAGCAAGGTGTCCAGAACTGAAGTGCAAGGTTACATACACACCAAGGGGCAAATGCTGCAAAAAATGTCGAAAAGGTAGGTCTAGGAGATTAAAACAAAAAAAGTGATGATAATGAGGACGAGGAGGAGGATGACGAAGACGATGATTATGCTGCTGATGATGATAATGATGGTAATGATGCTGATGCTGATGATGATTACCTGTACCTTTTTTTAAGTTTAAAAAAAAGATGATAAGATTGCACGTGCTAATCTTTGTCTATTCTGTTCTCATGATAAGTAGCATATTGATTGATCAGGATTTTTACCCTTACTTGAATGTCTGTCTGTCTGTCTGTCTGTCTGTCTGTCTCTCTCTCTCTCTCTCTCGGGGTGGTAAGGGTAAAGCATCGGTTGTTAGCATTTTCTTCAATCCAACGTTGCTAGTAGAAATCGTTTTTCTCAGGGTCTCAAAGTTCGGTCAAAGGTTATCAGTAGTATAGGGTGTCTCTTTGGACGTCTGACAGGGCCTGGTCAGACGTCCAAAGAGACGTCCCTGAGAGCCCTACGTTGCCTACCCTACAGAGAATTTGACCCAGTTTGCCTACCCTGAAAGAATTTACATTTTTTTAAACACCCCATTCTGCCTACCCTGAGGGGAATTTATCTGCAAATAAAGGCTAAGTGCCAGACAAAATGCCACATTTTTGACGGCTCTATAAGGATCTGCCAGGTCTGATCACTGAGTTGGACTTAGTTTTTTTCACCCTATGGATGATTTTTCTCTCTCTAAAAGCCTGATCACTGAGTTGAACTTAGCTTTTTTTCATCCTATGAATGATTTTTTTCTCTCTAAATGCCTGACCATTGAGTTGGACTTAGACTTTTTTTCTGCATCTATGAATGATTTTTCTTTCTAAAAGACTGATCACTGAGTTGGACTTAGTCTTTTTCTGAGTTTTTTACTCTTTGGAGTGTAACTCTCTGGAGTGTATCTCTTTGGAGTGTAACTCTTCTAAAAGAAAGAAGTTTGACAATTTAAAGAAATGACAATTTGAAGAAAGATAGAACTTTCGTGGTAATGGTTAGTCCTGAAAAGGACTGTTGGGTTAGCTCTGAAAAGAGCTGTGACAATTTGAAGAAATGACAACTTCAAGATAGAACTTTCGTCTGACAGCTTGAAGATAGAATTTTCGTCTGACAATTTTGAAGAAAGATAGAACTTTCGTGGTAATGGTTAGTCCTGAAAAGGACTGTTGGGTTAGCTCTGAAAAGAGCTGTGACAATTTGAAGAAATGACAACTTGAAGATAGAACTTTCGTCTGACAGCTTGAAGATAGAACTTTCGTCTGGCATCTTGAAGATAGATCTTTCCTGGTAGATGGTTAGTCCTGAAAAGGACTGTTGGGTTAGCTCTGAAAAGAGCTGTGACAATTTGAAGAAATGACAACTTGAAGATAGAACTTTCGTCTGACAGCTTGAAGATAGAACTTTCGTCTGGCATCTTGAAGATAGATCTTTCCTGGTAGATGGTTAGTCCTGAAAAGGACTGTTGGGTTAGCTCTGAAAAGAGCTGTGACAATTTGAAGAAATGTCAACTTGAAGATAGAACTTTCGTCTGACAGCTTGAAGATAGAACTTTCGTCTGACAATTTGAAGAAATGACAATTTGAAGAAAAGATAGAACTTACGTCTGACAATTTGATTAAAGGTAGATCTTTCGTGGTAGATGGTTAGCCCTGAAAAAGGCTGTTGGGTGTCCCTAAAAGGGACCTGGTTTGGAGGTTGTGTTTTTAAGCACAACCTCCAACCTTTCTGCAGGCTTGGCAGCTACTCGCTGCCCGCCTCTTTAGCCTTTTTAGCTGCTGGCTGTCCAGGTTATACTCCAGCGAGAACGGTGGCTCGTTGTCACTATCCCAACACTCAGTCTGGGGTACAACAATCTTCTCCTTTTTTTCTTTCGCTGACAGCTGGGCAAGCTCCCAGAAATCCATATTCCTCAATGCACACTCCATTTTGGCTGTGAGTCGAAGAGATGAACGATGTGCGGGAAATAACGCTGGGTTTTATAGCTTTTCAGACGGATTGAACTAGTTGACCTATGACGTCATTTTTTCCTATGTTTTTCCCGCGTCGGCGTTTCATGCTGTTTTGGCTCCAAATTAATGTTATCCAATCAGAAGCAGCGTTTTATTTCTAATACTAAATGTTTTATTGTTAACCAATCTATAGTTTTGTTACATTTTCTTGTTCGGGGTTAGAAAAAACTAGAGTTTGACTATCCTATGACTTTTTTGATTATGAGTCTTCTGACAAAAAATGAAAAGAAAGATATTTTATTGAAGATGGTTAACACTGAAAAGGGGTTGATTTTGTACAGAATACATTTTCTTATCCTCCACTCTTTCCTTCGATTGATTCCATTCTATTTAGCATTTTTTATTAGATGGTCAATTTCATACCTGATATATTTGAAACGTTCTCTTTCTTCTAACCAGAAGAACAATGAGAGGAAAAAAATGTCAATCCAAACATTATGGGATACTGACTCAGCTTTTACGAAAAGTTAATGGTGAATGAGAAAAAATTAATCAAGAGTTTAGTGTTTTATATGTGTAATGGGTCACTTTTTAGTTTTTTCAGCCTATGAATGATTTTTTCTCTAAAAGCTTGAGTACTGAGTTGGACTTAGACTTTTTTCTGCATCTATGAATGATTTTTTCTCTCTAATTGTCTGACCATTGAGTTGAACTTAGTTTTTTCTGCATCTATGGATGATTTCTCTTTCTAAATGCCTAACCATTGAGTTGAACTTAGTTTTTTCTGCATCTATGGATGATTTTCTCTTTCTAAAAGGAATTTGTCCCTATATCAGTGAGTTGGACTTAGCTTTTTTCATTCTATGAATGAATTCTCTTTTCTAATTGCCTAATCATTGAGTTGAACTTAGACTTTTTTACCCTATGAATGATTTTTCTAAAAGACTGAGTACTGAGTTGGACTTAGTCTTTTTCTGCAATTATGAATGATTTCTCTAAAAGACTGAGCGCTGGGTTGGACTTTTTCTGAGGTTTTTTTTACTCTCTGGAGTGTAACCCTCTGGAGTGTAACTCTTTTGGAGTGTAACTCTTCTAAAAGAAAGAAGTTTTGACAATTTGAAGAAATGACAATTTGAAAAGAAAGATCTTTCGTGGTAAAGGGTTAGTCCTAAAAAGGACTGTTAGGTTAGCTCTGAAAAGAGTTGTGACAATTTAAAGAAATGACAACTTGAAGATAGAACTTTCATGCTAATGGTTAGCCCTGAAAAGGGCTGTTTTTAGAGAAGGACTGATTTTTGAAAATGTTTATTCAGTATCAGTCGAATCACTGTCTAACTCAGCCCTTTCAGCGGCGATTTGCTCGCGGAAAAGACGGTCTAACTGCTCACTTTTTGTATTAGCATACTGAAAATACATTTCAAGCGTACCTTCAATGATCATTTCCTTCATCCGAAGGTTATAACAGAACACCCTGTTATTAGCAAGCTGAGCTCTCTCGTAACGCTTTCTTACTTCGGCTAAGCGTTGTTTAAGCAAATCGATCTGCCTCCTTGCTCTTATTAACTGTCGCTCGGCATCCATCCAGGTGAAGCGTCTGGTGAGTGATGGTCTTGAAGCCATTGTGAAAATGAAATGTATGGAAAATATATCGCAGAGATTTATAGCTTTTCAGACGGATTGAACTAGTTGACCTATGACATCATTTTCTCCTATGTTTTTCCCGCGTCGGCGTTTCATGCTGTTTTGGCTCCAAATTAATGTTATCCAATCAGAATTACCGTTTTATTTCTAATGCTAAATGTTTTATTGTTGACCAACCCGTGGTTTTGTTGCATTTTTTCTTGTTCGGGGATAGAAAAAACTAGAGTTTGACTATTCTATGACTTTTTTTATTGTAAATCTTTTGAGTTTTGACAATTTGAAAAAAGATAGAACTTTCGTGGTAGATGGGTAGCCCTGAAAAGGGCTGTTTTGTTTTGGAGACTGTGTTTTTTGTCTCACGTTGTTTTTTTCCACTTCTAATGACAGCACCCGAAATTCGCTTGGCAAATGGGGCATGCTTCAACTCTTTTTCTGATCACCATTGTCCCATTATTGAAAGTAATCTTTCTCCCAAATTCGATATCAACCAAAATGATGTCAGGCGTTGTCTTTAGAAATAGTTGAAGTAATCTTTCGCCGAGATCTTTGTATGGCTGTGTTATACGTTGTAGTTGGTTTTGTTCCTCCTCTCCTACGAAATGAGTGTTTAGTTGTAATAACTGTTGACCTGCATTTAGATATTCTTGGAGAGCCTCACGTAGTTGATAATTTATCTCCTCCATATTGATATTGCTTCCGAATATTGATACTGCTTTCGAATATTGATACCGCTTTCGAAGTGATCGTTAGCTGAGAATCAAAGAAATAGTGATTGTATGAAAATATCGCTAGGCTTTATACGTTTACAGAGGATTGAAAATTTTTAAAGAGCACGGACCTGACGGAAAGCACATACATTTTTTCCCATGCTACGTTTCATGCTAATATAGCAAAAAAATGTAGACAGACCAAGTCTTTGGGGAAAAACAGAATAAAGAGCTCTATTGTTTTTTTGAACTTTTATTTATTTAACTTTTATTTATTGAACAGAACTAAACAATGAAACATTTTTTTTGCAATGCATCATAAAAATTTTCTTGACAATGAAAAAAATTTCTTGACAATGAAAAAATTCACAAGGAAACATTTTTTTACAATACAGCATAAAAAATTTCTTGACAATGAAAAAATTCACAAGGAAACATTTTTTTACAATACAGCATAAAAATTTCTTGACAATGAAAAAATTTCTTGACAATGAAAAAATTCACAAGGAAACATTTTTTTACAATACAGCATAAAAACAATTTCTTAACAATGAAAAAAATCACACTGAAATATTTTTTCACAATGATTTATTCACAATGAAAAAAATCACACTGAAATATTTTTTTCGAAAATGAATTATTTACAATGAATTATTCGCAAAACAGTATATAACAAATTTTTTACAATGCAAATTCGCAAATACCACGAGTTTCACATTTGTCTTCATATTCCGTAATGTCTTTATGCAATTGCTCATACCCCAAAAACATTGTATATTCACTGTCCATATCGTCGAAATCTCGTAGTCCTAGGAATGGAGAAACATGTCTATAAGCGTCTTTTGTTGAAAGAGCTGAATATACTACTTCTTCTGTAACATCTGTATCAAATAGAATATACCCTGACATGGTTTCCATTGTTTCTCCGTAGGAATGAACAGATCCTTTTTTGTAGCGTAAGTAAAAGTCAAATAGAACTGATTTCATTTTCAGAACGTTAAGAAAACTTTCTTCTGTTGTACCTATGATAAAAAATGTCCATCGGCTTGTGGATCGAAACAGCTTACTAATAACATTGTCTTTCAAACAGCTATCTGCTAAATAAGTTTTGAGAACGAGATCCAAACCCGAATCGTCCACCATCATCGCAATAAAGTTGATTATACCATACACTTTGTAGGATTTTTCTCCTTTTGCAATCCACTTAAACATTTTTTTGATCCAAATTTTCACACAGAAAAATTTAATGTTAACCTGTGTTTGTTCATCAAGTGTATGCTGTCGAACAAATTCTCCATAATTTTTTTCACGTAGATCTGTTGGTAACGGTAACATGATTGTTATTTTTGACCAACAGCTAATATTTTTTCCCGACTTACTTTGACTGATTGCTACACAACAATGTGATATAGAATTATTTTCTCAAACTTTTATGACCATAGGGTACAGTGTCAGTACCATTTACAATAACTCTCTTGGTGTATACAGAGCGAAACGTTTTTGTTTGTGGTTCGCTGGTAACCGTTCTATCTCTGTGTCTTTTAATTCTACAATCATACTGAATTTTGATTTCTATTGTGCGATCTAAAGCACATTTTGAATATGTATCGAAATTCACCACCTGTTTTGTATTGTAATCCAGAGTAATCCCCTTTACTTTACATTTGCTTATCTCTTCTCCATCTTTTGTTTTCATTTTGTAAGCATAATTCTTAGGCCCAAGTCCTCTGAATTGAGTAATTTTACAAGCAGGCTCTTCATTAGTCCATTTTCCTAGTCAGCTGTTAATAATAGGAGGATTCCATAATTCAGGGTCGTGAATGTACATACAACTATCTGTATCGAAATACAGAACTCTATCTTTTAACTTTTCAAGAACACTGTACAATTCCAACCTTGCATAAGCTGTTACGTAAGACCCTACTACCACATTGGCTGTAGCGTGGGTGTCAATATGTTCCAACTTTGATTCATAGTTAACCAAGATGAATGAACAGTTCTCGTCAAAGATTTCTACATGCTTTACAATGAAATTGGGATTGGTGACTAATTCAAAATATTTAGACGGATCACTGATGTATTCCGTCTTGGACATTTTTTCACGCTGAGCTAATTTTCCCCAAAGACAGTTCGACATAATCTTAGCAAATGATCTTCTCCCAGGATTTCTTTGAATACAACTTGGATCAAGACGAACACCTTCCGCCTTCTCATATTCACAAACGAACTGATCTTTTTCTGAGTCTGATTGACACCAACCTGGATAACCACTGGCTTCTTGCTTAATTTTCAAGAAATTGTCCACATAATGTTTAAAGAACTGATCTGACGCAGAATTGAAATGCCAAATTTCATACACTTGCAATAATCGATAACCGCAGTCAAGAGCCTTAAATAATTCAAAAGTAACCCAAGTTCCGACCAAAGCCCTCTCTTCTTTACCATGCCTACATATACTTGAACTTTCTTCTGCACATTTCATACAGAGTGGAAACATCATTTTGTTGTTACAGTGAACTGGGAGAACGGGGTGAAACAAATCAGATGGAGGTAAAACTTTACATTTGATTAACCCCTCATATTGTCGAATATTGTTCATGTCAATATTCTCAGCAGACAAAATTTCCGGTTGACCTACAGGATAGGATTTTTGTGTTTACAAACATAAGGGTACAGAGAACAGATATCAATGTACTTGATTTCCTTCTTGCTTTTTTTTCATCAACATCAGGAACGCGATAATAGGTCACGGAGCTTCGCATTTTTTCCTGCGATCTCTTGGCACTCTGGGAACATAAACAACACCGTGCCAACTCAGTGAAAACGCCGCTTAGTGTGACAGGGGCTTAGATCACAATATGCTAGCGTCTGTTGCTATAAATAGACCATTGGGTAGAGGTACACTACGTCAGCGTCTAGTAGTAAAGCTTTTTTTTTTATAAATAGCTCTATACGCTGTACTATCAGCTACAGAGTTTTTGATCAAGCGACGGTTGACAAACGATATGGGGTGGATGGTGAGAGAACAAATATTTGTTTTACATGCAACGAAGCAGGACATTGGTCCAGAAATTGTCCAAAAAAGAAAATCAGACAGGAACATTTGTTTTTTTGTCTACGTGAATCCATACAGTCATGACATCGAAATTTCACCACCGTTTTACAACGTTGTCGGTCTCCAACATACGAAATTCGTCGGGACACTAAATTCATTCTGCAGTGAAAATACATGGAAAAAAAGTTCACTACAGACTACAATATCACCGGTTGAAAATCAGACCGTAGACATGCAGTCCGACACAACGGATATCACCGATTCAAAAATCTGCAAAATAACAGAACAGGCAGAGAAAAAAATATCTACAAGCGATAATCTAAGAAAACAACAAACTTTGGAAACGCCGTTTAGTGTGACAGGGGCTTAGATCACAATATGCTAGCGCCTGTTGCTATAAATAGACCATTGGGTAGAGGTACACTACGTCAGCGTCTAGTAGTAAAGCTTTTTTTTTTATAAATAGCTCTATACGCCGTACTACCAGATACAGAGTTTTGGATCAAGCGACGATCGATAAACGATATGGGGTGAATGGCGATAGAACAAGTGTTGGTTTTACGTGCAACGAAGCAGGACATTGGGTCAAAAAATGTCCAAAAAAAGAAAATCAGGCAGGAACAATTGTTTTTGTCTACGTGAATCCATACAGTCATGACATTGAAATTTTACCATCGTTTTACAACGTTGTCGGTCTCCAACATATAAAATTCGTCGGGACACTAAATTCATTCTGCAGTGAAAATACATGGAAAAAAAGTTCACTACAGACTACAATATCACCGGTTGAAAATCAGACCGTAGACATGCAGTCAGACACAACGGATATCACCGATTCAAAAATCTGCAAAATAACAGAACAGATAGAGAAAAAAATATCTACCAATGATAATCTAAGAAAACAACAAACTTTGGATCTAAAAAACAACGAATTTTCTGCAGAACCGGGTTGTTCGTACGGAGAGGAAAAACAGCAAAACAACGAAAAGAAGAAAAAACGAGTAACAAAACACAAGGATAAAATCTGTCCAGATATGGTATTAAAAAACAACGAAAGGAAAAGAAAACGTAAAACCAAATGTGAATCTGACATTCCGAAGAAAAAAAGAAAACATACTGAGTGAAAAAAGATTTCAACACAATACTGAATTTAAAAAAGACTGACTTGATTTTTTCATTCATTTTTTGTCTTTACAGTTCATTCATTTTTTTTGTCTTTACAGTTCATGATTTGATTTTTTTCATTGTACATAAGTTCTTTTTGAAAATAAAAAATATAAAATAATTACTTCTTACTTTTAACTTTTTTCTAGTTGTGACTGTAAGTCTTTTTACTTTTGACAATTTTAAAGAAAGAAAGATCTTTCGTGTAGATGGTTAGCCCTGAAAAGGGCTTTTTTTTGAAGGATCTCACATTGACATCCAGCTCTACGATTCCTCCGCCCGATCCACAGGGATGATTTCACACCCACAGTGTTCACAGCAAATCGTCGAACCTTCATCATCATCGTAAAATCCTTCATCTGGATCTGGACAGTTATGCTTCTGTCCAAGATACTCAAGTGTGGCAAAACATTTCCCACACTCTATCAGGCATCTGCTTGCGCAGTGAGGGCACACAAGAATTCGAACCATTCTGAAACAAATATGTTTTTATGTAAAAAGATTGACGGATTTTATAGCTTTACAGGAGGATTGAACTAGTTGACCCATGACGTCATTTTCTTCTATGTTTTTCCCGCGTCGGCGTTTCATTAACATTGCCCAATTAAATCGATAGTTATATTGGTGTTTTTTCACCACTCCTAATTCGGTGTCACACAGTACAATCCTGGTGTTTTCCGCCAGGTCCGCACTCTTAAATTTTCAATCCTCTGTAAACGTATAAAACTCAGCGTTATTTTCATACAATCACCATTTCTTTGATTCTCAGCTAACGATCACTTCGAAAGCAGTATCAATATTCGGAAGCAGTTTCAATATGAAGCACAACTTAGATGAAATCAACTTGGACGATTTTCCACCAGTGGAAAACAATGGAGACGTTCTTTCATCAGTTATAAATTCGACAATCATCAATCCGTCACCGGTGTTAAATTCGACAATCATCATTCCATCGACGGTGCTGGACAACATTTATGAAGAGGTAAAGCAGCTAAATTTGAAACAAGATAGCATGATGACTCGGATCATAGATCAACTGGAGACTTTAAACAGACATTTGGAGGAAATTAAAACTTTAAGCGCAAGTACTGAACAGCTCAGTAGAAATATCGAGGTACTACGCCAACAGGATCAGTGCATTTCAACAGCTCCTGTGAAGATCCCTGTGGAGTTTGACTTTGATAAAACCAATCTTCACAAGTTAGTGGACTCTATCGTAAGTGTTGTGAAGAAAAATCAACCAAAGAAAAAACAACCAGAGGAAAAACAACCAAGAGAAAACAACAAAACGGAAATCTGAGGAAGATGCTAGTCATCTCCACAAGAAACAGCGAGTTGATCAAAAGCCAACTACACCAATATTGACAGGCCAGGGCAAATACGGGAAAAACATTGATGATCACGTTGATTTCAAGATCCCGAAAAAGCCAAAGAAAAGCTGTCGGTAGAGAAAAACACAGCTTCCAAAACAGTCCTTTTCAGGACTAACCCAACAGTTCTTTTCAGAGCTAACCCAACAGTCCTTTTCAGGACTAACCATCTACCACGAAAGTTCTATCTTTCTTCAAATTGTCACAGCTCTTTTCAGAGCTAACCCAACAGTCCTTTTCAGGGCTAACCATCTACCACGAAAGATCTATCTTTCTTCAAAATTGTCATTTCTTCAAATTGTCAAACTTCTTTCTTTTAGAAGAGTTACACTCCAAAAGAGTTACACTCCAGAGAGCTACACCCCAAAGAGTAAAAAAAACTCAGAAAAAGACTAAGTCCAACCCAGCGCTTAGTCTTTTAGAGAAATCATTCATAAATGCAGAAAAAAGTCTAAGTTCAACTCACTGATTAGGCAATTAGAAAAGAGAAATCATCCATAATTGCAGAAAAAGACTAGGTCCAACTCAGTACTCAGTCTTTTAGAAAAATCATTCATAGGGTAAAAAAGTCTAAGTTCAACTCAATGATTAGGCAATTAGAAAAGAGAATTCATTCATAGAATGAAAAAAGCTAAGTCCAACTCACTGATATAGGGACAAATTCCTTTTAGAAAGAGAAAATCATCCATAGATGCAGAAAAAACTAAGTTCAACTCAATGGTTAGGCATTTAGAAAGAGAAATCATCCATAGATGCAGAAAAAACTAAGTTCAACTCAATGGTCAGACAATTAGAGAGAAAAAATCATTCATAGATGCAGAAAAAAGTCTAAGTCCAACTCAGTACTCAAGCTTTTAGAGAAAAAATCATTCATAGGCTGAAAAAACTAAAAAGTGACCCATTACACATATAAAACACTAAACTCTTGATTAATTTTTTCTCATTCACCATTAACTTTTCGTAAAAGCTGAGTCAGTATCCCATAATGTTTGGATTGACATTTTTTTCCTCTCATTGTTCTTCTGGTTAGAAGAAAGAGAACGTTTCAAATATATCAGGTATGAAATTGTCCATCTAATAAAAAATGCTAAATAGAATGGAATCAATCGAAGGAAAGAGTGGAGGATAAAAAAATGTATTCTGTACAAAATCAACCCCTTTTCAGTGTTAACCATCTTCAATAAAATATCTTTCTTTTCATTTTTTGTCAGAAGACTCATAATCAAAAAAGTCATAGGATAGTCAAACTCTAGTTTTTTCTAACCCCGAACAAGAAAAAATGCAACAAAACTATAGATTGGTTAACAATAAAACATTTAGTATTAGAAATAAAACGCTGCTTCTGATTGGATAACATTAATTTGGAGCCAAAACAGCATGAAACGCCGACGCGGGAAAAACATAGGAGAAAATGACGTCATAGGTCAACTAGTTCAATCCGTCTGAAAAGCTATAAAACCCAGCGTTATTTCCCGCACATCGTTCATCTCTTGGACTTACAGCCAAAATAGAGTGTGCACTGAGGAATATGGATTTCTGGGAGCTTGCCCAGCTGTCAGCGAAAGAAAAAAAGGAGAAGATTGTTGTACCCCAGACTGAGTGTTGGGATAGTGACAACGAGCCACCGTTCTCGCTGGAGTATAACCTGGACAGCCAGCAGCTAAAAAGGCTAAAGAGGCGGGCAGCGAGTAGCTGCCAAGCCTGCAGAAAGGTTGGAGGTTGTGCTTAAAAACACAACCTCCAAACCAGGTCCCTTTTAGGGACACCCAACAGCCTTTTTCAGGGCTAACCATCTACCACGAAAGATCTACCTTTCTTCAAATTGTCAGACGTAAGTTCTATCTTTTCTTCAAATTGTCATTTCTTCAAATTGTCAGACGAAAGTTCTATCTTCAAGCTGTCAGACGAAAGTTCTATCTTCAAGTTGACATTTCTTCAAATTGTCACAGCTCTTTTCAGAGCTAACCCAACAGTCCTTTTCAGGACTAACCATCTACCACGAAAGATCTATCTTCAAGATGCCAGACGAAAGTTCTATCTTCAAGCTGTCAGACGGAAGTTCTATCTTCAAGTTGTCATTTCTTCAAATTGTCACAGCTCTTTTCAGAGCTAATCCAACAGTCCTTTTCAGGACTAACCATCTACCAGGAAAGATCTATCTTCAAGATGCCAGACGAAAGTTCTATCTTCAAGCTGTCAGACGAAAGTTCTATCTTCAAGTTGTCATTTCTTCAAATTGTCACAGCTCTTTTCAGAGCTAACCCAACAGTCCTTTTCAGGACTAACCATTACCACGAAAGTTCTATCTTTCTTCAAAATTGTCAGACGAAAGTTCTATCTTCAAGCTGTCAGACGAAAGTTCTATCTTCAAGTTGTCATTTCTTCAAATTTTCACAGCTCTTTTCAGAGCTAACCCAACAGTCCTTTTCAGGACTAACCATTACCACGAAAGTTCTATCTTTCTTCAAATTGTCATTTCTTTAAATTGTCAAACTTCTTTCTTTTAGAAGAGTTACACTCCAAAGAGATACACTCCAGAGAGTTACACTCCAAAGAGTAAAAAACTCAGAAAAAGACTAAGTCCAACTCAGTGATCAGTCTTTTAGAAAGAAAAATCATTCATAGATGCAGAAAAAAAGTCTAAGTCCAACTCAATGGTTAGGCATTTAGAGAGAAAAAATCATTCATAGGATGAAAAAAAAGCTAAGTTCAACTCAGTGATCAGGCTTTTAGAGAGAGAAAAATCATCCATAGGGTGAAAAAAACTAAGTCCAACTCAGTGATCAGACCTGGCAGATGCTTATAGAGCCCTCAAAAATATGGCATTTTGGATGGCACTTAGCTAGAAGTAAACAATAAAGCAATCCTAATAGCATATGGGTGAAAAAAACTAAGTCCAACTCAGTGATCAGACCTGGCAGATCCTTATAGAGCCGTCAAAAATGTGGCATTTTGTCTGGCACTTAGCCTTTATTTGCAGATAAATTCCCCTCAGGGTAGGCAGAATGGGGTGTTTAAAAAAATGTAAATTCTTTCAGGGTAGGCAAACTAGGTCAAATTCTCTGTAGGGTAGGCAACGTAGGGCTCTCAGGGACGTCTCTTTGGACGTCTGACCAGGCCCTGTCAGACGTCCAAAGAGACACCCTATACTACTGTTATCATCGATTGATTGATTGATTGAATGGTATTTTACGCCGCTTTCAACATCATTTCAGTCATATCACGGCGACAACTCACACATTTATTATTTCCTGGGTTTTACCGGTACAAGGCTTGAGCTCTGAAGTGTCAAAGGTTATCAGTTTTGATCTCTCTACCAAACGACAAAACTGTAGACATGGTCAATATCAAAAGATTTTGCAGGCGAGGCATTAAACAGGTTTCAATTTATGGGATTTATCTTCCAGAGGCAAGAAAACATAGTAGATAAAGGAGAAAATGCTGGTTACCTTCATTTTTGCCTTTTCCCACTATGATTTCTAAAAGCATTTGTCCAAAACACCTGATTGTTTGGCAAATATGTCTAATTAGCCAAAAACCAATATTTTTTCGCTTAAAGTTAAAATTTCTATAGAGCTTATCCGATCGATCATCTTGTATGACGTCATATAGGTATACAACAGATATGCACAGACCAGACTCTTTAATCAAGAATGACTAGAACACATTTTGGTTTGTCGTGATGTTACCTACCTGTACAAGAAAGCAGCACATGCGGACGCCAACGAAGGGGCATGAAATCGAAATATTGTCAGCGTTCTTTCCCGTCTGTTATTGGTTACCCTTTTAATAGTTAACAACTTGCTAAAGTTTGACATAAATACCTCAGTAATGACTGAGATATTGCACGACGGCGATGACGACCTTAACGACGCATACGACGACAGGGCTATATACAATACCTCGAAAATTTTACAGCAAAAATTTCAGTCGAAATCAACTTGTCTTCTGTAAATGATTTAAGTATGGACGCGACTAGGTCGTGTTGTCTTTTTGTACAAAATAAATGCCCTGTTTCGCACAGTTAAATTTTATCAGGGCCCGTTTTCACCGATCATACTTGAGCACGTTCTTAGTCTTATCCTCCAGAATTTTCCAAATTTGAAAGTAACACAACTCCTGATTGGCTAAACCACTTGGGTTAGCCAATCAGAAGTTGTGTTACTTTCAAACCTATAAAATCCTTAAGAATTAGACAAAGAATATTCCAAAGAATGTTAGGTGAATACAGGCCCTGATTGTGGGCCATATAATCATACCTTACAGATAGGATATGTAGGCGCCGAACAGAGACAGAGACGATTATCTGTGACGGAAGCGCTAGTTCCTTGTGTCCTGATGGAACTTCCTGTACGGCTCCTCCGTCGGACGAGGCGATCGCTGATGGTTCCGGGGTCTGCTGCAAGGATGCTCGAAGTATGTTTACTCGTAGTGTTTGAAATTATTTGTCATTATGACATTGGACATCTTGCTGTTGTTTAAATAATATTTTTGTGGGCGAGTTCAATCTCAAAGCCAACGAATGTTAGATTTTTTTTTATCACATCACAAAATCTCACGAATTATACGGCTTTATTGTCAAAACCAATATAATGCACACGTGGTAATTACTATGAATAAAACCCGATTCTCTACTCTGGAAAAAACATAGAAATACGTCACTATTGACGTCACACAATGCTTTTCTAAAACGCACATAAGATAGAAAAGTCCGTAATTGGTATACTACACTGGAACACAAGTTAGGTTATGTGATAAAAGAAATAATATTGAAACCCTGTATCTTAATGTACACTGAAAACAACGAAAGTCATATAATAAATTACAATTCAAAGGCTCTTTCGCTTAAAACTCAAAATACCAAAAATTACGACAAAAGTACAATAAAAGAACTTTATTGCATTAAACAACGATCTACACAATTTTTACTTGAAAACAAAAGTATTTAGGTTAAATTCCCTTAATGGACAGTGTAACTAATCAATTTACTAGCACCGATTTCTCCTATTTATTTAAAAAAAAAAGTCACTTATATGTCATCGTTTCCAAGGAAAAAGTTGACAAAAATGAACAGGGTGCATTGAAGCTTTTTAAGCATCTCGGGTAATTACAAGTAAACTGTATTAGAAATCCAGTAGATCTTTTGTTTTTTTTCCTCCAGATTCCTGCTATTACAAGGGGGTGATATACCAGCACAGGGAAGAATTCTGGGATGAGTCCAACAAATGTAAATGTAGACGAGGTAACGTGACATGTGAATAGAAGGAATCTGGTAAGTGAGGGACACGTAAATAATGGAAGAAAAAAAAATGAAATCCAAATTATCTCCCTTGTTAGATAAAACCCAAGGTAACCGAATTAGATCGAATATTGGGTCCTTTTACTTTTTTTCCTTGTTTTTACCGTTGCTTTACTAAGAGATGTTGCGATTATTACAGTTTGACTTGTGATGTATATGTAAGGCCTTCCTAACATTTGCAAATCGAATTTCACAAACCATTACTAACGAAATGCGTTAAGAAGATCGAATTTGTGGTTTAATGAATTTTGAAGAAGATATTTAAATCTGAACATTCCTAAAGGATATTAAGATAAATTCCAAGTAATGCCTCATTCAGGACCTATGAAATAGTGGAGAGTTATCAAGGTAAGTAACTGTCTTTTGTCTCCCATGAAATCTTTATCAAATATCATAAATATTCGGGGGTAGAAACTAAAATTAAAATTTAGACAACAATTTAAATATTGCTTAACTGCAAGTTTTTGTTTGTAAACAAATAGAAAACATTGTGGGGAAAAGGAGAAAATGCTTGTTACCAGCATTTTCTTCTTTTCCCACAATGTTTTCACAAGGCTTATTCCTTACGGTCGTTAAAACTCGGGATTGTTTGGTAAAGGATTCAACTGCTAAGAACTGCTAACGTCACACATGCCGTCAAATATTGCTTATTCTGTTTGAATAGGTAAATTGCCGAGTATGATAAACTTTTACCAATGAAGAATAAATCTACTTGAAATTTTATATAACGCCTTTTTTCTTAACATTTCAGAAATCACTCCATAGAAGTAAATGACAGATCAAGTGGAGCTAGTATGCAGCAAAGAGATAGCATATAAACACTGTCTTACAAAAGCTTGTTGATTGTAAAGCGTTTCTTTTCTTTTTTAAAGCTTTTTTTTTTCAAAATTAGCACAACTCTTTTCAGGCCTTTCCATTGATGTACCACATAACCTCCCATGTTTTCAATGTAATATAGCTATTTCGAGTTTTCTTTTTTTTTTTAATTTTTGCATGTTTGAGATTAGATTTTGTGACGTCATAGATCATAGTTTGAAGTCATCATTTTATGAAACAAATACAAAAATGATATTTCTATCCGTTTTTTTTTTTTTTTTGTTTTGTTTACAAAACAAGTCAGACACGAATTTCTCGGTCAATGCAACTGTCAAAACTGATGATTGTGAAGCAGGTGTGTTGTATTTCCAGATTTAAAATCAAGAAATACGAGTAATATGCCAGCTTCATTGAGACTATTTTTGTCCCGATCAACTCCACACAAACCGGGTATCAAAATGCATTTAGGGCATTTAGATTTAAATCATACCAAAAGTATGGAAATTATTGTGAAGATGACAATCTGTTATTGTACGGTCGGTTCGAGTGTTTGTCATTGGCAGAGAAATTGATTTCAAAACTAGATTAAAACCTGCTAGGTCACCCCATCGTTTGTATAATTTTTGCCTGATTTCAAAATGTTTTTTCTGCCAGTGACTAACACTTCGACTGACAACACAATAGAAGATTGTCATCTTCACAATATTTTCCTTATTTTTAATTAATGGTATGATTTTAATTAAAATGGATTTCAACACCGGCATTGATTTTTGGTCGCTATTGAGCCTTTTAGGTGAGGTTATATGATACTCGTTGCTAGTGAGATAAATTGTTTTTTAAAACTCGTCCAGAAAAGTGTTATAAAGCCCAACAATGCCTCCCCTGATAACATTTTCTTGACTTGTTTAATATATACTAGTGTTTCTTTTTATTTTTTATCTTAAACGCCCTCAAGGATCTATACCAGAACCTTTACATATTATCACTTTATTTGGAATATAAACATGTATCTAAGCTGTTCTTTCTTCCTCTGTCCCTTCATCGGAAAGGTGGCCATTCCTGTTAATTAATTATCTCCCTTGCCAGATAAAGACCAAAGGTAGACAAATAATAGATTTATTCTTTTACCTGTATACTTTTGTTTTTATCCTTGATTCCCATTAGGATATTGCGATAAATATAATTTGATTTATGATTATATGTAAGGTCCAAGTGTAATTCTGTTCCAAATCATCAGAGAAATGCATATACATATCGATTTGTAAAACAATCTAACCCGATTTAGTTGAGATATTGTCTCAAGAACATACCTGTGTAGTGTAAGGAAATCAAGGATAAAAACCAAGTAACCCTTTATCAGGATCAATGAAGCACTTAAGAGGTATCAAGGGTAATAAATGAAGAATGGCCCTCATTCCGTCTTTCTCATTTTTCCTGTTAAAGCAATAATCGGTGCTTCCCTATCTATTTTTGCCTTAACCCTTTACCATACAATCCTGAGTTTAAACGACATTGAGGAAAGACGCTTCTAAAAACATTGTTGGAAAAGGAAAAGGTGCTGGTAAACAGCATTTTTTCCTTTTACAATCATATTTTATACCTGTTCAAAGACAATGTAAAACCTTTGAACCACGTTTAATTTGTCTGCAAATGATTAAAAAAAATGGTTGCATACAAGGAAAAAAACTTTTAACGTCTGGTAAACGACTTGTCATAGCGGCAGTAATTTGGCAAAAGATGAGATTAAAAAATGCTTCTAATGAGCATCTCCACTTTTTTGCATAATTATTCAAATCTGTGTAAAGTTCTGATTCATATTTACTATCTTATTTTTAGAAAGTTTTCGAAGTTGTCTTCTGCACATTTTATTATTTGGGAATTAATGCAATTTTTTTTTTATCACATAACTACTTTTTTTTTCGGTGTAATACAGACATCACCAGTTAACTATTCTTATACTTGACCTGCAACAAGCAAAAAGGGGCACTCAGACATCTGCGTAAAGAGTCGTCTAGGATCAGCGTGCGCAATCTGTGCAGGCTAATCCGAGACGGCACTTTACGACTACATTAGATTCAGTAGACTTGCGCAAAACAGAAAATTACATAGAAACGGAGTGCGCAGGCTGATCCGAGACGAAATTTTACGGAAATGCCCGAATGCCCCTTTTCGCGTGTTGCAGGCTATACGCAGTGTAATAGAGTTATCAGAAATTTTCTCATCTTAAAAACGTTTCAGAAATAGCAAATAGAGTCGTATATGATCAAAGCTATGTAATCATACGCCTCATATCTAAAACATTACTGACTCAGATTTCTCTGTGAAGTTATCTATCAAAATTGATGATTGTGACAAAGCTGTGATTTTAATCATCTTTATATTCAGAACAAAAACATTAAATGTAAGTTTCTTTGGAAATGTTTTTCGTCTGTGATGTACAATTGTGCACACCAGTCAAAGGAGCGGATCGGCTTAATGTAAAGTTCAATACACATGTACATGCAGACCTATGTTTAAATACATCATGAACAATGATTCTTGAGATACAGTTATGTGATTAAAGAAAATCAGACATTCGTTGGCTTTTTATTTAAAATCTTATTAAACTCGTCGACAACATATGTCAGATCCTATATATCTTTTATTCACGTGATTATCTTGTCATTTTACCCTGATCATTTCATATGTGTGAGAATAGTCAGGCAGCCACCAGACTAAATACCAGACAGTTCTATTAAGAATCAGACTGCTGATTCTATGCAGCCTGATTTCAGATCTACACCTAGTACAGATGTGGCAAAATGGTCTTTGGATGCCCAGTGGGTTAACACAAATTCATTTTAAATAAATTTATCGTGTTTCGGATAACTAGAGTATCTTTTATTAACCCGTTACCACACAATCCCGAGTAATAACGTCCCTAACCAAAGAAGGCTTTTGAAAACACGGGGGGAAAAGGAGAAAATGCTGGTGACCAGCAATTTCTCGGTTTTTCACAATGTTTTCTATAATTTCAAAGACAGAAATTATCTTATAAGCTACATTAAATGTGTCCTCTTCAAATGTTTTCTTTTTAGTTGGTCAAAAATTTTGATGAGTGGAAAAGAGCTTAACATTAAATGAACATGAAAATAATATTCTATACACGTTGGCTATCAAACCTGGATCTAATTACTTAAGCGGACAGTGTAGATCAAGGCCAGACTGCAAATAATGTGCAGGCTCATCTTGGATCTACACTTTTGGCTTCTTTGCCTGATATTTTGACAAAACCAGCTTCACAATTGCAATATCTGCACACCTTTTGCACTGACAGAGAATACTCATTTCATTTAAGTCATGCTCTATGAAAAGGGCGTTCAATGCATCTGAAAAAAAGTACCTACCCAGTTCAGTCCGCACAGGCTGACCTGAGTTGAACCTTTTTACTATTAGTCAATTTTACGTGTCAAAGGATCAGTCTACCTCATGCTTCAGTTGGTTGTTAGACAAAATGGATTTTATAGATCTATAATCATGTGATGACTTGCTTAGTAAAACGCATCACGGAGATACATTAAACTCCCTTTAGCTAGAGCAAGGCTCATTTATGTAGCACCATAAAGGTTACCTGTTTACTAGTGTTCCCTCCTAGACAGTTGTCAAGACCAAATGCCGGCCATACCGTATAGTTAATCAACCCTACACCAAACAATCTCGTGGATTGACGATCTGGAGCAGGAAAGCATTTGAGAACATTTAGGAAAAAAGGAAAAACTTCCATTGAGAAAATTCTCTTTTTTTCCTCTCTCTTTCTTTCTTTTCCTTTTTCTTTAGCGTTTTCTACCCATTCGAAAACAATTCTCGTCATTTGTTTTGTCTTCAGCTAATGCTTTTGATCAGGACAAGTCTAAAACTTGCTCGATATGTAAAGAGTTACCATCCAAGCGAGCGTATCCTCGTTACATCGATTGTGAAACAAGAACTACAACTTACACCCCTCTCTCAACGATCGAGTCTTCCAAACCAGCAGTACTCGAGCCAATGACGTGGACAGTTCAAGTGTCGAACCCATTCATCGCGAAGATTCTAACCCGGAACCTCTGTTGACCATAATTGTCAGTCTTAGCCAAGAAATCATGATATTCTATTTCGGCTTTTAAAGGCGTTGTTTGTCCCTGGAAGTGTCCTTGGTCAAGCCGGTACAGAGCGCTCCCATCTATAGCCATGGTAATGCCCAGGAAACACAGACAGTATGTCAGACTGTTCTAATGGTATAACTAACTGTTTACAAAACGTTCTCGTGTTTCAACGACACTGGTAAAAGAGCTATTTGAAAATATTGTTAGAAAAGGAGAAAATGCTGTTAACAGCATTTTCTCCTCTTCCCACAATGTTTTCTGTCCCATAAATGATAAATTTGGTCAAATGAGCAACACTTCATTTGTCGTCTGCAAATGCATGCAAAATAGACGGTTCCAAAAACTTTTTGTGCTAGGTACTCAGGTTCTTAGAGTTCAATGCTATTTATAGCCGTTAAACCCGGCTCAAACATTAATCTCCCAGAGAACCATTTGTACAACATTGTACAGCTGTTCAACCGAGTTTTGTGAGAAAATATTAAAACGTCTGCATTTAGCATGCAATAGCTACCGTCAACTAAAATAATTACAGGTAAACAAAGGACCAAAGTGATGGCACAATAAGTGCTAAAGGATAACTCTGTGGTAGTCCAAACGCTTGCAAGCTGTCTCCAATGATATTATACTTATGTAAGCGTCAAGTCAACCGGAAGCTGGACAACACATGTCTTCTGCTGGATCTCACACGAGACTCTGAAGAAACGCATAGCCCAGCTGCTAATCTTTGTTAAGTCCCTTGTTAGAGCAAGTCGACAAGAAACACAACGTCGGAATCTCGTTATCTGTCTTGAAAAATAGTGATAAAAAAGATCCACTCGAAAGCAGTTTAGCCATGAGATTTATCTTTCCCTCCTTGTTCACGTTTACCAGACGACCGAATTTAAGACTAGTCCAAATTGAAAGCACTTGCAGACGGCAAAACAATTGTGGCTCAAATGATGGTACTTATCTTTGAATGGGCAGAAAATATTGATGAAAAATGAGAAAATGGTGGTTTCCAGCATTTTCTCCTTTTTTCCACAATATTTTCAGAAATCTCCTTCTCCAGGTTTGTAAAATTGCAGGATCGATTCGTAATGGACTATACTATGACTGAGATATTTACCCTTCAAGCCTCTAATAAAAAAAAAAAAGTAGACTTTTAATGAGGAGAAAGGCTTCCAATAAAGAAATTTCACAACTGCTTTCCAGCTAGAAAATCACAGCAAAGCGGACACTGGAGATCAAAGATCAGGCTGTATGTTTTGTGTACTCTGATCGGGATTTATACTGGGTGCGAAAGCGATAAATGCGTGATAGCCACTTTCAGGATTGAAACTGGACACATGTGACCTCAAAAAAACTTCTTGATCTTGTAACATCTGGTTCACCCATGACATTTGCGATAGATGCTGAATACCAAAGATTTTCTTTAGCTGTTAACCAGTTGACAAAATTCTATTCTTTCCCACACTGAAGGCATTTGCTGACGACAAATTGAATGTGGCTGAAATAATAGGATTTGGTTTTCAAACGGCAGAAAGTATTAAAATAAAACGCGAAAATGCTGGTGACGCCGTTTGCAAAAGCCTTCCGGAGGCTCAATTGTATACAATTGTTTGGAATATTTTTTATCAATAATAAATGAGCCACGCTCTGGCAAAAGGGGGCTTAATGCATCTCCGTGATGCATTATATCAACCAAGCCATCACATACTTATGGATCCATAATAGCCACTTTCTTTAACAACCGACTTAATCATTAGGTAGACTGGTCCTTGGACATACAGAAAATTGATCAATAGCGAAAAGTTTCGGCCCAGGTCAGCCTGCGCGGACTGCGCAGGCTGACCTGGGTCGATACTTTTCGCAGATGCATTAAGCCCCCTTTGCACAGAGCATGGCTCAAATATGATAGTCAGTCATTTTGAAAAGTTGAATTATCACTCTAGACAGCTTTTGCAGACGACAAATCAAATAGGCTCAAATGATATATTTTGTCTCTGAAAGGGTAGAAACGTTATGACAAACGGATAAAATGCTATTAACCAGCATTTCCATCCTTTTTCAAAAGGCTTCTGCACCAGGGCTTTTAAAACACGTAATTGTCTGGTAAAAAAAACACCTTCTAGCCATTACTCTTTTCACCTCATTGCTTCACAAATCGTTATTTTATTGAGACCGAAAAAAGTCGTTGCAAGGGGAAATGTGTTTAACCCAATGAAATCAAAATAAATATTAGTGATATATTTATAAATATATATTACTAATAAATATTAGTATAGTGCATCACGGAGATGCATTAAGTCCCCTTTTTAAGAGCGGCGCTCATTTTCAATTCAGCAAAACAACATCCAATGTAGCAAAACAGCAGTGGTATCACACCAAACCCGCAGAGCCACGTAGCTTATTTGCCAACACAGTAATCTAGGAGTCGTGAGCTGGAATGACAGCTCAGCCAGGCTCTTTTCGAAGATTAGTTGTCATTTCAACAGGATTCATTTCTCCTTCACATTGTTTCGACTTTGCTGTTGCGGGAAAGCAGCCATTAGTCAGGAAAGAGAATTGTGAGAAGTACTTGTACTTGTAATAGAAACTCCAGGAACGCGAGGATAGGTGCACAGGTCCCGAGATGTAGTTGAATGATGTTGACATCGGCATTTAGCACAAAGATAATAGTTTCACCAATGATCAACTGTGATGCTAACAGTTTTCAGATACAACTAAAAAAATTGAACCACAGAAACGTAAAAGATCGGCATCCTCTAACTTTAGCCAGAAAACCATGGAAAGATAGAATCGAATAGGATGTATAATCGGAAAATGTCTTTACTTGAATGATATGGAAACACTGTGCGAAAAGGAGCAATAACAGAACGTTACAGGCCATTGGTAACATTTCTGGCAATGTTTATAAACAAATATGATCTATATAATTAAAAGAGATTGCGGGAAAAAAAGGATCTAATTTATGCCCTTTGAACTTCTCCTAGATCCAGATAACAGAAGATTATCAAAATCTGATTTAGACAAAAAACTTTTAAACCTAGTTTGCGGGTACGCATTAAATTTTCTCGATGAGACAATTTTAATGTTTTCACATGACATAGGTTTTAGTGAAGACGTAAAGCGACACTACTGTCTGAGCCTAAAAGTACTCATTTTATCTGTACCTGTAAGTAGTTTAATACACTACTTGCCATGCATGTCCCCCGAACCAGCTGTTGCTCATAATCTCTTTATATCCAAAGATAATTAAGGTGATTAGCATTTCTATACAATCAGCAATGGGCCTGTCCAATTTTAAACATCTTGAAATCGTAATGAAAATAATGTAAAGTACGACTATTTTAAAGTTAAAATTTTTGGAACCAGTGGTGTAACTAAAACAAGAAAGAAACGCAGATGGTCGAAGGACAGTTTACGGTGATCAATGTTCTTGGTTGGTCTTCTAATGCCCCTTTATTGTCTCATGGACCAGAAGGCGTATGTAAATATTATTTTACTACCACAGGCCCTTGTTGTTCCACAAACCTCGCCCTCTATAATCTTTTATATAAGGTAAGATGTCCAACGGTATCACCTACCGAAAACCACACCATGACATTTGTCAGAACTTTTTTCGAGGTAGCTGAATGCGCTGGCTTTTGATCTACTTCTTGGTATTGATAAAGTCGAATGAATAGATAGAAATTTTTGACCGGTCAAAAATAACATGTTAATTCTGAGGCCCTCCGCACGTCTAATTATGAGCGAATTTACGACGCCTTCCTTTTTTTTCCACCCTCAGGCTTCTAAGGGCCATTTAAAGACCTTTTGCAGGGAAAGTAGATCAAAGACGTGCAGTCTGATCTTTAATCTACACTGTCCGATAAATTAGATATTTTTTACCAAAAAATTCTTTTGAAATAACAGCATTTGGGTTCCTTATTATCGGCTTGAAAGTTTCATTTCACTTGTCTAGCAGGATGACTCAGATGTTTCTTGTTTCTATTTTGGTAAACATAAATGGAAAATGCCTTTACTTTTATCATATTGGGTAATTCATCTTCGATTTGGTACATATGACTTAATAAACGGATGTTATAACTATCAAATCTTTGGAGGCCGAGGAACTTTTCTCTTCCTATCGTGAAATGTGAATTCTAATACCACGGTTAATATATTGAACAAATTTGATTGGTCATTGAGACTTAGCGGAAGGCTTTTGAAAAAAAATGTGTGTGCTTCTGTAAAATAGCAATGATCAACAGCTGATTTGTCCAATATATTTAACACTGTAATAAAATTTCAATATCACGGTGGGGAGAGAAATATTTATCCACCTTCAAAGTTTTATAAACCTCAGTAATTATCCCATATCCCGTCCTATGTACGAGATCGAAGATAAATTACCGCACAGACGATTAAAGTAACCTTGGACTTTTTCCATTTGACTTTAAAGAAAAGAAATCCGAAAAACATTGCCAGATAATTGGAGATCGTGTGTGGTACGCAATACAATGTTGGACACATGGCTTTGTATATTAAGTTAACACTTAACCTGCTAAATAAATGAAATAAAAGTGAAAAGCCGATAGTAAAAACCTTAAAAATTGCTACATCCAAGTTACATTCCTTGGGAAAGATATCTCCTAATCGGACAGTATAGATCCAAGATCAGACTGCACGTTCTGTGCAGTCTGATATTGATCTATACCGTCCGCAGAAAGCCCTTGAGTCGCGCTTAGCAGCCTAAGGGTTAAATTGGGCGAGGAATGTCAAAAAACAAGTGCCTCTGCCTAGTACATATAAAGTCGACTCTGTAACACTAATTTGTCATTCGATATAGATATCTCATGGATAGCTGAGGTAACTATAGTGACTACTTTATTTCTTTATTCTATTCACTAAAACAAGAGAAATTTAAGTTATTCGAACTACTGACGTGCGATTGTTGATTATTACGAATTTCAGGAACAGATTTGTTTCAAGATCATAGTGTAGCCGCAGTTCTAAGCGGCTTCTGCTGCACTATTTTGCATTAAAAAAACGGTCTCGTGGGTTTCGGTGCTAGGAAAGAAAGCAATTGAAAATATTGTTGACAGAAAAGAAATAATAGTAAACAGTATTTTCTCCTTTTCCCACGGTGTTTCTACCACATAGAAATTCAATGACAATATCTAAGCTACTTTTAATTTGTCTTGTACGATTGCTTACAATAAGGACGAACCTAAATTTTTGTCGTTTGGTTAAGAGATTATCTGTAGTTGAGTATTAAGTTTTCATATTTTTCTTTGAATGATAACTCGATAACCAATATGCTCATCATTCGAACTCAGAGATTTACAGTACTGTTTTCCCGTCTTCATTGTATTCTATTGTATTGATAAATAATTTTCTTTTAATTTCATTCCCCCCCCTTTTTTTTACGGTAAAAAATTACCTTCATTGATCACACTTTACTCAAAAGTCAGGGAGGAGAACTTAGAACTCTGTCTGGTATCATAGTTTTAATATGAATTATTATGCTTCCCCTAAATAATATAGGGGATATAATTATTTTCGATAGGGTTATCTGTCCGTCCGCCCGTCCTTGCGTCAGTCAGCCATGTCTTCTTGTCCTGTTTAAATCACATGAACCTTCGTCCAATTTGGAAAATATTTCTCAGAATCTGAGAAATATGCAAAATATGCCTTCGGCCAATGCTTATCTTTAATTTGATGCCAGTCAAACTTCAGACATTAAAACAAAAAGAATAACCCAGAAGTAATGCAATACAAAACTCACGTTAAAGTAATGTTGCCATGCTAATGTTGCATCTTTACCAAAACAATGTACCAGAAACTTTCCATTGTGCATGACCTACATAGTATGGAATAGAAATAATAATCCTCTGGAAGGCAACCATCTATAAGCGTGTATTGAGTGGCCAAAAAAGAAATCCCCCCCCCGCCTTCAGTGCGTCAGCACTTTGGTTTTTTCCATCAAATTCAGTACATAAGAGCTTGAAAAGTATTTCTTACACTATCAAAGTAAAAATACTCGGAACGTTGACGACATATTTGCACCAACTGGTGGAGAAACATGTAAGGTTAAGAAATTATCACAGTGGTTAAGCCATGATGTAATTATGGATCCATCAAAACCATTTTGTCTAATAGCTGACTAAATCATGAGTTACACTGGTCCTTTGACATAAAGAAAATTGACCAATAGGCAGACTGCGCCGGCTGACCTGGGTCGATACTTTTTGCAGATGTATTACCGGTAAGCCCCCTTTTATCAAAGTATGGCTTTTTTTTCAGATGTCTCCGAGATTGCTTTGTGCGCTTTTGGTCCTGACATGCCTTTTCAACGAAAAAGCACGTAAGTGTAGTCCCCTTCTAGTCCCCTTCTGCTAGATTGCCTTAAATGTAACATTGTATTAGACGACAAATACTTATTCCTGAAAGCATTTGCAAACGACAAATTGGTTACAGCTCAAATGAATAGACTTATCTTTGAAAAAGTAGAAACTGTTGTGGGAAATGAAGAAAAAAAGGGTTACAAGCATTTTCTCATTTTCCCACAATGTATCGGTATTCAAAAGCCTTCATTGCCTTAAAGTCTTTAAAAAAGTTGTTTGATAAAAGGTTAATACTTTGGCAGACTACAAAAATTTATACTTGTCTTGGATGCATCTGCATTCCCCACTTAAAATTTACTATAAATGGTGGGGACTTATCTTTAAAAAGGGAGAAACTATTGTTGGAAAAGAAAAAAGTGTTGGTTTCCAGCAATTCTGCTCTTCCAAGAATGATTTTAAAATCTACTTTGTCAGTATTGTAAAACCATATGTTATTATGCTGACGGGTTAAACCTACAAATATGACTCTTTACAACTCGAGAAAAAATTAGACTTCATATTGAAGACATTTGCAGAGGACAAATTAGATGGTGCTAAAGTGATGGAATTTGTATTAAAACAAGGGAAATCATTGTGGGAAAAGGAGAAAATGCTGGTTACCAGGTTACAAACAGTTTTTCCTTTTACCACAATGTTTTCAAGAGCACTAGTTCGTGAGGTAGTTTAGGCTCGATAAAAGACTAATATAATTGCGTTTGTGGATAGTGGAGACTAAAAGTAGAACCGGAAGAATTTCTATTAATTTTGAGGTCTGCAAATGCTTTCAAATTGAACAGGTCCAGAATGTTGTCGTTTTGTTAAGAGTGAATCATGCCTCTGTTGCGTACAAAATCAAGACAATGTTGTCTGAACTTAGATAATACACTGCCCGGTTTTTTTTTTTACAGTATGCCTACAAAAACAATCTCTAAAGATCAGATATCTTGGTTAATTTTCTTTGACTGTAGATGATCATTTCATTGACATTGTGTTTTGAAATCACAACTAATAATTATCATTTTATATTGAAATCACAGTCGACGAAAATCATAGTTCAAAATCCGGCAAAGGAAAATTATATTTTGGAATCGCCAACGAACATTGTTTTTTTTTTTTTAAGTCACGGCGAACAAATATTTTTTCTTAATGGAGCCGACGGATATTGTACGGTATTTTAAAATCACAGCCAACGAATATTTTTTTCGGCGTAGCAGAATGCACTGTCTTTTGACCTACTTCTTGGCACTGATAAATAGTGAATAGATGGTAATTTGCGATTGGTCAAAAATATGAATATGATTATTCGGCGGGCCCCTGTTGGCATATTTCCATGCACATTTATGAAACCAATATTTACAAGCGTTGCTACCACTAATCGATACCTAGGGGCCTTGATTCATACCATAGCAAATTAATGTAATGGACAATGGTCCTTTTTTTTTCTACCTGGAAAATTAGTATTTCATAAGCTTTTCCCAATGACCAAATACTACTTTTCAACAATATGAAAAACGGTGAGGAAAAAGAGGCAATTTTATGTGAGGTTAACTTTCATTATCTTACCTCATATTGAGCCACAAAAGAGTTTCAATATCTATATTCCAGTATCTCTTACGGCGTTTATATTTTTAAAGATATTTCTTGTTTAAAATCACAGGGCTTGAATCGATGGATAGACGTTAACCCTTAACATGCTAATTAAGTGAAATAAAACTTTCAAGCCAACAGTGAAACCAAAATTTTGCTATTTCACGGTTAATGTTTTTGTGGAAGCATATCTCCTTATCGGACAGTAAAGAGCCAAGATCAGACTGCACGTTCTGTGCAGTCTGATCTTGGTCTACAATGTCTGCAAAATGTCCTTGAGTCGCGCCTAGCAACCTATGGGTTAAAAAGTTCAGAAAATTATCTTTCCTGACAAGTTTACTTAAAATAAATACATGCACCTCCATAGTGGACAACTGCTTTGTATAAATTGGCTCATTACTCATTTTCTTGACGTTCTAATTTCGCATTTGTCTGGTTTGACATTAATGCATTTTAACCGTTCAACGGGACTAAATAGAAAATATTGTGGTGAGATTACAGATTAAAGATTAAAGGCCCAGGAAAGGCCAAAATATCAAAGCAGGTGTCATAATACATTTAAATTTAAATCATACCATATAAAAGTATGGAAAATATTGTGGGGATGACAGTCTGTTATCGTGTGGTCAGGCCATATGTTAGTCTTTGGTAGAAAAAAAAAAAATTTAAAATCAGGCAAAAAGTGAACAAAAGACACAGCTACCTGGCAAGTTTTAACCTAGTTTTAAAATTAATTTCTCTGTCAGCGAATAACACTTGGGCCAATCGTACAATGACAGATTGTTATCTTCACAATAATTTCCATACTTTTAAATGGTATGATTTAAATTCGAATGCATTTAAACACCCGCTTTGTCTACATTTGGCCTTTATTGTTACTTTAAGTGTAAACATGCACGTTAAAATGTGTTTCCATGGTAATAGGTGCTGGATCCGATAAACATCCAGAGAAAATCGGAAAATGCCCGGAACCAGAAGGATTTGGTATTTGCGTTGAGCTCTGTAGCAGTGATTTTGACTGCGATGGAAAGCAAAAATGTTGTTCGAATGGTTGTGGTCACGTCTGTACAAATCCTCTGATGAGCATAAAAGGTGTGTATGAGTACTAAACTGGCCTCTGAGCTTTCTTTCTATATGGCCTGCAACACGCGAAAAGGGACATTCGGACATATGCGTAAAGTGTAGTCTCGAATTAGCCTGCGCAGTCCGCGCAGGCTAATTCGAAACGACATTTTCCGTTTTTATGTAATTTTCTGTTTTTCGCAAGTCTGCTTGTAACACAAAATCTATTGTAGTCGTAAAGTGCTGTCTCGGTTTAGCCTGCGCGGACTGCGCAGGCTGATCCGAGACGACACTTTACGCAAATGTCCGAATGCACCTTTTCGCGTGTTGCACACCAGTCATCATGATTAAAACCACATTTTAACCCTTTTGGACCTAACAGATGTTTTCAGTCTAGAAATAAAAGTCCCAAATATTTGCAGTTTCATTGTCCAGAACGTCTCAGCAAATCGGAGAGTGTAGATCAAAAATCAGACTGCATGTTTTGTGCAGTCTGCTCATGCCCTACACTGGCGTCAAAGGGAGTGAAAATCTGACAGGTGCTTAATGTGTTAACACTGGTTGTTTCTATTTCTTATTCAGCTTTTTGCAGTTTCATGTTTGCTTCTTTGCACGTTGTATAAATGTTATTGCCATCTTTTTTGACATTTGGTATAACTAAATTTAACGTACATGTACATCTATGGGATCCTGTATGTTGTATCGCATTCTTTTGACGAAAAAAGTGCCTTTTTAAAATTCTCATTTTCGCCAAATGCCATTTCGACTTCTTTTGAGGACAATGTTAATCTTACATCAGACTGCAAACGACGCACAGTCTTATCTTGAATCTGATTCTCCTATCTTGTGCGCGATAGTCTCGTAATATACTTTCAAAAATAAAAGGAAAATGATTTTATAAGTTATAATCTTTTATCCATATCGTTTCTCAATTTTGAAAAAATGTTTGAGCCATGCTCTGAGAAAAGGGGCTCATTGCATTTGCAAAAAAGTATCGACCTAGGTCAGTCTGCGCAATCCGCGCAGGCAGACCTGGGAGGAAACTTTTTGCTATTGGTCAATCTTCTGCATGTCAAGGAACCAGTGTACCTCAGTTTTTGACAAACTAGACTTTATATTGATCCATAAGCATGAGCTGACTTGCTTGGTATCATGCATCACGGAGATGCATTATGCACCATTTGCAAGCGTGGCTCATATGTTCTAAACCATTTCAGCACCACAGACGAGCACATGGGCTATTGCAAACGTAAAAATCGAACTGCGCACTAAAACTCAGAAAGATTCTTATCTTACAGCCTTCACTAAATGAATCTACATGTATTCTGTCGAGAATAGCCAATGTGCTCTTGTTTGGCACTGAAACGCCGAATTAACTTTATTATATGGCTTGCAATACGCGAAAAGGGGCATTCGGACATTCGCGTAAAGCGTTGTCTCGGATCAGCCTGCGCAGTGCGTCCAGGCTAATCTGAGACGGCACTTTAAGACTACATTCGTTTTTTTCCTATTGTAAACTTGCGCAAAACAGAAAATAACACAAGAACGGAAAATGTCGTCTTGGATTAGCCTGCGCGGACTGCGCAGGCTGATCCGGGACGACGCTTTACGCAAATATCCGATTGCCCCTTTTCGCCTGTTGCAGGCTATATGGGACGAAGGGTTTTTCATTTTGAATCGGATTGTGGTTTTGTCATTTTTCTGGATTTTCTGGGTTTTTTAATTCCTCTATTAATCGAGCCGTGCCCAACTACCAGGGTTGTAACACACAAAGTTACTTACTTATGGTTATATGACTTTGCCTTAAAAAATGTATCCGAGGACTAATTAAAAAACAAATACCGCAGTAAAGGGGTCATTTCTCTCTTACTCGGACCTTTGTTTTGCCTTCAAATGTCTGTAGGGAAAAGCAGCAAGTGGCTCGGACAGAATGTTCTGTGCGGTACCGATTAAAGAAACACCAGCATAGAAAAGTGAACTGCCCGCCATGATACCGCCATCACGTTGGGCACCAAATACATACCAATACGTGCAACAACAAATAGGTTCCTTAACGCACTGTATAGATCAAGATCAGACTGAATAGAGCGTGCAACCTGATCTTGGATCTACACCGTCCGCCTGTTAAATCAAACTGATTATATGATTTGTTACATATTTATCTGAAAAAAAAAAAAAAAAAATGCCCCCAAAGTAAGGTATGGGCGATAAAAAAGGGCATTAGAGCATCTATGTCTTTTGAGGACATCATTATTAAATTCAATACAATTAGACTTTACATAATTATCACCGGGCTCAATTTTGAACTTGGGTTCTTTCAATGTTTATAAATATATTACCAATCTATTTTCACAACAAGTGTAGTCGGTACAAATAATAACTTCCATTTTGGGGAAATTTACGTTTAAAAATGCTTTAGGATAACTAAATGAAACAAATATACAAAGGTTGTAATTAAGTAAAAGTATTATTGCTCTATCTTGTAAATCATATCAATCAAATATAGTTTGAGTCATGCTCTGTGAAAAAGGGGGCCTAATGCATCTGCAAAAAGTATCGACTCGGATCAGCCTGTGCAGTCCGCACTTGCTGACCTGGGCCAAAACTTTTTGCAATTGGTCATTTTTTTGCATGTGAAGGGAACAGTTTACCTCATGATTCAGTCGGCTGTTGGACAAACTGGATTGTATTGATCCATACCTAATGTGATGTCTTGCTTTGTACAATGCAATTACGGAGATGTAAACCCCTTTTTGTTAGAGCATCCATTTTCATAAAATGTGCTTAAAACAATTCCCATGCCTAACCTTGCGGGGGGAGGGGGGCGAAATGTGTCACGAGCACTACTTATTGTTATGTCTTAAGATTGTCTGTATGACAGTACAATAAAAGTTTTCAGGTGAGGAGTTCTTCTTACAGCGATAATACTGAAAATGTTCACATGCTAAATGGTGCTATGTATCTCTTACCAATAGCTAATAAATTTGTTGCATGCGTGCAATATACAATCATACAGATATGCGAAAGATAAACAGACAGGCTTGCCCTAAACCATATGGAAATGGTACCTGTGAACAGCTATGTGAGAAGGACAAAGACTGCGAATGTGACCAGAAATGTTGCTTCAATGGCTGCGGGAACGAGTGTATGGATGTCACGTGGGGTAATTCCAGCTTTTCACTAATTGCTGTAAATCACATGTGAAATGAAACTTAGATTGTACACAAATGCCAAACGTATCGATTAGTTCTATTACTCGTTTGGAAAATAATGTTTTTAACTTTTGAAGAAACGCAATGAAAAGTATTGTTAATCTCCATCCTAATCAATAGAAAAAACGATTGTTCTTATCTACAAAATGGTTCTAAATGAGTAAAACAAATCTAAACCGATCCTTTGTTTTTGCCTATCAAAGAAAGTTGACCAAGATCAGAACGCATGGACGTGCAGCCTGATTTTGGTCAAAACTCTTCGTAAAGGGCACTAAAGGTGGCAAGACGCAGGAAATAGTTGAACATTTACTTAAAGCAGAACGTCTCAGCCAATAGGGTATCTTTTTGTTGAAATCCGTTACTAGAACAATAAAAGAATGGTCTGTATTTGAGCCATGCTCTGTGAAAGGGGAGTTTAATACAACTGCAAAAAGTGTCGACACAGATCAGCCTATGCATTTCGCGCAGGCTGACCTGGGTTGAAACTTTTTGACATTGATGAATTTTCTGTGTGTTCAAGGACCAGTCTAGCTCATGATTCTGTCGGTTGTTAGACAAAATGGGTTTTATGGATCCATAATTATATGATAACTTGCTTGGCAAAATGCATCACGGAAATGCATTTACCCCTTTTGGCTAGAGCGGCGTTCCATTGTTTAGCTTTGACATAGTTTGAACATGTGTTTAAGCAATTGAGTTACATGTAATACACGATTTAGTAGAGAAAACAGACTTATCAATGAAATTCCTGTACATTTTTTGTGGTCATGGTGTTTTTTTTCTCAGAATTTCTCTTTCTATTCCCCGTTTTAAATGGTTTTGAGGGTTTCTTCATTCTATAATCATCCTTTACCATACCGTCGTTTTTCTTTTTTAATCTTTCATCGCCATAGGCGGTATCACTAGTCTTAGCAGACGGCATAGATTAAGATCAGAGTGCAGACAAACTGTTGTCTGATCTTTGACCAGAAACTTTTTCTATATTTAGATTAGATCTGTGTTTCAATCAATGTATTTATTAATGTTTTAAGTAAGTATGTCTGTTACATATTGAAAGGTACTATCAATAGAAAACTGTGTCAGAATTCTAAATACGTTTCTGAAGAAGAAGAAGAAGAAGAAGAAAAAGAAGAATATACCATTACTTACACCTTTATGAAAATGATAATCATAGCAAAGAAATATGATAAATGATAACATTTTTGACCGATATTATTATCATTAATTCAAGATTACGACTGCGATTATACGTATAAATGTGGAGGTAAAATTGGGAAGGAATGTCCGCCCGGATTTATGTGTAAAATACCCTTCAAAGGAGTTGACGTCCGTGGTGTCTGCTGTAAAGATAGACCCCAAATGCCAGGTACTATATTTCGTCGATTGTAGCTCAGTCTATAACACACAGGATTTGTTCAAGGGCGAAATGCCGATAAAACACACTCTCCTAAAAGCCAGGAAGGATACTAGTATCTTGTCGGTTGTAGTTCAATCTATAACACACAAGATATGTTCAAGGGTGTAACGCCGATAACACTATCCCAAAAGCCAGGTAGGATATTTCGTCGACTGTAGCTCAATCTATAACACACAAGATTCGTTCAAGGGCGTAACGCAAATAACATACACTATCCAAAAGGCCAGGTAAGGTTATTCGTTGATTGAATTACATGCGTACTCAGTTGCTGTCCCTTTGTTTAACACGCAGGATTTGTTTAAGGGTGTAATGCCCATGACCACTAATATCCCAAACTCCAGCCAAACTGGGATCTAAAACTGTAACGCATATGTTCCAGGCTGTAAAGTCCATGTGCACATTATCACAATCATAACCAAGTAAGATATTTTGTCGATAACATTTTAGCCAAACCCCGTAGCTAGGCCGATAACACACATGATCTGTTCAAAGCGTTACGCCGTGTCGCACGATTTTCTGAAAGTAAGGTACGATATTTCTTCGAACTGTGTTTCGGCAGAGCCTGAATGCTCAGTCGATAACATGCAGGATTTGTTCAAAAGTTTTGACAAATAAAAACAAGAATTCTTTGAAACCCATTGTATGATTCTACACGAGTTCAAAGCAAAACTATACCTGGAGAAAAAGAAGACAATTGTTAGTCTGCAAGAACCCTCTTACTCATCTTATTCTTCTTTCTTCCACAAAACGAAGTCAATGGCTTCGTTTCGCATGATATGAAAATAATCACGTGTAATAACAACACTATGTAAATATCATGGGAATTTGAAAAAAAAAAAAACAACAAATGCCGGGAACCAACATCTTTTCATTTTCCCAGCAATGTTTTCTGTCTGTTCAATGATAAATTCTATCACTTGATCCACATTTGATTTGTCGTCTAAAAATGTTTTGAATATGGAAAAGTCTAAAACTTTGTCGTGTGGTAAAGAGTAAAATTATACGCTAAATGCGCTTGATTTCACGCGCTTTTGTGGACGGTGTAGACCAAGATCAGAGTGCAAAGAACGTGCAGTCTGATCTTAAGTCTACTCTGTTCGATAAGATGGTATTCTTCTTGCGAAAAGAACTTTTGATCGCATCATGTAGATTTTCTCTCTCTCAAAAATTTGCATTTAATTTCTTTAGCACTTGAAGGCTGTGTCCAATAGGGCCAATAGATGTGTACAGTATCTTTAGAACAATTTTGCAAACCATGTTGCTAAAGATAATTTAAGAAATGGTATAGAAAAAATGATCTCATTTGTGGATTCAGATTGCTCGAAGGTGATTTGTCCCAAGCCAGACTGTTCAAATGCCTACACACCTGAGGGAAAATGTTGCCCCGAATGTCCAGGTGAGACAAATTTCATATATATAATTTATACCTCCACTCAATTACATTCTTTAATGGTCAGTTACCAGAGAAACTATGTTTTTAATAAACTTTATTTGGTGCCACACCACCACTTTTGCTTCGTTTAAAATATAATTGAAATCATTATTCTTCGATACTCTACTGTACTTACTGGCGAACCAATAGTTTTCCTCTTTGTTTCTATCAGTACATATCCAGCGTCCTAATAAAATCTCAGCTCATTGCATGTTTGATATACCGTCTCAAATACAACTTCTGTTAAAAAACTCACTAACAAAAGGCCATTCCTGCTTGCAGACCATCTTCTTTCATGTGGGAGCAGGCACAGAATAGTTCTTCATGAAATAACACATTTGCACCCAGTTTCCACAGAAATTAGTAAATGTATAAATCATCACCAGAACCAAAGTTTCAACCGTGTCTTTCTATTTTCTGCAATAAAACAGTTCAGCAGAAGCGCTCGCAGACATTTTCCATTGGGACCTTTTTATTTTACTACTAATCCTAGGACCCGGAAGGACTTTGGTGATTTGTCGTGGAGTAAACTTGTCATCTGCAAACACTGTTAATAGTCTACTATTTTGTCTTTTGGTAAAGAGTTAAGGTAATGATTGACACCTGGCTTATAGAAGATGACCTTTACCTTGCAGTCTGCGACTTTCCTTGTCCAGAACCAGCGTGTTCGAATCCAGTTTTCCCACCGGGAGAATGCTGTCCACAATGTGAACCAGGTATCCTGTAGATTTCACTTAAGTGTCGTTAACCATTTACAAACCAATACTTTTGAAAACAGAGTCTATATTTACTGTGGAAAGAGGAGAACATGCATAGGTGAATTGTTTCAGGCATTTTCCTGTGTGCAGGACTTTTACACCACCAAAATGCCTCTTTTTCTTTTTCCTAAAAAATGATAAATTTATAGAAGTGGAGGTGTTTTAAAAAAAATCAACTTTAATCCATGAAAGTTCTGGTAACCAGCACTTTTTTCTTTTCCAAAAATATCTTGTTCATCTACCCTTTAGAAGACAGATACTATTTGAAAAAAAAAGTTGTCGGCTGCAGAACTAAATTCTGTCAATTTGGACGAATCTTAACTTTTGTTGTTTGGTAAAGTATTAACCCCAGGGTCTCCGTGATCCAATTTGGTTGTCGTTGCTTATTAGATAGATTCATGTCAAAATGCACACACTAGATCTATTGACTAAGCTGAATGGTGTTGGATGTCTATTGATCTATTGCTTCTGAGAGACATTCTAAGGAATGCCCTGAAATGTTATGCCAATGTCTTTGGTAACTACAATTATTACAAATAGCTTCAAATTATGTTGTCACTTTCATATGAGGGATGTGACACAACAAGGTCATGTTATTTGCCACACTTGCAACACTTATTACAGTTAGCAAAAGGTATAATTTTTTTTAGATCTAATTCATTTGCATGTACATGTATTTCATTATTATTATACATGTATTTGTTATCATCATTATTATTGCTGGTATTGTTGATACTTTGATGGTGTAATATCCTAGTCAGGCACTTAAATACTGGTGGTCTGGATAAGATTTCTCCTTAAAATTTCACCTGCCACTTACTACAATAAAGCTTATTGCAAAGGTATAAATTTTGGCAGTATAATAGAGAAAAATCTTTCTTTCCAGAAATATCTGTAAAACTAACAGAACACCATAGAAATACCTGCTTTGGAAAGGCAACTGCCCTCGAAAATTCAGCAAAAGAAAAGGTTTCTTATGGCATTTCTGTGAAATCATAATTAGTGTAGCTAGACACATTTAAAAGATTTGATAAATTTCTTAAATGAACCGGAAAGATAATACACCTCATCCATTCAACATATTCAAAAAAATACTGATAAAAAGTGTGAAATATACAAAAATCTTGAATATATTCATTATGACCTACAAAAATTAACACCTAGTTTCGTAATTTTGTCAGTGTCAGTAGTTTTCTTTCCATTTTGTTTCAAAAAGATGTTATTTTCCACTCCCCAGTTTGAAATCAAATTTTTGGAATGACATAACCAACCCATACATGCCAAAGCAAACATGTTATCTTTCTACTGTATGTGCTTCTTTTCTTGTAGACTGTTCAACAGTGATTTGTCCTCTTGTTAGATGTCAAAATTCTTTCACACCTGAAGGCCAATGTTGCCCAATATGTCCAAGTGTGAACGTCTCTCACATACCTTTAATCCTTTGAGTACTATAGGCAAAAAGTTGGGCTTAAGCAAATGGCATACATCAAGATAAGGCTGCACAGATTGTTCAGTCTGATCTTGAATCTATAATGTCTGCTAACCAATATGATAAAGATAAATTCTATATGATAAAATCCTTCTGGGTGTCAGGGGATTATGATGTTCAGAGTTGTAGTTTATACACATGAGCCATGCTCTGGCAAAAGGGGGCTTAAATTATGCACCTCCATGATACATGATACCAGGCAAGTCAGCACATACATGATACATGATACCAGGCAAGTCAGCACATAATTATGGATCCATAATAGCGAATTTTTTTCAACAACCGACTTGATCATGAGATAGACTGGTCCTTGGACATACAGAAAATTGACCAATAGCGAAAAGTTTCGGCCCAGGTCAGCCTGCGCGAACTGCGCAGGCTGACCTGGGTCAATACTTTTCGCAGATGCATTAAGCCCCCTTTTCACAGAGCATGGCTCATATATATTTGATAATTGGAAAAAGTTGACTCTGTACCAAATGACAGAATTTTAGACTTGTCCAAATTGAATGCATTTGCCGACAACAAACTAAATACATCTCACTTGGTGGGATCTGTCTTTAGTATGTTAGAAAACATAGTTGGAAATGGGGAAAATGCTGGTCAGCAGCATTTTCTCCTTTTTCCATGATATTTTCAAAAGCCTCCTTCCTCAGGGCCATTAAACACAGGATTGTTTGGTAAAAGGTTAAGTTAACAGTCTTGAATCACAGTGCTTGCTATGTTATTTGAAAAGTCTTGATATTGTTTACCAACTGCGTATTCTTACATAGTATGTCATGCTCATATAAAACAAGAGATTGTAGAGAGAAGGGAGAAAAAGGGGAACACAGACACACAGACAGATGAATGATAGGCGGGCGGTTGGACAAATGGATGAACAGACAGAGAGGATTATGTGTCTTCCTCATATATGATATTAAATTTGAGAGAGAGAGAGAGAGAGAGATAAAGGGAGTGAGGGAGGGAGAGAGAGAGAGAGAGAGAGAGAGAGACAGACAGACAGACAGACGCTTTTTATACTAGATGATGAGATTTAAGAATTGCACTTGCAGATGACAAGCCAAGCCCCGGTAGCTCAGTCAGTAGAGTACATGACTTGAGAACAGGGGGTTGCTGGTTCGATCTACGGCTTAGCCAATTTCTTTCCGAGCATTGATGATAGTCATTGCGACAAGATTCATTTCTCTCTCACTGCTGACCATTGTTTCAATGATGGTTTTGTGGGAAAGCAGCCCATGGCTTGGAAAGAATATTGTGCAAAGTACATGTACTGGTAAAAGAAATTCCAGGAAAGCATGGATACATGCACTAGCTGCCATGATATAACTGAAATAATGTTAAAAACAGCGTTAGGTTGAGTGAATTTTTGTTGTTTTCAATCTTCATTTTTACAGCATTTTCTGCTTGTCCGGAGCATAACTTTGTCATCTCCAGTCCGATTGACTTCAAACTTGGCATTTGCGTTTGTTGCAATAATACGGAGTGCAGTGCGAAAGAACCATAACTCTACCTTGTGCTGTCTTTGAGTTATTTCCCTTTGATCGTCATTTTTACAGCATTTTCTGCTTGTCCGGAGCATAACTTTGTCATCTCCAGTCCGATTGACTTGAAACTTGGCATTTGTGTTTGTTACAATAATACGGAGTGCAGTGCGAAAGAACCATAACTCTACCTTGTGCTCTCTTTGAGTTATTTCCCTTTGGTCGTCATTTTTACAGCATTTTCTGCTTGTCCGGAATATAACGTTGTCATCTCTAGTCTGAACATCTTCAAATTTGGTATGCATGATTGTTGAAAAATTACGGAATGCAGTGCACAAGAACCATAAATCTTCCTATAACGAATTTTGAGTTATTCCCCCTTTGATCTTCATTTTTATAGCATTTCTTGCTTGTCCGGAGCATAACTTTGTCATCTTTAGTAGGAATGACTTGAAATATGGTATGCTTATTGGTTGCAATATTTGGAAGTGCAGTGCTCAAGAATTGTAACTCTACCTCATGCTGTCTTTGAGTTATTTCCCTTTGATCGACATTTTTACAGCATTTAGTGCTTGTCCAGAATATAACTTTATCATCTCAAGTCAAAACGACTCCAAACTTGGTATGCATGTTTGTTGCAATATTACGGAGTACAGTGCACAAGAACAATAACTCTACCTGGCGCGGATTTTGAGTAATTCCACTTTGATCTTCATTTTTACAGTCCAGTTCTTTGTCCGGAACTTAACTTTGTCATCTCCAGTACAATTAACTTGAAACTTGGCATTTGTGTTTGTTGCAATAATACGGAGTGCAGTGCAAAAGAACCATAACTCTACCCCGTGCTGTCTTTGAGTAATTTCCCTTTGATCATCATTTTTACAGCATTTTCTGCTTTTCCAGAATACAAGTTTGTCACTTTTAGTCTGAACATCTTCAAATTTGGTATGCATGATTGTTGAAAAATTACGGAGTGCCATGCACAAGAACCATAACTCTTCCTAGCACGAATTTTGAGTTATTCTCCCTTAGATCTTCATTTTTATAGCATTTCTTGCTTGTCCGGAGCATAACTTTGTCATATTAAGTAGGAATGATTTGAAATATGGTATACTTATTTATTGCAATATTTGGAAGTGCAGTGCGCAAGAATTGTAACTCTACCTCGTGCTGTCTTTGAGTTATTTCCCTTTGATCATCATTTTTACAGCATTTAGTGCTTGTCCGGAATATAACTTTGTCATCTCAAGTCAGAACGACTTCAGACTTGGTATGCATGTTTGTTGCAATATTACGGAGTACAGTACGCAAGAACAATAACTCTACCTAGGGCGGATTTTGAGTAATTCCACTTTGATCTTCATTTTTACAGTATTTCTTGCTTGTCCGGAATATAACTTTGTCATCTCAAGTCAGAACGACTTCAGACTTGGTAAACATGTTTGTTACAGTTACGAAAAGTGCAATGCACTGGAGCCGTAACCTTACCTAATGCCCTTTTGGAATTATTCCCTAGTCATTATTATTTTTTTTTTTAACAGCTTTTCATGCTTCTCTACAATATAACTTTGTCTTTTGATGTTGGAATCACCTGAAACTTTATATGCATGTTTCCTTAACATTAGAGGAGACATTCATGCCTATTTCAATCACTTACATGATTTCTGCTGCACTACTATTTTCCTGTACCTGCCCTTTACGATTATTATCCCCCCTCAACAACTGGCGGTGGGACAGGCGTATCTTGCGACAATTTGCCGCTCTTGTTCATTAAATCTCATGTCATGGAAAAAGGGGGCTTGATAAATATTTTCATTATGGACCAATATCTCTTTCACTGCAGGACAAATGTAATTAAACTTCATCTTTATGAAGCCACAGACAATAGTTATTTGATTTTATTTCATGAAATGCCATGTCATGAAAAAAGGGGGCTAAATGTATAATTTCATTATGGACCAACAACAGTTAGTTCGCCCATTCGTCCGCCTGGACAGATATCTTCTAAAGTCCTTGACGAACATTTATGAAACTTCATGCATGTCTTCCTTAGGATAGTCCGTTGATACAATTTTCTTTTATATATAATGACGTGTCATGGAAAAAGGGGACTTGATGTATATTTTCATCATTTGTTTTCATTTAATGAAATGCCATGTTATGGTAAAAGGGGACTTGATGTATAATCTCATTATGGACCACTTATATATTTTTCATTTAATGAAATGCTGTGCCATGGAAAAAGGGGGCTTAATGTGTAATTTTATCATGGACCATTAACAAAAAGGCCACATGTTCATGCAACACACAATACCTCTAATATGTTTGTATCAAAAAAGGTCTTTTTCGGTGGGGGATATCATTTCAACGAAATTGCTTGTAGATTTTGTATTTATGTATTTATTGCACATTCCAGTTCATCTACAGTAATTCAAATGACTGTACATTGTGTATCAATAAAGATCTTATTTTATACATACACAAATATACTGCCTCAATGTGATTTTAATCAGGCTTGGAACAACTGTCCGGCTTACATCTATGTCCTCAATGATCAGGTGTCAAATTCTGATATCTAATATTTTACAGTTTTTCCAGAGAAGGAGAAAAAAAAAACACTTTGTCTCTCACTGATTTCACTGTTTTAGCATCACTTGCCTTTTGTTAAAAATTCATTGTAAGTATTATTTTTTGCATTATAGTATATTATTATATTATAGTATTAGCCTTTAATTCTTTACCATAAGACAAAATTTTCAAATCCAAAGCATTTGCAGACGGTATTTTAGATGTGACTAAAATTGAGGATTTTGTTCTACTTAGAAAGGGTAGAAAACATTGTGGGAAAATGAGAAAATGCTAGCAACCAATCTTCAGGGTCGTTTAAACTCAGGATTAGGTGGTAAAGGGTAATTCAAATTATTACATGTAACTAATGAGTATTGACAGGATACTGTAGTGCTTTCATAATGGAAAGTAATAAAAGTGTTAACCCTTTACCGCACAATCCTAAGTTTAACTTTTTACCAAACAATCCGGGGTTTTCACGACTTTGAGAAAGAAGCTTTTTAAAAACATTGTGGGAAAAGGAGAAAATGCTGGTAACCAGCATTTTTTTCCTTTTCCCACAATGTTTTATAACCTCCCAGAGCAAGTTTCAATTCTTGAGTCATGTTAATTTTGTCGTCTGCAAATGCTTTCAATTTGGACCAGTCTAAAATTTTGTCGTTTGGTAAAGAGTTAAAAGACCCTGAGATGGCAGGCTTAAAAAACCATTATAGAAAAAGGAGAAAATGCAGGTTACTAGTATTTTCTTCTTTTCCCTCAATGTTTTCTACCCTACCACAAAAAAAAAGGTATTTTTTAGTCATATTTATTTTGTCGTCAAAGATTTTGTTGTTTGATAAAGAGTTAATACATTCAAAAGAATTTGACTGATAGATATTTTACGGTACATTGTTTTGCTTATAGACTGCTCAAATGTAGCTTGTCCACTGATATTCTGTGAAGATCCTGTCTTCCCTCCTGGTGCGTGCTGCCCACTCTGTCCCCCAGGTAAGATGGAAAAAAATCGTCACTGTTTATAGTGAGGAAAAACATTTTAATTGCCTCATAGATTAAATGAATTTTTCCAAATAGTGCATTTCAAAGTTCTTTTTGCCGGAAAATTTGATTATATCTGACAGTCAAGATTTAAGATCAGACTGCATATTCTATGCTATTTCATCTTGATCTTCATTGATGGCAAAGGTGTTTTAAGTCATAACTAGCAGCCCAACAATTAACCCATTTATCTCAGCTGAGGAAATGTCAGGCTTCTTGCAGCAGAATAATTCTAAAAACACAGGTGAAACTTTTTGCAAGCTGAAATTGCATTGGCAGAATGTATAGCGAAAACACTTCCTACCCATTGATACATGCTGTTTGCAGTAGATAGGTAAAGTTAGCTACTAGTAGCCAGCTACTTGATCTGAAAACGGGACAATTTTGCACTTTTGCGAAATGATGATTTAAAATGTACAAGTAGCTGGCTAGATTTAGAGAGATTTTTCAAAATATTTCAACAAATCATATTGAGGATATTTAGGGGAATTTAAAGGTATCAAAATCAGTCCATTCTTATCATTTAAAGGGGCCAGGTACTCGTCATGAAAATGCGGACATTTTTCAATTATACTAAGTGTGAAATCAAAAAGGTACAAGTAGCTGGCGAGCCTAAGAGTGAATCTTGAAATTAAATGCTTGTTTTGAATAACAGAGACTATGTATCTATGAGAAAACTCAAAATGGAATGATTTCCGATTATTAAAGGGGCTAGCTACTTCATTTAAAAACGGGACAACTTTGCTGTTTTTCGAAGTAATGATTTAAAATGAACAAGTAGCTAGCGAGAATAAAAGAGATTTTTCAAAATATTTAAAGGAATCATATTGAGGATATTTAGGGGAAATTAAAGATATAAAAATCAATCCATTCTTATCATTTAATATTTTGAAATATCTCTCTAAATCTAGTCAGCTACTTGTAAATTTTAAATCATGATTTTGTAAAAGTGAAAAGTTGTCCCGTTTTCAGATCAAGTAGCTGGCCCCTTTAAAAACCGGAAATGTTTCAATTTTGAGTTTTCTCTCATGTCTTTATAGTCTTTTTTATTCAAAACAAGCATTCAGTTTCAAACATCGCTCTGAGACTTGCCAGCTACTTGTATCTTTTGATTTCACTCTAAGTAAAATTAAAAAATATCCGCATTTTTATGACGAGTAGCTGGCCCCTTTAATGAATAAGAATGGATTGATTTTGATATCTTTAATTTCTCCTACGTATCCTTAATATGAGTTGTTAAAATATTTTTAAAAATTTCTTTAAATCTAGCCAGCCACTTGTACATTTTTAATTATTATTTCGCAATAGTGGAAATTCCCATTTTCAGATCAAGTAGCTGGTCCCTTTAAAAACCGGAAATGCTTCAATTTTGAGTTTTTTCATGAATTTATAGCCCCTTTTATTCAAAACGAGCGTTCAATGTTAAAAATCGCTCTTAAGATGTACTCCAGAAAAAATTATTGTAGTTAAAAAGTCAATTCATAAAATAATCATTCTTGTTATTTTGCTTATTAAGAGTATGCAGCTCTACATTGTGTATTGGCCCTTTGTTTGTGGTTGCAAGAGCCAATAGTTCCCAGCATATGTTTGGCATGCAGGAAAGATGTATCCATAATTGTGTGAAACACCAATTGATACCATCGTTCACTTCGGGCTGGTCCATCCATAACCTAACAACATTTTTGCGGTTACCATTTACTTTTCCCCTTTTCCCAAAATACTTTTAAAGGCCCTCTTCCTAAGGGTTGGTAAAAAAAGGGGTACTTAGTTATGAGTTTCAGAAAGCCAAAGTATTAATGTCATTTTACTGTTTCAGATTGTTCAAAAGTGTTATGTCCAAAGCCGTTGTGTCCCAATTCCTACATACCTGATGGTGAATGTTGCGCTGTATGTCCAGGTAATCCTGAAATTTACATAGAGGATTATAATTGAGCTATGCTCTGTGAAAAGGGGACCTGAAGCTTCTGCAAAAAGTATCCACCAAAAGTCAGCCTTCGCAGTTGGTGCAGGCTGACCTGGGTGGAAACTTTCTGCTATTAGTAAAACTTCTGCATGTCAAGGAATCAGTCTACCTCATGATTCAGTCAATTGTTGGACAAAGTGACTTTCATGATTCCCTTATTATGTGATATCTTGCTTGGTACAATGTATTAGGGAGATGAATTAAGCCCTGTTTTGCAAGAGTGTAGCCCAATTGTTTGTTTGTGTGTAAGATCAGAATTCACTTTTACTGAGTAATCACCAAAATTGATATTTTCATGTGTGGCAAAGTCACTGGTGAAAAAATAGAATTTTGGCTGTCAAAAATATAATTTTGTCCAATCTTACATCATAACAAACAGTTTTCTTTTTTTATGTCATGCAAAAAAAACTAAAAGAAATAAACAAACCTATTTTTCTTCTGGAAAAAGGCACATTCATGTGGAACTTTCATGTGACATCATCAATATTTTTAACCCAGTATCAAAACAGTAAAATATATTATTGCACTGTGAGGGGATCCAAGCCTGTGCCAGAAGCAGTGAATTTCTGAAGAGAAGTGAAACAAGTTGGCTTCTTTACAAAAGAAGCCAGGAGAGGTCAGCATGATCAATGTTTTCAAATAGTTAATTGGCTTTTAATTTCAATATATTTTGGTACATGTAAACAAACAAGTAAAAAAACCGCCGCGCAGACCCCTCATATGCTTTACATGACGGCCATTTGACCTTCTTGTCGCGTTTTCAAGTCGCATGATCTTGTCCAGCGGTCTTCTTTCTCTTTTTTAACGAAATTCTTCTTATTTTTTCTTCTGCTTAGATTTATTTGCTTAATGAAAAATTACAATTATTTAGAGGTCATTTGCAACCATGGCAAATTAATATAACAAATCTTTTCTGAAATTCGTCATATAAAAATAAACCACGTCTATTACCTGTTTCGGTTTTTTGATTTCGCTTTATTTACAAAACCATGACGAAACAGACTGTGTATCAGAACAATTTCGCAAGAAAAATGGATTTAGACAGCAAATTCTGTGGCAGTCTGCCTTTTAAACTCACCACTGTTGGAGAGGTCTGATGACCTCTCCAATAATTAAGAGGTTATAATCAACTAGTTTTTGTATTATTTGGTTATAGGTGTGCAGTATGTTTAATGTGTGTGCCAATTATGAGAGATCAATTCAAATAGTAGTAGTAAAAGTAGTAGTACACTGATTTCAACCCCTTTTATTTGAGTCCTTAACCCTTTACTACACATTTCCATGTGTTGACCACCCTGACATAGTTAACTTCTGAAAATATTGTTAGAAAAGGAGAAAATGATGGTAACCAATAAAGACAAATCCAATAATTTGGGCCAAATTTAACTTGTTATCTGCAAATGCAATCAATTTGCACCAATTTTAAATATTTTGGTTGGGGTAAAATAGCTGAAGATGATTTGTGGACAGTGTAGGACTGTACAGAAAGTGAAATTTGATCTGTGATGCTAGATATTTTGTAAGAAATTTAAGCTAGAACAGACTATTAATTAAAAGCAACATTCAGTCTACCTTAACTTTTCATAATACTTTAACAATAAGGATCTTTTTTCATTTCATGAATGAAACGAAACTGAAAAATTATTTAGTGTCTTTTGACACAAAAAACTATTATCATTTAAAATTTATTTGTTATTTACTCATTGATTAATGAATTGATTAATTAATTTATAAATTAATGAATAAATAAGTAAATAAAAAATAAATAAATAAATGACAATAGTTTTTGTCTCCAAAGACAATAAAATTTTTTTTCAGTTTTCTTTGATTTATTTATTTGCTTATTTATTTATCTATCTATTTATTTATTATGTTTTAATTTTTTATGCTTTCATTTACGTACGTTTTCATTTATTTATTTCTTTCTTTATTTTTTTATCTATTCACTAACTCACTCACCAAAAAAACCCAGCCTTTTACTCACTCACTCACTCACTCACACACTCACACACTCTGAAACTCACTCACTCTGAAACTCACTCACTCTGAAGCTCACTCTGAAACTCACTCACTCACTCTGAAACTCACTCACTCTCAAACTCACTTACTCTGAAACTCATTGAAACTGAAAATCACTCTGAGTCTCACCTACTCTTATACTCACCCACTCTGAAACTCACTTGCTCTGAAGCTCACTCACTGTGAAACTCAAACCGAAACTCGCTCTGAAAAGCTAACACTCACTCTGTCATTCTGAAACTCACTCACTCACTCTGAAACTCACTCTGAAATTCACTCACTCAAACTGAAACTCACTTTGAAATTCACTCAATCGCTATGAAACTCACCCTGAAACTCTCTGAATCTCTCTTACTCTGAAACTCACTCTGAAACATACTATGAAACTCATTTGTGAAATAAGTCTAAAACTCACACACTCTGAGACTTACTCACTCACTCACTCTGAAATTCACTCACTCTGCAACTCCACTTACTCTGAAACTTGCTCTGAAACATACTTTGAACTAAGCCTAAGACTAACTCATTCTGAAAGTCACTCACTTATTTTGAAGCTCACTCACTCACTCTGAAGCTCACTCATTTACAACACACTTATTTTGAAAGTAACTCTGAAACTCACTTACTCTTAAACTAAACTTCAAACTCACTCACTTAATATGAATGTATTAATATCAATTATTGTTAGTGGATAAATAAAACATACAAATTGATATATGCTCTTATAGTTGAATCAGAATCTTTTTTCATTTCATTATTATTTCATGCATTTTTATTATCATAGTGCCTCAGTAGCTTAACAGGAATTTAATATCAGTTTAAAATTCTAAAATCATTTACCACCTCTCTCCTTGTAGATTGCTCCCTTGTTTTGTGTCCACCCATTTTCTGTGAAATCCAGTATATTCCCAAAGGAGAATGCTGTGCACAGTGTATACCAGGTAAGACCAATAGATTTGGTATATGTAAATCTGATCATGCATAAGTCGATTGCAGCTGCATCTTGAAGCCATAGATACGGACCACACATCATCATTCTGTATCATAACTTTATCTCTTCTTGTCCACATAAATTTTCCAGATGGTGATGCCTATTAAAATCGTTTTTTTTTTACTCCAACAATACCTACAGTGAAGTTATTCACATCTATCAATCTGTTGGTAGAAACTACCATTAAAATTTATAAATCATGTTAGAAACAGACTTAAATTGTATAAGCTATTTGTCAACATAAATGAGTCTACGAGATATCAATTGAAAATTCTGACTCATGTAATCTTTTCTTGTAGGGTCTTGTAATTCAATAAGCAGCAAGGTGGCCTAATTTGTAATACGGCCGGGGAATTTGATCAGCAGTCAAGGAGGTTAACCAAATGACCTTCTTTGTTCACTTTGATTCCATGCACAATCCAGAGTGTTGTACGTACAAAAGGAGGAAATACAAGGCTTTTGAAAGATTGCAAGATAACCCTTTGCTAGACAATCTTAATTTCTGAAGAAGATGGTTCTTTAAAAGATTGTGGGAAATGTAAAAATACTTTGAAGGACAAAATCTGTAATGTGAGTCATCTTTAATATGTCATCTGCAATGAATCTGGATAAGTAATTTAATTAAACATTTTTATAGGTGTATTTTAAGTCATCTACTGGAGGTCACAGCCTGGTACTTTCAGTTCTTTGATTCCATGTTTTTTCTAGGTTGTTGTACATACAAGGGGAGGAAGTACAAAGCTGGTGAAAGATTTCAAGATGACTGTAATATCTGTAGATGTCATGATGATGGATCTGTTTCCTGCACTAAGAGAGCTTGTGGTATATTATGACATGAATTATCCCTGTATAATGAAACTTGCATCATTAAACCATTAAATTTACAGAGAAAAATTGCACCTTTTGATGTACCTGGGGAAGAGGACTTTTGAAAACATTGTTGGAAAAGGAGGAAATACTGGTAACCAGCATTTTCTCTTTTCCCTCGATGTTTACTACCTTTTCAGAGACAAATTTCATCTTTTGAGCCACAATTAATTCATCATCTGATACAAACTTTAATTTGGTGGAGTCTGAAATTTTGTCACTTGGTAAAGACATTTAATGTGATATATATAAAGAATTTTTCTAGATTTTTTAATAGCTCTATTCTGGCTATGTTTCTATTCTTTGTCATATATTTCAAAGATATAATATTATGTTTTATTTCAGAGTTTTATGTAATGCCAAATATACCTGAACCCTTCACCACACAATCCCTTGTTTAAACAACCCTGAGGAAAAGGGCCCCTGAAAATATTATGGGAAAAGTATAAAATGCTGGTAGCCAGCATTTTCCCCCTTTCACGCAATGTTTTCAACTCTACCAAAGAAAATTCCATTGTTTGATTCATGTTGTATTTGTCCTCTGCAAATGCTTTCAATTCGAACATATCTAAAATTTATTCACTTGGTAAAGGGTGAAAGGTATAGTCAGTCATAGCCTTTGATAACTTCCTATCAATGTCCTTACATAAAAATGTCTATAAATATAAAAAGAATAGTCATATCAACTATGATAAATAATAGGTCATAAAAAGTCTATAAATACAAAAAGAATAGTCATACCAACTATGATAAATAATAAGTAATTCTTGCAGTTGCTTCCCAGATCAGACGCTAACTAAAAATACCCCAAAAAAAATGAAAATAAATGAATCATGAAAAGGTAGTTTAATGCATTTGTCAAAAGTATCAACCCATGTCAACCTTCACTTTCTGTTCAGTCTCACATGGGTCAAAACCTTTTGCTACGGATGAATTTTCTGAATGTCAAAGTACAGTTTTACGTCATGATCTATTTGTGACATAGACAAATATGTCCATATAATGCAACAATTCATGTTCCGAAGATGCATAAAAGCCCCCTTTCCCAGACTGCCGTTCAAATGTTTTTTAATCTCAGCTTATGTCGCAATAACTCAAACACTTTGTTTAACTAAGTGGTCGACAGCACTGCATGTAGGAATATAGGAGAACGTACTGTAACACTGTGCAAGTATGACTTTTTATACCCATGCACATGCTGCAACTGATACCTTTGGAAAACATTAAGCAAAAGGACCAAATGGTTGTAATATGCAATAATCTCCTTTTCAGAAAATATTTTCCACCCTGTAGAAGAAAAAATATACCTTTCTATGATATAAACACAACATTGTTGGAGCAACGCTTTTATTTGCTTCGCACTGCATGTGAAAGATTTCTTATCATGTCAGGTGCCAAAGGTCTTGTGAGATGTCAAAATTTTCTTGCACAGCAAGAAGTTTTTAGTCTCCTTTTCTTTTTTAAAGTCAATATAACTTAAAAATTATCCAACCTGTTAGCCAAATGGCTTAACCCTTTTTAACTAAATCCTGAGTTTCAGCAGCCCTGAAGAGTAAATCTTTTGAAAAAAATGTGGGAAAAGGAAAAAATGCTGCTTTTCAGCATTTTCTCCTTTTCCCACAATGCTTTCTACCCTATCATAGACAAATCCATCATTTAAGCCACATGGTAATTGTTGTCTGCAAATGCTTCCAATTTGGACAAGTCCTCATTTTTATCACTTGGTAGAGACTTAAGGCATTGGTCTAGTGATGGATTTAACAAGGAATGAATGGAACATTAGTTACATAGAACAATGTTTTCACAGTGACCTGTACCTATAAAGGAAAGACATACCAGGCTGGTGAGAGTTTTCCTGATGACTGCAACACATGCTATTGTAAAGAAAATGGAGTGGTGGTTTGCACTTTGAAATATTGCCGTAAGTATAGTTGTTTTTTTGATGTGTAATAATTATTGTTCATCCATCCACCCAACTGTGTACATGCACATTGGTATATTGGTTATTCAAACCCCTTCATCATTTGTGCTTTTGTGGAATTGAAGTTTGGTACATGTATTAACTAAAACTGGAGATATACAAGAGATAGGTAAAGTTACCTACTAGTAGCCAGCTACTGGTAGCCCGCTACTTGTTCAGGTAAAGTTCGCTACTGGTAGCCAGCTACTAGTAGCCAGCTACTTGTTCAGGTAAAGTTAGCTACTCGTAGTCAGCTACTAGTAACCAACTACTTGTTCTGGTAAAATTGGTTATTTGTAGCCAGCTTCTGGTAGCCACCTTCAGGTAAGCAGTCACTTGTAAAGGAAAATCTGGCAATTCGTACCCAGCAACCAATTTATAGGTAATTAAAATGGAGGTTTTTTATTAGTTTCCTACAGGTACAAGTAGCTGGCAAACCAAATGTCGACGCCTTAAACGAAATGTTTTTCTTCCATCCAGAATACTATATAAATGCATCGGAAAAATGAAAATCAAATAATTTCCTGTATTAAAGGGTCAAGCTACGAGATCTGTCAATAGGATTTTTTTTTCACATTTGTTTTTAATTAGGGGTTCAAAATGAACAAGTAGCTGACGAGATTAAGACAGACATTTCAAAATATTTCAAAGAATCACATTTACTGTACTATGGAGAAATTAAAAATATCATTTTCAATTCATTTTTAATTATTAAAGGGGCAAGCTACTCGTCATGAAAATTTGGACATTTTTCAATTTCACTTAGAGAGAAATTCAAAGGTACAAGTAGCTGGCGAGTCTAAGAGCTGTTTTTGTAATTAAGTGCTTGTTTTGAATAGAGTAGACTATAAATACGTCAGAAAACTCATAATTGAAGCGTTTCCAGTTATTAAAGGGGCCAGCTACTTGATATGAAAATGGGACAATTTTGCACTTTTGCGAAATGATGATTTAAAATGTACAAGTAGCTGGCTAGATTTAGAGAGATTTTTCAAAATATTTAAACGAATCATATTGAGGATATTTTGGGGAAATTAAAGATATCAAAATCAATCCATTCTTGTCATTTAAAGGTCCCAGCTACTTGTCATGAAAATGCGGATATTTTTCAATTTTACTTAGAGTGAAATCAAAAGGCACAAGTAGCTGGCGAACCAAAGAGCGATTTTTGAAATTACATGCTTGTTTTGAATAACAGATACTATGAATGTATAAGAAAACTTAAAATTGAATCATTTCCGGTTATTAAAGGGGCCAGCTACTTGACTTGAAAACTGGATAACTTTGCTGTTTTTTGAAGTAATGATTTTAAATGTACAAGTAGCTAGCGAGATTAAAAGAGATTTTTCAAAATATTTCAACAAATCCATTTGGGGACACTTAGGAGAAATTAAAAATATCAAAATCAATCCATTCTTATCCATTTAAGGGCCAGCTACTCGTCATGAAAATGCGGATATTTTTCAATTTTACTTTGAGTGAAATCAAAAGGCACAGGTAGCTGGCAAGCGTAAGAGCTGTTTTTGAAATTGAATGCTCGTATTGAATAAAAGAGAGTATAAATGCACGATAAAACTCAAAATTGAAGCATTTCCAGTTATTAAAGGGGCCAGCTACTTGATCTGAAAATGTGACAACTTTGCACTTTTGCGAAATCATGATTTAAAATGTACAAGTAGCTGGCTACATTTAGAGAGATTTTTCAAAATATTTCAACAAATCATATTGAGGATACGTAGGAAAAATTGAAAATATCAAAATCAATCCATTCTTATTCATTTTAGGGGCCAGCTACTCGTCATGAAATTGCTGATATTTTTCAATTTTACTTAGAGTGAAATCAAAAGGTACATGTAGCTGGCGAGCCTAAGAGTGAATTTTGAAATTACATGCTTGTTTTTAATAACAGATATTATTAATTTATGAGAAAACTCAAAATTGAATCATTTCCGGTCATTAAAGGGGCCAGCTACTTGATTTGAAAACTGGACAACTTTGCTGTTTTTCGAAGTAATGATTTAAAATGAACAAGTAGCTAGCAAGATTAAAAGAGATTTTTCAAAATATTTCAACAAATCATTTTGAGGACACTTAGGAGAAATGAAAAATATCTAAATCAATCCATTCTTTCCCATTTAAGGGGCCAGCTACTCGTCATGAAAATGCGGATATTTTTCAATTTAACTTAGAGTGAAATTAAAAGGTACAAGTAGCTGGTGAGCCTAAGAGCGATTTTCGAACTTGAATGCTTGTTTTGAATAAAGATGACTTTAAATGCATGAGAAAACTCTAAATTGAAACATTTTTGGTTATTAAAGGGGCCAGCTACTTGATCTGAAAATGGGACAACTTTCCACTTTTGCGAAATAATGATTAAAAACGTACCACTAGCTGGCTAAATTTAGAGAGATATATTTTAAAATAATTTAACGAATCATATTGAGGATACTTAGGAGAAATTATAGATATTAAAACCAATCCATTGTTATTCGTTAAAGGGCCCAGCTACTCGTCATGGAAATGCGGATATCTTTCAATTTTACCTAGAGTGAAATCAAAAGGTACAAGTAGCTGGCGAGCCTAAAAATGATTTTTGTAATTAAATGCTTGTTTTAAATAGAGTAGACTATAAATGTGTGAGAAAACTCAAAATTGAAACATTTGCGGTTATTAAAGGGGTAGCTACTTGATATGAAACGGGACAATTTTGCACTTTTGCTAAATGATGATTTAAAATGTACAAGTGGCTGGCTAGATTTAGAGAGATTTTTCAAAATATTTCAACGAATCATATTGAGGATACTTAGGGGAAATTAAAGATATAAAAATCAATCCATTCGTATTCGTTAAAGGGGCCAGCTACTTGTCATGAAAATGCGGATATCTTTCAATTTTACTTAGAGTGAAATCAAAAGGTACATGTAGCTGGCCAGCCCAATGAGCCATTTTGAAATTGAATGCTTGTTTTGAATAAAAGATACTATGCATGCATGAGAAAACTCAAAATTGAAGCATTTCCGGTTATTAAAAGGGCCAGCTACTTGATCTGAAAACGGGACAATTTTGCACTTTTGCGAAATAATGATTTAAAATGTACAAGTAGCCGGCTAGACTTAGAGGGATTTTCCAAAATATTTGAACAAATCATATTAAGGATACTTAGAAGAAATTAAAGATATCAAAATCAATCCATTTTTATTCATTAAAGGGGGCAGCTACTTGTCATGAAAATGTGGATATTTTTCAATTTTACTTAGAGTGAAATCAAAAGGAACAAGTAGCTGGCGGGCCAATGAGTGATTTTTTATATAAATTGCTTACCTCTCATATGGGGGTCGAATGATAATTTGACACCGGCTTACTGTATTGTGGGTCTGCGAAACTTTCGCTTTGAAAGCTATGTCTGTTCGATACAATCAGAATTTGCCGGAAGTTGTCATTCATGGTCTCTGCTCATTTGGAACCCTTCTGTGTTTGACCAACTGCTGTCGTTTATGGAGTGACACCACTGCGAACTCCTTCCGGGTCGTAGTAGTCAAAAGTAGTCCCATTTGAAAATTTTACAGCAAGTACTTCTGCTGAATTGTTTTATCAGAGAAAATGAAAGGACATGTCTAAAATGTGTTTCTGTTGTTAATTTGATGATTCCTGTGGAAACTGAGTGCTAGTTTGTTATTTCATGGGGAACTATTTTGTGTCCGTGCCCACGTAAAGGAACATGGTCTACACCAGGAAGGGCCTTTTTTCACTGTGGTTTTTCAAGGATAGTTGTGTTTGAGGTGGAATAGCAAAAAAAGCAATCGGTTGAGGTGCCAAATTTTTTTAATTTCTTGAGTGGGACGTTTATTTGACAGCAACAAATGGCAAAATTGTGGGTTTGCCAATAAAAGTACAGCAGGGGGTCAAAAATGGTCAATTTCAATTTCTATTTCAATGTAGCAAAAAACCAGTGGTGTGACACCATATCCGAAAAACTTTGGTTAAAATTGGTTCACAATCAAATTTTATCGATTATCTGAAGCCCCGTCAAAAGGTAAATTTTCCGTTGAGTAAACCCGTCAAACCCGTCTAACGCAATGTCTAAAAAAAAATTACTAGTATTAATATCTCCCATCTACGATTTTGTCATTGCCCATCATTTGCTAAAAGCTTTTGAAATATCTCTTTGAACCCTTTACCACACAATGCCGACATTTCACGACCCTGGGAAAGAAGCCTTTTGAAAACATAGTGGAAAAAAGGAGAACCAGCATTTTCTCCTTTTCCCACAATGTTTTCTACCTAATCAAAGAAAGTTTGTTTGCACCATTTGAGCCACATTTAAATTATCGTCTGCAAATGCTTTGAATTCGGACAAGTCTACATTTTTGTTGTTTGGTAAAGAGTCAATATCGCCAGTTACTTGTACATTTTGAATCATTATTTCGCAAAAGTTCTAAATTGTCCTGTTTGCAGATCAAGTAGCTGGCCCCTTTAATAACCGGAAATACTTTAATTTTGAGTTTTCTGGTGCCTTTCTAGTCTTCTTCATTAAAAACAAGCATTTAATTTAAAAAAATCGCTCTCAGACTTGAAAAATATCCACATTTTCATGACGAGTAGCTGGCCCCTTTAAATGATAAGAATGGATTGATTTTGATATCTTTAATTTCGCCTAAATATCCTCAATATGATTCGTTGAAATATTTTGAAATATCTCTCTAAATTTAGTCAGCTACTTGTACATTTTAAATCATGATTTCGAACAAGTGCAAAGTTGTCCCACTCTCACATCAAATAGCTGGCCCCTTTAATAACGGGAAATGCTTCAATTTTGAGTTTTCTCATGCATTTATAGTCTCTGTTATTCAAAACAAGCATTTAATTTCAAAATTCGCTCTTAGGCTCGCCAGCTACTTGTACCTTTTGATTTCACTCTAAGTCAAATTGAAAAATATCCGCATTTTCCTGACGAGTAGCAGGGCCCTTTGAATGATAAGAATGGATTGATTTTGATATTTTCAATTTCTCCTAAGTGTCCACAAAAAGATTCGTTGAAATATTTTGAAAAATCTTTTATTCTTGCTAGCTACTTATACATTTGAAATTATTACTTCGAAAAACAGCAAAGTTGTCCCGTTTTTAAATCAAGTAGCTGGCCCCTTTAATAATCGGAAATGATTCAATTTTGAGTTTTCTCATACATTCATAGTCTCTGTTATTCAAAACAAGCATTTAATTTCAAAATTCACTCTTAGGCTCGCCAGCTACTTGTACCTTTTGATTTTACACTAAGTATAATTGAAAAATATCCGCATTTTCATGATGTGTACCTGGCCCCTTTAAATGATAAGAATGGATTGATTTTGATACCTTTAAATTCCCCTAAATATTCTCAATATGATTCATTGAAATATTTTGAAATATCTCTCTAAATCTAGTCAGCTACTTGTACATTTTAAATCATGATTTTGTAAAAGTGAAAAGTTGTCCCATTTTCAGATCAAGTAGCTGGCCCCTTTAATAACGGGAAATGCTTCAATTATGATTTTTCTCATGCCTTTATTGTATCTTTTATTCAAAAACAAGCATTCAGTTTCAAAATTCGCTCTTATGCACGCCAGCTACTTGTACCTTTTGATTTCACTTGAAGTAAAATTGAAAAATATCCGCATTTTTATGACGAGTAGCTGGCCCCTTTAATGAATAAGAATGGATTGATTTTGATATCTTTAATTTCTCCTAAGTATCCTCAATATGATTTGTTGAAATATTTTGAAAAATTTCTCTAAATCTAGCCAGCTACTTGTACATTTTAAATAATTATTTCGCAAAAGTGGAAAGTTTTCCCATTTTCAGATCAAGTAGCTGGCCCCTTTTAAAAACCGAAAATGCTTCAATTTTGAGTCTTCTCGTGCATTTATAGTCTCCTTTATTCAAAAACGATAATTCAGAGTCATAAATCCCTCTTAGGCTCGCCAGCTACATGTGCCTTTTGATTTCATTCTAAGTAAAATTGAAAAATATCTGCATTTTCATGACGAGTAGCTGGCCCCTTTAATGAATAAGAATGGATTGATTTTTATATCTTTAATTTCTCCTAAGTATCCTCAATATGATTCGTTGAAATATTTTGAAAAATCTCTAAATCTCGCTAGCTACTTAAACATTTTAAATCATTATTTCGCAAAAGTGGAAAGTTGTCCCATTTTCAAATCAGTAGCTGGTCCCTTTAATAGCTGGAAATGCTTAAATTTTGACTATTTTAGCGCATTTATCATCCCCTTTATGTAAAACAAGCATTTAATTTTTAAAACAGCTCTAAGACTCGCCAGCTACATGTACCTTTGAATTCCTCTCTGAGTGAAATTGAAAAATGTCCCAATTTTCATGACAAGTACATGTAGCTGGCCCCTTTAATAATCAAAATGAATTGAAAATGATATTTTTAATTTCTCTGTACTACAGTTAATGCGATTCTTTGAAATATTTTGAAATGTTTGTCTTAATCTCGCCAGCTACTTGTACATTTTGAATCCCTAATTGAAAACAAATGTGAAAACAAAAAATCCTATTGACAGATCTCGTAGCTTGACCCTTTAATACAGGAAATTATTTGATTTTAATTGTTCTGATGCATTTATATAATATTCTGGATGGAAGAAAAACATTTCGTTTAAGGCATCGACAATTGGCTTGCCAGCTACTTGTACCTGTAGGAAACTAATAAAAAACCTCCATTTTAATTACCTATAAATTGGTCGCTGGGTACGAATTGCCAGATTTTCCTTTACAAGTGACTGCTTTCTAGAAGGTGGCTACCAGAAGCTGGCTACAAATAACCAATTTTACCAGAACAAGTAGTTGGTTACTAGTAGCTGACTACGAGTAGCTAACTTTACCTGAACAAGTAGCTGGCTACCAGTAGCGAACTTTACCTGAACAAGTAGCGGGCTACTAGTAGCTGGCTACTAGTAGCTAACTTTACCTATCTATATACAAGACACTTTTTTAGGTAGCAGCTCTGAAAAAATCACATTCCCTTGAACCAAAACATTTTGATACCCACTACAATGATGCAAGTGAGGTATAGTGAAATCAGCCTGGCCCATATCAGTCCATTTTCTGTCCATAGATGTAATATTTTGTCATCTTTTCATACAGGTTTCAACAAATTGTTAAGAATTTTTATGGAAGTCTTCCTTAATAATTGCAATTTCATGGTTGCTTTTGTCTACGGTGTCTCAGCATGTTTTGTGCAGCCTGATCTTGATCTACGCTGGCCGTATAAGCAAATAAAGTCATGAAAGACACTTTATGGGATAAGTACAAATTTATTTACATTATATTGTAAAATTCACTATTGTTCCAGTCATAATCATGGCAGCCAGCACATCTAAATTATCCATGCATTCCTGAATTCCTTAAATCAATTAATGATACCACACCCTGTACAAATCACTAGCTACTTTCCTTTATAAATATCACATAAACATTGTTGAATGATAAGAAAAGAATGAATCGTAAGATTTGATGCCCATCAGTTCTCAGAAAGAGCTTGGTAGAGCTGGTATTGCAAAGCTATTACCCCAGGAATACTTGCCTTGCAGATAACAAACTGAAATGCTGGGCTTCTCAACAAATAAAACTATTTAATATCCATGTAAATGCTGAAAAATAGACTAGCCAATAGAGAGCTAAATAAGAAAAATGGACAGTTTTAGATTTGTATGAAAGATAAAAAAAATCAAAATCATGGCTATTCTCACAAATTAAACTTGAAGTCTATATGGAAGATCAGACTGTATGATCTGTGCAGTGTAATCTCAATCTACACAATTAGAAAAATTATCCCAATTTGTTCCCAGCAGCTTATCACTGTTCAAAGACTTTCAAAAACATCACTGGAAGAAAAGTATAAAATGCTAACAACTAGCATCTTCTTATCTTTCCAAAATGTTTCTTTTCAAAGGCAATTCCCATCATATTATCCACATTTAATATGTGGGCAAATAAATCTACATGTAAATGCTTTTGTCTGGTTAACCTTTAGCCTGCTAAATAAGTGAAATAAAACTTTCATATCTAAAGTTAAAACGCAAATGTTGTTACTTGAGAGTTATTTTTTTGAGAAAAATATCTCGTTACTGGACAGTGTAGATCCAAGATCAAAGTGCACATTCTGTGCAGTCTGATCTTGATCTGCACTGTCTGCAAAACGTCCTTAGTAGCACTTAGCAGCCTTAAGGTTAAGATTAAGTAAGGTAACAATTTGATGCAAATTAAGGTAATGGCTTCGTGCTTTATTGTAGTCCCATGCCAATACAAGAGCTTTACCTATGACTCTGGTACAAAATTTGCTGTCAAGTGTAATACATGCACATGTTCTAGTGGTTCAGTTGGGTGTACAGAGAAAGCTTGTAGTAAGTATCAGAGCTTGGATTTTGAATTTAAGCTCCTCATGCCAAAGGCCAGCAACCTTATGTCATGGCCATATGTCTGTAATTGTGGGTGTGTCTGTCTGTCTGTGTATCAACTAATACATGTTCTTCAAACGTCTTTTCTGGAACTACTGGAAGAAATATTCTTTACAAATGTCCTCTAGCAAAGTTTTATATCAGATTTGTTGAAGAAAATAAGTTGCAAGTAGACCTCTGGTTGCCATGGCAACAATCTTAAAAGATTTGCATAATCTTCAAATTTCTTAATCTACAGATCAACAATTGGCAATCAATTGGCATAAATGATCCATGTGTAGACCCTTCCAGATTTCTTGGTAGAATCTGGGTCCATTCTCACAAACTGTTCTTAAGAACATTCTTAGTCTTATTGTACAAGATTTTCTAAATTTGAAAGTAAAAAAAACTTCTGATTGGCTAAACCATTTGGTTTTCTGATAAATAAGTAAAGTACCATATAGTTAACAGTGTCTGTTCAACAACTTTTTTCAATTTACAGCTTACTTGTGTGATGATAAGTGTTTTGAATGCAATTGGTTTATCTAAGAGGCTAAAATCTTTTGATAATGAATTTCTAAATCAGCTTACTTTGTTTGCCATGTCTCTAAACATCAGTAAGCCTTCTTTCTTTGTTTTCCTGTCAATAAAGTTGGACTTTGTGCAAATGGACAAAAACCTTTACCTAAAGCAATCTGTGGTGGGAAAAAGGATCTGAAATGCCGCAAAAAGGGTTACCAATGTGACTTTTCAAATGTTGTTGGAGAAGTAGAAGATCCCCTTGGAATTTGTTGCAAGGGTAAGAATTACATGTTATAATGTTACTTTCAATCCTTTTACCACACAGTCCTACGTTTTAACACCCCCACCCTTTTCACCTTGAAAAAAGTTTTCATAACATTGTGGGAAAGGGAGAAAAATGCTGGTTAGCAGCATTTTCTATCTTTTCCACAATGTTTTCTACCCTTTCTGAAATTAGTTTAAACAATCTAGCCATATTAAGATTTTTATCAGCAAATACTTTTAACTTTGACTGTTCAAATATTTATTGGTTTGTGAAGAGTTAAATAATGGAATTTGGTTTTTCATTGAAGTTTCTGGATTTGCAATGATAGTCTTTGGTAATTCATGCCTTATCAAGGGTATTTCAGTGATATCACATTCATGTATGCTTTTTATGCCCCTAATGGACTGTCATGCATATTGAAGTCTTTTCCTTCACTCTTTACATCTTGAGACCATTCGAAAGTAGATGACTTGAAACATGAATAGAATTATGGATAACCAAACCAATTAAGATTTCATACTTGTGAAAATATTGTTATAAAAGAAAGAAATATTTGTTTTCAAAAGTGCCTACTTCAAGACCAAGAAATAAGTCATCTCAAGGGGATAATGAATTTTAACTACTTACCATTTAAAAGTTTCAGGAGAAATTTTGCTTCAATATTTATTATTGCCATTCCATTAGAGTTATCTCTCTTTCAGCACTAGGACATACACAGTAATGTTAACAAAACAGTAACTAACCTAAAACAAGAATAAGAAATGAAGGGCTAAATTAATATACTTATTCGACACTGCATCGCAATGAAATATGATTGAATGGTGCTTTAGGCCACTTTCAACATTCAGTCATTACCATGGCTCATATATTCATGTATGTCCAGGATTTCACCATTACTTAGCTTGGGCTCTAAAATGTCTTGCCCAAAGACACTTCCATTAGACACCAAGTGCTTCCAGTGAGGTTCCAACCCAAGGCCTCCACGTTAAAAACTCCTTCACCTTACCTGTGAGCCATGCAGGACCGCCACAATGAAAAGTTCTTCTGCTCATAAAAATTGTTGCATTTGATTGTACTTTATAAATGATGCCATTGATTTTTGTAGGAGGATGGTCCTGTAGTAAGTCTAAATGTGTCTTTAAGTTGAAGAGTTCCACTTATGGAAATAAAAGTATTTACATGAACCACTCTTTTTATATTTCCCAACAGTTCAAAAGTGTCCCAATGGGCTGAAAGCACTATCTTACACTTACTGTGGTGATGACCTGGTTTGTCCAAATGGATATACATGTGAGAATTCAACGGACATGAAAGGGCCAGATAAAATTTGCTGTTTAGGTAGGTTATCTATATCAAACATTAAAAGGGCCTTTCACAAGTATAGCTGCCTCTGTGGCCAGTGTAGATCAAGATCAGACTGCACAAAAGTGCAGTCTGATCTTTGATATACACTGTCTGCTTTGCTGTAACAATATAGACAACCATGACACCATGCCACCATGACATTACTATCATTTTGGTCTTACGGCATTTCTAAACTGAAAATGTCTGTTGGGTTTATTTGGCGTTCTAATGGTTAAGTCTTTACTACACAAAATTCAGTTTTAATGACGTGCGGTAGACAGGGGGCTTTTCAAGACATTGAGCAAAAAGGAGAAGATGCTGTTTACCTGCATTTACTCCTTTTTCCACAATGTTTTCTTTCCTTTCAAAGACAAATCCCATCACTTACACAACATTTATTTTGTTGTTGGTAAACGCTTTCCATATGGCTAAGTCTAAACATTTTTGTTTGGTAAAGAATTAAAGTGTGCCAGTATTTGCTTTTGTGACCAGTGCTAATCATGATCAGATTGAACAGAATGTGCATTCTGATCTTACATTCACATGGTCTGCAATGCTGGGACAATATGGAAAAAAAGCTATGTTGAAAAGGGAGTTATTTTGATGTTCTTTCCTTGATTAAAATTCTGATTTTTAGCCTGGCTACTTTTTAAGAAAATTTGGAGGTATTGTCATAGCCCTGGTGTCATCTGAGATGTCGTGCAAAAACTTTGACATTTCATAATACCTGTCATTTGTAAAATTTTGTTGTTTGGTAAAGAGTTAAGAAATGTCTGCAAGTTTAGATTTCAGATAAGAACCCCTGCATGTTTTGTTAAGTCTTATGTTGATCTATAATTTCCATAAAATTCTAAACATAACAATGGTTTATCATCAATTCAAAAAAAAAAGTGAAAAAATAAAATACCTTTTTTCCTTATTTGTTTACAAATTATCAACAAACAATTTGCTTGTCAATTTTCATAGATTGTACCAACGTCACATGTCCAAAGCCACCCTGTCGTGGTTGCTATACAACAGATCGACAATGCTGTCCAATTTGCCCAGGTATGCCATGGTATTAATCAGCCATTTACCTGAAACGAGCCCATGTTTGAATGACCCTGAGGATGGAAGCTTTTGAAAAAGTACATGTAGTTGGAAAAGAAAATTATGCTGATAGACAGCATTTTCTCCATTTTCAATAAAGATTTCTACCCAGACAATGACAAATCCCATTATAAGAGAAACATTTCATTTTCACATCTGCAGTGTTTATGCTTTCAACTCGGACAAGTTTGAAATTTTGCAGTCTCACACAGAGTTAACCCTTTTACAGGATAATTCAGGTCTTTTATGACCAGATGTACATATAGAAAGCTCTTGAAAAAAAATGTTGGAAAAGGAGAAAATGTCCATTGTTTTCAGGCCGAATAAGGTATTTAACAAATTGTAGAAAGAACACATATTTGACTGAAAGGGAAATATGTCTTTTATCTGCATGGAAAATATTGTAGTAAAAGGAGAAGTTGCTTGTCACAAAAATTGAACAATCAGTTCACCCTTTACCAAAGAATTTTATGTGTTAGTGACCCTGAAGAAGAAGGCTTTCGAAACATTGTGGGAAAAGGAATTGATGTTGATAATTAGCATTTTCTCCTTGTTTTCTACAATTTATAGATACAATGGCCATCATTTAACTGTTTTAGTTTGTCGTCTGCAATTGCTTTCAGTTTGGACAGGTTTAAAATTGTGTTGTTTAGTATAAAAAGAATTACCCTAAGCAGTTCATTCTTTTACTTTCATAATTTTCAGACATTCACACATTTCTAGTTTTCATTATATTCAAACATCTTTTTCTATTGTCATTGTTTTACAGGTTATTGTCTGTATAAAGGAAAATATTACAAAGCTGGTAAAACTTTTGACGATGATTGTAATACATGCACTTGTAGTAAAGATGGCAATGTTGCATGCACAGATGCCTATTGTCGTAAGTTCAGGTTTTTTTTATGATGTATGCAGACTTTATATATCCTTAGATTCTTTGGGTTCATTTACAATTGTAAGGCCAGTTGATCATAATGATCACAGTAAAATTTAGACAATATTTGCAATATTTGTCTCAACTTAAAGGAATTATCACAAATTTGCAAAGCAGCCATATAGTTCATTCTCACCTCTTTGGATCATGTTCTCCTTTTCCTATGCTGTTTATAAAAATATTTTTCTTCAGAGTCGTTTAACGTCAGATTCATCTGATAAAAGGTTTAACTGTTATACATGTATTTTCTAGCCCCCTGTGAATATGAGGGTGTGGTTTATGAGTCAGGGACATCATTTAAAGTGAAATGTAACATATGTAAATGTTCCAGTGGTAAAATATCCTGTACTAAGAGGAGCTGTGGTAGGTATTTTGTAACAATTTGTTTTCCTTTAGCTGTCATCTTATGGCATTGCTATTATCATTATGTTCTGATTCGTTTGTCCATCTATATGACTGTCAGTTCAATTTCTCCTACATTTTTGACCAGTCTGTTTTCTTTATATAAATCCGTACAAAACAACAAAATTCTAGACTCGTCTCAATTGATAGCATTCAGTTTTGCAGAAAATATATTAAATGTGAATCAAATGATGGATTTTTTCTTTCAAAAGGTAGAAAACATTGTAATAAAAGGATAAAAATGCTGCCTTACAATATTTCCTTCCTCTTCCAAAGGGTTTTGATAGATTTTTGCTCCATCTGGGTCACTAACACTAAAGATTGTTTGGTACAGGCTTAAAAAAAGATATACGGTACTTTCCTTTCCTTATCAGCTCAAATTGTTAGAAAGGCACTGTCTTTGCACCTTCTAATATGTCTTTTTAGGTCACAACATTTTCAATAATGGACAGTCAAAGATCGTCAAACAAAAAGACAATGAAAAATCTAATTGCTTACTCTTTGAAATCTGATCTTGATTTGCAAGTCCTAATAGGTAATGGACAGTATTAATCAGAAATAAAAAAAATTGCTTATTCTTTGCTTATTTCTTGATTTCTTATTGCATGTAGCAGGCCAAATGTCCAACAGATAAATTTTCATTAAATTCTGTCCTCATTTTCAGATGGCTTATGCGCAAATGGGCTAAAACCACTACCTGACGAGGATTGTGGTGGTATTGCTGGACTGCCATGTAAAACTGAGGGTTACGAATGTGACTACTCCAATATTCCTAAAGGAGGCGCGGACTTCTTTGGCATCTGTTGCAAAGGTATGCATTAACCTTTTTCCAAACGATCTCATTTTTTAACAACTCTTTTTCTGAAAACATTGTGGGAAAAGGAGAAAGTGTTTGTAATCAGCATTTTCTCTTTTTTCCACAAATTATTCCACTATTTCACCCACATTTTATCCTTTGAGTCACGTTTAAATTTTTGTCTGCAAATGGTTTCAGTTTGAGCAAACATTTTGTCATTTGGTAAAGGTTTAACCCAAACAGTAAATCATGGAACTGAAGCTGAGTTCTTGTTATTTTAGTTACAGTGTAATCCTTTACCAAATAATTGCAACTTTTAATGACCCTGAGACAGATGTGGCTTTTGAAAACATCTGTGGGAAAAGAAAAAAATGTTGGTAACCAGCATTTTCTCTTTTTTCCCACAGTGTTTTCTACCCTTTCAAGGAAAAATCCCAAAATTTGAGTAACATTTGATTAGTTGTCTGTGAATTCTTTGAATTTGGACGAGTCTGAAATTTTAGCGTTTGGTAAAGGGTTAAAGATTTTTGTGGTATTTCTGTGTTTTCTATCCCCAAAAAGAGTACTATAAACAGTGATGTCCCTATTATTTATTAATGATAAAATAGACATTCTTCCAAAATCAATTTCTATGCACTGTTAAGTCACTGTATCTGGTTTCATTTTCCTCTGGAAACTGACTGTGTTAATTTCAGGAAGCCACCAGAAGCTTGACCCAAAGGAACCTTTAACCATAAAAAGTCCCTTTGTAGCCAGTGTAGATCAAGATCAATCTACACAGCATTTAAAGTTGAATCTTTGATCTTCAGTTTCCCCTACCTGTAGAATTATTCTAACAAAAGGGCCTACAAGAAAATGCATATACAGTAAAACATAGTCAGTCCAATGCTCGTGAAACTGTGTTAGAAGTTTTTCTTGATAACATTTTATTTCATTGAATTTTGCTGTTTAACCTTATACCACATGATCCAGAGTTTCCAAAATCTGGAAGAAGGCTTTTGAAAACATTATGGGAAAAGGAGAAAATGCTGGTAACCACAATGTTTTCTATCTGTTCAAGTATTATCATTTGAAGTGTTACATGTATCTGTAAATGCTTCATATTTGGACATGTCCAATTTTCATTTTGTTTGGTAAAGAGTAAAAGGCTGTATTTAAGGGAAAATGATGACATGATGTCTACAACTTGATACTATTCTCTGCAAGATACATTGGCACAGATGAGTGATCCAGGGCTATCATGTCCCTCTTGTTTATTTACACAGCTCTAGTGTGCCCAAATAAACTGAAACCACTTCCATATACACTATGCAGCAAAGGAATGGTTTGTCCAAATAAATATACATGTGAGTCACCAGAAGAGGGCATCAAACCCTATGGAATATGCTGTTTAGGTAAGCCATACATCAGTGATTTTGACTTTGTTGTGTTTTCTGATAGTACTAGAGTCAAAGGCTTGAGCCATGGGTTTGTCATAGGTTTGATCATTTAGCTGTTTACATCCTGACTCATTTTTACAGCAGACACCCTGGAAAATGTCTTTGTGGAATTAAACCTAGTGGAATAATACAAGGCTTAACCCTTTCCCACATGACAAATTTTAAACTCTTCATAGTTGAAAACATCTGCAGGCAACAACTCTGAAACTTGCACAAATGCACTGAAGTTCTTTGATTGACAGGATAGAAAACATTGTTAACCTGCATTTTCTACTTTTCCCACATTGTTTTCAAAAAGCTTATTGCACAGGATTGTTAAAACTTGGATTATTTGGTAAAGGGTTAACTCTTCACCAGACAAAAACAATAGTAGACTCCTTCACACTGAAAGCATTACTTTGCAGATAATAAATTATATGTGACTCAAAATGAAGGAATTTGTTCTGAATCGGTAAAAAAACATAAGAATTGCTGGGTAATATAATTTCTCCTTTTCTCACAATGTTTTCAAAAGCCTTCTGTCCTAGGGTCACTAGGATCATATGGCTTGCAACACGCGAAAAGGGGCATTCGGATATTTGCGTAAAGTGTCAACTCGCAGGCTAATTCGAAATGATACTTTCCATTTTTATGTAATTTTCTGTTTTGCGCAAGTCTACTGTAGCACAAAATCTAATGTAGTCGTACAGTGCTGTCTGAGATTATCCTGCGCGGACTGCGCAGGCTGATCCGAGACGACACTTTACGCAAATGTCTGAATGCCCCTTTTTGCATGTTGCAAGCCATATGGTAAAAGGTTAAAGGTTAAAACTGCCCACTTTATGATATAAGTACTTGTAATGTTTCTAGGAAACAATCATTTAATAATAACACACGTGATTCAAATAAGTCCTTTAAAAAGTGATTCATTTGCAATTTTCTGGGAGGGCAAAAGTGCAAAGGCAATTATCTTGGGCAGAATTTGTCAGAGAGCAGTTTTCCTGATACGAAAATAAATACATGTACATGTAAATGTAAATTAGTGGTGGTTTTGATTTCTTTTTTTTTTTTGGTTTTTGTTTTGTAACCAATAGATTGTTCCAATGTGAAATGTAAAAAGCCAGACTGTAACAACTCTTATGTGCCTGAAGGGCAGTGTTGTCCCATATGTCCAGGTAAGTCTTACAAACAAAAATATACAAGCTATACTCTATGAAAAGGGGGTTTAAAGGGCAACTTCAGCCCAAAGCTATTTTTGGATATAAGAATCCTTAAATGAAAACAATCTTAAAATTGAAAACCATATTTCAATGTCTTTTGTAAAAAGAATGTTATAAGCATAAATGTGGTTTGCACACCTGTGCGATTTTGTGAAATCTTCGATAAACTGGATGTGACGTAGGAAGTGTGACCCACACATTTATTTCGGCTTCTGTGTACTGTTAATTTGCTCTGACACTGACTTTTTTCTCACAGCCTTATCCTTCCTCATGTCGGGAGACGATTTTATTTTTCGTCACAAAAATCCCTATCGTATGCCGAGTTCCGAATTTAAGCACTATTTTGAGCCAGGAATATTAATCCTCAACAGGTTAAATAAACCTTCATGCCCATTGCAGAAAATTGAATATTGCTAGTTTTTAGAGATGGATATCTCTGTATCGGACACTGTAGATCCAAGATCAGATTGCACGTTCTGTGCAGTCTGATCTTATTATACACTGTTCACAAAAGGTCATTGAGTCGCGCTCAGCAGCCTTGGGGTCAATATAAATATCACTCAGAAATTTAAGTTGGGCAAGAAATCAATGGTAAATTCACCGTTGATTATCCATCTCTTTCATATTATTGAGAGAGAGAGAGAGAGAGAGAGAGAGTTGGGGGCACCCCGGTAGTTAGTATCTATAGAAATTCGACAAGCAGATTATAGGTTTTCTTTTTTAAGATCGTATAAATGAGGAAAATACAGAAGATACATGTATCACATTCGACTTGCCCATTCAACCTGTGTAAAATATTTTAAATCCCATTTACATTTGATAAGAAAAGCGGTTTAATATGGTCATGAAAACAAAAGAGTAACTTTGTAAATGACATGTGTATGACACATGCTTGTTAACCTCCAGCTGCAAGCCAGGTAAAAAAGTATGTGAGACCATGACGGTGCGATACCAACATCAAAGAGGCGCCGAATTAACCCTCTGCCCCTTTACATTGATGTAACACACAAAAAAAAAGTTGGCGCACTAAACTTTTGTGTAAAATTGGTATGGAGTTATTAAACTTTTAATTTACGCTGCATTTTTATGGTCAGCGTCTGTTACCTCATACATGATTACAGCGAGAAATTGGGAAAAAAAGTTAGATAGTTTTTGTCCACGCTGGTATTTCCTTTCAGATTTTACGCCTAACATGCCTCAATATTTAGGAAATGGAATGACCCTGTATTTTGCAGACAATCAAAAATGTTTACTGTATGATATGGAGGGCAGGAAGGCAAGAGGCAATTCAGACAATCTTTTATCATTGTTGTTGATGAAAGAAACAAATTTGAAATTGTGAAAATAACACAGAGGAATATAAATGAAGATCAAGTGAAAAAAAAATGGATTTAACTTAAACGGCAAATTTAGGATGTGTGCTGGGTTTAATTTTGTTTGTGAATGTTAAGGACAGGATACGATTTCTAAGGTAGATCAAGGCTTTTAATTCTTCCCAAACTGAAGGAGACATGTAAAATGCTGACACTGACGGTGTAGATCAAGATCAGACTGCGCAGGACGTGTAGACCGTTCAGTGATCGACGGTATCCTATATTTGGTCGAAACAGCCCTAGAACTGTACTCAAATGATTTCCTTTACACATTGCAACTTTCCTTCTACCACTTAGTAGAAGAGACTTTTGGCATGTCTCAACTATCTTGAGTTATTATTTCTTATTTTATATCTATTTATTAAAATTCGTTAATGAGGCAGTGGTGTAATTGTAATAACTTCAAAAAATAAATATCAAGATAACTTTGTTCCCCACTAGAACAGGGATCGTATATTTGTGTGTATACTATCCCTGACTAGAAGAATAACTTTCCTCTTTATAAGTGCTACCTCCACTAATTCATTCAATTTTTTTTTTTTCCTATCATTGTAGTAAGATGTAAGAGAGATAGAGATTAAAATTCTGCAGTACACAAGTGATTGAAACGTGATTAAGCGATTTATAGCTTTACAAATTTCATGCAATTTTCTCAGTTTTCTGCGCTTGTTCATATATGGCGACCATATCTTCTCACACTTGTAACGTCACGGCAGACTACCGGAAGTAACGATTTTTTCAATTATCGACTTTCAGACAGGTGAAAATCTGAAGTTTAAACCTCTATTTCCCGTAAAGTAAGCATCACAGAACACTAAGATTTTTTTTGTTGACATACTCTAGTATAGTTTTATCCGATTTTGAAATAAAAATTTTGGTCTGAAGTTACCCTTTAATGTATCTGCAAAAACTATCAACCCATGTCACCTTCTGCACTGGCTGACATGAGTTGAAACATTTTGCTATTGGTCAATTTTCTGAATGTCAAAGGACAATTATACCTCAGGATTCAGTTGTTTTTATGACAAAATTGATTTGATGGATCCATAATGATGTGATGACTTGCTTGGTATAATGCATTACAGCGATGCATTAAACCGCCTTTTGCCATTGCATGGCTTATATAAATGTTGTCAAATTTTAGTTTTGCAGTTTTCGAAAGAAATGTAGAGGTATTATCATAGTCCTGTTGTCATCTGCGTTCTTGTATTTGTAATACAGAAATTTTGACATTTTCAAATATATCTGTCATTTCCATGGATATTTACTTCAAGGTCAGGCTAGTTGGAAACTATCTAAAGGGGAAGGGGAAGCAAAATGGCTGATAACTCTAAAAAAGTTTTATACAGTTATGCCCCTTTTTAAACTGAGAATTTTCACATATAAAAAAAACTGCAGCCAAATATTGGCTACCACATGTGATGCTCTTGTTCAACCAACTACACAAGTGTTAATAAAAGTATTTTCATTTGTATTTTATCAATGTAGTCATACCCTTGTAGACATTCCCATGACATTTACAACAAAACTTAAATGAAGAAGGTTTTTTTAAGGCATTAGTTATGATAAGAAAAAATAAAAGAAATTTTGTTTTATGTAGATTACTTCTTAACCTTTTGCTACATAATCTTGTAGTAAGGATCCTTAAGAAGACAGCTTTTCAAAACTTTGTTGGAAAAAGAGAAAATGCTGGCAAACAGCATTTTCTCTTTTTATTACAATGTTTTCTGCTGTTTCAAAGAAAGATTTTCCAACAATGTTTTCTACCCTTTCAATGAAAAACCTCAACATTTGATCCACATAAGATTTGTTGTCTGCAAATGCTTTTAATTTCGTTGATTTTGAAATTTTCTTATCTTGTAAAGAGTTTAATAGTTCAGACTTACCTCTACATATGTACATAACATGTTGAATGGATTCTTTTATCCTTTACTACACAATCCAGACTTGACCCTGAGAAAGAAGCCTTTTGAAAACATTGTGAGAAAAGGAGAAAATTATGTAACCAGCATTTTCTCCTTTTCTCACACTGTTCACTGTTCTATCCTGCCCAAAACAAATTTCAATTTTCAAGTTACAATGTCATCTGCAATTGCTTTCAATTTGGAATATTCTAAAATTTTGTCATTTGGTAAAGAGACAAGGACTGTTTTATTTTCACAGGGAGTTGCATTGTAGATGGGGTTGTTTATAAGCCAGGAGAGAGTTACTTTGCTGACTGTAACAGATGCACTTGTGGAAGAGGAGGGCTATCAATTTGCACACTTATGTTCTGTGGTAACTAATATTAAATAAGCTCACTGGGACAAAGTCTTTAGAGAGCTATAGATTGTGGCGGATGTATGTGTGTCATCAAACTGTACGTTTCTGCTCATGTTTAAACAGGCATTTACAAATGAAACTTACTTTGTAGGGTGCTTTTATATGAAAGCCAGCTTGGGGTTGACTTTGGTCTATACACCAAAGATCCGGGGCCCCGTTTTACTATGGTAGTTATGAACAAAATTTGCGAAAGTTTTACGTAACTATAGTATAGTGGCATTATCTGCTACGAGATACGAGATAACTATCATGATTATTTTAGAAAACTATTGCGATAAATCAAAGTTTCCTGGAAATTTTATCTTTTCATGTTATCTAGATAAAATTTCCAGGAAACTTTGATTTGTCGCAATAGTTTTCTAAAATAATCATGATAATCATATTATTTATAATTAGTACATCACTTCAAGATACTAGAACCTCTTTTTTATGTAAAAGTCCTTCTTCTCATTAGTTAACATAACACTTTACCAAGCAGTGCCATGTTTTATGATCCTGTTTAAGAAGGCTTTTGAAAACGTCATGGAAAAATTAGAAAATGCAGCTTCACACAATATTTTCTACCCTTTAATTATGTCCCCGCCATTAAGATTGGGAGGGGCATATAGTGTTACCCCTGTCTGTTTGTGTTTTTGTGTATGTATGTATGTATGTACTATGGATGCATGTGTGTTTGTTTGGTAAACAGTGCTGCTTGTGTCCAGCCAATAACTTCCAGGTGCGTGGTCTGATTCAAAATAATTTGGCACAAATGATCACCTTGGATAGACATTATGTGTCACATGCAACAACCATGTTGCCAGATCAAAGTTTAAGGTCCCAGCTGTTCTCAGTGACACATTACAAATTATGTCATTTGATCCACATCTTTTTTCATACTCTGCTAGAGCAAAGGAGGGTAATATAGACCCTTGAATGCTGATCCAAGTTTTCCTGGACCTGGAGAAAGTTATATCAAAAACGTCATTAAGCATCTGTGAAACAAGTATCTAGCGGTTCATTTCATCCAATCGAAAACTTCATAACTGTCTGTAGAAATGTAGAAGTGAACAGTTAAAACTACTTTAGGCATCTGTTAATATTGATCCCCTGAGTGTAAAATCCACCCCAAATCTAATCAGATAAAACCCACTCTTCTATTATTTTTTGAAAAAAAAGATGAATTATCAGTTTATTTCAGATACAGAAACTTTAAAAATAATTCATTTTATATTAAAAGTTTTACAGTGAGCAAGAACAGTTCATTTTAAGGGCACTTTAATGCTGGGCAATGTTGGTGCCTTCAAATGACCTTTCTGCAAATGTGACTTTGGCACGCCCACCTTAGTGGTATTTTGATTGCTAATTCTGACAAACAAACCAAAAAGTGGTGTCACATACGTAGAGAAAGAAAGTGTACAGTATTTCAGTTTTATTCTAGCTGATATTTTGCTCTTATTTAAGCACCCCAAGTTTTTTAACCCAACTTTCATATCAGTTTCTAACTAAATTGGCAATGTTTCAAGAAAAATTACTTTAAACAATGCTATACTGATGAGAAATCAAGAAATAGAAATAGCGCAGATATGTTCGTAATTCCATGTTTGGTCATAGCATTTCAAATAAAAATACATTGTGAGTAGCTTACTGTCGGCAGCATCTATAATTACTAATGGCGGCATAAGTTTTTAAGACATTTTGTCAGTGTAAGACATGTCAATTTGACAGTAAGCAATATAAGAAAAGGATTTACAAATTAAACCTTTAACACACAATCCTGTGCTTTTAGGACCTTGAAGGAGGAGAGCTTAGAAAACTGTTCTCTTTTTCCATAAATGTTTTTTACCCTTTTATAGATAAATCTCATCATTGGAGCAACATTTAATTTGTCGACTGCAAATATTTTCTAAATAGACAAATCTAATGTTTTGTTGTCTGCTAAAGAGTTAATTAAAACCTCCAATACTTGTTTGAGTGAAAATCAATAAATTTTTGTGTGAGTGATCAATTAAGTGGTTTGCCATATTTTTAACACATGTATGTTGTAAAAACTTTTGAATTCGGGGTATGTTGGTCCCTTGAGGTGATTATTAGGATTACACTGATTTAGAATAGACGGGCATTTATCAATCATGCAATGATCGTGGGGAAAACAAACAGCCTTTCAACTAGTCAAAAGTGCCATAAACAGTCATATGTAAACATCTTAATGAAACTGGAATAAAATATGAATGCTCCCTAAACTATTACAATAAGAATTATTGGATAATGTTCGCAATGTCAACTAATTCATGAAACAGGAAGGTGAGTAGCTGACAATAACATGCCTCTTCCCGTTTCTGGTGTCGAACAACGATTACAACAGGTACTGTCTGCAAATAATGGTTTGCAATTTGAAAGATGTTCATTCAGTTAGATTTCAACAAAGATGGTTTAAAGATACGTGTACATTGGCATAATTGTTCTTTCTTTACTCAAAGATTAAAAAAAATAAACTGCTTTTCTGTTGTTTGGTAGAGTGGCCGGTTTTTCTGAATCCTGGTTAAATCTACCCGTACCATTTTATGTAGAGTCTAGGTTTTTGGAATGGATAAATTTAGTTATCCTTTTAGGGTATATGTATCAATTACCTAACCACATGATTTTTATCTGCAACTTAAATCCATTTTGAAATTATTATTTTATATTCCAATCTTCTTTGGTTAAAAGGAAAAAAAAATACATTGTCTGTCAATAGTAAAGTCTGTTACTGTGTCTGACCTTTTTTTTTACATGACGCGCTATACTGTGTTTTGGCTGGCTGATATGTTGTGTCAGTAAAAATCGGTGGAAGAGTCAATTTGTATATAAATTCTAAAATGTGAATTATCAATTTTGGTGAAATGATTTTGTTTGACTGGAAAGAGTAAGTGATATTTTTTCTCTATCTATACATACTACCTAACATTGTAACATGACAAATGAATTCGGCTGTATAAACACAGTGCAATGAAAGCGTGGTAAAATCTACGTCAATCTATATAGAGTGACGTCATTCTGTATAAATTAAGTCACCTGTGGCTGTTCCATGTCTTTACCCTCCAGTATTTTATCAGTGAAAGTCACTTGACGTAAACAACTATTTGAACTATTTGAAATGTTATAAGTAAACATATGTAAATCAAGTGTTTTTTCAAGTTGAAGGTTAGTTCAAAATTGACCGGTGTTGCATTAGAAATGGGATTGGGAGTAGGTGGAGTAATATTCAGAGCATTCGAAGCAACTGCGACTCTAATGCTTGACAATACATTCATCCTTCTTTGTCATTTGAAAGGGAGAAAATATAATAGGGGTACCCTATAATAGTAAAATGGTGCAGTTTTTTTATGTTGTGTTTGATGCCTAAGGTTTTATTGAAATTTTGATTCTTTTCATATTTACCAACTGGGCAGTGGGGCTTTGTTTCATCAGGTAAGTGGAACAGCTGTGGTTTATTCAAGGGAATATAATCTGCATCCGCGTTTTTACACTCAGTATAAACTTGTTTTCCTTTGATTAAGAGTTGGTCATGTTAGAATCAAAATAATTTTCTTTCTATCATGGTTTAGCGTTCAATAAACCACATTGTGAGTTATGAGGCGCAATGAATAAACCACTCTGGCTATCACCCTTGTGGATTATTTATTGTGCCTCATAACCCACAATCGTGGTTTATTGAATGATAAACCACAATAGAAAGAAGATTATTTCTTAATTATATAAAGTTCTGCTCATGTCGACCCCATTTGTGAAATTATTACTGTTCGCTTGTATCATATTTCAACTTAATCCTGATAAAAACCATCATTTTCTATAAACTTTTGGTGACTGAAACTTAAAAAAAAACCATTTTTTGTTGAAATTTCTCACATGAAAAATGTTTTACCCACCTTAAGATACAGGATCTGATTAAGTTTTCATTTTTTTCTTCATTTGGTGGAGTAAGTGGTGTAAAGGGTAGTTTAAAATTACATTATTATGTAACACAAAGATGTCACAATTCATACATTTCCCCCAAAGGTACCTATATATATGGAAATTAATAGGGGGTTGGTATTACCCTACTTTGCTCTACTCCTTTCAATTTGAACCAGTCTAAGATATTGTGCTCTAGTGTGGAGTTATTACTCTTTACCAATCAAACCTCTTATTTTAACAAGATTTCAGCACTTTCTTTCTTTTCCTTTTCCCACAGTGTTTCACACCTTTTCAAAGACAAATTGACAAATCCCATCATTTGAGCCACCTTTTATTTGTTGTCTGCAAATACATTCAATGTTTGTTTGCAAATGCTTCCAACTAGGACAAGTCTAAAAGTTTGCTGTTTGGTAAAGAGTTGACTTTAATCATCAATGAACACTATCTGTTCTGAAAGGTCACAATTATTACTCAAAAAGATTTTACTATAAAAAAAAGGATGTTTAATGTATCTTAGTAATGAATTACACCAAGCAAGTCATCACATAGCTATGGATCCACAAAATCCCTTTTGTCTAGCAAGTGACTGAATCATACACAATGGTCCTTGGACATGTAAAAAATTTACTGATAGCAAAAAGTTTTGACTCAGGTCAGCCTACCGGGACTGTGCAGGCTGACATGGGTATGAAGATGAATGTATCCACTTTTTACAGAACATGACACAAGTGTTGGAGCTTTTCAATATTTCTGTATCATTTCAGGACCTGCATGCTATAAAGATGGTCGTCCTTACCAAGACGGTTTGATATCATTTACACTTTCATGTTTGCTTTTTTTTTTAAGATCATAACATGAACTTTCAAGTTACTTATGCTGTGATATGGATTTAATTTCATTCACCCATGCACTTGCTAGAAAACTCACTCTGACCTAAATCACTACATCATGGCCATATGGAATATGTGTTACGTGCTTTCTCAGATTATTTTGAAAAACATTGAAAAACATGTTCAAAAAAATTACTTTATGTTTTTGTAGACAGGTGTAATCTGTCATCCGTGTCAGTTTCATTAGAATTGCATGGACAGAAGAATTTGAATAGGATGAGGTATATTGGAATTAACAAGTAGGTTACATTTTAATTGTTTTCACTTTTTGAATATTTTTTTTCATTTAAATCTTGTAATTTTTAAATTATCAATCAATGTGTAATGTAAATTAGGTTGAAATGTTTTCCCTCCAAAAAGAAGCTTCACAGCACTAAAGTTGTTTTTTCTTTTGACAGAGAAATGCCTGTTTTGTTTTTTGTAGAATAAAGTTGACAATCTAGAATTTGAAGGTTTTACAATAACTTGTTTTACAGCAGACCACTTTTGAAAACATTATGACAAAACGAGGAACTACTCACGATGAGAATTCTTTCCTTTTATCACACTGTTCCAACATGTATTATAGGTAATTCATGCTAATTGCCCATTATTTTCCGATATACAAGGTATGTCTGTAAAGTTCGTGGACAACACTTAAGTCTTGTAGATTAAATATAAAGTGAGTAAGGTTAATTTTTTTATGTTTAACTTCCTGTAATTTCATTTATCAATGATTAGACACAAAATCTAGTGTGAATGTAAATAAGACTTTTCTTTATTGGCATTTCATGTGCTATGAATACCCCCTACCAGGGCAGGTCAAACAAAATTGGTGATCTGACTATTGTTAAAAAAGTCTTCAATGTAGACATCATTATATATGTAAGTTTCATAAACAACTATTACTAGAGAGATTTGTCAAGGTAACCCTAAGCAAGATTGATGCTAAGTGATGTGTGATTTTGATGTCAAGAAACAATGCCCAGTTTTGTGTCTCAAAAAGGAAAGATGCTGTTTGAAGCCATATTTATGATCAAAGAAGCCACAGGGAAGCTGAATGGGTGTTGATCACTCGAATGCAAGTGGTATAAACAGTTCAATGAAGGAAGAACAGCAATTGCCAACAACATCTTTGGCAGCCAACCAACTTTTATCAGTGATCCCATGGTAACTTCTGTCAAAACCTTAATTGTTGCCGATCGTCATGTGAGTATCTGTGACACTAAAGCAAGGCTCTGTGTTGGAAGGATGACTATACACACCATTGCAACAGAAAAACTCGACAAGAACAAAGCATGCTGCCTTTGGATTTAATTAAATTCTATCTTGATTTGACTAGAGCGCTTAGGAAAAAGACATCAGGTTTGAATTTGGAGCAAGTAATCTTCCACCAGGCCAAAGCTTCAGCTCATTGGCAGAGTCAACATAGCTGGAGATGATCTTCTAGGGTTCAAAGAGTTGCCACGTGGTCCAGATTCCCCTGACCTTGCCCCAACAGACTTTGAAGTCTTTCGTAGAGTAAAGGCACAGCTTTGTGGTGTTTGACTTCAAGGCACAGCTTTGTGGTGCTTGACATCAACAAACTGGCTCAAGAGTACAGGGTAGTTCTAAAGCTTGATGGTGACTTTTAGTGTGCAGTTTACAATGAATAGGTGTTTAGGCATCACAAGTGCATACAGTACGCAGGTGAATATTTTTAGAAACTCTAGGCATCCTATTCTCTGTTATATGGTCGGGTAATAATATCAATCCATGTTTACGTCTTCATTTACATTCTCGAAGTCATCTACTTAATATGAACACCTGCCCCAGAAGAAGTTTTGTATGTATTAAATGTGTTTTTTATGGGCAAATATTAATTCTATATAATTAGTATATTCTTTATCAGAACAAAACAGTTTAAGACATGAAAAGTTTTAAATAATCATTAGATGCCGTTTTGAGGAAAACTACTCTGTCCACGAACTTTATGAATGTACCTCTTTTAGTCAATCAAAGCTCACCCTATCAGAGAAGGTGGTCTTCTCATCCTTTAAAGTGAAAGACACACATCTTGTGATAAATTAGAATTTTACTGAACATGTTTGTCCACTTGGCATTGCATGTCTACTTGGGCTGTGAAGAACATCAAAGTAGGATTTTTGTTGGCTTATAGAAAGGTAAGCATGATATTGATTGGCTAACAGAAATGTAAACAGATGATGCAGCTTGTAGGATGTCCTCAGATGTATATATGGAGGGTAGCATATTGTAATGAGATTGCAGATATTTGTTTTTCTTTTTGTTACTATTAAATTATAGTGATTGCAGAAAAAAGAAGCAACTTCAATTTTAACCTGATACTTTAGGTGAAAAGGTACCAACAGATAACCCTTGTGAAAGCTGCACATGCTTCTTTGATAACACAACTGGCAAATTCGAAATAGTCTGTGCTCTGATTGGTTGTCCACCACCTCCTTGTGAATTTCCTCGGTTTAAGAAGGATGTATGTTGCCCAATATGTGATGGTATGTCAGTAAAAGCACAGGCCTTTGAAGCTCCATTGGTTTATCACAGAACACTTAAATTTTCCTTAGTTGACCATCGAACATTTATAGCACATATTGGTGCATCGCCTACATATCACGGAATATACTCAAATTTTCATCAACACCATTTCCATGAATAGCACATTGGTCACTCTCTCTATACTGTATATAACAAGACTTACTATATACAATAAAGAGGGAATCGCCAATGTGCTATTTATAGTAACGGTGCCCGATAATGAAAATTTCGTAATCCCTTGATAGAGCAATGGAGTTTCAGAGGCCTATGGTAAAAGTGAACTACACTTTTATCACTGTACATACAGTAGCTGTAATGATCTTTGTAAAACACCAGAGCACAAAGTGCATAAGTCTTTATCGCACAATCCAGTGTTTTAATGCCTGGAGGAAGAGGGCTGTTGAAAATATATTGGGAAAGGAGAAAATGCAGGTAACCAACCTCAAAGACAAGTTTTTTACCGTTTGAGCCATATTTGACTTGTTTTCTGCAAATTCTTTGGATTTAGACAGGTCCAAAATTGTATATTGTTGGTTAAGAGTTAATGTGAGTTTTTGTGATTGCCCCTAGTCCTTCCAAGTATGTAAATGAGTTCTGGTCGGAAACTGTAAGTCAAATTTAATGAAACTTCATAGGCAAACTGCTTATGATAAGGGAAGTAAAAGTTCTTCAGGTAATTTTTGACCATCATGGTTGGTTGGTTGTATTGGGGTTTAATGCCACTTTAACAGCTAAGATCATATCATGGCGGTCGGTGACGCACACGTGTTTCCTGGCTTTCTCACACCAGTACTAACACAACTTTCTTTCCAAAGCCACAGACTACTTTTCTCACATGCTTCAGCAGAGGTGAGAGGCGAAAATACGCCGGAAAGAAAGTTCGCCTCAACCGGGTATCGAACTCACAACCACCAGGTCATGAGTCCGACACGCTCACCACTGAGCCACCCGGCGGGCCGACCATCATGGCTCTGTTGCCTATACGTGTACTTCGTGAGTAGAATTGAAAAAACGAAACATTGTGACAAAGGTAACATGCAGGTATCCATAAAGATAACTTCTTCATTTGTCTTTAGTTTGAAGAAGTCTTTTTGCTGTCTGATCTTCATTTTCAGTATCTCAAATGCAACTTTCATCAAACAAGGCACGCTAGGGCAAAATGTCATAATTTCATGTCAGCACACCGGAATAATTATGTCAGAAAATAAATGACAGTTAATATCAAAAACTGTATTTCTCATTCTGTATAGTCTGATCCTGATCAACACCACCAGCCAAAGTACAAAATGTTGTGCTTAGCTCTTTTAAGCATGTACATGTACTTCATATTATAGGAACTTGCACTGTGGATGGAGTTACTTACGAGGATGGAGAAAGTTTTTACATGGAATGTAATAGGTGCTACTGTAATAATGGGATGCCAGTTTGCACACTAATGTATTGTGGTGGGTATCAAGTTTAACTTTTTACTGTATGATAAATATTTGGAGATGTCCAAATGGAACGCATTTGCAGATGACAATGTAGATGTGGCTCGAATTATGCTTTTCGGCTGGGAATGGGTAGAAAACATTGTTGGAAAAGGCAAAAATGCTGGCTACTAGCATTTTCACCTTTTCTCACATTGTTTTCAAAAACTTTCTTTATTAGGGTTATTAAAACGTGGGACTATGTGGAAAGGGTTAATAAACAACTCCGACTCCTAGCCATGTAGCTCAGTTGGTAATGTATAGGGAAACCAAGAAGTTGCTGGGGCAATTCTAAGGTCAGCAAAATTTTTGCAAAGAATTGGTGATAGCCATTGCAACAGGATTCATTCCTCTGCCGCTGCAGACTATTTTTTCACAGTTATTTCTGTCGGAAAGCAGCCAATGTCTTAAACAGAATGTTCTGCAAACCACTGGCATAAGAAGCAACAGGAAAGCATGGATGAATGCACTGGCCAAACACAATTAAGTTCAGTGAAGTTAAAACTAACAACATGTAACAAAGCATGTGAAAATATTGTGGCAGAATGACAAATTACTTTTAGGGGCAGTTTCCCTATTTGCCACATTGTGTTCAAAACTGGTCTGCTGCAAGACTGAAAGAGCATCGACTCTATACCTAACAACAAAATTTTGGACTTATCCAAAATCAAAAAAGCATTTGCAGACATGTTAAATGTGGCTTAAATAGCGGAAATTGTCTTTGAAATGATAGAACATGCTTTAGGAAAAGGCGGAAATGCTTATTAGCAGCGTTTTCTCCGTATACAACAATTTTTCCAAAGTCTTCTTCCTCAAGGTCGTTTAATCTCAGGATGGTTTGTCTGTTAATTCTTTACCAGACGATAAAATTTTAGCCTTGTCCAAATTAAAAGTATTTGCAGAAGACAATTTCAGCGTGACTGAAATGGTGCAATTTCTCTTTCAAAGGGTAGAAAACATTGTGGGAAAAGGAGAAAATGCTGGTTACCAGCATTTTCTCCTTTTCCCACAATGTTTTCAAAAGGCTTCTTTCCCAAGGTTGTTAAAATCTGCATTGTGTGGTAAAGGGTTAAAGGGTTAACTCTTGGCCAGATGTCACATTTTGACTCTTATTGGATGAATTCTTAAATTAATCAAACCTATGAGATTCAGTTTATTTTACCCCCACAAATTTTATATGGGGGTATATAGGAATCACTGTGTTGGTCAGTATGTATGTCTATCTGTTGGTCAGTTGTATGTCTGTCTGTCGGTCTTTAGCGTTTTTGTCCAAGCTATTTCTCAATAACTACTGGACAGATTTCAGTCAAACTTAATGAAAGTTTTTAGAATTTATACGAAGCAAAGATAATGTTTTCCCATAGCAATTTTACTTAAATGCACTAATAATTGGTTTTAGTCCAGAGTATAACTTTCAAAGTATAGAAGCTATGATTTCAAACTTTATATACAGATAAATCATAATAAGGACATGTGCACAAGATTTGTAACTGTCTTTATTATTTTTGGAGTTACTACCCTTATTTATATTACATACTGGATTTTTGTGCTGAGCATAACCTTCAAACTACAGAAACAATTGCCTACAAACTCCATAGTTAGATTACAAGTGTAGTGCACAAGATCCTTAACTCTGTCTTCATTGTTTTTTGGAGTTATTGTCCTTATTTTTTTGTGCGGAGCATAACATCCGAAGAACCAAAGCTTTTGACATCAAACTTCAAATACAGATGGATCACAATGACAAGTGCAGTGCACAAGATTGGTTACTTGGTCTGTAGTGTTCTTTGAGTTGTTGTCCTTTGGTTTTTTTACATTTTGGGGTTTGTCTGTGGCATATCTTCAAATGTATGACACTACTGACTCCATGCTTCAGATACAGATAGATCGCATTTAGGACAAGAGCAGTGCACAAGATCTGTAACTCTTTCTTCCTGTTCTGAGCATAACTTCCATGTTATATAAGTTATTTGCTCCAAACTTCAAATACAGATAGATCACATTGAGGACAAGTGCGCTGCACAAGACTGGTTACTCTGTCTTGAGTAGTTTTTGGAGTGATTGCCTTTTGTTAATTTGCATTTTGGGTTGGAAAAATGTCAGTCATTCAGTAACAAGGCAGCAGGTGGGGGTATTTTTTGGCCTGCGACATTTCTAGTTTTATGAGTCTTTGCTCGATGCCAAAAGGCAGTTCAGGTATTCATGAATGGAAGACTAAATGCTGCATATTTATTCTGTGCAGTGTGATCTTGATATTCACATATCCGGAATTCAATTAATCAGAATATTGCTCCAACAGCTAAAACTTGCAAACTATCTTTTAAGCTCGCCTTGCACAAAGTGCTCAAGGTGAGCTTTTGTGATCGTGCTGTTTCCATCATGGGCTGTGCAGTATTCATTGTTCGTTGTCCATCGTCAGTTGTGAGGTCATCATTAATTACCTTGTGTGGACCTTTAGAAAAACCTTGTTTTCATTCAAGAGGCCACATTTGCATTCTGATACTCATGAAAGTTGGTCAGAATATTTGTGTTGATGATATTCCAGACAATTTAGAAATTTGGTTATGTTGGGTCAAAAAGTAGGTCACAGGGACAAATCATACAAAAACTTGTGTGCACTCTTGCAGAGATATTTTCCATCTGATACTCGTGAAAGTTGGTCAAAATGTATGTGTCTATGAAGTTTGACATTTGGTCATGTTGGGTTAAAAAGTACCGGTAGGTCACTGGGACAAATCTCAGAACAACCTTGGTTGCACTCTGAAGGCTACATTTCAGTCTGATACTCATGAAATTTGATCAGAATGTTTTGTCTTGATAATTTCTTAAACAAGTTTGAAACTGGGTCGCGTTGGATAGAAAACGAGGTCAATAACACTTACATGTATGTGTTTAACATTATTATAATCAGTATATCTTCAACTTTATAAATCCTTGATGACTTTACAGGTGAGTGCTTTAGGGCCAATTGCCCCCTTGTTATTGAAACCATGTAACAAAAATATAACTTTCTGCTAAAATCTTTTTCTTATTTTTTTCACATTTCAGCTCCTGGTTGCTATAAAGATGGTATTCAATATCTAGACGGTGTGTTAACTTTTTTGTTGTTTTATATTACCTAACTTTTTACAAAACAGCAAAATTTTAGACTTGCAAGGCTACTGTAGCTATTTAACCAAATATACATGCATTGATATTCACTTTATATCGAGTGGTGTTACTGTTCCCTTGAATAATGGCTATATCACCATTGTCGTTAATGTAAAAAACTTTTTTTGAAAGTTTGATCACAATCAAACAGCTACATTTTTATCAAATTTTGTCAAGTCTTAAAACTTAGACCTGTATGCCAAATTCATTTTGCTTTAATTTCATCTAAGTTTTATAGATAGCTTCAGTTCTTAGCCCACAATCAATTTGAAAGTAAACATAAAAACACATGTAAATCAGTAGAAATTCATACAGTAATGAACTATTTTTTGCCTTTCACTGTTTATTGCAATTTCAAGGATGATGCCATCAAAATAACTGACAAAGAAGTAGGCAGTGTTGAACTAAGATAAGACTGCACAAAAGTGCAGTCTGATCTTGGTCTTCATTGCCTGCATAAACAATTAAATCCAAGTTGAGCACTACATGAGTTACTTGGTTACTTACCCACGACATGTATTTCTTTTGACACTACAGGTCAGACAGTACCATCAGGTGACCCTTGTGTAGATTGTACATGCCATGAGGTGGAAGAGGATAAATTTGAAATACTCTGTTCTTCAGTTGGTTGTCCCCCAATTCCATGCGAATTTCCACGTTATGAAAAGGATTTATGTTGCCCAATATGTGATGGTAATTAGGCTGTTTTTACCTAATTTTTAGCTTGGCTGTTTCTGAAGAAAACATTGAGAGAGATATTGTCTTAGCCTTGTCTGTGTCAGTGTGTTATCAAGCATAAACCTTCACATATTTTCTGTTATTACTTCTGAAGATATTTACTTCAAACCTAAAACAGCTGGTAATATTATGGAAAGCTGAACCAAAAGCATAAGGGCAGGTAACCCTTGAAATGTCTTTTACAAGGTTACTCCCCTTTTCCAATTAAGAATTTTCATTAGAAAAGCATAGGCAGCCAAGCCTGTTTCCTGGATGGGGTGTTCTTGTTGTCAGTTTATAATTCTATCTGATGTTCTTACCTTATAGTTTCTAACCATGCTGTAGTGGTAGCAAGTGATGAACATTGCCATCGGAATATATGTGTTTAACAAACAGAAACATAAATGAATCATAAGGCTTCACCCTCTACCAGACAATCCTATGTTTTAACGGTGCTGACAAAGAGGGCTTATGAAGACATAGTGGGAAAAGGAGAAAATGCTAGTAACCAGCATTCTCTTCATTTCCCACAATGTTTTCTATTCTTTCAAAGACATATTTCATAATTTCAGCCATAATGCATTTGTCTTCAACAAATGCTTTCTATATGGAAGAACCTAAAATTTTGTCATTTGCTAAAGGGTCAAGATGAAAGTTTCCTTACATTTATGATTTCTTTCCTTTGTGTTACGATCCAGTCCTAAAAAAGAAAATTTCTTAAAATGTTGTGGCAATAGGAGAAAATGCTGGTTACCAGCATTTTCTCCTATTGCCACAACATTTTCAAAAAATGTTTTCCTTTGGGTTGTTAAAACATGGAATTGCTGGGTAAAATGTCAATCAAATTTTACAGGTACTTGCACTGTGGATGGAGTAACTTACCAGCCAGGAGAAAGTTTCTACATTGAATGCAATAAGTGTATATGTACAAATGGGGTTGCGATTTGCACAAAGAAAGGATGCTGTAAATAAATATTTGTTATTCCTTAATTTTGACCTTATGCTACTGACTTACAATCTCTTACATAGGGCAGATGACCCTTTACATGCCTTTCCTTGGAATTCTAATGAGCAATGTCTTCTTTTACTTCAATGTTTTCAAATGTACCTGTATTTAACCTTAAGTCAACTTTAAATTCTAAATCCTGAAAGGGTTTCTTCAAAATTGTCTGTTGCAAATAGGATCCACAAATTAATTTTGAACAGTTGCCAGAAGAGGATTGCTTCAACCAGTTTACCCTTTACAGAAGGATCAAAGGATTCTGTGTGTTAATCTCAAGTTTAAACGACCTTGAGAAAAGAAGCCATTTGAAAACATTTTGAGAAAAGGAGAAAATCCTGGTAACCAGCATTTTCTTTTTTACCCAGTATGTTTTCCACCAATTTAAAGACAGAAATTATCATTTAAGATACATGTATATTAAATTTTTCTTCTGCAAATGTTTTCAATTTAGATGAGTCTCAAATGCTTTCGTTTGGAGATGAGTTAAGCCACAGTCACATTTACAGTCAGGCACATAGTTGATAGTCTAGCATTTTTGATGTAGTTACCTATATTTTTTTTGCAATTACCTTAGTTGAACTACAATTAAAGTATGTTAAAAATTAGGAAAAAAATTGCACAACTGAAAGGAACCATTACCTCCTTTTCACCATTGTTGAAAAGAAATTTTGCATATATTGAATAATTTCTGGTTACTTTGGGCAACTTACAAATTAATGTAAAATATGTTGGTAACTACTTTAAATCACAGATAACTACATGTACATGTATGTCTACACAGGATAAAGTACAGTTTACTATGGTATTCCCTCACTATGGTAAACTATTGTGAACTAAGTATGATATGGCAAAGGCTTTATGTTTCATTTTTGTCAATTTTAGCTCCACTGGCTGAAGGCCAGCAAGCTTATCATGGCATGGCCCTGTGTCCCTAGTATGTCCGTCTGTGCATTCATGCGTCTGTGCGTGTGTTACCTTTTATCTTAAAAATCTTCTCTGAAAATACCCATCCAATTTCGAACAAACTTCACAAAAATGATCCTGCCATGGACCTCTTCAAAATTTCTTAAAAGAACTTGATTCTTTTGAAAAATCTGGTTGCCATGGAAAAACTGAAAAATGTTAAACATTTTTGAAAATCTTCTTGTCCAAAACCATTAGGCCTAGAGCTATGAAATTCGGCATGTAGCTTTATCTAATAGACCTCTATCAAATTATAGCCCTGGGGTCAAAATTGGTCCCACCTACAGGTTCACAAGTTTTACATAGGGTTATATATTAAAAATTAAAAAAAAAATCTTCTGGTTCTAAACCATAAGACCTAGGGCTACCAAATTTTGCATGTAGCATTATCTAGTGGACCTCTACTACATGTAACTCTACTAACTGTTGTGAAATTATAACCCTTGGGTCAAAATTGGCCCTGCCCTGGGGTTACAATTTTTACCTTGGCTTATATATTGAAAACTTGAAAAATCTTCCTGTTCTTAACCATAAGGCCTAGGATTAGCCTGCGCGGACCGCAGAGATTGATCCGAGACAATACTTTACGCAAATGTCCGAATGTCCCTTTTCGCGTGTTGTAGACCATATCACTTTTTACAGAATATTGTCAAAGCCATCTACTGCAAACTTGTTTCCAGTTTTAATTAGTTCAAATGGACAACAGTAATGGCCTTTCAGTAGTTGCAGAAAATTTTTAGCCATTTTGTTTTTTTACAAAACTGTCTTGTTTTCACGACACTAAGGTGAAAAAAGTCTTTTAACCTTTTACCACACACTCCCATGTTTTAACGATCCTGAACAAAAAGAGCTTTTGAAAAATTTGTTGATGAAAAAGGAAATGCTTGTAGCTAACATTTATCTTTTGCAACTATGTTTTCTACCCTTTTATAGAAAAATCCTATCTTCCAATCCAGTTTGTTTATTGTCAGCAAATGATTTCAAATTTGATAAGTCAACACATACTAGTATGTTGTTTGCTAAAGAGATAAAACATTGAGGGAAAGGAGAAAATGCTGGTAACTTGCACATTCTGTGCAGTTTGATCTTGGTCTACATAACTGCAGAGGCAATTATTATTAAAGGCAATTTAGGGTTCAGTGATAATCATGGACTAGATCTGGTAATTCATAGGGAAAAATGCATATTATGAGATGAAATTGTGGTATATATCTATAAAATGATCTAAGATATGGACGTTAGCTTAACCCTTTACCACACATTCCCAAGTTTAAACAACCCTTATAAAGAAGCTTTTTGTAAACAGTTTAGAAAAAGGAGAAAATGCTGATAACAAGCACTTTCTCCTTTTGCTACAATGTTTTTTATTCAATCAAAGACAAATTCCATCATTTGAGACACATTTAAATTGTCATCTTTGAAATGAGTTTAATTTGTAATGAATTGTGTCTTTCTTTTATTTATTTTTTGTATTGATTCAGTGCCTGGTTGCTACAAGGATGGAGAGAGATTTGAAAATGGTTTGTTTTTGTTGATTAATTAACTATAGTAATTATGTTATAATTAAAGTCCTGTATGGAAGATGGACAGCTTTTGGTGTCATTCCAAAACGAATGACATACCTGAAGCTGCAGCAAAGCTTCAGCCATTTTATCTTTTACAAAATAGTTACAGCTCTGAGAAAGAAAGACTTGAAACTCTTTACCACATAACCTTGTGTTTTAACAACCCTGAAGAGAGAAGTCATGTGAAAACAATGTGGGAAAAGAAAGAAATGCTAATAACCTGCAGTTCATCCTTTTACCACAATCTGCCCCTTCAAAGACAAATTCTGTTTTTCAAACCACATGTATTTGAAGTTGTCCAATGCTTTAAATTTGGACAAGTCTACAAAATATTCAGTGTGATTGATAATGTGAATGACCTTGTTATTTGTATTAATACATGCACCATGCTCCAGCAAAAGGGCGCTTAATGCATCTCCGTCACACCAAGCAAGTCATCACGGTAATATGCATCCCTTAAATTAATTTCGTATAACAACCTACTGAATAGTGAAGTACACTGGTCCTTTGACATGCAGAAAATTGACCACTAGCAAAAAGTTTCGGCCCAGGTCAGCCAGCACGGACTGTGCAGTCTGACCTTGGTTGATACTTTTTGCAAATGCATTAAGCCCCCTTTTCACAGAGCATAGCTCATATAAAATGCCATGTTCATATCCCAATAACAAAGTTAAGGAGTAAACCAGATAATCCACATGTCTATCAGCTTATCTGTCTGTCTGTCTGCCTGCCTGTATGTCTGTGATGAGCTTTTGTTGCCATGGCAACAAAACATGAAAAATCCTCTAGAGCCTCAAGTGGAGCAAGTTTGATTTAGAAAATGAAATGATGATTCAATGGGCTTTCTTGATAGAATCATAACCACAAGATGAAAACCTTTTCAGCCACATGCGTTGCAAATATTTTTTTCATTTAGCTTTTTTCCTGCGAAATATATGAAAGTTTGCAGTCATAGTGCATACCCAAATATTGCAAAGTGCTTTTTGTTGGAAAAAATCTCACTGCGACAGACATTGTGGATTTAAGATCAGAGTGCACATTGTCTACAGTTTGATGTTCATCTATACTGTCTGCAAAACTGTTCAATTTGGGTGGGTCTAAAATTTTATCATCTGGTAATGAGTTACCATGATAAGTGGCAGTTCCACTTTATTTTGCAGGTGACATCATAGAAACTGATGACCCTTGTGAACATTGTGAGTGTTTATTACAAGACGGAGAGTACAAAATTGATTGTGCCATACAGGGCTGTCCAAAACCCATATGTGATAACCCACGTGTTCCAGAGGGGGAATGTTGTGGAATTTGTGATGGTATGATTCTATTTTATAATATAATTGTAGTAATTTCAAAAGGTAGCAAAACTGTAACAAACATCAGCTTGGATCACCCATTGAAACACTAAACACGTAGTGTGCTGCTGAATACTTCAAATGCTAAATTAATCAAATGGACCTTTTGAATTGTGAAAAACATCCTGAATGTTGCAATTTCAAAGTTGTTTCTGCAAAAGTAGCTGATAGTGTAGATCCTAGATCAGGCTGCACATTCTGTGCAGTCTGATCTTGATCAACACTGTTTACAAAAGCAATTTCTTTAAAGCTTAGCAATGTATGGGTTAACCTCTAACAAAACATGTCACTGTTATAGCTAGTTTTCCACCAAGTTAAGATTTCAAGCCATTTATACTTGTTGAGAATCACAGTAAACCCCTCTACCAAACCATTTCTAGTTTTTGATGACCCTGAGGAAGAAGGCCTTTGGAAACATTGTGGGAAAAGGAGAAAACCAGCATTTTTGGTAACCAGCGTTTTCTCCTTTTCCCCACAATGTTTCCTACCCTTCCAAATTCAAATTTAAGATTTTTAGTCTCGTTTACTGTAATTTAAAGTCTGCAGGTGCTTGCAATTTTGACTAGTTCTAAATTTTGTCGTTTGATATAAAGTTAAACAGGAATTCTGTGTAGTGAAGGTGTATGATTTCCAACCTGGAGACTAAGGGTTTGATCCTCACTTTGTAGTGCTTAGTTGCCCTTTCTTTGGACTATCCATTGGCAAGACAGTTCAGAGCCCTGGCCTAGTGCTGGTTAAACCCACTCATGAATAAATATGCTGTCGCTGTGATTTGACGTAAATGATGGCATAAAGCATTATTCAGTCAATTAATATTTCAACACTTTCATGAAGATCATAATGAAGTATCAGAAATATTCAAAGTATTGCATAGAACTAAAATTAGCTTTTTTGTTTCTCTAGATAAAAAAAAAAATGATTCTCGTGAATTTTAACCCTTAAGCCGCTTAGTGCAACTCACTGACCTTTTCAAGACAGCGTAGATCAAGATCAGACTGCACAAAACATGCAGTCTGATCTTGATTCTACACTGTCTGATAAGGAGATCTTTTTTCTCAAAAAAAAGCTTGAAATAACATTATTAGGGGTTTTACTATCGGCTTGAAAGTTTAATTTATTACTTATTTAGCAGGATAAGGGTGAATGAGTCTAACATACCTGAAAAGTCTTCAGTCATACATTGTTGAAAATTACCAGGATATTTTGTTCCAACTTATTTCTCATTCCCTTTCATATTATTCCTTGACCTGGCATGTGCAAATACAGATACATATGTCCAGTGTTGTAACAGTCTCCAATTTTCTGGTATTTGTTCCCTGAGCCAAAGTGTATTTCTAAAAGTCCCTTTTATCAGGCATAGTACAGTATAGGATCAAATCCCAACAGCAGACATTATGTGAAAGAGAACAAATCATAGAAATGTTTAATATGTCTGCAAATAGACTGTAGAATTATGGGATTGTTTTGTATTCTCTCTTACTAAGTACCATAGAATTCTATAAAATCCAACACATGTTGGTCATTGTTTTGTTTTTTCTTCTACAGGTTGTGTAGAAAATGGAGTATACTATGAACCTGGTAGGTATAATTTTCAGACATTCTTTATTGTTCTTTTAATCTGTTACCAAACAATCCCTTGTTTTAACAACCCCAAGGAAGAAGCTTTTTGAAAACATCGTGGGAGAAGGGGAAAATGTTGGTAACTAGCATTTTCTCCTTTTCCAACAATGTTTTCTACATTGTCAAAGAACTTCAGTTCATTTTTACCACTTTCAAATTTGCCATTTGCAGATACTTTTAAGATGGGTAGCCTGAAATGTTGTTGTGTGGCATAGGATTAATGGGTTTTAATGTAAGTCAATTCCTTATGAAACAAACTGCAACTGAGTACTTCAAAAGTATCTTTTATGTCTTTACCACACAAAAAATATTTAAGCAGTCCAAAATTGAAAGCCTTTGCTGAAAAAAATGGACTCATATCAGACAACATACTTTGCTAATACATTTTGCAGAGTCTGATCTGGGTCAGCAGCGTTTGTCTATGTGTATTTTAATAGTGTTGTACAGTTAACTATGTACCACATGACAAAATTTTTGACTGCTCCATTTTCAATGAACTTGCAAGTGACAATTGAAGCTGAGATTATCAGTTTTGCCTTTAAAAGGGCAGAGGGTAATTTTGGAAAATAAGAAAATGGTAGCAAGCAGTATTTTTTTTCCTTTGTCCTACAATGCTTTTAAAAGGCTTCTTCCTCAGAAATGTAGAAATACAGGGTTGTTTTGTAAATGGTTTTGCCAAAAAAGACATTGTTTATTGTAGGTGAGAAAGTTCCTGACAGAGCTTTATGTGAAATTAACTGTATATGTGTAAAGAATGGGTTTGTTACCTGTGCCATTGTAGACTGTCCCCCTTTCTGTGAAAACCCTCAGTATGTGGAGGGTCAGTGTTGTCCTATATGTGTCCCAGATGGTGAGTACTTGCTGTTTTTTGCCACAATATTTACATTGGGGTAGAAAATGTATATAGCCTAAAATGGTGTGTGGTTTTATCCACTGTAAACAATGATTCCTCTTCAGGACAGTTGCTTCAGTAAAACACCACGACCTATGAAGGCGTTCGTTGCATCGGTTATTTGTTTACCGTATCACTGTTTTCTTTCAATTTGATTGCTGTGTTGGGGATCACAGTAGTTTCGATTGTCGTTTAAGTCCCGATCTGGAAATTATTTTTTTTCGTAGTTGTATAATAATTTTTCGGCTGATGAAAGGAAACAGAAGTCGGTTCATTTCACAGAGATGCGATGATAAGTACAGTGGATCCTCTGATCGTTTGAGAAACAAGCATAGACCAACATCATCCTCGGACAAAGCTACTTTGGAAAGTTCTTCTTCAATTTGATTTGGTTATATCGAATAAGGTAAAATCTTGAATATGGAAGCTATATGAAAATAGTATTTTCTCTATGGAAAAAAAAGGTACATGTATACATAAATCATACTTTCTCTATTAAGGCCCCAAATGAGGGGGCATATTGAAATCACACTGTATGTGCAGCTGTGTGTGTGTGTCTGTTTTATTTTTGTCAGTTTTTCCATAGGAAATAGTTTCTGCTCTATCTCTGTCATTTCTTGATGCATATTCGTGAACTTAATGTAAAAGTGTTTGCCATTACTGAGCAATGTATCATGAGGAAGAATTGTAACTCTATCCTAATGGTTTAGGATTGATTGCCCTTTTGTGAAAATGTTTTTTTTTGCTTTCTGACTTGATCAGTTTTTAAAGCATGGTTATGAAATGTGGTAAACATATTCATTGCTGTGCTGTCAAGGGAAGTATGATGAGAAAAAAAACATATCAATACCTTTCTTGTGAAACTTTTATTATTACACTTATTAAAATAGCTTTTTGAGGGGGGGGGGCATGATTTTTATTTTTCATCTATCATCTCGGTTAGTATTTTAGCTTGGCAGCAAAGGATGATTGATTAATTGAATGGTGTTTTACACTGCTCTCATCAACATTTTAATTATATCACAGTTTACATATTTATGTGCGTCCTAGGTTTCACAAGAACAAGACATGGGCTCTGGAATGTCTTGCCCAATGACACCCCATGAAAACCCAGCACTTCTGGTGAGGCTCAAAACAGGGGCCTCAGAGTTACAAGTTCACCTTACCACTGAGCCGGACAAGACCCATATTTTGAAGGATGACCCTGGTCTAATGTTGCCGTTTGCCGTCAGCCTAAATCTTTGTAGTGTTATATAGATCAATTGAATGGACATCCTGATATCATACCTAAGATTCAGATATTGTGATTTCAAAGTTTTTTTTGTCAAAATACCTGGCTACAAGCGGACGGTGTAAAACCAAGATCAAAATGCACATTCTGATGCACATAATCTTGGATCATTGCTACAAGGGTTAATACACAGTCAGTTCTGAAGTATTGACCTGTATCAGCCTTTATTGTACTGTAAGAGGTTTTCATTTTGGTGATTTATCTTTTTTTCAAATACTCATTTTTTTTTGCCTGATGTGGACCATTTTTTCAAATATGAATGTTTGAAAGACAATTTACGTTCATTTGAATTTTGGCAAAGTGAAAATGTTCAGTTTTGAAAAATGACTACATGCAAACAGGGGTCCAGATAAGGGATGGTATTTTGATTTCAAAAGTTTTTATAACGCCACCCCCTACAGCAAAGTAGATGGGGCTATACTAATTTCACTATATCGGTCTGTCTATCTGTTGGTCCATCCATCATTCACACCATCTGCAGACAAATCATTTCCTAACTCATTAACTAGTTGAGCAAGGACAAGGAAACTTCAAACAAGTTTTGCCAGTGGCCCAAGGAAGAACCCCATTGTTATGAGGTCATGAGGGTTCAAGATTTTTGTACTCTAATTTAAAAATATGGTAGGATGGTATCTCCACTGTATCTTTAAATTGCTGCTTTCTCTAGGGTACTGCTTTTACAAAGGAGAGGTGTATAAGCCAGGTGAAAGTTTTGCAGATGATTGCAATACATGTTTCTGTGCAGAGGATGGGTCTGGATCAGTTGGTTGTACTGAGATGTTTTGTGGTAAGTGTATAAGACTATTCATAAACTAGAAGAGAATATTGAACTGTCACAATCAGTGTGCTTTTTGTCGAGCTCGCTTGTGGTGAGTGAGACATAGTTGTCACAATAACGCTTCGGTGTATGTACTGACATTGGTGTGTGTGTGTGTCAGAGTTTGGCCAGACCATAACTTCTACATTTATGGATGGATTCCAAAATAATTTGGCACAGTTGTTCTCCTTTATGAGTAGAAATGCCATTTGAAACATTTGTTTAGGTAGTTCCAAGGTCAAGGTCACACTGAAGGTCAAATGATAAAATTGTCATGAATAGGGCTTGTAAGAGCTACAACTACTTCATTTATCAATAGATTCAAAATTAATTTTACACAAGCCCCCTCCTTTACTAGAAGAAGTACCTTTTGAATAATTTTTTCAGGTAGGCCAAAGGTCAAGGTAACACTGAAAGGTCAAATGATAAAGTTGTCATTTTAAGAGCATGTTCGAACATGTTTGAGCCGTAGAGTCCAGATGTTTTGGATAGATTTAAATGTAGTTTGGCACAATTATTCTCCTTCATGAATAGATGTACCATTTAAAATCCCCCATGGCAGGCTCAACATGTTGCCCCTGGGCAATCTTCTAGTTGTATGAACTGGTTGATTCTGTACCAAACAGTCCTGTTTTGATGACCCTAAGGAAAAAGGCTTTTAAAAACATTGTGGGTTCAGGAGAAGATGCTGTTAACCCTTTACCAAATAATCACATGTTTTAAAAACCCTAGGGAAGAAGGCTCTTGATAACATTATAGAAAAAGTAGAAAATACTTGCAACCAGCATTTTCTCCTTTTCCCATGATGCTTTCTACCCTTCATAAAACAAGATTCAGTTTTTTATTAATATTTCTTTGATCAGCAAATGCTTTCAATTTGCATAAGCAGAAAACTTTGGTATTTTGATAAAATGTTCATCATATTGGCATCACTTGTCTTTCCTTAATTATTTTTACTCTTTCAAACAAAACTTAATTTTGTTATTTGAAAATGCAGACAACTTCGGAAACGTCTTTTTTCAAATACCGATGCTCAATATTTTTACCATATCCAGCAGCGTGGGAGTGAACAACAATGATTGCATAACTTTTGTTATATTCCACCAGTGGTATAACATTTAATGAATATTCCACAAAGAAAAAAGCCCTGTCACAGTCAGCTAGAAACAAGGGTTTTCTCCTATTACCATAATTATGTATTCTACCCTTTCAAAGACCAATCTCATCATGTGAGCCACATTTAACTGTCTTCTGCAAAAAGCCCTTGATTTGAAAGAGTCTAAAATTTTGTCACCTTGTTGGATTTAATCTAATATCATTAGCTTGGCTAGTTTTGAAGGTATTGCCATAGCCCTGTCATTGTCTCCCTCATAGTACAAAAAACTTCATTATTTTCTCATACCACCGATACATCTGAAGATTTTTACACTTTACCACACATTCCCATGTTCTAATAATCCTGACAACAGTGAGGAAAAAAGCTTTTGAAAACACTATGGGAAAGGGACAAAAACAGAAATCTTCTTTAACAACACTTTTGATTTGTCATCTGCAAAGGCTTTCAATTTAATGGAGTCTAAAATTCTGTCTCTTGGTAAAGGGTTAAATCAAACTTAGGCTACCCACACCAGAAAGGCACTTTTTGACACAGCTATGTCCCTCTTTTGACTTGGAATTTTCCCTAAAAAAGCAACTGCTGAGCGTTGGCATCCACATCTTGTGCTCATGTGAAAGTTTGTCATGTATTTTACCTTGTTCAGTCCCTTGTACCTATGAAGGTGTAGTTTATGACTCCGGAACATCATTTAGAGTACAATGTAACACCTGCACCTGCTCAAGTGGAAACATCAAATGTACAAAAAAGTCTTGTGGTGAGGAACTAAAAATTTCTATACTTTTTTCATGAAACCCTAACCAAACAATCATGTTTTTAAATGACCCTGAGGAAAAGTCTTTGGAAACAGTGTTGGAAAAAGGAGCAAATGCTGGTAACCAGCATTTTCCCCTTTTCCAACAATGTTTTCTACCATTTCACAGACAAATTTCATAATTTTGAGCCATGTTAGTTAGTTTTGTCTGCAAACCCGTTTACCATCGTCCTTTATACATGTTTGGTAAAGATTTAGTTAAATACGTCTTGGAAACAACTCTTTGCATCTTGCCACAAACCTTTGTTGAAAACATTATTGCAAATTGAGAAATTGGTTTCAATTAATTTCATCTTTGCACCATCGAATTTTTTTGCTGTAAATGGAAATTTTTGTAAAACTTTGTACAACTATAGATATGTAACAGATACAACATTAATTCTGAAAGTGCCTAATAAACCAAATATTTATTTTCATTCAAGAGATTAGATCCATATAATTGCAATCTACAATTCCTTTTTGTCCCGAATGTCCCAGCATAGCAGACATTTTGTGCAGTCTGATCTTGGTCTACACTGGCAGCAAGAGCAACTATATTTATGAGAGTTAAAACAAATGCAATTTTGTGTGTTTAAATAACTGCATGATCGGTTTGCAATTAGTAACTCTATTTTAACGAAATCTGTTATGATGTCATCCTACTGACTTGAATACAAGTCAACATAATTGACGAGTGTTGATCATGTGACATTTCCCCCATGTCTTTTGGAAACTCTGGTGCTAAATCTGATAATGCCTTCATCAGGAGGCTACATAGCCTATAAACCATTAGGGAAATATATTTTTTTTAACTTATGTCTTTCTTCTATACTGAATCTTTGCCAAATATCACTGTACATAATTCAGTGATGAATGATTTTTTAAGTTTGGTGAGCTTTCTTTAAAAATTTGAATAGCTGCCTTTAGACCTTAATTTGTGTTGATTATAGATATTTTAAAGAGATAATAAAAATCAATTGACTTTGTTTTTGGAATTGTTTTAGTTTATCTAATTAATGCATGCAAGGTTTTAATTTTTTTCTTCTGTATCAAAGTACTGGATTGGAGTACAAAATTACAGTCCTATTTTTTTTCCAGCCCATCCCTTTCCCTTCTTCCTTTACCCCCTTGCCTTGAATATTTTCATGTCCCTCACACTTTTTTTCTCACTCATTACGGTATATAGAATAGTTTACTTTCCTGTTGTATTAATTTCAGATCAATACTGTGGAAATGGTTTAAAACCGTTACTTAATGACACTTGCGGAGGTATAGCTGGCCTGGAATGTAAAACAGAGGGTTATGAATGTGATTTCTCTAATGTACCAGATGGGGATGCTGACTTCTTTGGTCTATGTTGTAGAGGTAAAAGATTATATTTACCATACGATAAAATATTAGAATGGTCCATATTGCAGGAATTTTAAAGACAACATGTCAAATGTCAAAAACATGTTGAATGATAGAAATTGTCCTTGAATAGGTAGAAAATATTGTGGGAAAAGGGGAAAATGCTGGTTACCAGCATTTTTTCCTTTTCCCACAATGCTTTCTGCCTTGTAACCTTATACCAAACAATCCCATGTATTAATGACCCTGAGGAAAAAGGCATTGAGGTAAAATGAGAAAACTGCTGTTAACCCTTTACCACACAATCCCAAATTTAACAACTCTAATAGAGAAGGTCTTTGAAAACATTGTGGGAAAAGAAAAAAATACTGGTTACCAGCATTTTCTACTTTTCCAAAAATGTTTTCTAACCTACCAAAGACGGAAATCATCATTCGAAATACATTTAATATGTTAATACATTTAAAATGTCTGCAAAAACTTTGAATTTGGTCTAGTCCAAAATTTTACCGTTTGGTAAAGAGTTAATTAGTCTTCTGCAAATGCTTTTAATTGGGATGAGATTAAAATTTTGTTGTATAGTAAAAAATTAAAACACTTTAAATGTGTTCATTCTCTTGTAGTGAACAATTTTTGAGAAACTATGTTGAAAAGGAGATTTGCTAATTACAAGCAATAATTATTTTTCTTTTGCGACAACTTTTTCAGTTGGCATTACAGCTGAATTTATCTCAATTATCCTAATCATACAAATACTATCTTGCCTAATTGCTTGCAATTCATGTTCTGTTATTGTATCATACCATCATTGTTTACAGATTGTGCAGTCGAAAGTGGGGGGGTATTTAGATTTTTTCCTCTCTTGAATCCAAATTTCTGGTAAAACACAGACATATACAACTTAATGTATTTTCCTTTACAAGCATAAAGAAAGTGACAGTAACATAAAGTGAAAGAGTACAATTTTGACATTTGAGTAAAGGAATTGTCGCTTTTCAGTCAGGACCTCCATTGATATTTATGAGCCCAGATAATGACATCACATGTACATGTACCTATTTGACTCTGACCTCAGATCATGAACCATGCCATTGATTATGTTACATTCCCACAATCCATTGCCAAAATCTGGCGTCACGTGTAAAAATACATTATTTGTGTCGCTACTTATGACTTTATGAAAATACAATTAAAATGATTTTTCTTTCTTACATTTTGATGTCTTATTCATTGGTCACTTGCACACTGTTGAGTAACAGTATATTCAGCAATAAAACAATTATGAAGTTTTGTATGACAATAAAACTCTGAATACCCCCCATTTTAAACTTAAATCCACCCAGAAACAGGAATGGAATTGCAAAACTACGGATGTTCACATCATTTCAGTTGACAACAAAGAACAAACTGCAGGGAATAAATAGCAGATCAGACTGCATGTTTATGTAGTTGTTTAATTTTACCCTTAACCACATGACAAAATTTTGGCATGGTTCATATGAAAGACAACAAATTAATTTTACTCAAAATATAAAATTTGTCATTTAAAGACTAGAAGACATTGTGGGAATAGAAGAAAAAATGTTGGGTGCCAGCATTTTCTGCTTTTTGCAAAATGTTTTTCAAAAGGCCCTTTTCCCAGGGTTGATAAAACTGGGGACTGTGTGGTAACGATTTAAGTCAAGTTTTGTCCTTATTTTTTATTTTAGTGGAAGTTTGTCCTAGTGGACTGAAGCCTCTGAAGTACACACACTGTAATAAAAATCTAGTTTGTCCTCAAGGCTATACCTGTGAACCTTCAGAAGGCGCCAAGAATTTGTATGGGATATGTTGCAAAGGTATTATTTTATCGTCTTAACCCTTGACCAAGTATTTTCCCATTTTAGCAACCCTGAAAAAGACTTTGGAAATCATAATTGAAAAAAAAGAAAATGATGGTAACCAGCATTTTCTTCTTTTCCTACAGTTTTTCCCATCGTTCAAAGAAAGATTCCATTATTTGAGCTATTTCTAATCTGTTGTTTGCAAATGCGTTCCATTTGGATAAAGCCAAAAACATTTTGGCTTGTCTGGAAATTGGTTAAATCTTTTACAGGTATTGCAATTTTAGATTTGTCCATAATGAGAAAGCATGTGCAGACTACAGCCGTATAAACTAATCAGATGTCTAGCACAAAATTTGAAAGGAAAGTCATAATATCTTTTGCACAATATATTTTTTTTTATCACCAGTAACAAGTATAAAATCAAGTAAAATTATCTACAGAAATTTGTTGTAAAATGTTGTTGATGGTACATTAACACTTTACCAAAGGCAAAATAAACAGGTCCAACATTTTGTTTTCTGGTGAAGTGTTAACCCTTTACTGAACAATCCCAATTTTTAACAACCTTTAGAAAGAGAGGTTTTGAAAACATTCTGGGTAAAGGAGAAGATGCTGGTAGCAAGCATGTTCTCCTTTACTGACAATGTCTTTGTAGCCTTTTAGAGACGTATCTAATTATTTGGGCCAGACTGGCTTTTTTGTCTACAAATGCTTTCATTTTGGACGAATCTAAAGTACTGTTGTCTGATAAAGAGTTAAAAGATTCTATATCGTAAATCTGTTGCATGTGTGTGATATCAATTTCTACAGATTGTTCAACTGTGAAATGTGGTAGGCCTGAATGTGAAGACCCGTCGGTACCGGAAGGTGAATGCTGTCCCATTTGCCCAAGTTAGTCTTATGATTTGTATAACTTGATGATGAAATAGTGTATTCTTGTTCCTTATTTCAAAAATTGGCAAGCCTACACTTCCCTGTATATTATATTGTCAAATTTGATGCCTGCTGCCATTTCAATCTCACCTGAGCCAAAAGTGCTTGATGTAAAAAGTATGGTGAGTTCTACCAGCCTTCTTAAGGGTTAATCCTTTACCACACAATCCCGACTTTTAATGACTTTGAGAAAGAAGTCTTTTGAAAACATTTTGGGAAAAGGAGAAAATGCTGGAAACCAGCATTTTCGCCTTTTCCCACAATGTTTTCTACTATATTAAAGACAACTTACACTGTTTAAGCCACATTCAATTTGGCACCTACATATGCTTTAAGTTTGGACATGTCCAAAATTCTGTCATGAGGTAAAAGTTTAATTCATATTATCATGACATTCTACAAAAACTACTAATGTTGCCCACTGGTATCACTAAAGTCTAGATGAAAGAAACTAAATTGCCGTCTTCTTTCAGAGCCATGCGTAGAAGATGGAATTATTTATCAATCAGGACAATCCTTTTTACGTGAGTGCAACAGATGTAAGTGCATAAATGGGCTAGCTGGATGCACAAAGCTTTTATGTCGTAAGTGCTGACATTCTAAATTGTTTGTCTCTTAAAACAATTTTGCAGCTGATGTCTTTTAACTCTATAGAGCAATGTCAGGTGTTACCGACAGCTTAAAAAATCGGACAGTACCATGTTGATGACAGCCACTACAGATATGAGCAACATATATAAGTGGTTTATTTAGAGGATACTCTATTGATTTGAGGGTATAAGATACCAGTCTCGAATTTCATACTGTAGAAAATAGCGCTAACATTACATAAGTGTATGGCACTTGTGATTGACAGGATTTGTTTGTTTCCAACATGGTAGGCAAATTTTTATAAAATAAACATCAAAATCTTCATCTAATAATGCCTTGTTGATGAGTTAATACGCTCAAACAAAACTACAGGTTTGGAATTAGATAACAACCAAACAAGGACTGAAGAAGTAGTTCGTTTGGACCCTGAGATATCATAAACTTTTATGTGAATCTCGAAGCTATGCAGTTTTCGCCATTGAAAGGATAGTTTTGGAACTGGTCAATTGGGATTCCAAGCATTAAGGCATTGCCTGTATATCGAGCAAAACAGAGAATCATGGTTATGTAATGCATATTAATTGTGATTTCTTTCATTCAAATTTTAACCTGTTGATAATTGCTGATTGCATAAATTAACATCAGCATTTATCAACACCTTCATAAACTGCAGTATGGTGGACAAAACATGATCAATTTTGTGGTGTGAACATTATTCTATATCCTTAACTTGAATATAATTTTCGATTTTTCAATCAAACACATTTCGATACTTGTTACGGGAAGGCAATGAAAACAACCCTCCTTATCGTACATGCTAACGTAGGGAAATTTTAGTTCAGAAAAATTTGCCCAAATTTCTTTTGGACTTTATGACTGCTGTTTCCCTTATGCAAGATAAACATATAAAATAGAGACGCCATATATTACATCATAAGTATAGAATTTGCTCATCTTTCATGGAATTAAAGGATTAAAGAAAGAATTGATGATAACTACTGTCGGTAATACCCACCATTGCTCTATTAAACAACAAATATTTAGACTTGTCTTGATCGAAAGCATTTGCAGACAAAAATAAATTATGGGCCGAAGGGCAGAATCATTCTTTGAAAGGATAGAAAATATCGTGAGAAAAGAAAGAAATGCCAGCTGCCAGCAATTTCTCCATTTCTCACAGTGTTATCAAAAGCTGTCTCCTTTAGGGTTGTTAAAACATGTAAGTTTTTGTAGGGGATTAAAACTTCTTTCACGAGTTTTAACAACCTTTAGGATTAAGGCTTTTGGAAACATTGCGGGAAAAGGAGAAAATGCTGGTTACCAGCATTTTCTCCTTTTTCCCACAATGTTTTCTACCCTATTAAAGACAGAAATCATCATTTAAGGTATAATTCATGTCTTGTCTGCAAATGCTTTCAATTTGGTCGAGTACAACATTTTGTTGTTTGATAAAGAGTTAACCAGAATGAATCTCAAGTAATGTACTAAACAATTTAATCTTTTTACCACGCTAATGCAGAAAGATTTTAAAAACAACCATAGGACTGCCTTTGAAAACATTGAGGGAAAAGGAGGAAATGCTGGTCACCAGTAATTTTTTTTTTCCCAAGGCTGATTTATACATTTTCAAAGAGGAATCTCCTCATTTCAGTTGCAATTGGTCTGTCATCTGCAAATAAAATCAGTTTGAGTTAATCTAATTTTTTTTTCCTATGGTGAAGAGTTTCACCATACTTTTCATTGATTATTCCAAGTTAACAAGAATATTGACAGAGTTTTCTGCATCAAAGTTGTTTCAGAGAATATATCTAGAGTCTAGGCTGTTTCAGTAACAATATATTGCGTCATAATTATCAATTTAACTTGGCTGTTTTCAAAGACAACATAGACTGTATGTCATAGCCCTGTCATTGCTGACTTGACATTTGCAATTTTCTTAACTGTCTGTTATCAACAAAGATATTTACTTCAGACTTGGGCAAGTTAACAATTTTCAAAAAAATAACCCACATCAGAAAGACAGGTAACGTTAAAACTAATTTTGATACATAAGGCCCCTTTTAAAATTTATATTCCGTATTGAAAAATCAACATAAGCCAAGCATAGGCATGTGCATATGGTGCTCCTATGATCAGCTGGAATAGTTGCAGATCAAGTGGTCAGACTACATAGTCTAATGATTGTCTTACCTGTCCTCAAAAACATGTGAAGTTGTTAACATTGTTGCACAGGCAAATGATGATAATCTAGCCATTATTCTTTTTCTTTCTATTGCAGGTCCTGGTTGCTACAGAAATGGCACCCGCTATGATAAAGGTTTGTTAACTCTTAACCCTTTACCTCACAATTTTAACTTTCAAAGATCCTTAGAAATAAGCCTTTTGGAAACATGGAAAAATTCAAAGACAAATATCATTTTAGCAACATTCAATTTGTCATCTACACTTGCTTTCAATTTTGAGCAGTCTGAAATTTTGTTATGTGGTAAAGAGTTACCCAGATGACAGAAGTTTATATTAATCCATATTTAAATTTATATGTGGCCCAAGCAATGGTATTTGTCATTGAGAGGGTAGTAAGAATTGTTTGAATAGCAGAACATGTTGTTGACTAGTATTTTTTTCTTTTTGTACCTCCACAAACTTTCATTTGTGAAGAAATACTGGGGTCACTATGTCATCCATCTGTCCGTCCCTTAGTTCATTTGTCTGTTTATCCATCCATCTGCTTGCAACACTTTCCTGTCTGCTGGATATCTCGTGAAACCTTTGAAAGATTTTCATTAAATTTTGTCAAATGTTCATCCCAGTGAGACAGTGTGCAGAACCCATGCCTTTGAAACTATACAGACTCAAGGTCAAGGTCACAGTTAAAGGTCATGGGATTTAGCCTCTAATTTTGTGTCTACTCCATATCTTTTTTATGCCTGAAATGATTTTCATTAAAGTTTGGTCAAATCTTTCACTCAGTGAGATGAAGTGCAGAACCATAATTCAACCATGTCTGCTCAAGGTCAAGGTCACAATTGAAGGTCATAAATTTGAGCATTTAATTTTTTATAGCTGCTTCTTATCTCCCTCATATCTCCTTTACCCCTGGAAGGATTTTCATTAGATTTTAATGAGATGTTCACCATAGTGTGAAAATGTGCAGAACCCATAATTCAATCTTGCAGACTCAAGGTCAAGATCATGCTTGAAGGTCATGCGATTGAGCCTTGAATTTCGTGTCAGTTTCATATCTCTTTTACACCTGGAAGGACTTTCATCAAACTTTGATAAAACATTTACGTCAGTGATATGATTCGCAGAACTAATAATTCAACCATTCATACTCAAGGTCAATGTCCATTTACAAGTTTTAGCCTGTACTTTTATGTCGGCCTCATATCTCCTTTACCCCGGGAATATTTTTCATTAAACTTTGATAAAATGTTCACCTCAGTGAGACAGTGTGCAAAACCCATAAATCAAACATGCAGACTCAATGTCAGGGTCACAGTTGAAGGTCATGGGATTGGGTTTTGAATTTCCTGTCTGCTCCATATCTTATTTTAACCCTAGAAGGATTTCAGTTAAACTTTGAACAAACATTTACCTCAGTGAGATGATGTGTAGAACCCATAATTCAGCCATGCCCACTTATGGTCAATTTCACCGTTGAAAGTCACAAGATTGAGCTTGTACTTCTATGTTGGCTCCATATCATGACCTTTACCCTAGGCCTGTGACAGATTTTCATTTAATTTTGTGCAATGTTCCATTTAGTAAAAGAATGTGCAGAACTCATAACAACATGCTGGCTAAAGGTCTTGGTCACAATTTTAGGTCACAAGTTTGAACCTTTGACTTCCTGTTTGCTCCATATGTCCTTTATGCCTGGAAGGATTTTTATTCAACTTAAGTCAAATGTTCACCTCAGTGAGACTGTATGCAAAACATATGTTACAACCATGTCAACTCAAGGTCAAGGTCACAGTTGAAGGTCAAGAGTTTGAACTTTTGACTTCTTTTTTTTCACAGTATCTTCACCCCTTTAGAATTTACATTATTTTTCTTGGGTAAACTTGGGTAAAATGTTTTCTTTGGTGAGAAGATTTACAGAACTCACGTCTCAGTTTTGCTTGTTAAAGGTAAAGGTCATAATTTGAACCTTGGACTTCATGTCAAGCCTGGATGGATATTCATTTAACTCTTGTAACAGATTTACCCAAGTGAAAGAAAATGTGCAGAACACAATATATCCATGGCCGTTCAAGGTCATAATTAATGGTCAAGGTTTAGTCATGCAGTGTCTATTCTAGAAAGTGAAAATAAGGAGGGATTTTCTCCCCTCCATCTAGAAATTTTTTTCAAAAAATAGGTAAGACAATTTTGAACAGATACAAAACATATAGCTCAAGTAACAGATATTAATTCCTGTCCAGGATTATACAGTAGACTTACTGACCTGCTTATATGTCGAAAGACAGTTTTTGGAATTTCCTTCTCTAGAAATTGAATTCTTTTTTGAAAAATAGATAAGAGTAAGACTCTGACAGTTATAAAATTCATTATGATAAAATTCATTGCTACAACAGGAGTGTAAGACTAGTTTAAGTGGACTGTTTTAGACCGGGTCGTTTTGTAAGTGGGCCAGCGTCTAGTCAGGGAGGTTACTTTAATGGACATAATATGTTGCAAAACAGCTTCGGCAATGATGCTGTTTTATTCTAAACAGTTGTATTTTCGGCAAGGGGAGATTAAATTCTTTGTTTTGGGACATTTTATTGTTTATTTTTTATGCAGGACTGTCACGCACTGAATCTGAATTTGTGCAGAATCTAACAAAAAAAAAAGCATAAGTCCCACGATTGCGCATCCTAGATGCACGACTCTGGTCATGGGTCTAATGTTTGAACCCTATCTTTCGTGTTTGCAGCAGTTGTGTTTGCTGATTTAGTGTTTGCACATTTCATGTTCGTAGATACATCATTAAGAAATTATTTTGATATACCAGTTTTCTATGAATTCATCAATGCAACCAAAGATATAGAAAGATGAATGGATGGATAGCTTGGTGTTCTGTGTCTGTCAATAGTATTTCAGTCATATGGTTAAGGAAGGTTGATTATAAAAGGCTCAGCGCAGTGAAGTGCTGTTTAGGTACAGCAGGAATTATACCCAAGATTTTGGCCACCCAGTTGCTTTTATAACTAGAGGTAGTTATTCAGGGGCATGACATATAGCTGTCCTTCAGACTGCCTTCTTGTTATTCTATATTTTTGGTTTTTGTCCAGAGTATGACTTCCAAAGTCAATCAGAGTATGACTTCCAAAGTATTACAGCCATTGACTTCATTATTCAGATACAGATAGATCACATTGAGAATAAGTGTAGTTCACAAGATCCACAAGTATGTGTTCATTATTTTTGTTGAGCCCGCTTGTAGCAAGCAAAACATAGTTGTCACAATGTTGCTTCGGTGTATGTGCGTGTGTGCATGCAAACCTGCCTACGTTAGTGGGTGCTTGCGTGGGTGCGTCTGCCCAAATTTTCCAGACCTACTAGAACTTCTACATTTATGGATGGATTTCAAAGTAATTGGAACAATTATTGTTCTCCTTAATAAGTAGAAATGCAATTTGAAACATTTATTCAGGTAGATCCAAGGTAAAAGTCACACATCAAGGTCAAATGTTAAAATTGTCCTAAATGGAGCTTCTGCGAGCTACACCTTTCACATTTATAAATGGATTTTAAAATAATTTGATGCAAGTGTTCTCCTTTACTAGTAAAAGTGCCATTTGAATAATTTGTTCAGTTAGGTCCAAGGTCAAGGTCACACTTTAAAGTCAAATTATAAACCCGACTTACATAGAGCTTTTCCAACCAACAACTTTTACATCTATCAACGGATTTAAAAATAATTTTACACAACATTCAAAGTCAGTTAACTTGTTTTTTCTCTGTTGCAGTTCTTTTTCTTTGTCTTCATTCCAAAACGTCAGGACTTTAATCATTACCAAACAGCCTTATGTCATGGCGAACTAGATTTGACCAATATCTGAATCGGAAGATGGACTTGGATGGTCACAAAATACCGATGATCGCTAGAAAATGGCGAAAAATTGCCTGTTGCAAAGGGGGATGGGAAAGATTGACTATTTGGCGTTAGATAAATTCGGCATGTAACCCTAAACTTTGTCAACTTTTTATTGCTAAGATGATATTTGAAATTGGAAAATTACTTAATTATATGTTAATTTCAAAATCCAACCACGAACAACTATTTGATCATTGTCGCAAGTATTCAAGTCAAGAACGTTAACACGTTTTCATCACCCACAAACATAACAGAAAGTACATGAAAACAAATACAATTAAAGTGAAAAAAAAAATCGTAATTAATGTAGATTTGAACAACTGCAAGCAAAACATGCTTTGGCATTAGCATGAAAAATGATTGCTCAATAATCAAAATATTCAGAAGTGGGAAGTTCAGAATTGTCAAATATATGAAACATTTTACATGGGAAAACTTGCACAATGATTTTTTAATTGTAAAACAAAAGGTTTTGTTGCCATCTCTGTAGATCCTGTTTCTACTTGAAATAACATCTTCATTTCACAGACTTAGAGTGTTTGTTGTAGAAAATGAAACATGATCAATGCAGTCAAGAACGCAGAAGTCAGATACGTACACTGAATTGTGGTTTTGACGGTTTTCTTGACTGAGTTTAAAATTTGATGTGTCCATATGAATGCACAATGATTACTGGTCCCAATATAAGTTCAACGTTTACTGGTACACATTTCCTATTGAGCAGAAACTTCATAAGGAAATGTTATGTCAAGTACGTAAACTACGTCTTAAAAATCAAGTGGGAATAAGTTATACATGTGTCATAGATGCTTTCTAGCATAAACATACATAGATGTTGAAAAATATTTCGTAGTTTCAGCTTTCAGAACTTTTTTCAAGTGCTACATGTCCTAGTTTGTGTGTTCCATGGTCAGATACGTTAAAATTGATTGTACTGTGAAAAGTCGTACAATGACCCCATTCATGTTTTCCAATGGAGTTGAGGTTAGTGAATGATAAAGTTAAAAATTTAGCAGTTTGACTTTCATTTTCGATCATTTTCTAGAATGAACTTGCTCTTTCAACTGACAAGTGTTCTCCTTTACCAGTAGAAGCGCAATATAAATCATTTGTTCGGTTAGGTCTAAGGTCAAGGTCACATTGAACGGTCAAACAATAAAATTGTCATTAATAGAGCATGTCTGAGCCATAAATTCTACATTTTGGATGGATATCAAAATAATTTGGCACAATTACTCCTTCATGAGTAGATGTGCCATTTGAAATATGTGTATTTGATTATATATGTTCAAGGTCAAGGTCACACTTTAAGGTCAAACTATGAATTTATCATAAATAAAATTAATTTTCTACTTGTTCATAAGTAGTGAATACTCCTATCCTCATGCAAATTTGAAAAAAAAAGGATCTGAAATAAGATAGATGTGCATTGAGTGATTGAGTGATAAGTGCAGCTTATGAGGTTCTTTACTAACTTCCCCTCGGCAGGCTGGACATGTTGCTCTTGGGCAATCTTTTAGTTTGAGTTGTTGAAGTTGAATCTGGTTCCTTTTGGAATTCTAAACCACTGAATGTGTTCATTTTTTCAAAATAGTAAGTATTCTGATTTACAGACATATTAATCAAAAGTCCAGAGCACAACAATTTAAACAAAATAAAACCCAGGAGTTTTTTCGAAAGCTTACCAATCTGCAAACCGACCTCTCATCTGCAGTCTACAGGAGTCATACATGGCAAGTTTACAGCATTTTTAATTGTTTTTCATGTATATCAATCAACTCTCTATGAGAAATAATAAAAATATTTGCACATGTAACTCATCAATGTGCAAGTTCAGTAAATCTTTGGTTTAAAGCCCCAACCACATGAATGAATGATTACAAGAAGATTATGCTGGAGACTGTGTATATTGCATAGGTATTCTCCACAAGATAGTGAATGCAAATCAAAAGATAAAGATATGTCTAGGTTGGGGGTAATATCTTGGTTCAAAAAAGTGTTTTGCTCTGTATAGTGGAAGATGGCATTCAAAGAGAAACAAGCTACAAATACTGACATCTAGTTCAAGATTTATCAGAGAGAAATACTTGAAGGAAAGAAACTTGTCCTATTTAAGTGAAATGGAGAACAAAATCTGCAAACAACTGTTTCCTTTTCCGCCCATGTTATCCAAAGCTTTCAACTACAAGGGCAAGATAAACAATATTCAGTAACGGGTTAAATAAGATATGTTTTTCTACATTAGGTGATGATGTACCAGGTAATAATCCATGTGAAAAGGACTGTAAATGTTACTTGGAGGGAAGTAAATATGAAATAGGATGTGATATCGACCTATGCGAGGGTGAGTAAACCTCTGAATACCAAGTTCAAAGTGAACTATGTGTATTATGATGTCCAAGGTGAACTATGTGTATTATGATGTAACCCACTGTCTCCAATGTATTGTGCATCACTAGTCATCAATGATTGGCTTGTTTGTCTCTGTCTAAATTGCTAATTAAATGAGATGGAACCTTTTGATTAAGAAATACAGCCCAGGTATTGCAATTTCACATGTGTTGTTAAATCAGTATCAGGGGAGGTAAAATTTTAGAAAAAGATGTACTTTTCCTGGCACAACTGATTTTGAACATGAGCTTGTGTGTATGAAAATTTTACCTCGTTTATACTTAATTTGTTTTCATGCATCACTTTTTTGTGATATTGAGATCACATTGTTATATACATAGCAAACTTTTGATTCAAGAATTTTGGAGCCATGGTTACAGACTTCAAGGTATGTGGTGATTAGAATTTGTAAGAAAGTGGTAAGAAAAGTCAGCTTATCACTTTTCTTCTCGGTATTGTCCAAATTTTCTAGAACAACTAGGGTAACTAGATCAATCATCTGTAGTTGTCGAAAAAGGCCATGGTTTTAATTATTCATCTTTTATTATTTTGCAAAAATGATAATTTGACTTGCCAATTTGGAAAAGATCACTTGGCTAACAGTAATCTTTCATTATATATAGGCCTACTTATTGGCACCACAGGATAAACTAACATGAAAGTGTCTAATGGAGATACTTTGAAACTTTGTTTGGACTGAAGCAAGAGGCTGAAGTATGGTGACATTATGTATATGAGATATTGCCAAAGGTAGCATGCTTCTTTCTGAAAAACTAATCAAAGAGGTAACCTTTTTGAAAACAACTTTATTCTTCTATCTTCTTTCAGAGCCATGTGCAGAAGATGGAATCATTTATCCTTCAGGAGAACGTTTTTACCGAAAGTGCAATAGATGTATTTGTAAGAATGGGCTTGCTAAGTGCTCACAGAGAACATGTCGTAAGTGATGACATTCTGAATTCATTGGATCCTGAAAGACATTGGCAGCAGATGGTTTGAAAATTTCTCTGTGAAATAGGGTTTATCAAAACGAATTATATGTTATTTGCCGAACAGTTTTATGTTTTACCATTCTTTGGCAAAGAGGTTTTGAAAGCAAAGAGTGAGAATGCTTTAAAGGCGACTATAAATATTATGATATCACGAAACTTCAAGTTAGGCATTAGCTAGCATTCCATCTGTGAAGAAAAAAAAGACAAATGAGCCATGCTCTGGCAAAACTGGGCTTAATGCATCTGGGTGATGCATGATACCAAGCAAGTCGTCACAATTTTATAAATGCCTCAAATCTGTTTTGTATAAAAACATACTGAATCATGAGGTACATTAGTCCTTTGACATGCAGAAATGGACCAAAAACAAAAATTTGCAGCCCAGGTCAGCCTGCATGGACTGGGCAGGCTTACCTGGGACCGACACCCTTTTCAGAAGGATTTCCTTCACTCTTTACCAAACATCAAAATTTTGGACCTGCTTGATTAAAGTATTTGAAGAAGACAAATGTTTCTGTCATTAAAATAGTAGAAAACATTGTGGGAGAAGCAGAAAATGCTGGTTGATTTACCACCACAGCCTTTTCCCCTTTTCCCACTAGACTTTCAAAGCCTGCTTCTACAGGGTCTTGAAAGCACGGGTTTTTTTGTGAAGGTTCAACCTAAAAATTGATTTCCTAAATTTCTGACCAGACCCTACCTTCAAATTATAGCCCCGAGTCTTGGGGGTCTACAAGTTTATCATGGGCCAATATACTAGTATATGTTGTGTGAAACCTTAACAACAACCTTCTTATTCTTTGAAAACTAGAGTGTAACATTTTGTATGTGTTATGATGTCTAGAAGATTTCTAACAAAATTGTGTAAATTATAGCTCTGGGGTCAAATTAGGCCATATCCCATTGGTAACAAGTTTAACAAAGGCTTGCAGTAAAAACCTTGAAAATCATTTGGTTTCCTGATTATTAATCCAAGGGCCACCAAGTTTGGCACATAGCTTCATCTAGCAGAGCTCTACTAAGTTAATGAAATTTTAGTCTTTGGGTCAAACTTTGCGCTACCCTTTCGGTCACAAGTCTAACAAAAGGTTTATATTGTAGAAATTTGAAACAATCTTTTTGTATGTAACCACTTGGCCCTTGACCTGCATCATTTAGTAGGTCGCTTGTCTGGTGGACCTTTATCAGGTTTCAATTAATTACAAGCCCTTGAGTCAAAAATGGCCCAGCCCTGGAGGTAACATCTTTGACAAGGGCCTTTAAACTTCAAAAAACATTTTTGTTCTGAATTATTTGGCCTGGATTTACGATGTAGCATGATATTTGGGACTTCTACCAAGAATATTATTGTCCTTTCCTTTGGTTGCATTGAGCGATGAAGAGCCCTGCTGGCCTCCTGTTTCTTGTTTGGTAAAGAGTTACACCTTAATTTTTGCTGTTTATCTCAAATTTTCAAGAGTATTTCCAAGGTTATCTGCCGAAAATTTGTTTCTAGAAAAAGTGGGTCATGTATTTTTCAGCAGTACTATCTCACATCATAATTATGGACATTTGAAATAGTTGTAGATCGAATGTTAAGGTTGCACACCTTTTGAGTAGTCTAATCATGGTCTGAACTGTCCAGTACAGCACCATAAAGAGACATTAAACTAGATTTATTCGCAAGTTTTTCAGTAAATCCTTACAAAGATGGCAAATTTTTATTCACTTACAAAGATGGCTCTTAAGCTTATTCACAAATAGAAATACATGTGGAAAAGACAAGGAACTACAGATTTTTTTTTCTGTTTGAACTATAAAGTTCTAACAGTATAGTGATGAAGGGATTAATGCATTTTGAACATGGTACCTGATTTCGGTCATCTGGAGAGTTGAGTTGGTAGAATCACAGATCGTGGTTTTGAAGGTCATGGGCTCCAGTCCAACCAGAGACAATTTTTTTCTCCAGATATTTCTTTTACATTTAAGCTCACCTCAGTAAGAAGTGCTGAAAGTGAATTTTTGAAAAATACTGCTGTGTCCGTCGTCAACTTTTACCTAGTGTACACTCTAGAGGCCACATTTTCAGTCTGTTACTCATGAAAGTTGGTCGGAAAGTTTGTCTTGATAATACATGTATCTCAGACATGTATGAAAATGGGTTGTTTTGATTCAAAAAGTAGTTCACCAGGTCAAATCTTGGAAAAATCTTGTGCATACTCTAGAAGCCATGTTTTCAGTCCAGTACTCTTAAAAGTCAGAATGTTTGTCTTGATGATATTTCAGACGAGTTCGAAAATGAGTCATGTTTGGTCAGAAACTAGGTCAAATCTTTGAAAACCTTGTGTACACTCTAGAGGCCCCATTTTCCATTCAATACATATGAAAGTTGGTCAGACTGTATGTCTTGATGATAACTCATATGAGATTGAAAATGGGTCACATCTGGTCAAAAACTATGTGACCAGGTCAAATCTTGGATAGACCTTGTGTACACTTTCGAGGCCATTTTTCCCCCTACACTCATGAAAGGAGGTCAGCATGTTTGTTTTTTATAATGTCTGAAGTCCAATACTCATAAATATTTGTTTGTCATTATATCTCGGAGGAAATTGAAAATGGGTCATGGTTAGGCAAAAGGCTCATGTGAGCGACTTCAGGGCCATCATGGCCCTCTCCTTCCCCATATCAACTTCTTATCCCCAACATTTTTGGTTGAAAATCATGGTTTGATGCCCCTGTAGGTTGTTAACCTCACTGTACAGGCAAATGATGATATCTACCAAGTACAGGTACATTGTTTTTCTTTTGCAGTTCCTGGTTGCTACAGAGATGGTATTCGCCATGATGAAGGTTTGTTATATTTTAACCTGATGGCTAAGAGTTTAGATTCATTCATACTAAATCGTTTGCCGACGACAAATTAAATGTAGCCCAAGCAATAATATCTATCTTTCAGAGGGTATAAAAATTGTGGGAATAGGAGAAAATACTGTTAACTAGCATTTTCTCCTTTTCCATGTTTTTTCCCCCCGCCGTAGGTAGAGGGATATAGTTTTAGCGTTGTTCATCCGTCCGTCTGTTCGTCCATCCGTCCATCTGTGTGTCCGTCCGGGAGAATATTTTCAATACCATTGGACGGAATCTCGTGAAACTTTATACATGTATACAATAATCCATTCCGCCGATATACTTTTTTTTTATTCGATGCAAAATGGCCGACTGGGAACGATTTTGAGTTACGCGGTCGAGTGAATTTTTTATGTTTGAGTCTTATCTTGAAAACTGTACAGAGTTTTTACATGGAACTTGTCACATCTATCAACCACCATTAGGAAATGCAGTACAACAAGTTTCACCCAGATTGACCATGCAAAACCAGTTATATACCCTTATTTTTTTAATGCTGTGTCATTGAAAAGGGGGGCTTGATGTATATTTACATTATAGACCAATATCTCTTTAACTGCAGGACAAAATGTTACGAAACTTAATATTTATATTGTGTATCACAAGTCACAGACGATCATCATTTGTTTTGATTTAATGAAATCTCATGTCATGGAAAAAGGGGGTTTAATGTATAATTTCATCATGGACCAATGACAGTCTTTTCGTCAACTATACAGTTCTTACATGGAACTTGTCACATCTATCAATCACCATTAGGAAATGCAGTACAAGTTTCACCCAGATTAACCATGCAACACTACAGTTATATATCCTAGTTTTTTGTGGTTTTTTTTTGTAATGGCGTGTCATGGGAAAGGGGGCTTGATGTATATTTACATTATGGACCAATATCTCTTTAACCACAGGACAAAATGTTATGAAACTACATACTTATATTGTTATGCTCTCCGAAGAGGGAGCATACAGTCGCCGCTTCGTCTGTCTGTCTGTTTGTCCGTCTGTCTGTCCGTCCTTCTGCCCGTCCTTCCGTCCCTCTGTCCGTCCTTCCGTCCGACCGTCCAAAGCCATTTCTCCACAACCCGGGCCAAATTGGATGAAACTTCATATATGAACTCCTTAGGATATTGCACCGATGTATTTTTCCCGGTTTTCCAATTTGAGGCTGTGTCTTGGAAAAAGGGGGTTTCTTGTAAAATTCCAATTTTTACTAATATCTCCTTCAGTTTTCGTCAAAATTTCATGAAACTTCACATTGGTATTGTTAATTAAAAGTTTCACCATGTGCCCTTGTTTTTTTTAGTCTATGCAAAACCATTTTACGGGAAAGGGGTACTTAATATTTTATAACTTTAGGTTTTGTTTTTTTGGACTCTGAAATTAAACATTTCCCAGTTTCTTCAAAACTATTCAACATATATGTTGCTGATCAAAAGCCCCAGACCATGATTTCATTCTTTCCTATTTATACTAAGCTGTGTTATTATTCTCCCCGAAGGATGAGCATATAGTCGCCGCTTCGTCTGTCCGTCCGTCCTTCCGTCTGTCCAAAGCCATTTCACCACAACCCCTGGACCAAACTGGATGAAACTTCATATATGAACTCCTTAGGATATTGCGCCGATGTAGTTTTCCCGTATTTCCAATTTGAGGCTGTGTCTTAGAAAAAAGTGGTTTCTTGTAAAATTCCAATTTTTACTAATATCTCCTTCAGTTCTCGTCAAAATTTCATGAAACTTCACATTTATATTGTTTATTAAAAGTTTCACCATGTGCCTTTGTTTTTTTTATCTATGCAAAACCATGTTACGGGAAAAGGGTGCTTAATGTCATAATTTTAGGTTTTGTTTTTTTGGACTCTGAAATTAAACATTTCCCAGTTTCTTCAAGACTATTCAACACATATGTTGCTGATCAAAAGCCCCAGACCATGATTTCATTCTTTCCTATTTATACTAAGCTGTGTTATAGATAAAGAGGGCTTAATGACAAACACAAAGTCTATAAATGTTTAATCTGATTTTTTTTTTCAGACAATTTTGCCATTACTATAATAGTAATGTTTGATTTACAGATTGTTCACAATGACAGGAAGTTTTACTCCACTGTTCCAAGAGTTATGCCCCTTCTTTGTTTAATTATTTGAACATTGGCGAATGCAGTTGGGCAGACGGGACCAAATACAAGTGGCCTGTTTCACCCCCACCCTCATCTACCGTGATCATCCATTTACCCACAGCCTCCACTTTCCTAAAAAGAGACCTGTTCGGGGAGCATAATCCGTCTACGACGGCTCTTGTTTTTAACAAGTCACAGACAATAATCATTTGTTTTTATTTAATGACATCTCATGTCATGGAAAAAGGGGGGTTTAATGTATAATTTTATCATGGACCAATGACCGTCTGTTCGTCCATCTTTCCGGACAGATATATTCTAAAATCCTTGATGAAAACTGATAGAAATTCATACACGTGTTCCTTATGATGTCAGCCGATTTTTTATATATATATATATATATTGCGGTTTAATAGAAAAAGGGGGCTTCATGTATATTTTCATTATGGATCGATATCTCTTAACTCAAAATCCTTGACAAAATTGATGAAACTTCATACATGTGTTCCTTGTAATAGTCGGCCAATATCGTTATTTTTGCTTTTTTGATTAAATATCGTGTCATGGAAAAAGGGGAATTGGTGTATTTTTCTATTATGGACAATATCTTTAACTACTGGACAAAATTTTATGAAACTTCATATTTATATTGTTTATCATAAGCCACAGACAATAGTTATTTGTTTTTATTTCATGAAATGCCATGTCATGAAAAAACGGCGCCCGGACAGATATCTTCTAAAAGCCTTGACGAAAATTGATAAAACTTCATGCATTGGATTGTTCGTTGGTACAATTTTTTTCTATATATATAATGCCGTGTCATGGAAAGAGGGGGCTTGATGTAAATTTCCATTATTTGTTTTCAGATAATGAAATGCCATGTTATGGAAAATGGGGACTTAATGTATAATCTCATTATGGACCAATAACAGTAAGACCACGTGTAGATGCAAAACATATTCCTCTTATATATTTTTTATTTAATGAAAAAAAGGGGCTTAGTGTATAATTTCATCATGAACCAATAACAAAAAGGCCACATGTACATGCAAAACACAATACCTCTAATATGTTTGTATCAAAAAAAGTCTTTTCGGCGGGGGATATCATTTCAACGAAATTGCTTGTTTAACCCTTTACCACACAATCCCGACTTTTAACGACCCTAAGAAAGAACTCTTTTGAAAACATTGTAGGAAAAGGAGAAAATGCTGGTAAACAGCATTTTCTCCTTTTCCTACAACGTTTTCTACACTTCTAAAGTCAAGTTTCAATTTTTGAGTCAGGTTTATTTTCCCGTCTGCAAATGCTTTCAATTTGGAACAGTCTGAAATTTTGTCGTTTGGTAAAGAGTTAAACTGTCTTACACAATGTTAAAACAGAATATTGTGAGGTAAAGGGTTAAGCACAATAAATGAGAATTGTTGTCAAGGAAATTGATCTACACTTTATGACACCTTGCTTTTAAAAAAAGCATAAAAGATTGCTTAAAAGCCTATATATATATGAATCTGGCAGAGTTGCTATTGTTGCTTATCATAACCATTGATATTGCTTACTTGCATGTATGTCCTAGAACACTTGAAATGTAGCCATTTTATGTTGTCTGATCTTGATCTGTGCTTGCTATAGAAGTGAACGGCACTTTAAGGATTTAGTTTGTAGGCAATTAATGAGAATTGTGTACTTGTACATATCAAAAGCTAGGCAAAGACCAAAACAAGGCCAGCATTTTCTTCTTTTTCTATAATTTTTTTAAACCCTTTCAAGGCTAAAACCCATCATATGAGCAACATTTTATTTGTTGCCAGCAAATGCTCTCATGATGGACAAGCCTAATATGTTACTGTCTTACACAGAGTAAATTACTGATTCCTGACCACTTTTATCCTCTGTGTCTTTCATGCAGGTACTCAGCTACAAACATGTTTCAATCTGACTAAAGAGCATGATTTCAGTACTGTAAAATCTGATGTATGAACAGTTACTGTTCTTATTATGTTATGAATTTTTAATATTACTTCAGAGGTCAGCTGGAATAGCTAAAATGGTAGGGTGTGAGACTGTAAGGCACAAATCTCAGGATACTTGAGGGTGTGGGTCCCAACGCTCCATGGCTAGCCAACAAGAAATTACTAATAGTCTCTCAGATGAGACGTCTACTCTTTGAGCATGGAATAAAACCTCTCACACTTTCATCAGTAAAATATTATCCAAATATTTAGTTGCAGTTGCATGACTACTTTTCTGTATGGTGTTTAATCAAAGAGGACAGTGTAGATCAAACATCAGGCTGCAAATTTTGTGCAGCCTGATCTTGATCTACAATGGCCTCAAAGGCAACTTTAGTCATGAAAAGCATTTTAAGGGTTAAACTTAGTTCCATTTTGATGATGCTATACACCTAGCACGTTAAAGAACCAGGCTTAACTTAGCTTGGGTTTTTTCCCATATCTTGCACTTTCCCCCCTAAAATAACTGACAGACTCATTCTCACGGAACTGCAACAGTCACTGTCGTCAACATTGATCTCTGTGAAAATTATAGTCTTAAAACTCTATTTAAAATGTTTTGTAACAATAGGAAGTGTACAAAATCTTAAAGACTCTTAAATGCATTTTTTTGATAGAGGTAAAATAAAAAGATAGAATGGTTTAAAATTTTTACTGTAATCTTACCACAGGGTCACATAAACCTCATGTCACCAAACGACAAGTGTAATAGTCTGGTACTTGGAAATAATATAAAATAAACAAATGATTTCTCTCATCTTATGATAATATATACCTCATGATTCAAATCTGAAACAATATTTTTAACTTCCTGCTTAGTCTGTCAAAATTAATTCATCATTTTCCCCGTGGCTTATTTTTACAAATCTATGGGACAAAACTAGATTCCTCTGCTGTAACAGTGCTTAAATGACATTTGACTGCTACCTGTTTTTGATTTTAAAGAATTTTTACTTGTTTATTTAGAAATAATAAACCTGTCTTTGAATATACCCTCAAGACTTTTATTTTGTAAATGCCAAAGTTTAAATTTAAATTAAAAATGTGATTTTTTTTTTTTAAATTTACAGGATTTTTTTCATATGATATCACATACTTCAAGAGACTTGTCTGACGTTAAAACGACATAATTATGGCAGAGGACTCTATGATTTAATTTAGATAGATAGTTCAAAGGCTTTGATTCATGCTAGAGATAAGTTCAAAATTTAAATATTCATAAGAACTTAATTTACGGGACCTAATATACGGAACCATCCGTGTTGTGTTACTCTTACTGAGTTATTCACGCCTAATGACAGTGATTTCCATTTCCATTTGCGTTTGTGATTAAACAGAATGTTAGAGCATCGACATTTTAGGTTGCAAGTGATTTTTTTCGGTTGTAATTGTGTGCTTCAACTCAACATAGGTACATATCAGCTTGTCTTTCCAATACTTTTGCTCGAAATAAGGACACTGCTTGAACACCAAAAATTATTGACACATTTTTCCCCAGGACGAGCCATTATCTACCCATATTAAGAAACACATACGGCTATTATCTTAGATATATAATAGCGTTCTGTTGATTTTGTATTTTGTCCCATAGATTAGGATATGCTTTCTTTAAGCTTTAGATGTCCTAAAATAATTGCCATTATTCAACTAAGATTTATTTTAAGGGACCATTTTTGCATAACTACACATTTTAGGCAACTGGATGCTATATCATACGGTTTTAATTTTACACTTTTGAGCAATGATATTTATCTCTTGTGTAAATAGTTTTGTGAAGAAACTGCTTCATTCTGGGAAAAGTGCAATTCTTAATGTGTTGTGTCGAGGATTGAAACATTTGTGTGTTTAGTGCTTAGAACTTGATTATCACAATACTGATGTTTGACATGTTGCTTACAGAATGTTTCAAATTTCAAATAAAGTTTTTGATTCCTGCCAATCCTAAGTTTTAACTACTCTTAATTAAAAACTTTCGAAAAGATTGTGGAAAAAGGAAAATGTGCGTTAGGAATGAGCATTTTTCACCTTTCCCCTCAATGTTGTCTGACTGTTCAAATACATGTTCCATCTATTAAGTCACATTTGGTTTGTTTTAAATGCTTTGCATATTAATGAGTCTAAAATATGTTATTTGGTAAAGCGTTAAATATATTTACAACAATACACTGAAAGATCGAACTGCAATTTTTGGTCTCTATTCTATTCTAAAAATAACTTAATACATTTGTGCTGTGAAAATGATTAACTTGTTAAACGAAAAGTTAAAGCTTACTTTTTGAAGATTTCTCATTAAATTATGTGAACAACGCAGAAAAAGAAGACATTTCTTATCAGGATGATCCTTCATTTTCTCACATTGTTTATCTCATTACCACATAATTTGACTTTTATCGACCTTGAGAAAGGAAGCTTTTTGAAACATTGTGGAAAAAGAAGAAAATGCATGTAACCAGCATTTTCAGCATTTTTTTTTCTACTTTAAGATAATTTTCTATCATTTGAACCACATTTAAATTGTCACTTGCAAGTGCTTCCGATTCAGACAAGTCCAAGGTTTTGTCGTTCGGTATAGACCAATAATACTTGTCTCTCTGTACTTGTGTGTTAAAAATGTTTTAAGGCCCAAGAATCGTCAGTGAGATAAAGTCGATTGTATTCAATTTTATGAGTCAATAAACATAACTTACAACACCAATTTTATTTATGGGACAATGCTCGTAATGGAATATATTGGTCAATGGACAAATTTGCCTACATTTAGGGCTATTCAATTGCACTCTGTCGATATGAAAAAAGATAGTGACTTAAGACCCATTTCAAAATATGCCAAATTCACAACACTTTAAGTCAGAGGAAGAGGATGGAATACTAATGGTTCGAGACAGGTTTTCATATGACTACTAGGCCTTCTATCAACCAAAACAGATTTACCTATAATATAATGTTAAATCTGACTTCATGTAATTGTTTGTTGTTTGTTGTTTGTTTATTTGAGAAAAGTTTACTAATAGTTTTAGACAAAATTACATAATTTACCTGATTAAACATTTTCATTCCCACAATTGCCTATCGTTCCATGTGGAGTTGTATGTGCTATAAGTCTAATTTCTACAATAAAGGAGATTTGTTTGTCTTTTTTTTTTTGACACACAGTGGAATAAATCCAAAGTTAATGATATCGTAAATTAGAAAAAAGGTCACTGTTCTGGTCCCCATCTTTCACACATCTCGATTAATACTGCAGGGTAAATTGCATCACTATGCTGCTATACTTACTGGTACATGTGAATGTAATTAAACAATTTCTGGGGAAGTAATCACCAAATTGCTCGTTTTCAAAGGTTTTTACCCAGTGTTTTCACCATTTAAATGTTTCCGAAGTTCGATCATCTAATCATTTTGAATGGCATGTCAAGCCCTTTTATGTGACTTTTAGCTGAAAATGTTTTGATATTCAAGAGACATAAAAGAATCAAAAGGTACAAACTTCTAAGGGTTTGTTTGGAACTCACTTTTTTGTATTTAATACCATGCATTTTTCATGGTTCCGTGAGAATGAGTCAACAGCCTAGTTGGGGCATCGCCCATATGGGCAATGGGTGGCAACAAGAAATAAAGAGGAAATCAATCTATCACTTCTTTCAGTTCATCCAATCAGAAAAGTTTTTTTATTCATCCTGTAAATATGGAATAGATTATTACAACAGTCTGCATTTCTGCATGGTCGTATCATGTCTCGTTGCATGTGTAAAAAGGTACATATCGGATAAACTTCACCACAATAACTGTAAAAAAAAATCACAAAATCAATATGAATAACAATTTAATTTAGAGAACTACGATTCATTGTACATATATGTACAATATTTATGACTGGCAAATTATTATACATAGATAACGGTAAGTCTGCATAGATCAGTATGCATTTAAAAATGGTGGTTGCTACCCTGGACCCGCTACAAGAAAAAAGACAACAACTGTAGCTTAAAAAGTATGTCTTAAACATTGAAAAGATAGTGGTGGTTGTTATTCACTGTCAAGAACAGTACATTTTTTTTTTGTTTGTTTTAACGCAGGAAGCAAGTCAAGCTTGTAATTATTAATCACGATTCTTAAGTTCACACATGTTTATGTAATGAGCATTGATAATCGAACAAAATCATGTTCTGCATGGAAACAATTTTTGAAAACAGATGAAAAAGCTTTAAGTAAATAAAAATAGGGGGTTTGTTCTTCGTCATACGGGCTGAAAGGGTTAGGAGTCTGGCAAAAAGACCGGAACGTCAATACACGGAAGCTGACCGTGTACACGATTATGCTCTATACATGGCACTGAACTGATACGGAAAAAAATTCTGTCGAGTTGTATTGGCGAGTTAGATAATGTTCGTATTTTACCCAGATGATATACAGGTATATAATAAAATTGCACACGCACAAGTACATAATATGATAAAAATAGGTTTTCCATACCCTGATGATTTGAAAGCAAAATTGATTTTTCTGTGGCTGACAGAAAGTCAACCAAAAGTTAATCTACCCTAGGCTTTCATCTGATGAAGTTGAAAATGGCATTCAGCTAGAAAGAAACAAACAGAACTGATGACAGGTTAAAATTTTATGAATGAGAAATATTTCAAGAAAAGAAAGTTGTCCTATATGAGTGATATAAAAAACAGATGGGCAAAAACCTGCTCCTTTTCCCCTCCATGTTATCTAAAACTTTCAACTACAAGGGCAAGATAAAGTGTATTCAGTGATGGGTTGAAATATATATATTTTTGTTTATTCTACATTAGGTGAAGATGTATCAAGTAATAATCCATGTGAAAAGAACTGTAAATGTTACTTGGAGGGTGAGGAATATAAGATAGGATGTGATGCTGACTCATGCGAGAGTAAGTACATTTCAGCGCACCTGAGTAAATAGTTCAACATGAACTTAAGTGATGTTCTTCTGTAACCCACTGTCCCAATGTATTGTGCATCACTTGTCATTTGATTTTCTTATCCCCACATAAAGTGCTTACTAGTTGAAATGGAACCTTTTAAATAAGAAACACAGCCAAGGTTTTGCAATTTCAAATGTATTTTCATATCAGTATCGGGAGAGATAGTCTTAAGAATTTTTTATTTCCGGGTATCACTGATTTTGAACATGCGCTTTTCTATATAAAAATCTTACTTTGTTCATATTTGCCTGCCGAACCTCTGAATGATGTGGGTAAAAAGAGACTCAATTTTTTTCATGCATTCTTTAATATTAAGTTTGCAGTATAACACATACAGAAAACTTCTGATACCAAAATTTTCGGAGCCATGATTAAAGACTGCAATCTATATAAGGATCAAATTTAGTAAGGTCAGCACCCAGGCTGGAAGAAAAGTCAGCCCATCACTTTTCTTATCAGTAAGAACAGTAGGACAGTTAAGGTAAATAAATCGTCCATATGTAGTTGTCTTTACAGGCCATGGTAGTATTTGTCTTCTTTTATTATTTTACAACAAAAGGACAATTGACCTGAGGCTTTAGAAAAGATAAATAAGCGAACAATTATTTTTCATTACATGAAGATCTACTTATTGGTACCTCATGATAAACGTACATGAAAGTGTCTATTCCAGATAACTTGATAGTTTATGTGAATTGAAGCAAGAGGCTGAGGTACCGTGATTTACTATTTATACAAAATATAGCGAAAGGTAGTCTGCTTCTTCCTGAAAAAAGAGGCAAAGGGATTAACTTTTGTAAAAACCTTTATTTTTCTATCTTTTTTCAGAGCCATGCATAGAAGATGGAATCATTTACCCTTCAGGAGAAACTTTTTACCGAGAGTGCAATAGCTGTAAGTGCAAGAATGGGCTAGCTGGGTGCACAAAGAAAGCATGTTGTAAGTGTTGACATTCTCAACTCATTGCTTTCTGAAACAAATTGGCAGGAGATGACTTGGAAAGTTGTCTGTTAAATAGAGTTTTTCCAAAATGAATAACATACGAAACGGGTCCATGTTATCACTGTCTGAGGCAGAAACATTTTGAAAAAATAGCAACATAGGACTGCCTTTCAAAGCATTGTGGGAAAAGGCGTGAATACTAGTAACCAGCACTGTCCCTTTTCTTTTCCCAAGAACATTTTCTATGCTTCCAAATACAAGCCTTATCATTTAAGTTACTTTCTGCAAATGCAATCAATTAGGGAAAGCCTAAATTTATTATCTATGGTAAAGAGTTACAGCTACTTTCTATTATCTCCATAGTATTGTCAAAGTTACTGAAACAAATTTGTTTCATGAGATATTAAGTCACAGCTGTTTCATTAGCAATATCTCACATCATATTCATTGACTTAATTTTTTAAAGAAAACTTAGATTATTTGTCGTAGCCTTGACATCATCATTGGCTGCGTTCTCATTTTTTTACATTTGATATTTTCTCAAGTTTCTGTTATAACCAGGGATATTTACGTCAGACTTTGGCTAGTTGAAAAAATATCTATAGAAGACCTGATACCAGATGGACAGATAACTCTCATATCTTGATTGACACAGTTTTGCCACCTTTTCAACCTAGGTTTTTTTCTTTCTATTGCAGCTCCTGGTTGCTACAGAAATGGCACTCGCTATAAAAAAGGTTTGTTAACTCTACTGGATGGCAAAAGTTTACTCATACATACTGAAAACACATCCCTGACGACAAATTAAATATAGCCCAAGTGATGGTACCTGTATTTAAGAGGGTAGAAAACATTGTGGAAAAAGGAGGAAATGCTTTTGCTAGCATTTTCTCCTTTTTCCACATTGTTTTGAAAAGCTGACTTCCTCAATGTTGCTGAAACAGAATTCGGTGGGGTAAAGGGTAAAAGCCATAGAATGGGAATTCATCTCTAGGTTAGGAATCCACATTTAATGACTTCAAAAAAGCTTGCTTAAAAGCCTATACATGGTGTCCGGAAAGTAAGTTAATACTTTTATAAATATATAATATGGTCTTAAATTTCAGATAAACAGTTGAAAATATATGCACTTGTATAGAAAATTTATGTTTTCAGTGTGAAAGTTTCATTCAATAGTCATTGCTTTACAAATTTTTGTACAGATTTCAAATTTGAAATACCTGTCATTGGCATCATTTTGTTAAAAGTAAGGTTGTAAACCTCACTTCCTGTTTTCCGGACATGTTTGTTAACAAAAAAGCGGTTTGGGGCACATGAAGAACCACACTGTTTCAAAAAGAGACCACTGTACTGTAAAAAACTAACTGTATGGTGTGCAATTTCATGTCAGCGCGTTATTGGGCCATGTGTCTTTAATGACATGATTACATCCCAGTGCAACATATCGCTTCTGAAAGACAAGTTTGTTCCTGTGCTTGAAAAAAAGCCCCGTAGATTGCAAAACATGTGGTCTATGGTGTACGCTACACTTTATCTATTCTGTAATAGACTTTTTATACAATATGGTTAGTGACAGGTTAATATCAAGATGAAATTAGGAGGTAAAAAATTGCAAAATATTGTGGCCTGTGCACAATCCAAATCTCAACCCATGCCACTTCTTCCTTTGGGGTCATTTGAAGTCAAAAGTTTACAGTCCCAAGCCAGACAAGATGGACATGTTGTTAAAACACATTAACATGAAATCAAGAAGATTGATATTGGAATATGTGCTAAAGTGATTGACAATTTCATTGTGCATGTCTGGCATAGAAAGAGAACAAAAGTCCGTCACACTGAAATTGTCATAAATTCCTAAACTGACGCAAATGACAAAAATGTACTGCTGATTTAAAATCTGTATAAAAGTGCTTAATGTAATGAAAATTGATGAAATTATCACACAAAATATTTACATATTTTATACCCATGTATAAATATTTCTATCTGTTCATTTAGAAGCCATATTATAAAAGTACCAAAGTGTTACCTTACTTTCCAAACACCCTGTATAGGGAAGAAACGGAATTGCTATCATTGATTATCAAAGCAATTGATATCCTTATTTGCTGCAACATTGAATGGAACCATTTTAGGAGGTCTGGTTTTGATCTATGCTGGCTGTAAGAAAACTTTAGTAGTGAAAGACAGTTTTATACAGTATTTAGTTTATAAGCAATTACTGGGAATTGTATCTCTGTAAATATCAAAAGACAGGCAGCAACCAAAATAAGGCTTGCATTTTCTTCTTTTCCTACAATGTTTTTCATCCCTTCAAGTATGAATCCCATCATTCGAGCCACATTTTATTTGTTGCCAGCAAATGCTCTCAAGATGGACAGGTCGAGAATGTTATCTTCTTACACAGAGTAAATTACTGATTCCTGACCACTTACGGTATATCCTCTGTTATTTATGCAGGCATTCAGGTACACACATCTGTTTCAGTTTTACTGAAGCACATGATGTCCGTACTGTACAATCTGATGTTTGGGCTGTTATTATTATTTTATGAAGTTTCAACATCACTTAATTGGTCAGCTGGAATTGTTCTTGTGGTAATGCTAACGCTTGTAAGTGACAAATCTCAGGATACTAAAGGGTATTGGTTCAATCCCGAAGGCTCACCAACTAAAATATTACTAATAGATGATGCTATACATTTAGCAGATGAAAGAACGAGGTATAGCTAAGAATGGGATTGGTCCCATATCTTGCACTATCCCAGTAATACAATTAACAGCTTTTTGGGTGCATCACAGACATTGTAATCTGGTGGCAACAATAAATCACCGGAAAATCAATCAATCAATATCACTTTTTTAGTTCAGCCAATCAGAGAAGATGTTTCAAAATGTACTTTGCTCATCATTTAAAATGGCACACATGTACATAGTATGATAATCCGAAGGTTTTCCATTGCCTGCAATTTAGAAAGCAAGGTTTGGTTTTTGTTGACAGAGAGGTAAACAAAAGATAATCTACCCTAGGCTTTCTTCTGATGAAATAAAGTTGAAAATGGCGTTTGTCAAAAAGCAAATAAAACGGATGACTAGTTCAAGTTTTATCAAAAAGAAATAAGGAAAGAAGGGAAAAAAGCTTGTTATGTTTGAATGAAATGGTACACAGTATGGGCAAACAACAGCCCCTTTTTCCTCCTTGTTATTCAAAGTTTTCAACTACAATGGCAAGATAAAATGTATTCAGTGTTGGGTAAATACAGATATTTTTGTTTATTCTATATTAGGTGAGGATGTGCCGAGCAATAATCCATGTGAAAGGAACTGTAAATGTTACTTGGAGGGAAGTAAATATAAAATAGGATGTGATATTAACAGTTGCGAAGGTACGTAAAATTCAACACGCCTCAGTACCTCAGTACAACGTTATCGATGAACTATTGAGATATCCAACTTAAACCTGTCCTAATGTTTTATGCATCACTTTTTATCACTATTTGCTTGTTTATCCCTGTCTAAAATGCTCATTCAATAAAATGGAACCTTTTAATCGAGAAACACAGCCAAGATACTGCAGATTTGATTCTGTCGCAGAATCAGGGAAGGCAAAATCTCAGTGTTGTGTATTTCCTGGCACGACTGATGTTGAATATGTACTTTCTGTATAAAATCTTACTTTGTTTGTGCTTGCCTGCACAATTACTGAATGAAATGACAAAGGAGACTAAACTTGTTTTGATTCATTAATTTTTTTGTAGTAATTAATTCACTGTGTTACATACACAGCAAACTTTCATTTTGTGGAGCCATCTTGGAAAAGATAACTAGGCTATCAGTTGTCTGTCATTACATGAAGCCCAACTTATTGGTGCCACAAGAAAAATATAATATGAAAATGTCTTTTCCAGATGCCTTGGAAGTTTCTGTGAACTGAAGCAAAAGGTAGATTATTGTCTCATTATGACTGTATACAAATTATAGCTAAGGGTAGTCTGCTTCTTCCTGATAAAATGAGGCAAAGGGATAAACCTTCTTAAAAACCTTCATCTTTCTATCTCCTTTTAGAGCCATGCTTAGAAAATGGAATTGTTTATCAGTCAGGAGAAACCTTTTACCGTGAGTGCAATAAATGTACCTGCAGGAATGGGCTGGCTCTTTGCACAAAGATGGGATGTTGTAAGTGATGACATTCTAATTACCTTTTGAAGTAAATTAGCAGCAAATATCATGAAAAGTTATCTGTGAAATGGGTGTTATGAAAATGAGTTACATGTAATTTACTAAAGGGTTCCATATTTTCACCACTCTGAGGCAGAAAAGATTTGAAAGCAAACTGTAAAACTGTCTTTAGAGGGGGTTAAGAGTAAAGAGCAAGATTTCACCAAATTTCAAAAATGATTCATCATTGAATAAAGTTCAGGAACAGCTGGGAAAACATCAGTGAAAAAGAAAGACAAATGTAATAGAAAAGTATTTTTCGATGGTATTTCCTTAACGTTTTACCAAACGTCAAAATTTAGCCTTCTCACATTGAGGGTATTTGCAGAAGACATAAGTAGCTAGAATGATTCCTGTCCTTGAAATAGCTGGGAACATGGTTGGAAAAGGAGAAAATTCCTGTTATCTTTCCAGCATTTTCTCTTCTTCCAACGAGGTTAACAAAAAGCTGCATCTACAGGGTCGTGAAAACACAGAATCGTTTGGCAAAGGACAAACTTGAAGGTTGATTTGCCGCTTACCAGGCCTTACCTTCTTGTTCCTAATCTCAAATCCTAGGGCTACCAAATTTGGCTTATAGCTTCCCCTAGTGGACTTATTTCTTTTTCAAATTGTTGCCCTGCGTTCAAAATCAGCTCCAACAAGGGGAGTGGTTTTATTTTGGCTTATATAGTAAACCTTTATAAAAATCTTGTTTTTCCTAACCATGAGAGCTAGAACTATAGTATTTTGTATGTGTTATAACCTAGAAGACTTTTACCTACATTTTTTAAATTATAATCCCTAGGTCAAATTTGGCCCCATTCCATCGGTCACAAGTTTAACAAAGGCTCATAGTGAAAACTTTAAAAGATTCTTTGGCTTCCTGACTTCAAATCGTACGGCAACCAAATGCAGTATATGACTTCATCTATTGGATATTTACCAAGTTTTTGTAATTTTAGCCCAGTGGTCAAAATTGGCCCTGCCACTTAGGGATTAAAGGGTTTATAGAGGTTTTACTGGGATATGTTGGAAAATGAAGTTTCAGGTTTCAGGTTTATTGCAAAAAAAGATAACATTGCATATTTTGCAAGCAATAATACATTGACAATACATTATTATACACCCCCACATACTTTAGGAGTCACTGTGTTGGTTAGTCGGTCTGTTGGTCAGTCTATAGCTTTATGTCTCGGATATTTCTCAGTATCTATACGATGGATCTTAATCAAACTTCATATTAAGTTTTATTTTGAAGCAAAGATATGCAAATTATAATTTGGTTTTGGTTAAATCATTTTTCAATGAGTTATGGTCCTTTAATGGAGTTTTTTTTAGCTAATTTTCAATAACTACAAAACAGATTTCAATTAGTCTTCATAGGAAGTTTTAATATGTAGCAAAATTGTGCATATTATAATTTGGTTATGGTTTAAAATGAATTTTCAATGAGTTATGGCCATTTAAAGAATTTTTAAATGCATTCTTTATCTGAGCTACATGTATTTCTCTGAAACCGGAGGACAGATCTCAATCAAACTTCATAGGAAACATCAGTACCAAGCAAATATGAACATTTTATACTCCTTTATGGTTGAATGATTTTTCACTGAGTTATGGTTCTTTGATGCACTTTCTTGATCAAATTATGTCCATGTTATTTCTTAATTATTACTGGATTCAGTCACTCTTAATAGGAATATTCAACAGCAAATACAGATGTGCTCATTTTACTATCATTATGGTTGGATTTTTCACTGAGTTATGGCCCATTGGTGTATTTACAGATCAATCTTTCTCTATGCCATGGTATTTCTACATTTTCAATTGAAGGATTTTGGTAAAACTCTGAACAGCGATCACAGATTTGCTCGTTGTACTGTCATTATGCTTGAATGATTTTCTTCTAAGTCACAGAATGTTTAAATCATTTTGTTTGTTTATGGTGCCCTTGCCTAATTGACACAAATATGCATAATTAATGCCTTATTAATTAATTGACCGTTTTGGCATCTTGCAGCAGAAAAATTTGGCCTCTATTTACAGATTTGCATTTGATTTTTGTCTATACTGGAAAACTGAGTATCTTTTTTTAAAAGTTATTCAGTTATCAATAGAATTCATCAAAAGAAATAATGGTGTGTAGAGTGCACTGCGTCATGTGGGGAATGGAGGAGGATTAGAGAGTAATTTCTTGACATGGAGCTGTTGGGGGTATTCATCATATTTAGCGATAGCTCTAGTTTTTGTTACTCTTACTCGTCTGTTAATGGGAGAGAGAGAGAAAGGAGAAACATTGTCATAATTAATTAGCATGGCGTTATGATTAGTAAGAAGCAGAAGACTACATAAAAGATACAAAGACATAAACCTTGAAAACAAGACTTGAATTGAAATTAATGAATTTTGCATGCCTTCCTGCTGTTGTGATGAAAGAAGAAATTGCCTGTGATGAGCAAGTTCTCCTTTTGCGAGAACATCCCCACAGATATTCATGTTCATGTGTTAAACTATAATTTGCAGTGATAAACCTTGTTTACCATCTGTGTTTTAAGTTGGCAATGGTATGATTGATGCGCTCTGAACTTTTAAAGGGACTTTTCCAAAACTGTCATATATGACATTATTAGAAGTCTGTAATAGTACTCTCAGGTTTGTTTGCAAGCTTTTACATTTACATGTAGATCTATATGTATTTTATCAAGCCCTTTACCTTCATCAAAGCCCCAAACCTCCGACCCATAATGTAATTATAGGAGAAATTAGTTTGTCAAAAAGTTCTTAAGTGTAGCTTACAGTGATGTCTTCAAAAAAAGTAAAATACTTCTTAAATGCAAAAAAAAAGCCTGAAGAACCATACTTGACACCCCATAACTTCAAAAGCATATCTATGGACCCAACGCAAGAAAGTGTTGTCCCAAAGTAAGAGAATCAATTTACTGTCTCAATATTTTTATTGTCATATATGAATTTTGTAATATTTAACATCTTCCCGCCTTTGGGCAAAATCATGACTTTAGTCTTTTCAAGATTTACTTTTAATTTCCATTTATCACGATACACTTTTAACACATTTAAACTATATTTGTGAAAACAAATATATATATCATCGGCATGCAGTAAAAAAAAAAAAACAGATGTGTCATATATTATTCCATGTCTTTAAAATCATGTAGGGATTCATACTTTACTAAATTATTTACATACATGGCAAAGATATGAGGTGAAATACAATCGCATTGCTAACATCCGATAAAATAGCTGAAGTTTTTACTGAAAACATTCTCCAATTTGATCTTAGATCTGATAATCAGATACAGTGATTTATTAACATTTAGTATTTTACCAGTAATGGTGTATTGAATGAGTTTGTAGAATACATTTTCCTTTAATAGAGGGTAAAATTCAGTAAAGTCAATTAAACATTAATATCGTATCTTATTTTCGTTTACATATATATCTCTTAAACCATTCTATATAGATATTTTGTGTACCTTACCCACATTTTTAAAGAACCCAGCTTGTGCTTCAATAAAGACATTTTAATCTTTGGCCAATTTTGTCAACCTGACATCTAAAATCCTTGTGAAAGTTTTACCAAATGTACAAAGTAAAGCTATTCCATGTAATTTTCTAGTGTATTACCGACTCCCTTTTTAAAAAAAAAATGTTGGACTATATAGCATTTAGTCCATTTAAAAGGGAAGTAATCCCTATCACGGATTTCATTCAGTAATGTTTAAAGGTAGGACTCCAAATAAGTATAACTATATATAAAATATATATTATATTCTTGCTTTTAACAATTTGTATAGACCTGTATAATTTGGTATGTAGTGACATCAAGTGGACCTTTGCCATGTTTAACTTAATTAAGGCTCTTGGGTCAAAATTGGCGCTACCTTTATGATCACACATTTTACAGGTTTATGTGGTGGTAACTTTAAATATATTTTTATCCCCCGCCGAAAAGGCGTCGGGGTATGTGGTAATAGTAGCTGTCCGTCCGTCCTTCTGTCTTTCCGCTTGTCTGTTCGTCCTTCCGCCCCACTTTCTTGTCAGGAGCATAACTCAAAAACTATTAGAGGTGTAAACATAATACTTCACAGGTGAATAGATCTCATCAAGGAGAAGTGCAGTGCACAAGAATCATAACTCTTGATAGCATAATTTAGGAGTTATTGTATAAACATGAAACTTCACAGGTTGATAGATGACATTGAGGAGAAGTGCAGTTTACAAGAACCATAACTTTCAGTGCCATAATTTAGGAGTTATTGGCCTTAGTTTTTTCATACTTAAATTTTGTCCGGAGCATAACTCAAAAACTATTAGAGGTGTAAACATGATACTTCACAGGTACATAGATCACATTGAGGAGAAGTGCAGTGCACAAGAATCATACCTCTTGGTTGCATTGTTAAGGAGTTATTGACCTTTGTTATTTTTTCAGACTTTAGTTCTGTCCTGGGCATAACTTGAAAACTACATGAGATATAAACATGAAACTTCACATTGTGATAGATGATATTAAGGAGAAGAGCAGTGCACAAAAACCATAACTTTCAGTACCATAATTTAGGAGTTATTACCCTTTGTTATTTTTCATACTTAAATTTTGTCCTGAGCATAACTCAAATATTTAAAAAGGTATCATTGTGAGACTTCAGAGGTAGGCAGATTTTATTGAGGAGAAGTGCAGTACCGTGATTTTGGAGTTATGTCCCTTTGTTAATTTTCGAGTTTCAAGGTTTCTTTGGAGCATAACTCGAGCTGTATTTATTTCACAGCTCGTTAGTTGTCTCTGAGGAGGGGTGCAGTACACAAGAATGATAACTCTACCTTCCATGTTTTTTTATTTATTGCTCTTTGTTGTTTTTCAGATTTTTTCTGTCTAATATCATATGTGTTTACACTTGACAGCTGTATCAGAAAAGTGTACCTTGTTGAAGTTTTTTTATTGTACTTTGTATTGAGCATTGTCAGAAAATAATTCTTAAATCTGTTTTAGCCTTTAAACCAACCTACAAGAAGACACATATCTTCTATTAAGCAAGCATTCGGCGGGAGATGGCCATGTCAATATTGCTTTGTTATATATAACCATTAAGCCCTAGACCTGTACTTTCGGTATTTAGCTTCATGTAGTGGACATTTATCAGGATTCAACCTATTATAGCACTTGGGTTAAAATTGGTCATGCCCTGGGAGTCAAACTTTCACATGTAAGTTTATAGAGAAGACTTTAGACATCTTGTTGGTCCAAAGCGTTTGGCCCAGGATTGCAATGATTGCTATATAGTATGATATCAGGGACCTTTAAAAAATATAAGGTTACACTCTGGTTAAAATTGGTCCTGGCAGGATGGGGGCGCAGTATGTCACAAATTTATTTTTTTGCAGTGATTAAGATCCCTTTTGGCCCTCCTGTTTCTTGTTTGGTAAAGAGTTATACCTAAATCTTGCTGATTATCCCAAATTTACAAGACTATTTCAAGGGTTATCTGCTGCAACTTTGTTTCTAGAGGAACTGAATAATGTATTTTTCAGCAGTACCGGTACTATCTAACATCATAATTATTTACATCCAGTATCTATAGTCGTAAATCTAATTATCAAACTACACAACTTTAAAGCAGTCTTCATGGTTTAGATTGTCCAGCAAAACACCTTAATGGAACATTACACTAGATTTATTCACAAGGTTTTTAGAAAATTCTGAATTTGGATTGCTGATTTTTATTCGCTAATAGAGATGGCTTTTAAATTAACTAGCAAATAAAAATACATGTACATAAATGGGGTTTCATAAGCTTTTTGTATTTAAATTGTAAAACTTCTGAAATTGAAAAGTGTTTATTGCATTACAAGTGATAAATACCTGAATTTGCAACAGGGTAATTTCATTGACCTAGGTAGCTGAGTTTGTACAGCCACATACTCTGGTTTCTAAGGACTTATTTTTTTTGTCCAACATTCCTATTTGTTTTGTTTTTTGTTGAATCTGGTTTTATGCCTGTTTAAGTTGATAAAATAAAAGTAAAAGTGAATAATGATATCTACCCAATATTCTCTTTCTATCTGTCGCAGTTCCTGGATGCTACAGAAATGGTACTCGCTATGATAAAGGTTTGTTATTTCTTTACCAGATGACAAGAGTTTAGATTCATTCAGATTGAAAACATTTGTAGACAACAAATTAAATGTTGCCCAACGAGTAGTATCTATCTTTCAGAGGGTAGAAAAATTGTTGGAATAGGAGAAAATGCTGGTAACTAGCATTGTCTCCTTTTCTCGACAATATTTTAAAAACTGTCTTCCTTAAAGGTGTTAGAACAGAATTTTGACCTACATTTGAGCTATTCCCGCTAACCGCTGTAGTAATATTGAAAATTCATAACATAATAAGAACACCCCATACATCAGATTTTACACACATCTGTTTCAGTTTTCCTGACGCACATGATCTCAATACTGTACAATCTGATGTTTGGGCTGTTATTGTCATTATGCTGGAATAGCTCAAGTGGTAGGGTATAAGGCTTGTAGGTGACAAACCTCAGGATACTGGAGGGTTTTGGTTCAATCCCCAAGGCTCACCCACAAAAAAATTACTAATATTCTTTCAGATGAGATGTTAATCTTTTTTCAGCTTGACTAAAGAGCATGATTTCAGTACTGTAAAATCTGATGTATGGGGTGTTCTTATTATGTTATGAATTTTCAATATTACTACAGCGGTTAGCGGGAATAGCTCAAATGTAGGTCATGAGACTTGTAAAGTACTTGTCTCAGGATACTGGAGGGTGTTGTCTTGATCCCCAAAGCTGGCCAACTAAAACAATACTAATAGTCTTTTGGTTGAGATGTTTAACTTCTCTTTTTTGATGATGCAATACACCAAGCATATTAACTCTTTACCACACGATCCAGACTTTTAACGACCCTGAGAGAGGGCTTTTGAAAACAATGTGGGAAAAGGAGAAAATGCTGGTAACCCGCATTTTCTCCTTTTTCCACAATGATTTCTACCCAGTCAAAGTCAGAAATCATCATTTTAGCAATATTTAATTTGTTGTCTGCAAATACTGTCAATTAGGTCCATTCCAAAGTTTTGTCATTTGGTAAAGGGTTAAAAAAAATGTTTTTTGTCCTGTATCTTGCATTTTCCGACTTACATAACTAACAAAACTAACAGGCCTATGGAGGCTTCGCCCTTATGGGCAACCGGTGAAGACAATGAATAAAAAGAAATAAGAATTAATATCACTGCTTTGGTTCAGCCAATTAAAGATGTTTCAAAAGTTGTTTAGTTAATCGTTTAAAAAGGCATGAACACATGTACATACAGTGATAAATTATAGGTTTTCCATAGCCCCCAGTTTTTGAGAAAAACATTTTTTGCTGACAGAAAAGTAAACAAGGTTTTCCTCTGATGAAATAAAGTTGAAAATGGTATTCAGCAAGAAACAAACATACAATTAAACTGATGATTGGTTCAAGTTTTATGAATAAGAAATATTTAAAGGAAAGAAACTTGTTTTATTTGAGTGAAATGGAAAACAGTATAGGCAAACAACCGCTCATTTTCCCTTCATGTTATCAAAAGCTTTCAACTTCAACGGCAAAATATAATGTGTTTAGAAATGGGTTAAAATAACTATTTTTGTTTATTATACATTAGGTGATGATATTAAGAGCAATAATCCATGTGAAAAGAAATGTAAATGTTTCTTGGAGGATCGTGAATATAAAATAGGATGTCATGTAGACAGTTGCGAGGGTGAGTAAATTTGAGAATGTATTGTGGATTATTTGTCATCAATGGTTGGCTTATTTATCTTTTTCTAAAGTGCTTTTGAATTAAATGAAACCTTTCAATTAAGAAATACAATGAAGGTACTGCATTTTCAATTGAAGTTAAATACAAGTTTGTGTCAGGCAGGTAAAATTGTACAGTTTGAGCATGGGCTCGTCTGTATAAAATTCTTACTTTGTTCATATTTGCCTGCCTAGTCTCTGAATAAAATGGGTAAAAAAAGACTAATTTTGTTTTCATGCATTACTTTCTTGTATTATTGAGTTTGAATTGTTACATAGACAGTAAACTTTTAATACCAAAATTTTTGGACCCATGGTTACAGGCTGCAAGTTGTGTAGGGTCAAAATTTGTAAGAATGCCAGCCCTAGGCTGAAAGAAAAGTAAGCCAATCAATTTTCTAATCAATATTGTCAAATTCTGCAGGACTATGGTAAATGAATCAATTATCTGTGGTTATCTTAACAGGCCATGGTGTTATTTGTCTTTTTTTATTATTTTGCAAAAAATGATAATGGACTTGACAATTTCGGAGAGATTAACAAGGCCAGCAGTTATATTTCATTATATGAAGGCCATATAAAAAACTAGCATAAATGTGTCTCTTCAAGAAATCTTGAAAGTTTCTTTCAACTGAAGCAAGAGGCTGAGGTATGGTGACTTATTATGGGTACGAAATATAACTAAAGGTAGTCTGCTTCTTCTCGAAAAAAAAAAACAGGCAAAGAGATAAACCGTTTCTAAAACCTTCATTCCTCTATCATCTTTCAGAGTCATGCGTAGAGGATGGAATCATTTATCCTTCAGGAGAATCATTTTTCATAGAGTGCAATAAATGTACCTGCAGTAATGGGCTGGCTGGGTGCACAAAGAAAGGATGTCGTAAGTGATGACCTTCTCAATTCAGCAACTTCTGAAACAAGTTGGCAGCAGATGAAGTAGGGTTTTTCCAAAATGAATCACAAAGTGTGTGTACATGTAATCAACTAAATAGTTCCATGTTTTCATATAGCTTAGGCGGAAAGGTTATGAAGACAAAACTGTAAGACCTAAGGGGGGCTTTTAAGAATATTACCATCCCCCCGCCCAAAAAAAAGATCCATCACTGAATTAGGGTTAAGCGATAGCCGGCAAATCATCATTGAAAAGGAGAGACAAATGTAAGAGAAAAATGTTTTTTAGTCGTATTTCCTCTACTCTTTACCAAACATCAAAGTTTTGGACGTGTTTGATTTGAAAGCATTTACAGACAACAAAATTTAATGTAGCTAGAAAGATTTCTGTCTTGGAAATAGTAGAAAACATTGTGGAAAAAGGAAAAAATGCTGGTTACTTTACTTTACCAGCATTTTCTTCTTTTTTCACGAGTTTTTCAAAAGTCAGCTTCTACAGGGTTGTGAATCAAAGGATCATTTGTTGAATCTTGTTTTCCTGACCCCGAAAGCTAAAGTTGTAATGTTTTGTATTTATTATAATCCAGAAAACCTCTACCAAGATTGTATAAATTATAGCCCTGTATTCAAATTTGGCTCCATCCTATTGGTCACAAGTTTAACAAAGGCTTCTGTAATGGGGTCAAAATTTCCACGCAACATGGGTTTTACAGAGGTTTTATATGTTCGAAAATTTAAAGTTTCACATTTAAAAATTATTGGGGGAAAAAAGCTTTACATATATTGCAAGCGTAACACATTGACAGTGTTATGATTTTGTTATTCTTTTTTTTGATGAATGAGAAAGAGAGCGAGAGAGGGGAGCAAAGCATATATGATTCATCAGCAGTATAGCATTGTGTAATGATTAGCAAGAAGCAGAAGACTACATGAAAAGAAATTCAAAGACAGAGACCCTGAAAAAGAATGACAGGACATTGAAACTAATGAACTTGGCACACCCTCCTTTGATGAAAGGAGAAATTGCCTGTGACAAGCAATTCCTCCTTTTGGCACAACATCCTTACACATATTCATAATCATGTACGAAACTATAATTAGCATTGTTTATCCCTTTTGACCAAAAGTGTTTTTGGTGGAGATGGCTCCGTTTTTAGTAGGCATCTAGTTAAGACTTTTATGCTAAGTTTCTTTATTGTATTTTTGTTTGTATTTGTTCAAAGCTCTATAAATTTTGGGAATTTTGGTCTTGACCAATACACGGTAATGCTTTTAAATGTGGTGGTTTTTTTTCTGTATCATGGTAAAGTGAGCCTTATAATATAAAATGAAATTCACTTTCCAGAATATCACAATTTCTGTATTTGCATTCATTTCCAGGTGTTTTGTTTAGTTTTTTTCCAGCAGCCTAATCCAATTTCTTATTCAAGACTTAATAATCTTAGTATTGATAAAAATATTCAATACTTTTCACTGTTATCTTCAATTCTTGTCTAAATAATTTGTGAAATCAAAAGATCTTATTAGATTGTAGGGTTTGGCTCTTGATATTCACTTCATTTTCCCAGGTTTGTATAAAAACATCTCTGATCTTGTGTTGAAAAATAGCTATGAAAGCGTTTCAGTTTTCTACTCCTGGACTTAACAATACATATCCAAACCCAGTATTGTAAAATAGATCTTTTATTGATGTTGCCTAATTTTCAATATTTTCACTGTCATTGTCATCTAAGATCATTTGTTTATAAGCTAGATCTAGTCTGATGTATTTACTGACCTCAGGTCTTGCTCTAAGCTTTTATATGGACTCTTTTCAAGTTCGGCATCAAATTATTAGGAGTTTGTATTTTTACTCTCAGTAAATGTTTTCAAACTTACGTATGTTTTTTCTCAAGACTTTTACAGCAATCAAAAAAGCCCAAAACCTGTGACCGTTACGTAATGCAAGAGAAATTTCTTTTGCAAAAAGTTCTTAAGTATAACTAACAGAGATGTCTTATGAAACAATTAGATATTGCAATAATGCAAATATTGCTTTAAGTGCTTGATCCTCCGTGACTTCAAAAGCATACCTGTAGGCACCACCAGAAGAAAGTTTTATCCCAAAGTAGGAGAGTTGATGTACTATTTCTATACCTTCATCATCGTTTGTGAACTTTGTAATATTCAGTATTTTCCTGTCTATTTGACAAAAAAATCTGACTTTAGTTTTTTCAACATTTACTTTTAGTTTTGATTTTTCACCATATAATTTGAATATATTTAAACCATGTAGGAGTTCATTTCACTATCAGAAAATAATATTATATTGTTGGCATACAGTAATAAAAACAGTTTTAACATATCTGATTCATTACATTTAGAACCATTTAAGGACAATTTTTTAAATCATTTATGCATATGGCGAAGATGAAAGGTCATATACATATGCCTTGCAGCACTTCGAGAAAACACCTGAAGCTTTCAGTTTTGCACACATTTACTTTTATTTCAAACATCTTCTTCTCTGAAACTACCCATCCAAATTATATCAAACTTCACAGAAATGATACTGCCATTGCCCTCTTCGGAATTAAGAAAAAATTATTTCAGTGAAAACTCTTGTTGCTATGGCAACAAAATTGAAAAAATGTTGAAAATCTTTAAAAATCTTCTTGTCCGAAACCATTAGGCCTAGGGCTACCAAATTTGGTATGTAATTTCAATGGATGGACTTGTACCAAAGTTCTTCAAATTATAGTCCTCAGCTCAAAATTGGCCCCCGCCCAGGCGTCGTGAGTTTTACATGGGCTAATGTAGTGAAACTTTAGAAATCTTCTTGTTCCTAACCATAAAGCATAGGGGTGCTAAATTTGGCATGTAGCTTTATCAAATTGATCTCTACTATGGTTGTTTAAACTATAGCCCTGGGGTCAGTTTTACATTGAAAACTATAGGAATCTTTTGGTACTTGAACGTAAGCTTTAGGTTTATCAAAATTTGCATGTAGCGTCATTTAGTTGACCTGTAGCAAGATTAAGTATTGTTTCGTATTTCACCTAATTAATGCTCCCTCCATAATAGTAGCACCCCCACAATTAAAACTTACTCCAGAGGCCTCTCGACAACCCCTACCCACACCCGACCTTATCTGAAAGTCAGCTGGTGTGACAAACTTCAAAATGCAAGATAACTTCACTAAAAACTTTTTCAAACGCAGACTGATGAAATTAATTGACGTCCGATATTTTATAGATAAACTTACTGGTATGGCACTGGCATAATTCTAATTACTTCACAATTCGATGTCATTAACAACTGACTATCTGAATATACATACACTTCCAATAACATTATAAACTTCCTGTAATACAAAATTTGTCAACTAACTTGGTAAAAAAAACTTTAAGAAAGTGAAGTACTGAATACTAATGTCCCATATTCATCGTGAATGCTATTTCATATCCAAATGAATCGTGATCGGCGGTAAAATCGACATTCTGCATTAATACAGCGGGTCTTTCAAATGGTGATCACTTAGCACACGGCACTAACTAAAACTTGGATCAAAGTACCGGACTTACTCTACGTGACAGCACTGAAATTTCGGGAAATTGGACATGAAATAAGAGCGCCCTGTTGGTGTTTTGTACGGCGCCTCGGCGCGTTAATAAGCTGAAACAAGGTACTTGGGTAAACCCTTAGGGGTAACAAGGTTTACAAAGGCCTATATAGAGAGAACTTTAAAAATCCTTCTGTGTAGAAAATATTCAGTTTTCGTTGAGAGTGATTTATTTTGATGTTAGTTCTTATGCTCAAATGAGTTAAATATTTTATGAAGTGAGGTTGTTATCATTAAGTTTTTTGTTTCAGAATTTTTCTATTTATGCCACTGAAAAACAATTCTGCTACTAAAGTTTTGGAAATCTTTTAATCAAAGCACTCTTTATTAGAGTTCATTGATATTTGGTATGAGGGGTACTTAATAAGACCTGATTGAATTCATTGACATCTTTGCATTTGAAAAAAAATGACTTGAAGTTGGGGGTTATTGGTTCTTTCTTGTATGAAAGTTTATCGCCACACAGACTTCTCATGACTTATGTCTCTGTCAATGCCAATTAAGCAGTTGATACATTTATTTAAAAGCCAGTGGAGCCTATCGTTTAATTTTTGTTTATATATTTATTTATTAACTTATTCATTATAAATGTATCGTCTACTGTATCCAAATTTTTATGGAATCCACAATGCGTTTCCAAAAAGACATTGTAATCTTCGGCCCATTTTGCCAACCTATTATCTAAAAACGTTGTGAAATGTTTATTCTAACATGTCACGTGAATTCGGTGCAATGGAAGCATGGTAAAATCAACATCATTCTTTAGTAAATTGCCCATGCCGGCTGTTCCAATGCCCTCGCCTTGGATATTTTAAAATGAAAGTCACCTGACGTAAACTATTCGTCCGCTACTGAGAGATAAACTTGGATTTATCGATATTTACTGTTTTTGATAAAGTTTTAAGATCGTGCAACTATTTTAAATGTTACCAATGAATTGTTTAAATCAAGTATCTTTTTCTGTGGCAGATTAACATCAAAATTGGCCAGTGTTGCATTGGAAATGGGATTTGGAGTGGGTGGGATAATATTCAGAGCATTTGAAGCGACTGCAACTCTAGTGTTTGACGATACATTCATTCTTGTTGTTCATTTGAAAGGGAAAACATAAAATAGTAAAGCTGGGGTTTTTTTTTGTTGTTGTTGTTGTTGTTGTTGTTGTTTTTGATGCCTAAGGCTATATTAAAATTTTGATTTTTTTCTTTATATTTACCAACTGGGCAGTGGGGCTTTGTTTTGGTTTGTAAATGGAACAGCCATGATATATTCAAGGGAATTAATCTGCATCCCCTTTGTATGAACTTTTTTTCCTTTGATCAAGAAATGGTCATGTTAGAATCGTAATAATCTTCTTTCTATTGTGGTTTATCGTTCAATAAACCATGTTGTGAGTTATGAGGCGCAATGAATAAACCACTCAGGCTATCACCCTCATGGTTCATTTTATTGTGCCTCATAACTCACAACCATGGTTTATTGAACGTTAAACAACGATAAAAAGAAGTTTACTTCTTAACCAACTTTTCTTAGTAAACTTATTTCGATATAAATTTTTGGCTATCAGGGTCCCCCTGTTTAAAAAGTGGTACTTTATAGCCTTCAATGGATTTTAAAGATAAGCGACCTACTTGTAGATCAAGGGTTTTATTCAATAATGTTTTAGGTAAGGCTGCAGATAAATATAACCATATTTAAAATACATCAAATTAAATAAATTGTTAATAACCATTTGGCCTAGATCTGTATAATTTTGTAAACATGTAGGCACATCCAGAGCGCCCTTGGGTTCTTTGATTAAAGTTAACCTTACCCTTGGGGTCACAAGTTTTACAGAAAGTTTAAATGGTTGAAACTTAAGATATCTTTTTTTGTGTTTAACCATTTGACCCTAGCTCTGTACTATGTAGTATATAGCTTTATCTATTAGACATTCATCAGGATTCATCTACATTTCGGCCCTTGGGTCAGAAATGGCCCTGCCCATGAAGTCACAACTTTAGCACGGGTTTATAGAAAAGACTATAGAAGTCTTGTTCCGAAGCATTTGGCCTAGAATTGCAACATGAGCTATGTAGCGAGATGACAGTGACCTTCAGCAAGAATGTAAGGTTCTTGTCCTTTGGCCAAAATTGGTTCTGGCTGGAGAGGGTGTCACAATTTGTTCTGCAGTGAGTGATTAAGAGCCCTTTTGGCCCTCCTGTTTCCTGTTTGGTAAAGTGTTTCACCTAAATCTTGTTGATTATCCCACATTTACAAGACTATTTCAAAGGTAATCTGATGCAAATTTGTTTCTAGAGGAATTGATTCATGTAGATTTTTTGCACTACTATCTTACCTCATATATTTGGCTTTCTCAAGATGTAGGCGATATAAATAATTTTATCAAAGAATTCAGAATTAGAGTTAAAGACATCTTGCAACAAGATTGGCATAATAGCCTAATTAATTCTTCAAAGGCTAATTTATATAGTCAATAAAAGTCATTATTGGATGTAGAAAGTTATATTTCATTTAATTTTCCATTTCATCTCAGACAAGCTTTTGCAAAATTTAGATGTTCCTATCATAAATTGAATATTGAAGCTGGCAGACATTATAATATACCAAAAGAAGAACGTATCTGTGCTTTCTGTCTTGACAACACTTCAGTTTCAGTGATAGAGGATGAATTTCATGTCTTCTTCCAGTGCAAAAAATATGTTATTATAGGAAATTCTATCTTGGACATAATCTTATCTGTAATACTGAAATGTTTCTTACATCTTTTGCCAGCAAACAAGAGTTTTCAGTATTAAATATGTGTAAGTTTCTCCACAAAATACTGGAAATAAACAAGAATAGTATGTAATTTAGGTAGTAGAAAACCTGTCTGACATACAAGCATTGACTAACTCTTGACCAGACAAAAGGATTTTAGACGAGTTAAAATCGAAAGCATTTTCAGAAAACTAAAATGTAACTCAAGAACTTTAGTGTTTCGGAAGGGATGGAGGGCTTTGTGGAGAAAGGGAAAATGATGGTCAGCATTTCGTCGTTCTCCCACAATGTGTTCCAAAGCCTTCTCTTTCAGTGTAGTTACAGGTCAGGGTTGTGCGGTAAAGAGTTTAAGTGTGAATACTCAAAAAGGGTGCCTTTTTATTTTATATTATTTGCTATTGTGATGTAACTACAAAATGTTTTATTGTTGTCAATCCATTTACCGGACAATCCCATGTTATTGCAGGTTTGATTGGATCTACAACTATTTGTCAGGGTACATTTGGAGGAAGGGAGAAAATGCTTGTAGTGGCTGTGTTCTCCTTTTCTTACAATGCCGTTTACTCTTTGAATGAGGGATTTTATTACTGGAGTCTTAATTAACTATTAGGACGCCTTTCACAACTGTAATTACCTTTGAGGCCGGAGTAGATCAGGATCAGACTGCTAAAACCAGCTGTCTGATCTTTGATCTGTACTGTTCATGCTCCTGTTGTATTCTTGGCAAAGGCAATCTTGAAATTGCAACTATGTTTGAGTTTTGTTCTGTTGCCTGAGAATGACAGCCCCTGATTTATTTGGCGCTCCGATGGTCCAGTTAACGCTTGCAAATAAGCCCCTCCAAAAATGCCGTCTTGTAGAGAATTGAGAATGTAAACTTACATTTTCATTTGAAAGGTTCACCTTGTACATAATATGTGTATCTGGATAGGATTGTTCCACTACCACTTTAATATCAAAAGAAGCAATGGGGGAAAGGAGAATATGCTGGTGTCTGGCATTTTTCCTCTCACCACAGTGTTCCTTTATGCCATTGATAAGTTATTTTCAATACGGAGGGTATATTTCAGGTGCCTTCTTGATTATGTAGGAGATATTTCCTGAAACTTTATAATAGTTCATGTGGCATTTCTCAATGGGCTTGATTTAATCAATTAAAGAACTGTGTGGGAGGTAGAATCTAGCATATTAGGTAGAATTTCTCCCTCGCACACAGGTCTTTGACCAATATGTATTTTTTTTTTCTTCATTATGTTTCAAAGGCTGTATGTTCATTGATTGTCTTTTGGATGTATGTATTTTGTTCAAGGGAATGTATTATATGGATTGTATAATTGTACGCTGGGGCAGAGGTCTGAATACTCAATAAACTATATCTATCAATCTATCTAAAAATATTGACACCTGGAATAGTTGTAGATCAGTGATCAGACTACGAAGGGGCATTAAACCAGATTTATTCTCAGTTAGTTCTTTTTTTGAAATCCTAACAAAGATGGCTGATTTTCATTCAAATACAAAGTTGGCCCTTCAGTTAAATCACTAATAGAAATACATGTAGAAAAAATAAGGAATTAAAGTAATTTTTTTTTACCGAATAGTTGTTATTGCTTAACAAGGGATAAATACATCTTCATCAGGGAAATTTCAGTCGCTCTGTCTCTTCCATATAATTTTTTGGTTGAGAATATCAAATTTCTGCCCCACAAAAAAGCTGGGTCAAAATCTCATTTGATGCCCCTTTAGTTTGTTAACTTCACAGTACAGGCACAAGATATCTATCAAGTACCTGTATATTGTCTTTCTATTGCAGTTCCTGGTTGCTACAGAAATGGTACTCGCTATGATAAAGGTTTGTTATTTCAGATGGCAACAGTGTAGAGTCATCATTATTGACCCATTTTGCTGACGACAAATTAAATGTAGCCCAAGCGATTCTATTTGTCTTTTAGAGGATAGAAACAATGGTGGGGATATGCAAAAATGCTGGTAGAAACTAGTATTGTCTCCTTTTATTCACAATAATTTTAAAATCTGTCTTCCTCAAGGTTTTTTAAACAGAATATTGTGAGGTAAGGATCATGCCCAACAAATCAAAATTGTTCTCAAGGAAATAGATCTTTGCTTAATGACAACCTGGGAGAAAGCTTGCTTATAAGCCTATTTATCTCTTTACCAAACGACAAAATTTTGGACTGGACCAAATTGAAAGCATTTGCAGACGACAAATTAAATGTAGCTCAAATGATGATTTCTGTCTTTGATAGGGTAGAAAACATAGTGGGAAAAGGAGAAAATGCTGGTTACCAGCATTTTCTCTTTTTCCCACAATGTTTTTAAAAGCCTTTTTATACAGGGTCGTTAAAACCCGTGATTGTGTGATAAAGAGTTAAATGGATCTAGCATTATTGTTCTTATTGATTATCGTAACAGATAATAACGTAATTTGGAAGAACACTCAATGTAGTCAATTTTTGTGGTCTAATCTTGATCCCTGCTTGCTGTAAAAGCAACTTTTTTTGTAAGAGGCACTTCAAGGATTTAGTTTATCATCGGCTAATGGGAATTTCGTATCTGTAGGTATAATTGTCATAAGGAAGAATGATTAAGAAAAGACCTGCAATTTCTTCTTTTTCTACAATGTTTGTGTACCCTTTCGATGTTTAATCCCATTATTTGAGATTCATATTATTTGTTGTCAGCAAACGCTGTCAAGATGAACAAGTCTAGATGTTAGCCCATTGATACAGATTTAATTAATGATTCCAGACCACTTTTGTATTTCAAAGTCTGTTTTAAGGGGCCGTTCTAAGTATTTTAGGAATGTTTAACCCTTAGGCTGCCAAATAAATGAAATTAATTTTTTAAGCCGATAGTGAAAACCCAAATTTTGCTCTTTCAAAGGTATTCTTTGGGAAAAATATGTCATTATTGGACAATGTAGATTCAAGATCAGACTGCATGTTCTGTGCAGTCTGATCCTGATCTACACTGTCTGCAAAAGGTCTCTAAGTTGCTCGTAGCAGCCTAAGGGTCATTAAAACTTCAATGGTCAGCTGGAATAGCGCTAGTGGTAGGTGCATGAGACTCGTAAGGTACAAGTCTCGGGTGTGGGTTTGATCCCAGAGGTTCCCCAACTGAAAGATCACTAATAGTCTTTGGGATGAGATGTTAAATTTAGGTCATGTGTGATGATGTGATTCACCATGTTAAAGAACTAGGCATCACTTGGAATGGGCTTTGTCCCATGTCTTGCTGTATTCCCCTATCATTACTAACACCCTTATAGCGTCATTGCCCTTATCGGCAACCAGTGAAGACAAAAAATAAACGGAAAATTAATTAATCAAAACCCTTTCATTTAGTTTAGCCAGTCAGAGATGTTTCAAGAGTTGATTGGTTCATTCTTTAAAATGCACACACATATACAAGGGCTGATCCAAAAGTCTCTGGTCAGTATTTGTAAAATGAAACTTAATGAATATTTCTATAAAAAAATGTTTGCTGTATATTAAAGTCAATATTTACTTTATTTTTGACAAAATTCTTTGTTATTGACTTAGTATTATTATAACTACAACTTTCTGAAAACAGGTAGTTCATGATATGCGGCCCAGCTGTACATAAGGTTCTGTGGTACATGGGAAGTCAACGTCTCAGTGCATTATAGTTTTTCAAACTAGTTGCCCTTTTATTGGATACATTTCTCATGTCGATGAACCCAGTAGGTGAATGTACTAGTGTACCAGTCCCTTCAGATCGATGTCAAACTTGCTTGTGTAGCAAATCACAACTCCTGAAAACTGTTGGACCAATGTCGTCTTTATTTTCTCTTTAAACGTGGAAATAGCACAAAGTCGCAGTTTGCTCCAAAACTTGGTAGTCAGAGTTGAAATAACTAGTACTATGGTTTATGATATCATAATAAAAACCTTAGGACATTGCTTTGCTTACAAAACTAGCGGTATCTGCAAACTTTTGTATCAGTCCTCCAACATACGGAGTACAACATACACATTTAGGTTTCCATACTCTGCAGTTTTGAAAGCAAGATTTTTTTCTTTGATGACAGAACGGTAAACAGAAGTTACTCTATTCTAGACTTTACTCTAATTACTCTAAATGAAATGAAGTTGAAAATAGCATTGCAGAAATGAAACAAACCAAAACTTGGTGATTGCTTCAAGTTTTATGAACGAGACATATTTGAAGGAAAGAAAGTTTTCCTGTTTGAATTGAACAAAAAGAGTATATAGGCATACAACTGCTCTTTTCCCCTCCTTGTTATCCAAAGCTTTCAACTACAAGGGCAGGATACACTGTATTAAGTGATGGCTTAAAATTGATATTTTTGTTCATTCTTTATTAGGTGATGAAGTGCCAGGTCATGATCCTTGTGAAAAATGTAAATGTTACTTGGAGAACCGTGAATATAAAATAAGATGTAATATCGACAGTTGCGAAGGTGAGTAAATTTCAGTACACCTGATTACCAACTTTAATGTTAACTACATGTATTATGATGTACTACTGTAACCCAGTGTCTCCAATGTATTGTGCATCACTGGTCATTAATGATTAGCTTGTTTCTCCCTGTCTTAATTGCTTATTAAGTGAAATGGTACCTACCAAAAGTGTCTATTAAATAAAATGGCAAGGCACAACTGATTCTGAACATGGCTTGTCTGTATAAAATCCGACTTTGTTCATTCTTACCTGCCAAGTCTATTATTAAAATGGGACAAAAAAAATTCATGCATCACTCTTTTGTAGTACATGTATTCAGTTTAACATGGTTTCATAAAAAATCAAACGTTTGATACCAGAATTTTTAGAGGCTTCAAGCTATTTTTGGGGTCGAAATTTGTAAGAAGATTGCAGTCAGCCAATCACTTTTCTTAGAAATGTTGTCCAGTTTTTCAAGGACAACTAGAGTACATAAATCAATCATCTAAATTGTCATAACTGGCTATGGTGTAATTTTCTCTTCTTTTTATCAGTATGCAAAAACATGGCAATGGATTTACCATTTTGGAAAAGATAACCAAGTCAAAGTTGCATTATATGAAGGTTGATTTGTTTGTGACAAGTAATAAACTAACATATTAGTGTCTCTTCAAGATACCTTGAAAGTTCCTGCAAACTGAAGCAAGAGGCTGGGGTATAGTGACTTATAGATACAAAATATAGAAAAAAGTAATCTGCTTTTGCCTACAAAAGGGAGCAAGGAGATAAACTTTTTCAAAAACCTTCATTTTTTCTATCTTCTTTCAGAGCCTTGTGTAGAAGATGGAATTATTTATCAGTCAGGAGAAACCTTTTATCGAGAGTGTAATACTTGTAAGTGCAAGAATGGGCTGGCGGGGTGCACAAGGATTAAATGTGGTAAGTGATAACATTCTCAACATATAGCTTCCTGAAAATAAATTGACAGAAGATGACGTACTCCCTGTAATTTAGGATTTATTAAAACAATTTTCCAACTAATGCGATGTTTTCGTGGTTCAGAGGCAGAGATATTTTGGAAAAAAAAATGTAAATGTAATTAGTTTTGGAAATTACACCTGCATGAAACTTTCTTTTGATTATCTCCAGTTTACAACAAGATTGCCAAAGTTATCTGAAACAAATTTGTTTCAGGAGATATTAAGTCTCAGCCATTTCGGTAGCCATATCTCTTATCATATTCATTATTTCAGCTGTTTTCAACAAAATTACACACTATTTGTCATAGCCCTGTCATCCTTGACTGTGTTGTCATCATTTATGACATTTGACATTTTCTCAATTTCATGTTACTAGGAAAGACTTTTACACCAGAATTGAACTAGTTGATAACTACAAAAAGAGAACCAATACCGAAGAGCAGATAACTCTCATTTTTTTTGACACAGTTATGCCCCTTTTTTCAACATAGATACTTCATTTTGAAAGCAAGAGAAGCCAAGCATTTAAATCCACAAGTGGGGCTTTCATGAACATCTGGAATAAATGTAGGATTCCCTGATCAGACTACAATTTTCGGGCCTAAACTGTCCTCCAAATCACCTTTAGTTGTTAAACCCTTTCACTATTGAAGAAATAAATTGCTTTTTTTCAATGGCTTTACAGCTCTGCTACAAGATCAAGAGACAGTTTGTTCTTAATCTAGAATAAAGCAGTGGACAGTGATGATCAGAGATCAGACTGTACGTTCTGTGCAGTATGATCTTGATCTCCACTGTCCACAAAAGCTTTTAGTATTGTCTCTGGTATGGATGCCTCTTATTCAACATAAAATTCGGTGAAAAACAACAGAAGCCAAACATTGGCTTCCACATGTGGTGCACTGATGAACATTTGGAATAGTTGTAATTCCACTGGTAAGACTACACTTTTTGAACAGTCTGATATATGGCCTAATCTGTCTAATAAAGAACCGTAAGTTGTTGTAATCATTGTATGCGAGAACTGTGATAATCTGGCCAATGTTCTTTTCTCCTATTGCAGTTGATGGTTGCTACAGAAATGGCACTCGCTATGATGAAGGTTTGTTTAATCTATACCAGATTACAGGGGATTTGATTTATCCATTTAGAAAGCATTTGCCAGCGACAAATTGAATGTTGCCCAAGCCATAGCTTCTGTATTTCAGAGGGTAAAAACTTGTGGGAACAGCAGAAACAGTAAATAGCACACACACATGTACATAGTGTGATTAAACAGAAGTTTTCCACAGCCTGCAGTTTTGAAAGCAAGATTTTTTTATTTGCTGACAGAAAGGTAGAAAGTCTACCCTAGGCTTTTCTCTGCCAAAATTAAGTTGAAAATATCATTCAGAAAGAAACAAACAATCAAAAACTCGATGACTACTTCAAGCTTTATGAACAAGAAATATTTAAATAAAAGAAACTTGTCTTGTTAAAATAAATTGGGAACAGTATGGATAAATAACTGCTCCTTTACCCTCCTTGTTATCCAAAGTTTTCAACTACAAGGTCAATATAAAGAATTTTCAGTTATGGATCAAAATACATATCAGCCATGACCTGTGAAAAGGGTGCTTAATGCATCTGCAAAAAGTATCGACCCAGGTTAGCCTTTGCTGTCTGCGCAGGTAGACCGGAGTTCAAACTTTTTGCCATTGGTAAATTTTTTGCATGTCTGAGGATCAGTGTACCTCATTATCAGTCAGTTGTGAGTCAAACTTGATTTTTGATTATATGATGACCTTCTTGGAGATGCATTAAGCCCCCTTTTGCTAGCTCTTGGCTCATGTTTTTGTTCATTCATACATTAGGTGATGAAGTACGAAGTAATAATGAATGTGAAAAGAACTGTAAATGTTACTTGAAGGACCACAAATATGAAATAGGATGTGAAGTCAATAGATGCGAGGGTAAGTAAATTTCAGTACACCTGAGTGCAAAGTTCATGGTGAACCTTTGCGATGTCATAGTGTAATGTACTGTTCCATGTGTATTTTGCATCACTCAAAAATTTACTTGGTTATCCCTGTGCTTTTTAATTAAATGGACCCACTGTATTTAAATACATGTATCAATATCTGGGAAGTTAAAATCTCAGGAAGTTGTACTTTTCCTGGCACAACTGATTTTGAACATGGGCTTGTCTGTGAAAATATTTTACTTTGTTAGTACTTGCCTGCCGAGTCTGTGAATAAAATGGGTGAAACAGAGACAAACTGTTTTCATGTGTCTTTTTTTTACAATATTGAGTTTGTGTTGCTACATACATAACACTTTTGATACCATAATTTGTGAAGTCATGGTTACATACTGCAAGTTATGTGGGGGTCACCAATTGCAGGAGGATTAGCACCAAGGCTGCAAGAAAAGTTGGCCAATCACACTACGTACCATGTGTTGTCCCAATTTTCTAGGACGACTATGGTAAATAAATCAATCATCTGTAATTGTCTTAACTGGCCAGTGGTATTTGTCTTTTTTTATTATTTCGCAAGGAAACTGACCTTTGACTTACCGTTTTGGAAAAGATAAGTAGGCTTATGGTAATTTTTCATTGTATGAAGGCCAAGTTATTGGTACCACATGATAAACTAACATGAAAGTGTCTATTCCAGATACCTTGAAAGTTTCTGTAAAGTGAAGCAAGAGGCTAAAGTATGATGACAAGTAGTAAATATATATGAAATTATAGCAGTAAGTAGTCTGCTTTTTCCTGAAAAAGGAGGCAAAGAGATAAACTTTTTTAAAATCCTTCATGTCAAGCTCGACTGTTTTTGAAGAAAATGTCTAGGTATTGTTGTAGCCCTGGTGTTGTCATCATCTGCGTCGCAATTCAAAACTTTGACATTTTTTAAATCTTTCATTTGTCTACTGTATACGTGGATATAATTATATGCGTGTTGAAAAATTTGCGAATTACTGTTTAAGGACATTTTGCGAACGGAAATGTTTGCGAATTCAAGACACTTGTTATTTGTTGGTATACTTGTAGTAATATACGCGAACAGAAAAGTTTGTGAATTTTTAAAATTCGCGAAATCGCAAAAATGTCCTTGTCGCAAAAATTTCCACTTACACAGTATTTTGTTTCAGAGCCATGCATAGAAGATGGAATTATTTATCAGTCAGGAGAAACCTTTTATAGAGAGTGTAATAAATGCACGTGCAGTAATGGGCTAGCTGGGTGCACAAAGATAGGATGTCGTAAGTGATAAAATTCTCAACTGATTATTTCCTGAAACAAATTAACAGGACATGATATATGAATTCCATGCAAAATAGAGTTGATTAAAAAGAATTAATTTACAAAACAATTCAATATTTTCATGGCTCTGAGGCAGAGACGTTTTGAAAAAAAACAAAAAACATTAGACTGCCTGTGAATTGTAAGATAAGGAGGAAACTCTGGTCACCAGCATTATTTGTCTGTTTCCAAGAACTTTTCTACCCATCCAAAGACGAGTTTTATCATTTAAGTTATTCTCTGCAAATGCAATTAATTTTGGGAAGCCCAATTTTTTAATGGTGAAGAGTTGCACCTACATGTAACGTTTTATTGACTATCTCCAAGTTATGAGAACACTGCAAAAGTTACTGAAACATGTTGTCAGGAGTTATGAATCTCAGCTGCTTCAGTAGCAATATCTCACATCACATACAAGTATATTAGCTCAGTTGTTTTAAAAGAAAACACAGACTATTTGTTGTATGTCTGTCATTGTTGGCTACGTTGTCATCATTTTTGACAGTTGATCTCAGATCTCTCTTATTACCAAAGATATTTAACTTAGAATTACGCTAGTTGACTTGACCCCATTTGAAAAACCTTAAGTTTTTAGCTCCACTGGTCCAAGGCCAGCCAGCATGGCCCTGTGTGGGTTGTGCATCTAACTCTGTGTGTGTGTGTGTGTGTGTGTGTGTGTGTGTATGTATGTTTGGCAAACAAAGCTCTTCCATGTCTGGCCAATAACTTCCAGGTGCATTTTCTGATTCTAGAATAATTTCGCAAAAATGTTCACCATGGATAGACGATGTGTTGCCTGCAATAACTGTATCACCAGCTTAAAGGTCAAGGTCGCAGTGCAGGGGCATCTATGTCAGTGACACATTCATAGTTCTTTCTATTTCAGCTCCTGGTTGCTACAGAAATGGAACTCGCTATGAAGAAGGTTTGTTAACTCATTACGAGGTGACAACAGTTTAACTTCATCAATATTGAAAGCATTTGCTGATGACCACAAATTAAATGTATCCTAAGTGATGATATCTGTATTTCATATGACAGAAAATAATGTAGGGAAAGGATAAAATGCATTTACAAGCATTTTTTTCTTTTTCCACAATGTTTTTAAAGCTGACTTCGTCAATGTTATCAAAACAGAATAACTTGGGGTAAATGCTAAAGCACATAGAACAGAAATTATTTTCAAGGATATAGATCTACACTTTATTACCTTTTAAAAAGAGCTTGCTTATAAGCCTATGTATATGGATCTAGCAGGATTGCTATCATCAGTTATCAAAACAAGTGTTATCCTGTTTTGTTAGAACACTGAATGTAGCCAATTTATGTGGTCTGATCTTAATCTATGCTTGCTGTAAAAGCAAATTTGGTTTTGAAAGGATTTAGTTTATAAGCAAATAATGGAATTGTGTATCTGTAAATTTCAAAAGGCATGCAGCAACTAAAATAAGGCCTGCATTTTCTTATTTTCCTACAATCTTTTTTCAGTCTAATGATTTCAGCCACATTTTATTTGTTGCCAGCAAATGCTCTCAAAATTTTCAAGCCTAGAATGTTATGTTCTTGTACAGAGTTAATTACTGATTCCTGACCATGTTTATCGTAAGTGTTGTTCATATAGGCACTCACCTACATACATCTGTTTCAGTTTTACTGAAGCACATGATCTCAATACTGTACAATCTGCTGTTTGGGCTGTTATTATCATTTCATGTAGTTTCATCACTTAATTGGTCACCTGAAATAGCTCAAGTAGTAGAGCATAAGGCTTGTAGGTGACAAATCTAAGGATACTAGAGGGTATTGGTTCAATCCCGAAGGCTCATCAATTAAAAATCACTTGTCGTATTTTGGATGAGATGTTGAACTTAGGGAACAAATGGAGAATCAGTCAATCAGTATCACCTTTTTTAGTTCAGCCAGTCAGAGAAGATCTTTCAAAGTTTGTTTGGATCATCCTTTGAAATGACAAACGTGTACATTATTAGTTGTACGGTCAGGTGGTAGAGGACTTGGAAACTTGTTCACGGCTGTGGTGAATCATGTTGCCCTGAGCTGAAGATTCGCCACAGCTGTGAACAAGTTTCCAAGTCCCCTGCCACCTGACTGTACAACGAATTCATTATACTGCAATGCTTTACCATTCCAACATGTGTTAAGCGAAATTTCCCTGTTTTATGGTCTCACAAATTGAGGACGCTCACGAAATAGAATTTCCCTTCTGAGTGCCCCAGTTCAGTGAAAATTGACGTCACTGGGAACTGACATCACTGAACACTTGGTAAAACATGCAGTTTGGTGCATAATCTTGATGATGTCACTGCAATAGACATTTGACGTATTATTATTAAAACATGGATTTAAAAAAAAAAACTTCAAGGTAAGTAACTATGAAACATGGATTAAAAAAAAAAAGAAACTTCAAGGTAAGTAACTATGAATTTTAATGATTTTTTGGCAAAAGTAAACGACCATTAGTTGTCTCAAAGGACCATTAGGTTATCTTTTTAATGTTATGCACAATCTATGAGTTTCAACACTTCACAATTTGCTTACCTGATGAAGGGATGGCTTGCTATAACCCCTGGTGTAATTGTTTTAGGATGACATCAAACAATAATACATGTAGCTACAGCTCTATTCATTTATTTTCAAAAATAATCGATTCTTTCACTTTTAAAGACAACCATCAAGGGACACTAGTAATAGGCTAATATGGTGCAGGCTACTCAGCATGTTTGTATTTTGGGCAGCTCGTATAGATCGATCGCTGCCGCCATTTTGAATAATGTGTTGAAAGTCTAGTTATGTATACGGAGCTCCCGACAGGGAAACTGCTTTTTATGTGGATTTTGCCAGTGTACATGATATGTATGTTCAGAGCCTATTATCCAATCAGATCACGAGAAATTTCTTTGCAGTATAATAAAGTATAATAACCCAAATGTTTTCCTCTGTCTGCAGTTTAGAAAGCAAGGTTTCTCTTTTGCTGACAGAAAGGTAAACGAAAAATAACCAAGGCTTTCTTCTGACAAAAGATGAAAAGGCTTATAACAAGGAACAAACAAAAAGGATAACTGGTTCAAGTTTTAAGAAAAAGAAATATTTGAAGGAAAGAGGCTTGTTGTGTTTGAATGAAATAATAAACAGTATGGGCAAACAGTAGGTCTTTTTCCCTCCATTTTATCCAAAGCTTTCAACTACAAAGGCAAGATAAAGTGTTTTCAGTAATGGGTTAAAATAGATATTTTTCTTTATTCTACATTAGGTGATATTGTGCGAAGTAATAATCCATGTGAAAAGAAATGTAGATGTTTCTTGGAGGGAGAGAAATACAAAATAGGATGTGATATCGACAGTTGTGAAAGTAAGTAAATTTCAGGACACCTGAATACAAAGTTAATGATGAACTTTTGTGACGTCCAACTTAAACCGGCTGTACGTAATAATTTTTGATTTACTTGTCATCAATTATTTGCTTGCTTATCCCTGTCTTAAATGCGTATATTTAAATTAAATGAACGTTTCAGTTAAGAAATACAGCCAAAATATTGCAGTTTCAATTGTATTGCAATATCAGTATCAGGAATCTCAGATAATTGTACTTTTTCCTTGCACAGCTGATTTTGAACATGTACTTGTTTGTATAAAATCTTACTTTGTTCCTACTTGCCTGACAAGTCTAAGAATAAAATAGGTAAAAATAGAATTAATTTGTTTTCATTTATCACTTTTTTTTGTAATTTTGAGTAACATACAGAACAAGCTTTTGATACCATAATCATGGTTACAGACTGCAAGCTATTGTAGGGCTCAAAATTTGTAGGATAAAGTCAGCTTATCACAGTTATCATCTCGTATTTTAAAATTTTCTAGGACAACTATTGTAAATAAAATCAATCGTCTGTAATTGTTGGCCATGGTATTATTGTACATATCTAATTATTTTGAAAAAAAAAATAACACAGATATGCCATTTTGTAAAAGATAACTAGGCTTACTGTAATTTTTCATTCTATGAAGGCCAAGTTGTTGGCATGACATAATAAACTAACATGAAAGAGATACCTTGAAAGTTTATGTGAACTGAGCCAAGAGGCTGAGGTATGGTGCTATGTATACAAAATAAAGCTAAAAGTAGTCAGCTTCTTCCTCAAAAACCAGAGATAAACCTTTGTAAAAACCTTCATTGGTCTATTTTCTTTCAGAGCCATGTGTAGAAGATGGAATTATTTATCAATCAGGAGAAACCTTTTATAGAGAGTGCAATACATGTAAATGCGAGAATGGGATAGCTGGCTGCACAAGGATTGCATGTGGTTAGTGATTACATTCTCAACTCGTAGCTTCCTGAAACAAATCAACAGGAGATTACTTTTAAAATACCTTGTAAAATAGGGATTTAAAGAAATGAATTACTCTTAATTAACTGTTTCATGTTTTCACCATGCAGAGGCAGTAATGTTTGGAAAAAGAAAAAGAAAAACAATATGACTGCCTTTGAAAACATTTTGGGAAAAGGAGGAGAAGCTAGACAATTGCATTGCTCCAATCTTTCTTAGAAAGCTTTTACCCTTCCAAAGTCTTATCACATAAGTTACATTCTGCCAAGGTGATCAAGTTGGAGAATTCTAAAGATTTTTCTATGGTAAAGAGTTATACCTACATGTAACTTTCTGTTGATTATCTCAAATATACAAGAGTATTGCCAAAATTATCCAAAACAAGGATGTATTTAGCCTCAGCTGATTTAGTAGCAATATCTCACATCATATTTATTTAGCTCAGCTGTTTTCAAAGGAAACGCAGAATATTTGTCATCGCCCTGTTATTGCTGACCATGTTATTATCATTCTTAACATTTTCTCAAATCTCTGTAGTTACTAAAGATATTTATCTTAGAATTGGGCTACTTGAATACTGTCAAAAGAAGAACTGATACCTGAAGGGCTGGTAACTGAAATAATTTTTGATACAGTTACCAGTCCTTCAGGTCATAGATTTGTCATTTGAAAAGCAACAGAAGCCATGCATTGGCATCTGCATGTGGTGCTGTTATGATCATCTGAAATAGTTGCAGATCCACTGGTCAGACTACACTCTTTAAGTAGTCTGTTTTATGGCCTAAACTTAACATCAAAACACCAAAGTTGTTAACATCATCGTACAGGCATATGGTGATAGTCTACCCAATATTCTTTTTCTTTCTTTTGCAGCTGCTGGTTGCTATAGAAATGGCACGCGCTACAAAAAAGGTTTGTTAATTCTTTACCAGAAGACTTCAGATCCATCTATATTGAAAGCATATGTTTACAAATTGAATGTAGCCCAAGTGATGGTACATGTAGATGTCTTTATCTTGTAGAGGGTAGAAAACATCATTGGTATTGGACAAAATGATGGTTACTAGCATTTTTTCCTTTTTTGACAATGTTTGTATAAGGTGTGTCCCTCAGGGTTGTAGAAATAAAATGGTGTAAAGTATAGGGTTAAGCACAACATATGGGAATTCTTCTCAAGGATATAGATCCACACGTAATGACACCTGGGAAAAAAGCTTGCTTAAAATTCCATTATATACATGTGTGGTGGTCCTAAGAAAGATCGAAAAACACCCAATGACCGGAAAGGCAGGAAAGCCCAGAGAATGCCCAAAAAAGCACTAGAAAATGCCAAAATATTGCAAAATACATACCAAATGGGGAAGGGATCGAAAGGGTAGGTTTTTCATGAAACAGGGGTATTGGAGAAGGAAGTTATCAACCTATACCTGCTGAAAACCACAATAATTTGCTGAAAATATCATTGATGCTACCTCATCCTTTTCCATTCAAAATCACTGAAAGCCATCACATAGCACCAAAACTGCACAGAAAAAAGCATACCAAATGGGTGGATGGGTGTCGTTTGTCGGAGTTATCTAGTCATTAGGGGTATGGCGGTACAGCGTTACCCTTTACTCGCCTAAACCCACCTAAATATGCCAGAAAACACCCTATTTCAGATGATACCTCATCTGCTGTAGTAACTGCTTCGCTGAAGACCACTTTTATACTCCTGAAAAGACCATGAATTGATTAAACATCTAGTTCTAGCGATCATATGTCCGAAATAATGCAGAACTGTCTGCCACAAACAGCGTAAATTCTGAGTTGGGATACTTTAAACCACCTAAATATGCCGGAAAACACCATTGATGATACCTCATCTGCTCTAGTAAGCGTGTCACTGAAAACCACTAGTACACGCCGGAAAACACCATGCATTTATGATGCATTTATTTCTAGAGATCTTATCTCGGAAAAGCACCTAAATGCAGGAATGGCCGCCACAAACAGCTTAAATTCTGAGTGGGGCTATGATACTGATATTTTAAGTTTTGCCTAAACTTGTTAGATACTGAATGCCACCTTACGCCAAAAAAGCCTTACGCTGAAAAACTGCCAAGGGAATTTTCACACAAAAGTTATTGTATTTAAAAGACAGGAAAGCAAACTGTTTCATACCTCAAAATTATGGATCCATAGAAAATAATCTGAATCTGATAAAAAAAATCATTGTGCCATAGAATAACTCAGACATACTCCAAATTACGTAAATGTGTTCTGTCCCCTCATTATATTTTCATCCATTTCATCTTCGATCATGTCCACTGACTCTTTTACAAATACCCTCTAAATAGTCCAAATACCCTTCCAGCCTACCCCTAAGACGATATCAAATGTTTGGTATGCAAATTTTGGGTGTTTTCCGGCGCTATTTGGCGTTTTTCTGCATTTTCCAGTTATTAGGTGTTTTTCTGTGTTATGGATCTAGCAGATTTACATGTACTTTAAATGATTATCATGTGGTAGTTTGGGGAAAAAGCTCAAAGGAAGACATTCAATCTGTTTTTCACATCTTTAATTTCAGTCACGTGTCCTCCGTGTTTTTCCATCCTTCAAAAACAAGTACTACTTCCCCCACCCACTTGATCTGCATTATGAAAGAATAGTTCTGAATGTTCGACTAAACTTCATCGATCAAACCTGACCAAAACTCATCACCTGCACAACCTACCAAGTATACAACAATCACAACAGTTGTTATTTTTAACCTTAATAGAAAACTCTATGTAGCCTTTCTGTTTGGTCTAATCTTGATTTATGCTTGCTTTAAAAGCAACTTTTATTGTAAAAGCACTAAAAGAATTGAGTCAACAGCATTTTAACAGGGTATTTTTCTATCTGTAAATATCAAGAGAAAGGCAGCGATTCAAATAAGGCCAGAATTTTCTTCTCCTCCTACAATGTTTTTCTACCCTTTACAGGATGAATCCTTTCATTTGAGCCACATTTTAATTGTTGCCAGCAAAATGTTCTCAAGATGGACAAGCCTAGTGTGGTACTCATACAGGCACTCCACTACAAACCTCTGATCCATGCTGTGGCAAAAAAGGGGGGGGGGGGTTAATGCGTCTCCGTGATACATAATACCAAGCAACTCATCATATAATTATGGAACCATAAAATCCACTTTATCTGACAATCAACTGGATCTGGAGTTAGAATGATCCTTGATGTGCAGACCATTGACCAATGGCAAACAGTTTCGACCCATAACAGACTGCGCAGATTGTGCTGGCTGACATGGTTGATATTTTGCAGATTCATTAAGCCTCCTTTTCACAGAGCACGGCTCATCTATTTCAGCTTGAATACAGCACATGATTTCAGTACTGTACTATCTGATGTATGGGCTGTTATAACTGAGTTATTATTTTCAGTCTAACTTCATTGCTTGCTGTAATAGCTCAAGTGGTTGGGTATTAGATTTGTAAGCTACAGATCTTGGTATACCTGAGGGTGTGGTTTCTATCCCTAAGGCTGGCCCTCTGAAAATTTCTTAAGGTGTTTCAGATGAGATGTAAGTCATGATGCTATACACCTAGCACATAAAAGAACAATGCGTAGTTAAGGATGAGTTTTGCCTCTTATCTTGCTTTGGCCTCTTAATATAACTAACAACCTTTTTGAGTGATGCCCACACAGACAACTGGTTGCAACTATGTTTAAAGGAAAATTAATCAATCAAAATCACTTCTTTTGGTTTAGCCAATCAGAGAAGATGTTTCAAAAGTGGTTCATCCTTAATCATTGCACACATACATATATACATATATACAGTGTGGTTAAAGTCAGTTTCCATTCCTGAAATTTCGAAAATAAGGTTTCTTTTTTGGCTGACAGAAAGGTAAACAATAGTTAATTTACCCTAGACTTTCCTCTGATGAAATAAACTTGAAAATGGTATTCAAACAGAAAGAAACAAACAAAACTGATGACTGGTTCCAGTTTTATCAGAAAGAAATATTTGAAGGAAAGACTCTTGTCCTATTTCAGTGAAATGGAAAACAGTATGGGCAAAGAACTGCTCCTTTTTCCTCCATGTTATGTAAAGCTTTCAACTACAATAGCAAGATGAAGTGTATTCAGTGCTGGGTAAATATAGATGTTTTTGTTTATTCTACATTAGGTGAGGATGTACAGAGCAATAATCAATGTGAAAAGAGATGTAAATGTTTCTTGGAGGGAAATGAATATAAAATTGGATGTGATATCGACTTATGTGAGGGTGAGTACATTTCAGCACACCTGAGTATGACGTTTATTGTAACCTTTTTGATGTCCTACTTTAACCCACTGACCCCCAATGCAATGTGTATTATTTATCAATTAGTAGCTGTTTTATCCCTGTCTGGTTTACCCAAGGCCGCAAGAAAACTAAGCCCATCACTTTCTTATCAATGTTTTCCAAATTTTGTAGTACAAGTAGGTTGAATAAATCAATATTCTGTAGTTCTCTTAACTGACCATGGTGTTATCAATTTTGTCTTTTATTATTTTGCAAAAAAGAAATAATTACCATGGATTTAACAATTAGGGAAAAAAACAAGGCTAACGGTAATTTTTAGTCATATAAAGGCCAAGTTATTAGCGCCACATGATAAACTAAGATGAAAATATCTGTGTCAGATACCTTGGATGTTTCTGTGAAGAGGCTGAGGTATAGTGACTTATCATGTATACAAAATATAGAAGTAGGTGGTCTGCTTCTTCTTGAAAAACAAGGGAAGAAGAAAAGCCTTTAAGATAACCTTTTTCATTTCTTCTTTCAGAGTCATGTGTAGAAGATGGAATTATCTATCAGTCAGGAGAAACCTTTTACCGAGAGTGCAATACATGTAGGTGCAGGAATGGGCTGGCTGGGTGTACAAAGATTTATTGTTGTAAGTTATTACATTCTCAACTCATTGATTCCTGAAACGAATTGACTGGAGATGGCTTGGAAAATTCCCTGTAGAATAAGGTTTATCAAAAGGAATAAATTAATAGAACAATACAATGATTCTCTGAGGCAGAGGAGTTCTTGGAAAAAAACAATGTTAGTCTGCCTCTGAAAACATTGTGGGAAAAGGAGGAAGTGAAGGTCTCCAGCATTTTATTTTTTCTTTTTCCATCAACGTTTTCTACTTTCCAAATACAAATCTCATCATTTAAGTTACATTTGATATGTCATACTGCAAATGCAAACAATTTTGGTGTTAAGTCCAAATTTTTTTATAAGGTAGAGAGTTAATTACACCTAACTTTATATTGAGTACATCCAAGTTACAAGAACATTTTCAAAGTTACCTGCAACAACTTTTCAGCCTTTTTCCAAACAGTTCCAAGTTTTCACGACCCCTAGAAAGACAGCTTATGAAAACATAGTGGAAACAAGAGAAAATGCTGGTCTAACCACCATTTTCTGTACTTTCCACAATGTTTCTACCCTTGCAAAACGAATTTCAATTTTTGAGTCGTACGCATTTTTTTGTTGGCAAATACTTTGAATTTGGACAAGTCTAAAATTTGACATAAGCTATTAGCTCTTTACCACATGACTAAATTTTAGACTTCTCTATGTTGAAAGCATTTGCAGACGACAAAATATGTGTTGATCAAAACACGAAATTTGTCATGGATAGGATAGAAAACATTGTGGGAAAAGGAGAGAATGCTGTAACCAGCATTTTCTCCTTTTTCCACAATGTTTTCTAAGATCTTTTTCCTGTGGGGTTGTTAAACTCGGAATCATGTGATAAAAAGTTAAACAGGTTAGGGGGTATTCAGTCTTGGCAGTTTCCGCTGCAACATCACACACCATAATTATTGGCTAGGCTGTTTTTTAAAGAGTACAAACACTTTGTCATATCCCTGCACTGTTGGTGGAGATGTCATTATTTTTTTACAAGTGAGATTTCCTGTATCTTCGCTATTACTTAGGGTATCAACTTAAGACATGGGCTAGCTGTTAACTATCAAAAGAAAAATCCATGGAAGGGAAGGTACCATAGGAGGGAAGGTAACTCTCATATTAGTTTGGATACACTTATGCCCCTTTTTCAACATAGAGTTTATTGAAAAAGCAACTTCAGTCAAGCACTTGTACCCACATGTTTTCTTATCAACACATTTGGAATAGTTGAATATTTATGATCAGACTACATGTTTTGAGCAGTCTGATCATAGTCTAAACTGTCATCCAAACCACTTGAAGTTGTTCACATCATTGTACGTGCAAATGATGATATCTATCCAATACTCATTTTCTTTCTATTGCAGTTCCTGGTTGCTACAGAAATGGTATTCGCTATGATCAAGGTTCGTTGCATCTCTAAAGATTGATTTCCTCAACTGCTTGCCAAACAACAAAGTTTTAGCCTTGTCCAAATCAGAAACAATTACATACAATACATTAAATGTTTGTAAAGTGATAAAATGTGTGTCTGAAAATGTTGAAAAAATTGTTGGAAAAGGGGAAAATGCTAGTTTCTTAAATTTTTGTTTAAACATGGGATTGTTTGGTAAAGGATTAACTCATTTCCAAACATCAAGTCTTCATCTCTTCTAAATAAAAAGGATCTGCAGACGACAAATTAGATATGGGTCAAATCATAGGTTTGTCTTTGAAAAGATAGAAAATGTTGGAAAAGGAGAAGATACAGGTTACCAGCATTTTCTCTTTTACCAACAATTTTATCAAATGCCTTAAATCTTAGAATTGTTATTTTGTAAAGGGTGCAAAAATAGGGACACTTGGAAAGATTAAGGCTGTAAAGCATAAACGGGGTGGTCTGTCTCTCTTTCTCTCTCAAATCTTTCAAAAATATTGTGGAAAAAGGAGGAAATTATTCATTCTTTTCTCAGTGCTCACCATTCTTTTAATGGTTTTGTGGAGAACCAGCCATTGGCTTGGGAAAAAATTGGGAGAAGCACTAGGAAAAGAAAATCCAGGACAAGCATGAATAGGACTTACAGCTGACAAGCTTGAATAGGACTTGCAGCTGTGGTATAACTGAAAAAATGTGAAAGGGTGTTTTAAACACCAAAACAACAAACTAACATGAATCCATAGTGATATTCATGCAGGTACTCATCTACAAAGATCTTTTTCAGTTTGACTTTGTAATGCTCTTGATCTCAGTACAATAAAATCTGATATATTTGCTGCTAGTACATGTATTATGTTATAACAAAAACGTAAACAAAAGAGAAACAACCACAGGCTTTCGTCTGATGTAATGAAGTTGACAGTGACCTCCTACAAGAAACGAACAATGAGAAACTGATGACTGGTTCAAGTTTAATGAAAGAGAGAAAGAAACTAGTCCTATTTGAATGAAATAAAAATGATATGGCTAAACAACTGCTCCTTTTCCCTCCATGTTATCCATAGCTTTCAACTTCAAAGGCAAGATAGAGTGTATTCTGTAATGGGTTAAAATAGATATTTTTGTTTATTCTATATTAGGTGATGGTGTACCAAGTAATAATCCATGTGAAAAGAGATGTAAATGTTACTTGGAGGGAAATAAATATAAAATTGGATGTAATATGGATGAATGCAAGGGTAAGTAAATTTCAGCACTGCTGAGTTCACAGTTTCACAGGCAAGATATTTGTGACCTCTTGTCACCCGCAGTCAGCTTAGCTTTGTAGCTAAGTTGGTAATAGGCTTGGTCTTCGGTTCAATCTCAGCTTGATCCAACTGTTTTCTGAGGGTTGCATCAAGACTCATTCATATTACTGCTTAACATTTTTAGCTTAGCATACCATGAGGATGAAGGCTTTGTGTCGTTTTCTGCGTAGTCCTCATGGTCATCATCAGTGTCCTTGTGCAAAATACTTTGACATATTATACTATCTAGGTTATTACTGAAAATACATACTTCAAACTGGGACAAGTTGTTAACTGTCAAAAGGAGATCCCAAACAATACGGGTAGGTAACTATCAAAGCTGTGTTGTGGCCCTTTTTTGACTTCGAATTTTCACTGAAATCAAGCAACTGCAGCCGAGGGTTGGCATCTGCATGCAGTGCTCTTGTTTTAACTTTTTGTCATGCAATGCAGTGAGTTTATTGGACAAGGGTATTGGTAGAAGAAACTTTTGGAAGCCCTTCATAGGTGCACTGGCCTCCAGTGTATTAATTATGCATTATTTGTGATCAATTATTGGCTTTGTAACCCTTTATCAAACAATCCAATTTTATGATGTCCCCGAGAAAGAAGCCTTTTGTAACATTGTTGGAAAAGGAGAAAATGTTGGTAGTAACATTTTCTCTTTTTTCAACCGTGTTTTCTACAATTTACTTACTCTTACTTATCCATTAGGCTATTGTGAATTTTACTTTAGTGTGGAAAGTTAATACATGTGTATATCAATCAAGTGAATTACCCAAATAACCCCTATGCATACCTGTTTTATGAGATTTTCTAATGGTATAAATATTGTCAAGAGTGGAGTTAATAACAGTTTATCACATAAAACCATCTCCACCTGTGTATTAAACCCATGACTTATTTTTGATGATATGTTGGTGTATTATTGTTTTTTGGGACCCGGTTCTGATCAACTTTTAGTCATGAGCATGTGAAGCTAGAGAAACCAACCACAGCAAGTGCCGGAATTTATACAATTACGCTGTTATGCGGAAAAATGATGTCATCGTTACCTGTGGGAAGTGTTTGATTTTCATATGTAATAAAAACCAAGAAATATGCAGGGAAACTTTTTTAAATCAACAAAATTACAGAATTAGGTGGAATTGCCCTCTCTAGAACTTGTTTCGTTCTACTTACCGTGTAAATGTCACAGAGCTAAGTACACATATGAAACCGAACTACAACTGTAAACATGGATGCGTGAATGGCATATAGGCTAAGATGATGATGCAGGATAATTGTTTGTCTGACATTCATTTTATGTAATAAATAGAATCTCACATCCGTGTTTATATATTATCATTTTTATCAAACTTGTTGACTAAAATGTATTTGATGCTCGCAAAGGCTTGTGTCATATAATTTTAGTCAATTTGTTTGATAAAATTGATAATACATAAACACTCATGTAAGATCCTCTGTGTTGCTGCCTGTACTCTTGTAAAGACAAATCTGACTGAATGAACCACATCTTATTTTGATACATGCTTTGCAAACTCTTTGGATTTGGACAGAGCCTAATTATTGTCGTTTTAGATTAACTTATCAAAAAACTGTAACAAATTTCTCAGCAGCTGACCTTGAAATCATTTTTGTAAGAACTGAAAAATCAATGCTACGTAAAATTCAATGCAGGAATACATGTGAAAAGATTACGACAAATTAAAATTCAATGCAGGAATACATGTGAAAACATTATGACAAAAGGTGATAAAGATCATTATATGCAATTCCTGCTTTCGCTACATTATCTTCAGAAGTTTTCTTTTTCTTGACAAAACCAATCCCTACAGCAGATACATTCCAAAACCAAAAGCGCTATTTGAATTAACTCTTTACTAAGGGACAAAAATTTCAAGTTAACCAACACTCGAATCATTGGCATACAACAGTTAAGATGTGGCTTGAATTATACTTTCTGGCTGTGAAAGGGTAGAAAACATTTTTGGAAAAGAAGAAAATGCTGGTTACCAGCATTTTCTCCTTTTCCTAAAATGTTTTCAAAAGCTTTCTTTATGAAAGTCATGAAACTTGGGATTATGTGGTAAAGAGCTGATTAGAACAATTATGTGCACCCACAACAGAACTTGTTGGTAGTATATTGGAGTTCGGTTTGCTGTCTGTCTGTCCTTTAGTCTATCCATATACATGTATACTATTTCGGACCCTCCTCTTCCTTTACAGTTTTCAACTACATTGTCTGAAATTTTAACTCTTAATCAGATGAAAAATCTATGAATTTGTCTAGAATTAAAAACCTTCTGGTAACAAAAAATTAAGATGTAACTCAAAACATGAAGTTCATTTTATTATACGGTAGCAAACAATGGGGGCAAAGGAGAAATTGCTGGTTACCGGCAATGTTTTCAAAAGCCTTCTTCAGGGTCCTTGAAAGTTTGGATTGTGTGTGTAAAGGGTTTTAAAAGGTCTCCTACCATCAGAATTTGTTGTACCTGTGGTTATCAATATGAGTGCTTGATTATTACACGAGTTAGAGCCCTTAGAATTGTTTTCCTGATCTAGAGACGCAGATTAGTGGTTGGCCTATGACAGTTCTAGTTTTGCTTTAATTCTTTACCAAACAACAAAAGTTCAGACCGGTCCAAATTGAGGGCATTTGCAGACGACAAAATGTAAGTAGGTCAAATGAAGATTTCTGTCTTTGATAGGGTAGAAAACGTTGTAGGAAAAGGAGAAAATGCTGGTAACTATCATTTTGTCCTTTTCCCACCATGTTTTCAAAAGTATCCTTCTTCAAGGTCGTTAAAACTCGTGGTTATGTGGTAAAGGAATAATCTGTTTTATATTTCCAGCGCCGTGCATTGTAAATGGTACTTCATACCCATCTGGAACAAGTTTCTGGGACGAGTGTAATTCATGCTTCTGCAGCAATGGGATGGCAGGGTGTACATTGGCATTATGTCGTAAATATGTCATTTTTCACTTCCTTTCTTTTCTTACCAAACAATCCTGTGTTTTAATGACCAAGGGGAAAAAGACTTTTGATATCATTGTGGGAAAAGAAGAAAGTGGTGGTTACCAGAAGTTTTGTCTGTTCTTTATCCTTTAAAAAAAAGGAAGTTATATTTTTTATTCATTTTTATTTAACCATCTTAAATCATTCTTGCTGTTGAGCAGCATATGTTATGGTTAGTGCTTTGATGGATGACCAAGACGGCATACGGAGCTTTTGGCCGCGGACATTTTGGCCAGGATGTTTCGGCCTGGACATTTTGGCCACAGACGTTTTTGCCAACAGAAAGAGCAAAGTAGGACATTTTTGCCAAATATTTTTTCAACACAGAAAAATGCAATAAATGAACTTTTTATCCTTTTAAGTATACAGTTTTAGAAAAAGGAAAAGCATATTAAGTTCATTTCATGCATTTTTCTGCTTGAAAGTAACATTTGGCCAAAGCATAGTTTGACTTTGATTTCATCTTTCTCTAGCAAACCGATTAGACTTTTCATACTTTGTAGCAAATAGTAAGTTCGAGTTACTGTTCAATCAACATTACATTGTATTTGACAAAATTAATAATTGACAATAAGTCAATCGTCAAACACAACTTCATCCATATTAGAGAATAATTTTAAGCTATTTAAAATAATGCTTGAAAGTAACTATTTGTAGCACCAATCAAATAATAAATGAAGAATTTAAATATTTGTAACTCCAATAAATTAAAAAAAATAATCAATTAACCCACCCATCTATGTCAAAAATATAGCAATTTCTCCTTTTCCTGCAATCTTTTTTATCATGGTTTAAGATCAGAGAAACAACATTTGGCTAAAATGTCCTACTTTGTACTTTCGGCTGGCCAAAACGTCCATGGTCAAACGTCCTTGCAAAAACGTCCTGGCAAAACATCGTGGCCAAAAAATACTACGTTTTACATAGCAGCAAACCATAGCACATTAATATATTTAGATGAAATTTTTAGCAGCAACTGCTCCTTTTGCAACAATGATTTGGATTAACATCTAAACTTGAAAGACAATATAACTAAAATTCACTTTTTAACAAAATGCAACACAATGAAGAAAAAGAGGCAATTGCTGGCAAAGTTACTTTTCGTTATTTCTTTCAAAGTCAACCACAAAGGAGTTTAACTTTTTACCAAACAATTCTGTGTGTTGATGACCCTGGGGGAGAAGGCATTTAAAAACATTGTCGAAAAAAGGAGAAAATGCTGGTAACCAGCATTTTATCCTTTTCCCATAATGTTTTTTTTACACTGTCAAAGGCAACTATCATTATTTGATCTACATTTAATTTGTCATCTGCAAATGCTTTTAAATTTTGACAAGTCTAAAATTTTGTCGTTTGGTAAAGAGTTAAATACAATTCCTATTCAATCAATTCATCTCTTTTGCAAACTATCTTGTTTTTGTTTAAAAATATTTCTTTTTTTCTTAAATATTTCTTGGTGAAGTTAAAGACTGCATTATGTAGGGCCAAAATCTAGGTGACTTGATGCAAATTACATGTAGCAAAGAAAAAAAAAGAAATTTATGTGACATAAATCAAATTGATTGAAAAAAGAAAAGATAGCTTTGACTAGATCACTTTAAGAAATTAATCTACGAAACAATGCAACGTTTTCGTGTTTCTGAGCCAGAGACTTTCCATAAGACTGCATTTGAAAACATTGTGGGAAAAGGAGGAATTGCTGGTCTCCAGCAGTGTTTTTCTTTTTTCCAAGATTGTTTTCTATGCCTTCAAAGACAAGTCTATCATGATTTAAGTTACATTCTGCAAATGCAATCAATCTGGGGAAGTCCTAAACTTTTTTTGTATGGTAAAGCATTACAACTACATGTAACTTTCTATTACACGTAGTTATCTCAGTTTCAAGAATATTACCAAAATTATCCCCCCAAAAAAGTTTGTTTCAGGAGGTATTTAGCATAAGCTATTTTAGTAGCAATATCTCACATCATATTTATTAGCTCAGCTCCTTTCAAAGAAAACATAGGCTATTTGTTACATCTCTGTCACTTTTGATTGCATTTTCATTATGTTTGACATTTGACTTTTTACTCAAATCTCTGTCACAACCAGAGATATTTACTTCAGAATTTTGGCAAGTTGATATCTGTCAAAAGAAGAATTGATACCAGAAGGGTAGGTAATTCTAAAATTACGTTTGACACAGTTATGGCCCGTTTTTCAATCTAACAACAGAAGCAAAGCATTGGCATCTGAAAGTTGTGTTTTTATGAAAAACTGGAATAGTTGCAGATCCACTGGTCACGCTACACTTTTTTGAGCAGTCTGATATGTGGCCTAAAGTTTTTAACGTCATAGTAGGGGCAAATGATGATTACCCAATATTCTTTTTCTTTCTATTTCAGCTCCTGGTTGCTACAGAAATGGCAAGCGCTATGATAAAGGTTAGTTATTTTTTTACCAGAAGAGTTCAGATTCATCCTATATGTAATTGGATCTAGAAGATTTAACATGGATTATCAAAAAGTTTATTTGTTTACCTAATTTTTTGGAATGTCTCAGTGTAGCCATTTTATGTAGTCTGATCTTGATGTGTGCTTGCCTTAAAAGCTAAATTAGCTGTGAAAGTTACTTTAAGGAATATGTTCATCAGCAATAAATGGGAATTGTTTAACAGCAAATATCAAAGGGGATACAGAGTCTAAATAAAGACCAGCATTTAATTTGTTGCCAGCAAAATACTTTTAAGGTTGACAAGTCTAGACTGTTGTCATCTGGAAAGAAATTAATTACTGATCCCTGACATACTTGATCCTAAGCGTTGTTCATGCAGGTACTGAGCTACAAGCAGCCATTTCAGTTTCTGTTTTTAACCCTTTACCACACAATCGTGAGTTTAAAGGACTCTGTGAAAGAAGGCTTTTGAAAATACTGTGGAAAAAGGAGAAAATGCTGGTAACCAGCTTTTTCTCCTTTTCCCATTTTGTTTTCAACCCAATCAAAGACAAAAATCGCCATTCAAGAAACATTTAATATGTCGTCTGCAAATGCTCTTAATTTGGAAAAGTCATAAAATGTGTCGTTTGGTAAAGAGTTATAGCGCATGATTTCAGATCTGTAAAATCTTATGTGTTGGCTGTTAGTAATTACATGCATGTTATGATTTGTCAGTATCATTCATCTGTCAACCAGAGAAGATATTTCAAAAGTTGTTAGTGTCTTCCTTTAAAATGGCACACACATATATATATAGTATGATAAAACAAAAGTTTTCCATAGCATGCAGTTTTGAAAGGAAGATTTTTTTTTTCGGCTGACATGAAGTTAAACAAAAGATAATTACCCAAGGCTTTCCTGTGATGAAATAAAGTTGAAAATGGCATTCAGCAAGAAAGAAACAAACAAAACTGATGACTGGTTCAAGTTTTATGAAGGAGAAATATTTGAAGGAAAGAAAGTTGTCCTGTTTAAATGGAACAAAAACGGTATGGGCATACAACTGCTCCTTTTCTCTCCATGTTATCCAAAGCTGTCATCTACAAAGGCAAGATAAAGAGTATTTAGTAATAGGTTAAACCAGATATTTTTGTTCTTTCTACATTAGGCGATGATGTACCAAGTGATGATCCATGTGAAAAGAACTGTAAATGTTACTTGGAGAACCGTGAATATATAATAAAATGTGATATCGAAAAATGCCCCACAATCACCTGTAAAAACCCAAGATATGTAGAAGGAGAATGTTGCCCTAAATGCGATGGTAAGTCATTTTCAGCTCACCCGAGTACAAAGTTAAACTCTTTACCACACAGTCACAGGTTTTAATGACCCTGAAGAAGAAGCTTTTTGAAAATATTGTGGGAAAAGGAGAAAATGTTGATAACCAACATTTTCTCCTTTCCGAAAATGTTTTTTACCCCTCCCAAAATGAATTTCAATTGTTAAGTTACATGCAAATACTTTCAATTTAGTCTAGTCTAAAAGTTTGTCCATTAGTACAGGGATAGGGTGAGATTATGTGATCTCCTGCAACCCTCAGTCCACTTAGCCATGTAGTGCAGTTGGTAATGCACTTGGCTAATGTTGAAGGGGTTTGGAGTTCAAATCTTAGTTTGTTCCGTTGAACTGTTTTCAAGGATGGATGATAGTCATTGCCACAAGATTCATTCATGTCACAGCTAAACATTTATTCAACTCTGTATGAGGCAAAGCTGCCAGATGATTAGACAAAGGCGCTGTTAAAAACATTTGGAGGCCATTGATAGGTGCACTGGCCTCTAGTGTATTTACTATGCATCATTTGTCATCAGTTATTGGCTTTTTAAGGCTTTATGTAAACAGTTCCATGTTATAATGTCCTGTTAAAAGAAGCCTTTTGAAAACATTATGGGCAAAGGAGAAAACACTGATAACAGCTTTTTCTCCTTTTCCAACAGTGTTTTCTACCCTTCCTAAGACAATTCTTATCATTTGAGGGACATTAAATTTATCATCCGCAAATGATTGCACTGTCTAAGATTTTGTCATCTAGTAAAGACTTAACACTCAAACTGTAAGGATTTTCAGAAAACAAGTTAACCTTTTACCAAATCAGTTTCTTCCAAATTGAAAGCATTTTGATACAACAATTAAATGTAGCTAATATGATGGGATTTGTTCTTAATACTGTAGAAAACATTGGAGGAAATGGAGAAAATGCTGGTTACCAACATTTTCTTGTTTTCCCACAATGCTTTTAAATGGATTCTTCTCCTGAGTTCCTAAAACTGGGAATTGTTTGGTAAAGGGTTTAAGTTTTCACAAATGATAGAATTTGCCTTTGATAGGGTGAAAAGAAGGGTCAGAAATGGAGAAAATGCTAATTCGCAGCGTTTCCTTTATTCCAAAATGATAACTAATGCCTTCCTCCTCGGGGTCTTTGGAAGTCAGGATTGTGTGGTAAAGGGTTCAAGTTTTCACAAATTATAGATAGCGTGAAAAGAAGGGTCAAAAATGGAGAAAATGCTGATTAGCAAATTGATAACTAATGCCTTTCCCCTTGGGGTCTTTGAAAGTCTTTAAAAGTCAAGATTGTGTGGTAAAGGGTTAATGGAAACCTTCTTTTCCATGGCAGTTTGTTGTATTTGTGATTTGATTATGATTGCTTGATTATTGCATTACCAGCATTTTCTCCTTTTCCTGCTATGTTTTCTACAGTATTAAAGATAAATCCCATCACATAAGCTACATTTAGTTTGTTGGAATTTGTTGCATCTGCGATTTGATGATGATTGCTTGATTATTCCATTACCACACAATCTTGAATTTTAAAGACCCTGGGGAAAGAGGCTTTGATAATATTGTGGGAAAAGGAAAAAATGCTGGTAATGAGCATTTTCTCCTTTTTTCATGAAGTTTTCAACCAAATTAAAGTCAAATTCCATCATTTGAGCCATATTTAACTCTTTACCACACAACAAAATTTTACACAGATTCAATTTGGAAGCATTTCCAAAGGACATAAATTTGGCACAAGTAATGGGATTTGTCTGTGAAAAATAAGAAAAGATTGTGGGAAAAGAAGAAAATGCTGGTTACCAGCATTTTCTCCTTTTCCCACAATGTTTTCAAAAGCTTTCTTTGTCAGGGTCATTAAAACTCGGGATTGTGTGATAAAGGGTTAAACTGTCATTTGCAATTGCTTTCATTTTCGACAAGTCTAAATATTTGTTGTGTGGTAATGAGTTAATTTTTGAATCAATTTTGTGATCCCGTTGTCAGCCTGTGACAGTTCTAGTTTTATATTAATCTGTTTTACTTTACTTTTTCAGCACCGTGCATTGTAAATGGTACTCTATACCCGTCTGGAACAAGTTTCTGGGATGAGTGTAATCAGTGCTTTTGCTCCAATGGATTAGCAAGTTGTACAGAGGCATTTTGTCGTAAATATGTCTTTTTTTTTTTTTACTTTCTTTCTGCTTTTAACAGACAATCACATGTTTTGATGACTGAGAGATAAAAGGCTTATGAGATTGTGGGATAGGGAGAAGGTGCTGATAAGTTGCATTTTTTCCCTTTATCACCAAGGTTTTTCTATGATTTCAAGGTCAAGATTGAAATAGGCCAGAACACTGGGTTGCCAGGCTAACAAGAACATTCCATCAGTGTCCATCAAACTTTTTCAAGACGCTGGTATCGTCATCATCATCAAGTTATTTTCAAATAATTAAAGAACACAAAAAAGGGAAAGAAATTAATCTAGGTGGGAACTGTCAAGAATACATTGAATTTGAACATTGTAATTACATTTTAATTACATGTTAACTTCCATTTTTTTCAGCACCTGGTTGTTATAAAGACGGTAAAAGATATGATTTAGGTATATATTTTAAATTTTTCTTTGCTATTTCTTAGCTAACCTGAGCAGGAAGTGCTCCAGGGGAGCTACTGTGGTGAGTAAAGTGTTTGTCATCCATCGTGTGTCATATGATGGTAGTTGTCCATTATGTGATATAGGTATTAACAGTGCTTTCTTAGGACCTCACCAATTGACCAACTTGAAAGAAACTACATGGAGGATATTTGGGGTTTTTTTTGGTGAAAGATCAAAATTTATGTCATCAAGAGAACATTATCGGTAATATTTTCATGAGTGGCAGTGTTCACAAGATGAACTGAATTTTGATCATCACTGAAAAAAGATGAATGTTCTATTAATTCATGCTTCTAACCCCTTTTTAGCTCACCTGAGCACAAAGTGCTCAAGGCGAGCTTTTGTGATCGTGCTGTGTCCGGCGTCTGTCGTGCGTCGTCGGTCGTGCGTCGTCAACTTTTAACTTTTGTACGCTCTAGAGGCCACATTTCAGTTCGATACTTATGAAACTTGGTCAGAATGTTGCTCTCAATAATATCTCAGAGTACTTTGAAAGTGGGTCATGTTGGGTTAAAAACTAGGTCACTAGGTCAGACCTTAGAAAAACCTTGTGTACACTCTAGAGGCCACACTTTCAGTCCAACGCTCTTGAAAGCTGGTCTGAATATTTGTCTTAATGATATCTTGGACGAGTTTGAAAATGGGTCATGTCTGGTCAAAAACTAGGTCACTAGGTCACATCTTAGAAAAACCTTGTGTATGCTCTAGAGGCCATATTTTCAGTCCAATACTCTTGAAACATGGTCAGAATGTTTGTCTAGATGATATCTCAGACGAGTTTGAAAATGGGTGACATTTAGTCAAAAACTAGGTTACTTGGTAAAATCTTACAAAAATCCTTTGTACCCTCTAGAGGCCACATTTTCAGTCAAATAGGCATGAATGTTGGTCAGAATGATTGTCTGGATGTTATCTCAAATGGGTTTGAAAATGGGTCATGTTGGGTGAAAAACTAGGTCACTGGTTCAGATCTTTGAAAAATCGTGTGTATGCTGTAAAGGCCACATTTTCAGTCATATACATGTACTCTTGGAATTTGGTCAGAACGTATGTCTTTATAATATCTTAGATGAGTTTGAAGATTGGTCATGTTAGGTAAAAAACTAGGTCAGTAGGTCAAATCCTAAAAAAACCTGTTGTACGCTCTTGAGGCCAGATTTTCATTCCAATGCTCATGAAAGTTCGTCACGATGTCTTTCTTGATGATATCTCAAATGAAATTGAAAATGGGTCACATCAGGTCAAAAATAGATCGCCAGGTAAATTCTGTAAAATATATTGTTTACGTTCAAGAGGCAATATTCTCTGTCCAATACTTTTGAAAATTAGTCAGAATCTTTTCCTTGATAATAAATGATATTGGAAATGGTCACATTGGGTCAGAAAATAAGTGACCAGGTCAAATCTTGATAAAACCTTGTGTTCACTCTGGAGGCCACATTTATCTGTCAAATAGATATGAAAGGTGGTCAGAATCTCTCTTTTGATAATATCTGCAACACATTGCAAAATTGGCTATAATGGGCTAAAAAGTAGGTCACTGAGACAAATTATATAAAAAAGTTTTATACACGCTAGAGGCCAAATTATCAGTCAAATACTTATGAAAGCTTGGTAGAATTTTTATCATGGTATCTTGGTAGAGCCTGGAAATTGGTCATGTTTGATCAAAAGGCTCAGGTGAGCGGTTTCAGGGCCACCAAGGCCCTCTTGTTTAGCTCATCTGAGCACAAAGTGCTTAAGGTGAGCTTTTGTGATCATGCTGTGTCTGGCATCCGGCGTGTTTCGTCTGTCGTTCGTCGTCCATCGTCAACTTTTACCTTGTGTACGCTCTAGAGGCCACATTTTCTGTCTGATACTCATGAAACTTGGTCAGAATGTTTGCCTTGATGATATTTCAAATGAGTTTGAAAATGAGTCATGCCGGGTCAAAAACTAGGTCACTAGGTCAAATCTTAGAAAAACCTTATGTACACTCTAGAGGCCACATTTTCAGCCCAATACTCTTGAAAGTTGGTCAGAATGTTTAGCTTGATGATATCTCAGATAAGTTTGAAATTGGGTCATGTCTGGTCAAAAAGTAGGTCACTAGGTCATATCTTAGAAAAACTTTGTGTTCACTGTAGAGGCCACATTGTTAGCCCAATACTTTTGAAAGTTGGTCAGAATGTTTGTCTTGATGATATCTTGAATGAGTTCGAAAATGGGTCATGTCTGGTCAAAAACCAGGTCACCAGGTCAAATCTTAGAAAAACCGTGTGTACCCTCTAGAGGACAGTTTTTCAGTTCTATACCTTTGAAAGTTGGTCAGAATGTTTGTCTTGGTGATATCTCAGACGATTTGAAAGTTGGTCATGTCAGAACAAAAACAAGGTCACTAGGTCAACTCTTAGAAAAACCTTGTGTACGCTCTAGAGGCCACATTTTCAGTTTAATACTTTTAAAAGTTGGTCAGAATGTTGTCTTGATGATATCTTGAATGAATTTGAAAATGGGTCATGTCAGGTCAAAAACTAGGTCACTAGGACAAGTTTTAGTAAACCCTTGTGTATGCTTAAGAGGCCACATTTTCATTCCAATACTCTTGAAACATGGTCAGAATGTTTGCCACCATACTGTCTCGGATGTGTTTGAAAATGGGTTATGTTTGGTCAAAAACTAGGTCACTACGTCAGATCTTAGGAAAACCTTGTGTACCCTCTAGAGGCCACATTTTCAGTCTAATACTCATGAAAGTTTGTCAGAATGCTTGGCTTGATGTTATCTCGATTTTGAAAATGGGGCACGTCAGGTCAAAAACTAGGTCACTTGGAATAATCTTTGAAAAAACTTTTGTATGATCTAGAGGCCACACTTTCCGTCCAATACTCATGAAACTTGGTCAGAATGTTTTTCTTGATAATATCTTTGATTAGTTTAAAAATGGGCCATGTAGGGTTATAATTAGGTCACTTGGTCAAATCTTTGAAAAAACTTGTGTATGCTCTAGAGGCCACATTTTCAGTTCAATACTCATGAAACTTGGTCAAAATATTTGTCTTGATGATGTCTTAAATGATTTTGTAAATGGGTCAGTTCCGGTGAAAAACTAGGTCACTTCGTCAAATCTTTGAAAAACCTTGTGTACACTCGAGAGGCCACAATTTCAGTTCAATACTCAAGAAACTTGGTCAAAATGCTTATTTTGATGACATCTTGGATGAGTCTGGAAAAAGCTTGTGTACAAGCTAGAGGCCAAATTTTCTGTCCAGTAATTATGAAAGCTTGTTAGAATGTTTGTCATAATATCTCGATAGAGATTTAAAATGGATCCTGTTTGGTCAAAAGGCTCAGGTGAGCAGCTTCAGGGCCATCATGGCCCTCTTGTTGTTGGGACTTCAATCAAAATCCAGTACAGTTGTTTTTGGTAATTTCCTGTGGCATACCTCCCCTCACATAAGAACGCATTACAATAATACGTAAAGCGCAAGAAATGTAGAGTAAATGCGCATAAATTACGTTATATTTCCCTCTGATTGAATGGCAGACACAGTTTACCTAGGTGACTAGTGTGGGGGAACCACTGTTTCCACCTTCAATCAAAGAGTTATGGAAATATTTGCAGTAAATTTCACTGGTTGTAACCATGAATTATCAAACTTATAATCCACCATTATTTCCTGATAAATTACTGAAAAGCATGAAGTAAATAAATGAGCCATACTTTGTGAAAAGGGGGCTTAATGCATCTGCGAAAAGTATCGACCCAGGTCAACCTGGGCAGTCCGCGCAGGCTGACCCTGGCCGAAACTTTTCGCTGTTGGTCAAATTTCTGTATTTTAAAGGACCAGTCTACCTCAGGATTAAGTCGGTTGTTGAAAAAGGTGGCTATTATTGATCCATAAGTATGTGATGGTTTACTTGGTACCATGAATCACGGAGATACATTAAGCCCCCTTTTCACAGAGCATGGCTCAAATTATAATGCCTTGTTATTACCAATAAATAAATCATGCTATGTGAAAAGATTATTTAGTGCATCTGGAAAAGGAATCGACCCATGTCAGCCTGCACAGTCATGCAGGCTGACCCGGGTAAAAACTGTTTGCTATTTTTAAAACTTCTGCATATCCAGTGTGCACTTTACCTCATGTTAGACAAAATAGATTTGATGGAACCATAATTATAATGATGATTAATAAAAATTGCTAGGTTTAATGCATTACCAAGATGCATCAACCCTTTACCAAACAATTCCGAGTTTTAATGACCCTGAAGAATAAGGCTTTGAAAACGTTGTGAGAAAATATTCTCTACCCTATCTAGTAAAAATTGCATCATTTAAGCCACATTTCACTTGTTGTCTACAAATGCTTTCAGTTTGGACATACGTAAAATTGTGACATTTGGTAAGATCATGAATAAAGATCATGTCATGTTACTAAGATGACTGTGGTTATCATATTTATCACAAAACCTCCCATCTTTTCAGTTAAGGAATGAAGAGAACTTTTTTTGTTTTCATGGAGGTATGAAAAAAAAAGTGTGATTAGGTTTTTTTTTCATACCTCCATGAAAACAAAAACAATAGTCTTCATCCCTTATAATTCAATATCACAGACAACAAATATCCACTTAAATAATACTAACTGCTTTTTGTTTTTTGTAAATCCAACATTTGTGTATATTTATTTAGTGTCCAATTCATTGATATTTCATAGCGCGGTAAAATGACGTAAAAATGACGTAAATTCGTGACGTAATTATAGTATTAAATATTTGCAGATTTAATAAATTTAATATTAGAAGTACAATACGCTAGAAGTAAGTTGAAAATAAGATTGTTAGAATCCAGGAAAGTGATAATGAGTTTTCAGCTCTCTCTTTGAATTTGCTGTTGGATATTTTTTTTTTCAATATTCAGAGAAAATAAATTCAGCTAGCAATTTGAACTTCAGACTCGATATAGATCTAAAATCAGAAAGAAAAACATTATGAAATCTCGTATACATGTTTGTGTACATCAGTTTGACTGCAAAAGTAGTTCCGGCACTGCTTAATTTTTTTTTTTTTTTTTTTTTTTTTTCATGGAGCTATGAAAAAAAATTTTCAGCCAATCAGAACTTGCCAATGTTCACGAAAAAAACTAACATTGAATTATTGTAATACGAGGATTTGACATTCCTTGGCTTAAATCATAAAAAGTTTGATAGTTCAAAACAAGCTTTGTTTGATTTGTAATGGTTACCAATTAGATCCAGAATTTCATTCAAAATACTCACATTTATGTATCACTGCTCTGTTGGACATGCCCCTGCACATTTGACTGAACTACTGTCCCAAAAATCTACCAAACATACTTTGAGGTCGTCAGTTTCCTCCGATAATAGCTACACAGTTCCTTTCAATAAGAGAAAAGACTTGACAGAAGACTGACAGAAGTTTCGGTACTGTAGGACCAAAACTATGGAATGATCTTCCCCTCAAACAGTCTGAGAAAGTGCGAACCCATTGATACTATTTAAAAACCCATTACTTCAGAGACTTCTTTGGACTGTTTTAATTATGATATTGCAGACCAGTTCTTTACCTATGTATGATGGATATTAACAGAATTATGATAATATATGCATTGTCTATATATAGCTGTTTAAGTGTATTTTACCTAATTTTTTGATATTTATGACTGTGCAACGCCATTGAATATGTAACTACATAAAAATAGGCGTTTAATCAAATAAACCAGTTTCCAGTTTCTTTTGAGATAGAATTTCATCGAACCCGTCTAGAAAAAAATATTTCCAGAGGACAAATTGAAGTCGTCTCGAAATGTTTCTTTAAAAAAGGAAAAAAAAATATATTTAGAAAAGGAGAAAATGCTGGATAGCAGTGCTTCTACTTTTCCCATAATGGTTTCAAAAGCCATCTGGTTTGGAGATGTAAAAACACAGGATTGTGTGGTAAAGCTTAAGGGCAAGCAAAGATTGTTATCTTCTCGTTGTTTATTTTCAGGGGATAGAGTTCCAGGTGATAACCCTTGTGAAGTATGTTACTGCACAGGACGTTATGAAATCTTTTGTGCCATAATAGACTGCGTTTTTCCACTGCCTTGTTCCAAACCAATATATTTGGAGGATCAGTGCTGCCCAATATGTCCACCAGGTAAGCAATGTTTCTTGCACCTAAACATGGTAAAAGCTGTTGAAGTGGTCACTTCTATTAACCCTTTACCTCACATTCTCACACAGTTTAAAGATCTTGAAAAAGAAGGCTTTTAAAAACATTATGGGAAAAGGAGAAAATACAGCTAAGCAGCATTTTCTCCTTTTCCCACAATGTTTTCTACTCTGTCAAGACAAAATCTGATAATATGAGTCGCATTGAATTTGTCATGTACAAAATACTTCTACTTGAACATGTCTAAAGTTTTGTTGTGTGTTAAAGATTTCTGTGTGGTGTTGGTGGTCGTGAGGTTGAGCGTCGGCTTCGTAACAGTAAGGTCCCGAGTTGGATTTCTGGGAGTGGGTGTCAACTTTGAGACTGTTCTTTAGCCCACACATTTGGTACGAGTACTGGTGTAGTTTCCAGGAACCAGAATTGAGAGAGATTAGCATAAGTTGTAAGAACTTGTTTCTCAATTGATGTAAAACAAATATAATTAAACTAATTAAATTCTTTACCAAACAACAAAACAATTCAAAACAAGGTAAAATTTAAAAAGTTGCCAAATTGCTCAATGTTTTGCTTACTTTTTACCTGGTTTTAAAATTCATTTTTCTGCCAGCAACTAACACTTGGACAGGCCCTACAGTAACAGATTGTCATCTTTACAATAATTTCCATGCTTTTTAAATGGTAGGATTTGAATGCATTTTAACACCTGCATTGTTTACTTCTGGCGTTTTTTTTAACATTTTTAGCTCACCTTAGCTCAAAGTGCTCAAGATGAGCTTTTGTGATCGTGCTGTGTTTGTCTTCCTTCTTGTGTCGTGCGTTATGCATCGTCAACTTTTACCTTTTGTACACTCTACAGGCCATATTTTCAGTCTAATACTTGTGAAACTTGGTCAGAATGTTTGTCTTCATGTTATCTCAGAAGAGTTCGAAAATGGGTCATGTCGGTTCAAAATATAGGTCACTATGTCAAATCTTAGAAAAACCTTGTGTACACTTTTGAGGCCACATTTTCAGTCCATTACTCATGAAAGTTGGTCAAAATTTTTGTCTTGATGATATCTCATATGAAATTAAAATTGGGTCACATCAGTTAAAAAACTAGGTCACCTGGTCAAATCTTTAAAATAGGTTGTATATGCTGTAGAGGCAACGTTTTCTGTCCAATACTTATGAAAATTAGTCAGAATGGTTTTCTTGATGATCATTAACATGAGAGTGAAAATGGGTCTCATTGGGTAAAAATCTAGGCCGCCATGTCAAATCTTGGAAAAACCTTGTGCTTATTATAGAGGCCACATTTTCTGTAAAATACTCATGATATGGGTTCAGAATCTTTGTTTTGATAATATCTACAATGGGAAAATAGGCTATGTTTGCTGAGACACATTCTAGAAAAAGCTTGTGTACACACTACAGGCCAAATTTTCAGTCCAATACTTATGAAAGCTTGTTAGAATGTTTGTCATAATATCTCGGAAGAGACTGAAAATGGGTCATGTATGGTCAAAAGGCTCAGGTGAGTTACTTCAGGGCCATCATGACCATCTTGTTTTTCCTTTTTGAAATAATGTAGCAACACTTCTTATTGATCACATGAGGATTTGGAGCTGATGCTACAATATTAAACCTTTACCACTCAATCCCCTATTTTAACAAACTATAGACTAAGCAAGAATGCTTTTAAAACACATTGTCAGAAAAGAAGAAAATGCTAGTAAGCAGCATTTTCTCCTTTTCCTGCAATGTTATCAGATTCCAAAAAAGAAATTTTATCCAGATTTGAATTGTCGTCTGCAAATGCCTTCAATTTGGACCAGTCTAAAATTTTGTCTTTTGGTAAAGAATTAAACAGAGGTATATCTGATTTATTTATTAGTTTGAGTAAGCTCAAAATCTCTTGTAAAAAATTATCTGCACTTTGAGATTATCCCTGCAAAAACATTGATCATCAACATGGGTTAAGGTTGAATATATGTATTATGATTGCCTTTAAAACCCTTGTGGCAAAAGCAGCAATTTCTTTCAGTGCCACCATGCTTTCAACAAAGATAGTCTGCTGGAAGACTTAAAAAGTCATAGCCAGGTGTATGGTTGTAGAGATTTTTGCTTGCATGGTGCAGCTATCCATGCTGGATTGAGTTTCATTTACCAGTACTTTACACAATATTCTTTTCAAGCCACTAGCTGCTTTCCCACATTGCCATCATCAAAACAATGATAGAGAAGAATTTTGCAATGACCATCATTAATCTTTGGAAAGAATTTAGCTCAGCTTGGGTTTCAAACGAGCAACCCCTGGTTTCAGAACTCTACCAACTGCCCTACCAGGCTCGGTTTGTGAAGTTTGAAACTGCTTCTTGTTGTTGTCTCAGAATTTCCAATCTCTTTTATTTATCCACTTACTTATTTATATATTTCTTTTTCTTTTGTAGGCTGTGTTGATAGTGATGGAAAATTTTATAAAATCAGTATGTAAAATTCTTGTCTGATCAGTAAGTTACTGTATAAGTGGAATTTTTGAGATGTGGAAATTTTTGAAAGTTTGCTTATTTAAAAAATTCGCAAATATTTCTGTTCACATATTTTACCACAAGTACAATGTATAACAACAAATGACAAGTACTAGAATTTGCAAACATTTCTGTTTGCAAAATGTCCATAATCAGTTATTCTCCAATTTTTTGACATGCGTATATATCCACGTATACAGTACTGTTTTTCTTTTTCTCTTTTCTATCTGTCTGTCTGATTCTCTGTCTGGACTATCGCTTTATTTCACAGTCCTGTCAGTATAATGTCAAGTTAATATCTGATTGATGAGAAATGTGTGGATAAGGTGAAAATAAAACTTAAAATTGAGGACTGTACGATCCTCCAAAAGAATCAAAACACTCGAATCAGCCCTTTACCAAAGGGTAAAATTTTGGATTTGTCCAATTTCAAAGCATTTGCAGACAACAAATTAAATGGTACTCAAATGGTCAAATGATGGATTTTGTGAGTTAGAGGATGGAAAACATTGTGGGAAAAGGAGAAGATACTGATAACCAGCATTTTTCTCCGTTTCTCACAGTCGTGTTTTCTACCTTCTTATAGACACATCCCATAATTTGAGCTACGTTGAACTTGTTATCTGCAAATGCTTTCAAGTCCGGCACATCTAAGTTTCTGGTTAAGAGTTAACAGTTTTTTCATGGTTTGAGTTTTTTTGTTACCATAGTAAACTGTCACTATCTTTTTTTTGTGTACCTGTAGATGATGAAATACCCACAGGGTCCCCTTGTGAATCGTGTTTCTGTGCTGCACCCAACGCAATTGCATGTAGTATAATAGACTGTGCAGCCCCACCATGCCCTAATCCAATTGTTAAACCAGATGAATGTTGTCCTATATGTGAACATGGTAATATTTCTTTACAGAATTACTGTTTCTTCTATAGCTCTATTCTTGTATACTTTTATCTGAAGATTTCATGAAACAAGGGGAACTGAAATTTTCTAATATGCTTTTTAGTGATTTATAGAAATCTAACAGTGAATTATATAGAGGATATTTGTTTTTTTGGGTGAAAGATTGAAATTTATTTCATCTTGTGAACATCATCAGTAATATTTTCACAAGTGTCACAGCCATGAGTGAAAATCTTACCGACAATGTTACAAGATGAAATAAATTTCGATCTTTCACTAAAAAAACAAAAATTCATTTTATTTCATGCTTATGACCCTCTTTTTTTGGGACTTTTGTCAAAATCCAGTACAGTTGTTTACGGTAATTCCTCTTGGTGTACCCCCCTCACATAATAACACATTACGGTATTACGTAAAGCGCGAGAAATTTAAGGTAAGGGCAAATTATGTCATATTTCCCTCTGTTTGTATGGCTTGCACTGTTTACCTAGGTAACTAGTACGCGGGAACTACTGTTTCTGCCTTCAATTGAAGAGTAAGAAAATATGAAATTAGTATTTTTCACTGGTGATAACCATAAAATATCAAACCATAATCCACCATTATTTCTCGATAAATTACCTAAAAGCATTAAATGAATGCTTATAATTCACTGGTGAATGTTACTCTTTTATTTTTGACATGTCATGGTTTTTATAGAACATGAATGAACTTTCAGCGGGCGAACGTCACATTTTATGACGTAGTCAAAATTATTCATGATGTCATTATTACAGCTAGTCCATATCCGACTAGATTGAAAAGATCTACCTTGCTTAAAAAAACACGCATATTTTTTACGATAAAATTAGATGTGAAAAGAAAGGTTAAAGTTAAGAGCATTAAAGAAACAGGATAATTGTTTGTTTCAGTGTATGATTGAAATTTCTTTCATCCTGTGAAAAACAAAGGCAATATTTTCATTAGTATCTTTGTCAGTTGTAAAAATATAGCCTTCTCTATTCACTCAAACAGACAACTACCCTCTATATCTTCCTGGTACATTACTGTATTTACAGCAGAAGTCTTGAAAAGCTGTAAATATTTTATTGCAAAAAAAAAGTAAAATACATTTATACAGTGATTTCAGCTTGAAAAGATTTAGAGGTTTTTTTTGTTTTCTTTTTCAGTTTGCTTTGATGGAAATGGAACTGGGTACTTTGCAGGTAAATAAAAGCAAAAGAGACTCTAACCTCTCATTTATACCAAGCAGGTAGTCATATAACCATTGAATCTATTGGGTTAAACAAGCGACTGAATCATGACATAGACTGGTCCTCTGACATGTAGAAAATGAACCAATTCCAAAAGGTTTGGATCCAGGTCAGTATGCCCGGACTGTGCAGACTGACCTGGGTTGATACTTTTTGCAGATGCATTAACCACACAATCCCGAGTTTTAAAGACACTGAGAGAGAAAACACTTGGAAACATTGTGGAAGAAGGAGAAAATGCTCATAACCATTATTTCCTTCTTTTCCCTCAATGTTTTACACCCTATCAAATACAGAAATTCCCATTTAAACAACATTTATCATCTACAAATGCTATAAATTTGGACAAGTCTTAAAATTTGTCACTTGGTAAAGAGTTATACCCCCCTTTTCACAGTGCATGGCTTATTTATTTTCTAAGTTGGGCTACTAGTTCACTACTAGAGGTACAGATAGGTAAAGTTAGCTACTAGTAGCCAGCTACTGGTTCAGGTAAAGTTAGCTACTAGTAGCCAGCTACTTGTTCAGGTAAAGTTAGCTACTAGTAGCCAGCTACTAGTAGCCAGCTACTTGAGCTGGTAAAATTGGTTATTTGTAGCCAGCTACTAGTAGCCACCTTCTAGTAAGCAGTCACTTGTAAAGGAAAATCTGGCAATTCGTACCCAGCGACCAATGTATAGGTAATTAAAATGGAGGTTTTTATTAGTTTCCTACAGGTACAAGTAGCTGGCGAACCAAATGTCGACGCCTGAAACGAAATGTTTTTCTTCCATCCAGAATACTATATAAATGCATCAGAAAAATCAAAATCAAATAATTTCCTGTATTAAAGGGTCAAGCTACGAGATCTGTCAATAGGAATTTTTTCACATTTGTTTTTAATTAGGGATTCAAAATGTACAAGTAGCTGACGAGATTAAGACAGACGTTTCAAAATATTTCAAAGAATCACATTCACTGTACTACGGAGAAATTTAAAATATCATTTTCAATTAATTTTTAATTATTAAAGGGGCCAGCTACTCGTCATGAAAATTAGGACATTTTTCAATTTCACTTCGAAAGGAATTCATAGGTACAAGTAGCTGGCGAGTCTAAGAGCTGTTTTTGTAATTAAATGCTTGTTTTGAATAAAGTAGACTATAAATGCGTCAGAAAACTCAAAATTGAAGCCTTTCCAGTTATTAAAGGGGCCAGCTACTTGATATGAAAACGGGACAATTTTGCACTTTTTTGAAATCATGATTTAAAATGTACAAGTAGCTGGCTAGATTTAGAGAGATTTTTTAAAATATTTCAGCGTATCATATTGAGGATACTTAGGAGAAATTAAAGATATCAAAATCAATCCTTTTTTATTCATTAAAGGGGGCAGCTACTTGTCAGGAAAATGCGGATATTTTTCAATTTTACTTCAAGTGAAATCAAAAGGTACAAGTAGCTGGCGAGCATAAGAGTGAATTTTCAAATTAAATACTTGTTTTGAATAACAGAGACTATGAATGCATGAGAAAACTCAAAATTGAATCATTTCCGATTATTAAAGGGCTAGCTACTTGATTTAAAAATGTGACAACTTTGCTGTTTTTCGAAATCATGATTTCAAATGTACAAGTAGCTGGCTAGATTTAGAGAGATTTTTCAAAATATTTCAACGAATCATATTGAGGATATTTAGGGGAAATTAAAGGTATCAAATTCAATCCATTCTTATCATTTAAAGGGCCCAGCTACTCGTCAGCAAATTGCGGATATTTTTCAATTTTACTTAGAGTGAAATCAAAAGGAACAAGTAGCTGGCCAGCCTAAGAGCGAATTTTGAAATTAAATGCTTGTTTTGAATAACAGATACTATGAATGTAAAAGAAAACTCAATATTGAATCATTTCCGGTTATTAAAGGGACCAGCTACTTGATTTGAAAACTGTACAACTTTGCTTTTTTTTTTCGAAGTAATGATTTCAAATGTACAACTAGCTAGCGACTTTAAAAGAGATTTTTCAAAATATTTCAACAAATCTTTTTGTGGACACTTAGGAGAAATTAAAAAAATCAAAATCAATCCATTCTTATCCATTTAAGGGGCCAGCTACTCGTCATGAAAATGTGGATATTTTTCAATTTTACTTAGAGTGAAATCAAAAGGCACAGGTAGCTGGCGAGCCTAAGTGCGATTTTTGAAATTGAATGCTCGTATTGAATGAAAGAGAGTATAAATGCACGAGAAAACTCGAAATTGAAGCATTTCCAGTTACTAAAGGGGCCAGCTACTTTATCTGAAAATGGGACAACTTTGCACTTTTGCGAAATCATGATTTAAAATGTACAAGTAGCTAGCTAGATTTTGAGAGATTTTTCAAAATATTTCAACAAATCATATTGAGGATACGTAAGAGAAATTAAAAATATCAAAACCAATCCATTCTTATTCGTTAAAGGGGCCAGCTACTCGTCATAAAAATCTGAATATCTTTCAATTTTACTTCAAGTGAAATCAAAAGGTACAAGTGGCCGGCGAGCCTAAGAGCGAATTTTGAAATTAAATGCTTGTGTTGAATAACAGAGACTATGAATGTGTGAGAAAACTCAAAATTGAATCATTTCTGGGTATTAAAGGGGCCAGCTGCTTGATTTGAAACTGGACAACTTTGTTTTTCGAAGTAATGATTTCAAATGTACAAGTAACTAGCGAGTTTAAAAGAGATTTTTCAAAATATTTCAGCAAATAATTTTGAGGACACTTAGAAGAAATTAAAAATATCAAAATCAATCCATTCCTATCCATTTAAGGGGCCAGCTACTCGTCATGAAAATGCGGATATTTTCAATTTTACTTTGACTGAAATCAAAAGGTACAAGTAGCTGGCAAGCCTAAGAGCGATTTTTGACATTGAATGCTTGTTTTGAATAAAGATGACTATAAAAGCATGAGAAAACTCTAAATTGAAACATTTCTGGTTATTAAAGGGGCCAGCTACTTTATCTTAAAATGGGACACCTTTCCACTTTTGCGAAATAATGATTAAAAACGTACAAGTAGCTAGATAAATATAGAGAGATATATTTTAAACTAATTTAACGAATCATATTGAGTATACTGACATGTAGGAGAAATTAAAGATATTAAAACCAATCCATTCTTATTCATTTAAGGGGCCAGCTACTCGTCATGAAAATGTAGATATCTTTCAATTTTACTTAGAGAGAAATCAAAAGGTACAAGTAGCTGGCGAGCCTAAGAGCGATTTTTGACACTCAGTGCTCGTATTGAATAAAAGAGGCTATAAATGCACGAGAAAACTCAAAATTGAAGCATTTCCGGTTATTAAAGAGACCAGCTACTTGATCTGAAAATGGGACACCTTTCCACTTTTGCGAAATAATGATTTAAAATGTACAAGTAGCTGGCTAGATTTAGGGATTTTTCAAAATATTCCAACAAATCGTATTGAGGATACGCAGGAGAAATGGAAAAATATTAAAATCAATCCATTCTTATTCATTTTAGGGGCCAGCTACTCGTCATAAAAATGAGGATACTTTTCAATTTTACTTAGAGTGAAATCGAAAGGTACATGTACATGGCGAGCCTAAGAACGATTTTTGTAATAAAATGCTTGTTTTAAATAACAGATACTATGAATGTATGAGAAGACTCAAAATTGAATCATTTCCGGTTATTAAAGGGGCCGGCTACTCGTCGTGAAAATTGGGATATTTTTCAATTGCACTCAGAGAGGCATTCAAAGATACAAGTAGCTAGCGAGTCTAAGAGCTGTTTTTAAAATTTAATGCTTGTTTTACATAAAGGGGATGATAAATGCACTAAAATAGTCAAAATCTAAGCATTTCCAGCTATTAAAGGGAGCAGCTACTGATTTGAAAACGGGACAACTTTGCTGTTTTTCGAAGTAATGATTTCAAACGTACAAGTAGCTAGCGACTTTAAAAGAGATTTTTCAAAATATTTCAACAAATCATTTTAAGGACACTTAGGAGAAATTAAAAATATCAAAATCAATCCATTCTTTTTCATTAAAGGGGCCAACTACACGTCATAAAAATGTGGATATTTTTCAATTTTACTTTGAGTGAAATCAAAAGGAACAAGTAGCTGACGAGCCTAAGAGCGATTTTTGAAAATGAATGCTTGTTTTGAATTAAGATTACAATAAATGCATGAGAAAACTAAATTGAAACATTTCCGGTTACTAAAGGGGCCAGCTACTTGATCTAAAAATGGGACACCTTTCCACTTTTGCTAAATGATGATTAAAAACGTACAAGTATCTGGCTAAATTTAGAGAGATATATTCTAAACTAATTTAACGAATCATATTAAGGATACTTAGGAGAATCTAAAGATATTAAAACCAATCCATTATTATTCGTAAAAGGGTCTAGCTACTCGTCATGAAAATGCGGATATCTTTCAATTTTACTTAGAGTGAAATCAAAAGGTACAAGTAGCTGGCGAGCCTAACAGCGATTTTTGTAATTAAATGCTTGTTTTAAATAGAGTAGAATATAAAGGCGTCATAAAACTCAAAATTGAAGCATTTCCGGTTATTAAAGGGGCAGCTACTTGACACGAAAACGGGACGATTTTGCACTTTTGCGAAATGATGATTTAAAATGTACAAGTATCTGGCTAGACTTAGAGAGATTTTTCAAAATATTTCAACAAATCATATTGAAGATACTTAGGAGAAATTAAAGATATCAAAATCAATCCATTTTTATTCATTAAAGAGGGCAGCTACTTGTCATGAAATTGCGGATGTTTTTCAATTTTACTTAGAGTGAAATCAAAAGGTACAAGTAGCTAGCGGGCCAATGAGCGATTTTTTATATAAATTGCCTACCTTTCATATGGGTGTCAACACGGCTTACGCTATTGTGGTTCTGCGAAACTTTCACTTTGAAAGCTAGGTCTGTTCGATACAATCAGAATTTGCCGGAAGTTGTCATTCATGGTCTTTCCTCATTCGGAACCCTTCTGTGTTTGACCAACTGCTGTTGTTTATGGAGTGACACCACTGCAAACTCCTTCCGGGTTGTAGTAGTCAAAAGTAGTCCCATTTGAAAATTTGACAGCAAGCACTTCTGCTGCATTGTTTTATCAGAGAAAATGAAAGGACATGTCTAAAATGTGTTTCTGTTGTTAATTTGATGATTCCTGTGGAAACTGAGTGCAAGTTTGTTATTTCATGGGGAACTATTTTGTGTCCGTGCCTGCGTAAAGGAACATGGTCTACACCAGGAAGGGCCTTTTTTCACTGTGATTTTTCAAGGGTAGTTGTGTTTGAGGTGGAATAGCAATCGGTTGAGGTGCCATTTTTTTTTTTAGCTTCTTGAGTAGGATGTATATTTGACAGCAACAAACGGCAAAATTGTGGGTTTGCCAATAAAAGTACAGCAGGGGGTCAAAAATGGTCAACTTCAATTTCTATTTTCAATTTAGCAAAAAACCAGTGGTGAGACACCATATCCGAAAAACTTTGGTTAAAATTGGTTCACAATCAAATTTCATCGATTATCTGAAGCCCCGTCAAAAGGTAAATTTTCCGTTGAGTAAACCCGTCAAACCCGTCTAACGCAATGTCTAAAAAAAATTACTACTATTAATATCTCCCGTCTACGATTTTGTCATTGCCCATCATTCGCTAAAAGCTTTTGAAATATCTCTCTGAACCCTTTACCACACAATGCCGACATTTCACGACCCTGGGAAAGAAGCCTTTTGAAAACATAGTAGAAAAAATGACAACCAGCATTTTCTCCTTTTCCCACAGCGTTTTCTACCTAATCAAAGAAAGTTTGCACCATTTAAGCCACATTTAAATTGCTTTGAATTTGGACAAGTCTACATTTTTGTTGTTTGGTAAAGAGTTAATATCGCCAGCTACTTGTACATTTTGAATCATTATTTCGCAAATGTGCTAAATTGCCCCGTTTGCAGATCAAGTGGCTGGCCCCTTTAATAACCGGAAATACTTTAATTTTGAGTTTTCTGGCGCCTTTCTAGTCTTCTTCATTCAAAACAAGCATTTAATTTAAAAAATTGCTCGTAGGCTTGAAAAATATCCGCATTTTCATGACGAGTAGCTGGCCCCTTAAAACGATGAGAATGGATTGATTTTGATACCTTTAATTTCCCCTAAATATCCTTAATATGATTCGTTGAAATATCTAAATCTGGTCAGCTACTTGTACATTTTAAATCATGATTTCGAACAAGAGCAAAGTTGTCCCATTTTCAGATCAAGTAGCTGGCCACTTTAATAAGCGGAAATGATTCAATGTTGAGTTTTCTCGTGCATTTATACTCTCTTTTATTCAATACGAGCATTCACTTTCAAAAATCGATCTTAGGCTCTCCGGCTACTTGTACCTTTTGATTTCACTTGAAGTAAAATTGAAAAAGATCCGCATTTTCCTGACGAGTAGCTGGGCCCTTTCAATGATAAGAATGGATTGATTTTGATATCTTTAATTTTCCCTAAATATCCTCAATATGATTCGTTGAAATGTTTTGAAAAATCTCTTTTATTCTCGCTAGCTACTTTTACATTTGAAATCATTACTTAGAAAACAGCAAAATTGTCCCGTTTTTAAATCAAGTAGCTGCCCCCTTTAATAATCGGAAATAATTCAATTTTGAGTTTTCTCATACATTCATAGTCTCTGTTATTCAAAACAATCATTTAATTTCAAAATTCGCTCTTCTGCTCGCCACCTACTTGTACCTTTTCATTTCACACTAAGTATACATGTAATTGAAAAATATCCGTATTTTCCTGACGAGTAGCTGGGCCCTTTAAATGATAAGAATGGGTTGATTTTGATACCTTTAATTTCCCCTAAATATTCTCAGTATGATTCGTTGAAATATTTTGAAGTATCTCTAAATCTAGCCAGCTACTTGTACATTTTAAATCATGATTTTGTAAAAGTGCAAAATGTCCCATTTTCAGATCAAGTAGCTGGCCCCTTTAGTAACCGGAAATGTTTCAATTTTGAGTTTGCTCATGCCTTTATCGTCTCTTTCATTCAAAACAAGCATTCAGTTTAAAAAATCGCTCTTAGGTTCGCCATCTACTTGTACCTTTTGATTTCACTTGAAGTAAAATTGAAAAATATCTGCTTTTTTATGACGAGTAGCTGGCCCCTTTAATGAATAAGAATGGATTGATTTTCATATCTTTAATTCCTCCTACGTATCCTCAATATGATTTGTTGAAATATTTTGAAAAATTTCTCTAAATCTAGCCAGCTACTTGTACATTTTAAATCATGATTTCGCAGAAGTGGAAAAGTTGTCCCATTTTCAGATCAAGTAGCTGGCCCCTTTAATAACCAGAAATGTTTCAAATTCGAGTTTTCTCGTGCATTTATACTCTCTTTTATTCAATACGAGCATTCAATTACAAAAATCAGTCTTAGGCTCGCCAGCTACTTGTACCTTTTGATTTCACTTAAAGTAAAATTGAAAAATATCCGCATTTTTATGACTTGTAGCTGGCCCCTTTAATGAATAAGAATGGATTGATTTTGATACCTTTAATTTCTCCTACGTATCCTCAATATGATTTGTTGAAATATTTTGAAAAATTTCTCTAAATCTAGCCAGCTACTAGTACATTTTAAATCACGATTTCGTAAAAGTGGAAAGTTGTCCCATTTTAAGATAAAGTAGCTGGCCCCTTAAATAACCGAAAATGCTTCAATTTCGAGTTTTCTCTTTCTCTTTCACTTAATACGAGCATTCAATTTCAAAAATCGCTCTTAAGCTCGCCAGCTACCTGTGCCTTTTGATTTCACTCTAAGTAAAATTGAAAAATATCCGCATTTTCATGACGAGTAGCTGGCCCCTTGAAAACGATGAGAATGGATTGATTTTGATACCTTTAATTTCCCCTAAATATCCTTAATATGATTCGTTGAAATATTTTGAAATATCTCTCTAAATCCGGTCAGCTACTTGTACATTTTAAATCATGATTTCGAACAAGAGCAAAGTTGTCCCATTTTCAGATCAAGTAGCTGGCCACTTTAATAAGCGGAAATGATTCAATGTTGAGTTTTCTCGTGCATTTATACTCTCTTTTATTCAATACGAGCATTCACTTTCAAAAATCGATCTTAGGCTCTCCGGCTACTTGTACCTTTTGATTTCACTTGAAGTAAAATTGAAAAAGATCCGCATTTTCCTGACGAGTAGCTGGGCCCTTTCAATGATAAGAATGGATTGATTTTGATACCTTTAATTTTCCCTAAATATCCTCAATATGATTCGTTGAAATATTTTGAAAAATCTCTTTTATTCTCGCTAACTACTTTTACATTTGAAATCATTACTTAGAAAACAGCAAAGTTGTCCCGTTTTTAAATCAAGTAGCTGCCCCCTTTAATAATCGGAAATAATTCAATTTTGAGTTTTCTCATACATTCATAGTCTCTGTTATTCAAAACAATCATTTAATTTCAAAATTCGCTCTTCTGCTCGCCACCTACTTGTACCTTTTCATTTCACACTAAGTATACATGTAATTGAAAAATATCCGTATTTTCCTGACGAGTAGCTGGGCCCTTTAAATGATAAGAATGGGTTGATTTTGATACCTTTAATTTCCCCTAAATATTCTCAATATGATTCGTTGAAATATTTTGAAATATCTCTCTAAATCTAGCCAGCTACTTGTACATTTTAAATCATGATTTTGTAAAAGTGCAAAATGTCCCATTTTCAGATCTAGTAGCTGGCCCCTTTAGTAACCGGAAATGTTTCAATTTTGAGTTTTCTCATGCCTTTATCGTCTCTTTCATTCAAAACAAGCATTCAGTTTAAAAAATCGCTCTTAGGTTCGCCATCTACTTGTACCTTTTGATTTCACTTGAAGTAAAATTGAAAAATATCTGCTTTTTTATGACGAGTAGCTGGCCCCTTTAATGAATAAGAATGGATTGATTTTCATATCTTTAATTCCTCCTACGTATCCTCAATATGATTCGTTGAAATAGTTTGAAAAATTTCTCTAAATCTAGCCAGCTACTTGTACATTTTAAATCATGATTTCGCAAAAGTGGAAAAGTTGTCCCATTTTCAGATCAAGTAGCTGGCCCCTTTAATAACCAGAAATGTTTCAAATTCGAGTTTTCTCGTGCATTTATACTCTCTTTTATTCAATACGAGCATTCAATTACAAAAATCAGTCTTAGGCTCGCCAGCTACTTGTACCTTTTGATTTCACTTAAAGTAAAATTGAAAAATATCCGCATTTTTATGACTTGTAGCTGGCCCCTTTAATGAATAAGAATGGATTGATTTTGATACCTTTAATTTCTCCTACGTATCCTCAATATGATTTGTTGAAATATTTTGAAAAATTTCTCTAAATCTAGCCAGCTACTAGTACATTTTAAATCACGATTTCGTAAAAGTGGAAAGTTGTCCCATTTTAAGATAAAGTAGCTGGCCCCTTAAATAACCGAAAATGCTTCAATTTCGAGTTTTCTCTTTCTCTTTCACTTAATACGAGCATTCAATTTCAAAAATCGCTCTTAAGCTCGCCAGCTACCTGTGCCTTTTGATTTCACTCTAAGTAAAATTGAAAAATATCCGCATTTTCATGACGAGTAGCTGGCCCCTTGAAAACGATGAGAATGGATTGATTTTGATACCTTTAATTTCCCCTAAATATCCTTAATATGATTCGTTGAAATATTTTGAAATATCTCTCTAAATCCGGTCAGCTACTTGTACATTTTAAATCATGATTTCGAACAAGAGCAAAGTTGTCCCATTTTCAGATCAAGTAGCTGGCCACTTTAATAAGCGGAAATGATTCAATGTTGAGTTTTCTCGTGCATTTATACTCTCTTTTATTCAATACGAGCATTCACTTTCAAAAATCGATCTTAGGCTCGCCGGCTACTTGTACCTTTTGATTTCACTTGAAATAAAATTGAAAAAGATCCGCATTTTCCTGACGAGTAGCTGGGCCCTTTCAATGATAAGAATGGATTGATTTTGATATCTTTAATTTTCCCTAAATATCCTCAATATGATTCGTTGAAATATTTTGAAAAATCTCTTTTATTCTCGCTAACTACTTTTACGTTTGAAATCATTACTTAGAAAACAGCAAAGTTGTCCCGTTTTTAAATCAAGTAGCTGCCCCCTTTAATAATCGGAAATAATTCAATTTTGAGTTTTCTCATACATTCATAGTCTCTGTTATTCAAAACAATCATTTAATTTCAAAATTCGCTCTTCTGCTCGCCACCTACTTGTACCTTTTCATTTCACACTAAGTATACATGTAATTGAAAAATATCCGTATTTTCCTGACGAGTAGCTGGGCCCTTTAAATGATAAGAATGGGTTGATTTTGATACCTTTAATTTCCCCTAAATATTCTCAATATGATTCGTTGAAATATTTTGAAATATCTCTCTAAATCTAGCCAGCTACTTGTACATTTTAAATCATGATTTTGTAAAAGTGCAAAATGTCCCATTTTCAGATCTAGTAGCTGGCCCCTTTAGTAACCGGAAATGTTTCAATTTTGAGTTTTCTCATGCCTTTATCGTCTCTTTCATTCAAAACAAGCATTCAGTTTAAAAAATCGCTCTTAGGTTCGCCATCTACTTGAACCTTTTGATTTCACTTGAAGTAAAATTGAAAAATATCTGCTTTTTTATGACGAGTAGCTGGCCCCTTTAATGAATAAGAATGGATTGATTTTCATATCTTTAATTCCTCCTACGTATCCTCAATATGATTCGTTGAAATAGTTTGAAAAATTTCTCTAAATCTAGCCAGCTACTTGTACATTTTAAATCATGATTTCGCAAAAGTGGAAAAGTTGTCCCATTTTCAGATCAAGTAGCTGGCCCCTTTAATAACCAGAAATGTTTCAAATTCGAGTTTTCTCGTGCATTTATACTCTCTTTTATTCAATACGAGCATTCAATTTCAAAAATCAGTTTTAGGCTCGCCAGCTACTTGTACCTTTTGATTTCACTTAAAGTAAAATTGAAAAATATCCGCATTTTTATGACTTGTAGCTGGCCCCTTTAATGAATAAGAATGGATTGATTTTGATACCTTTAATTTCTCCTACGTATCCTCAACATGATTTGTTGAAATATTTTGAAAAATTTCTCTAAATCTAGCCAGCTACTAGTACATTTTAAATCACGATTTCGCAAAAGTGGAAAGTTGTCCAATTTTAAGATAAAGTAGCTGGTCCCTTAAATAACCGGAAATGCTTCAATTTCGAGTTTTCTCTTTCTCTTTTACTTAATACGAGCATTCAATTTCAAAAATCGCTCTTAAGCTCGCCAGCTACCTGTGCCTTTTGATTTCACTCTAAGTAAAATTGAAAAATATCCGCATTTTCATGACGAGTAGCTGACCCCTTAAATGGAAAAGAATGGATTGATTTTGATATCTTTCATTTTTCCTAAGTGTCCACAAAAAGATTTGTTAAAATATTTTGAAAATTCTCTTTTAATATCGCTAGCTTCTTGTACATTTGAAATCATTATTTCGAAAAACAGCGAAGTTGTACAGTTTTCAAATCAAGTAGCTGGCCCCTTTTATAACCGGAAATGATTCAGTTTTGAGTTTTCTTATACATTCATAGTATCTGTTATTCAAAACAAGCATTTAATTTCAAAATTCGCTCTTAGGCTGGCGAGCTTCTTGTTCCTTTTGATTTTACTCTAAGTAAAATTGAAAAATATCCGCATTTTCCTGACGAGTAGCTGGGCCCTTTAAATGATAAGAATGGATTGATTTTGATACCTTTAATTTCTCCTAAATATCCTCAATATGATTCGTTGAAATATTTTGTAATATCTCTCTAAATCTAGCCAGCTACTTGTACATTTGAAATCATGATTTCGAAAAACAGCAAAGTTGTCCCGTTTTTAAATCAAGTAGCCAGCCCCTTTTATAATCGGAAATGATTCAATTTTGAGTTTTCTCATACATTCATAGTCTCTGTTATTCAAAACAAGAATTTAATTCCAAAATTCACTCTTATGCTCGCCAGCTACTTGTACCTTTTGATTTCACTTGAAGTAAAATTGAAAAAATCCGCATTTTCCTGACAAGTAGCTGCCCCCTTTAATGAATAAAAAAGGATTGATTTTGATATCTTTAATTTCTCCTAAGTATCCTCAATATGATTCATTGAAATAGTTTGAAAAATCTCTCTAAATCTAGCCAGCTACTTGTACATTTTAAATCATGATTTCGCAAAAGTACAGAATTGTCCCTTTTTTCAATTCAAGTAGCTGTCCCCTTTAATAACTGGAAATGCTTCAATTTTGAGTTTACTGACGCATCTATAGTCATCTTTATTCAAAACAAGCACTTAATTACAAAAACAGCTCTTAGACTCACCAGCTACTTGTACCTATGAATTCCTTTCTAAGTGAAATTGAAAAATGTCCTAATTTTCATGACGAGTAGCTGGCCCCTTTAATAATTAAAAATTAATTGAAAATGATATTTTAAATTTCTCCGTAGTACAGTGAATGTGATTCTTTGAAATATTTTGAAACGTCTGTCTTAATCTCGTCAGCTACTTGTACATTTTGAATCCCTAATTAAAAACAAATGTGAAAAAATTCCTATTGACAGATCTCGTAGCTTGACCCTTTAATACAGGAAATTATTTGATTTTGATTTTTCTGATGCATTTATATAGTATTCTGGATGGAAGAAAAACATTTCGTTTCAGGCGTCGACATTTGGTTCGCCAGCTACTTGTACCTGTAGGAAACTAATAAAAACCTCCATTTTAATTACCTATACATTGGTCTCTGGGTACGAATTGCCAGATTTTCCTTTACAAGTGACTGCTTACTAGAAGGTGGCTACCAGTAGCTGGCTACAAATAACCAATTTTACCAGCTCAAGTAGCTGGCTACTAGTAGCTAACTTTACCTGAACAAGTAGCTGGCTACTAGTAGCGAACTCTACCTATCTCTAGAGGAACATGTACCAGAACAGTGTTTAACTCCAAACAAAAAAAATCTAGACTTGTCCAAATTTAAAGCATTTACAGACAACATATCAAATGATTCTCATATCAAGAGATTGGTGTTTGATACGATAGAAAACATTGTGGGAAAAGGAGAAAATGGTGGTTACAAGCATTTTCTCCTTTTCCAAAAATGATTTCAAAAGCTTTCTTCCTCAAGGTCCTTAAATCTCGGGACTGTGTGGTAAAGGGTTAAGTCAAAACATTTTTTTTGCACAGTTAGCCCCCTTTGCTACTTAAAAATTTCACAGAAAAAACAGCTGCACCTGTATGCTGTGCTCTTGTATTAACAGGCCAGGAAATACCTGATAATGATCCCTGTAAAAGTTGCTTTTGTCAAGAGGACGGAAACATACTCTGTGCTGCTATAGGCTGTGCATTGCCGTTCCCGTGTGAGGATGTCTATACGCCACCTGGAGAATGCTGTCCTATCTGCAGATTTGGTAGGGTACAAACATTTGCTTCTTTTTCCATTACGTGTTACTTGTTCATTGCAAAATGAATTGCTCCATTTCTTCTTAGTAGTTTGATTTTGAGGTACTTGTATTTGTTTCTAGCTATAACTTTAGATAGCACTGTACTGTTATGGGTTAAATATAAAACTGTAACCAAAAAAACCCCTTCTCTCACAATGGTTTTGAATTTTGGCCAGTCTTAAATTTTGTCAATTTTCAAATTGTTAAATCAAGAGTGTCAAGGACAGTATTGATCAAAATCAGACTGCACAAAATGAGTCATCTCATGCAAAATCTAGCCCATCCCACTGAACCAGCAACAGTTTTGTCTGTTGCAATCAATCGAATGAATTCGATATCCATTTCTCCTTTTTTACTCAATGTTCTTCCATGCATTCATTTATCAAACCTGTCTTCATTTTATTTATCCGTGCAAATGTCATATACTTCAAGTTTTTTTAAAGGAAATTTTAGGGTAAAGTGAGTTAGATTAATCCTTTACCACAAAAATCTGAGTTTAGGAACATTGTTGGAAAAGGAGTAAAATGCTGGTAATCAACTTTCTCTCCTTTTCCCAAAATGTTTTGTACTCTTTCAAAGACAATGTCCAACAATTTAGCTACATCAATTGAATTTATTGGTTTCAAATACTTTCAATTTGGACAAGTCTAGTATTTTGTTGTTTGATAAAGAGTTTACCCTTGTAATAAACCCTACAGACATTTTCAGTCCAGGAGTAAGACCCGATAATTGCAATATCCTTGTTGCTTTCCTCCAAAATTTCTTGTCAAAGGGGACAGTGTAAACCAAAGAGTAGACTTCACTATTTGTGCAGTCTGATCTTGATCTACACTGACCACAAAGGCAGTTATCTTTTTATACTTTTTAACGATGATCTTATGATCTTAAATAATTTATACTTTCATTATCGTTTTATCAATTGAAGGCTGCAGTAAGGATGGAGTACATTACAAAGAGGGTAAGCTTTTATGATTATTTAATGTTATTACTACAAAATTTAGCTGTACTAACCAAAGGCAAGCAACCTTATGTAGCTTGCAACACAGGAAAAATGGCATTCGGACATTTGCGTAAAGTGCAGTCCTCGCATGCTAATCCGAGACGGCACTTTACGACTACATTAGATTTTGTTCTTCAGTAGACATGCGCAAAAGAGAAAATTACATAAAAATGGAAAGTGTCATTTCGGATCAACTTGCGCAGACTGCGCAGGCTGATCCGAGACAACACTTTACGCAAATGTCAGAATGTCCCTTTTTGCGTGTTGCAGGCCATGTAGGGGTCCATATTCACCAGCCATTCTAAATTGCATTCTTAGACTTATTCTAGATTTAGAAAGTAATACACTGTCTGATTGGCTAAACCATTTGGTTTAGCCATCAAACATTGCATTACTTTGTTTAGAAATTTAGAAAAGTCCTGAGAATTAGACTAAGAATGATTCTAAGAATGGTTGGTGAATATGGCCCTTGGTGTCCTTCAATGTCCCTTTGTATATTAATGTGTTTTTCTAAGCATTTTGTTTCAAATATGATCTCTCAAACTACATGATCAGTTTTACCAAAACAGGTGCACAGCTGCTTATTAGGCAGGTGCACGCCTGCATCTACATGATTCTGTCTAAAAAGAAATCAGCAGAAGTTCATAGCCCTTGAATATCCCGCTCACAGAAATCAATTTATTGTATATAGTAAAGCATATTAGAACTTGAAAAAAGCACCAGAGAGCACCATTGATCTTAGAAATTTTCAGTAGTTGTGAGGCAGGAGATGCCTCATGAATCTACATGAATATAAAGATGGTTATTTACCTGCTCAGAAATAATCTTTTGGGGGTTTGTCTGCAGAGTTATTATTCACAGAATTTAGTTCTTGAAGAGTTATTGTTACCATGGTTATGAAATACTGAAAAAATGAAGGTCTTCCCTGCAGTTTGGCATAAATAATCCTTACATAGACAACTATGAGATATTTCTGTTATAGTCTATCAAGAAGCCATCCATGGCTAGTGTGTCTGTGGCTTATTTTTTACACCCATCACAATCATGTGAGGGTATACTTGAATCAATTTATCTGTTCATCATTCCATAGATGCAACTAAATGTTCTCGTCTTCTACATTTTCAACCAATTTGGCAGAAATTTTTAATTGAAGCCTTCCTACCATAAGTTTGTGTGCACCCGTAATTTTCATTGTGACTGGTTGACTTTCACATGAGTTATGACCTTTTGTATTCTCTATTCAGTGACAATGGAACCAGTGAGTGGTATCTTTTGGTTGGTGGAGGTCTAGTTTCAAATATCTTCTCTTAAGTTACAGAACAAATTTTTACCAAATTTCTCAGAAATGCTCTTATCCTGGTCGTCTTCAGAGTTATATTTCAAGAAATTAAGTTCATGAAGAGTTGTTGGAACCATGGTTACAAAAAGTTAAAAAGGTGAAAAATTTTACCAGCAATTTGGTATATAACATTGTCACAAGTCAAAACCCAGTAGGGCATGTAAGATGTGATATCACATTATAATGGTGTCAAATGATTTGTTTTAAAATAACTGTTGGATATAGTTTTATGATACATGGACAGATTTATTCTGTCAGTGACATAGCAAGTTGCGAGATAAACATCTATTTTTCATGTGTGCAAATTTTTTTAAATAATTCATGGTACAGCCATCTTTTCCCCACCTTTGATCCTTTATGGCAATGCAGTGCTTAACTAATCCATAGAGTGCCTATCACAACTATGGTAAAATTGCTTTTGTCAATAGAATCAATCAAGATAGGGCTGCTGTTTGATAAAAAATCTACGCAGTTTGACATATTGTGACATTTTCTGACCACAAAAGGGTGGGAAATGCCGTATTTAGTCCTGTTTTACCTGTCTGACAGCTTTTTTCTGACAATCTTGGGACTCATTGCAGTGAAGGAATGTCTTAGCAAAAAACATCATGACAAATTGATACAAAATTCTTATTCAGGTGAGGAAGTGCCAGATCCAGATCCCTGTAAAACTTGCAGGTGTATAGACAATCATATCATCTGTATCTCAAGTATCTGTCCCCCTCTCCCATGTGATAATCCAGTACACCCGGTCGGTGAATGTTGTCCTGTATGCCTTCAAGATGGTAAATAATTGCTTCTTATTGTACTTACACTTTTACCAAACAATCCTGAGTTTTAATGCGTAGGAAGAAAAAGGATTTTTAAAACATTGTGGGAAAAAGGAGAAAATGCTAGTATCCAACATTTTCTCCTTTTTCCACAATGTTTTCTACCCTTTTACAGATAAATTTCATCATTGATCACTTTACCAGTTAACAAAATTTGCAAACGACAAATAAAATGTGGCTAAAATGATAGAATTTGTCCTTCATAGAGAGAAAAGGCATTGTAGGAAAAGGGGAAAATGCTGGCTACGGGTGTCTTCAGTGTTTTAAAAAGCCTTCTTCTTCAGGGTCATGAAAATTCAGGGTTTTGTGATAATGGATTAAATCTGTAACTGACAGTTACCTTGGGTCCGTATTCACCAACTAAGAACATTCTTTGTCTAATTACGGATTTTGAAAGTAACACAACTTCTGATTGGCTAAACCAAATGGTTTAGCCAATCAGAAGTTGTGTTACTTTCAAATTTAGAAAACTCTTGAGAATAAGACTAAGAATAATCTTAAGAATGGTTGGTGAATACAGACCCACGAATGATCTGTTTATTCTTTTGAAGAAACTTGTTTGTTTCAGTGTAAGATCACAACGTAATCTTTGACTGTAAATGTGGATTAAATAGTAGGATTTGTCTCTAATCAAATAGAAAACATTGTAAGAAAAGGGAAAAAACTGCTGATTCTCCTTTTCCCATAAAGCTTTCTCCTTAACATAGGACAGACTTTAGACTTGACCAAATAGAAAATATTTGCAGACAACAAATTTAATATGGCTCAAATGAGGGATCAGTCTCCTAAAAGGCAGAAAATATCATGGAAAAAGGAGAAAATGCTGTTTATCAGTATTTCCTCCTTTTTCAACATTGTTTTCAAAAGCCTTCTACATCAGGGTCACCAAACAGGGGATTGTTTGGTTAACTCTTTATCAAACAAGCCCTGGTTTTTACGACCCTGGGAAAGAAAGCTTTTTGAAAACCTTGTGAGAAAAGGGGAAAATGCTGGTAACCAGCATTTTCTCCTTTTCCGACAAGGTTTTCTACCCTTTCAGAGACAAATTTCATAAATTGAGACACTTTTAATTTGTCGTCTGCAAATGCTTTCAATATGAACCAGTCTAACATTTTGTCGTTTGGTAAAGAGTAAGGGTAAAATGATTATGTTTGCATTGTTGCAGGTTGTACAGATGTTGCTTCTGGTGTGTTTTATCCAATCGGTGAGTATTTGAAAAGAAAAACTTTATTTCAGTGGACTTATTTTCACCCAAAGATGTGCAGATATAACTTTTTAATTCCATGAGGTTGACAGCTTTTGTAAACACTCTTGGTAAACGAGCAAATTTATACTACTTGTAACAAGCAATTGCTTATTTTATGCACTGTTTTATGTGCTATTAGAAAACTTTTTTTCTCACCGTAAATTTTTTTGCCTTTTGCAAAACTTTAGGATTGATTACTTCCTTGCTTTGATGACTGGTAACTTTTGACTACAAGATTAACATAAACGAAGCATGAAGTAAAAGTATACAGTAAATTTTTTAGTTCTTTAAATTATGGGCTCATGAAATGAAATATTGTGAGACACATGTGTAACAATTGGGGAAAAAAAAATCACTTTGCCAGTGTAGCTGTCAAGGTTTTGTGTACACATTGCTTTTGTGTATGATGTAGATGAAATCAAGAATGCACAAAAGAAGAAGTCAGATCTAGCACATACAGCGTCCACCACCTTATTCTTAAACCATAAAGTACCCTTCGCAATTTTAGATGCTTTTTCAGATTGCACAAAACATGCAGTACTTGAACTGAAGCGATTGCATGTTTGTAAAAACCAATTTAGCTGCATTTTCTTCATACAGGTCAGATTGTGCTGCGTATCGACCCCTGTTCAAGATGTTTCTGTAACAAGTCATGTTTGATTGATTGTCATATAAAGGTGGAGTGTGAGCAACTACGGTGTGATAACCCTATGTATTTACCTGGAACATGTTGTCCATACTGTGATACAGGTATTTTAACGAATGCTATTTTATAAATACCCATATATGAGCCATGCTCGGGCAAAAAAGGGTTAATGTATTTCCCTGATGCATTATACCAAGTTATCACATATTTATAGATGCATAAGATCCGTGTAATCTAACAATTGACTGGATCTGGAGGTAGAAGGGTTATTTTAAATGCAGAAATTTTATAAAGAGCAAAAAAATTGATTCCATGTCAGCCTGCACAGGTTTTGCAGTCTGACGTGGATTGATACTTTTTGCAGATGCACTAAGCCCCTTTTTCAAAGAGCATGGCTCTGTACATTGTAGGTTCATAGATCAAAAGAGAGACAAGATCCAATTTTCTCTATATGGGAAAGTAGCCAGTGACTTTGAAAGAATGTTATGCAGAGTACAAGAGTATGGAGTTACAGGAAAGAATTTGGATAGGTACACTGACCTCTCCAATATAGTAAAAGAATGCAAAAATGGCATATAATCTAAGACCAGACAAACAAATATAAAGTGAGAAAATACAGTCACTGGCAACAAGTATTTCAACAAACTTTAAATCCCCATTGACTTACATGTATTTCTAGGTTAACATTTTAATTCATCGTTAATTAAATGATTAAGTTATTGTTGAGCAACATATCTGAAAATGATACAAAGTAAATTTACATTCAAATATATATTACTTTTTAATTGATATATTATAATGATAAAGATATACATGATCTGATATGAGTTGGCATTTGGGATAAGATTTTATTAAACAAGTCTAGGGAAAATGTTATTAAGAGAGCCTTTGGTGAACTTGATGATATTTTTTTCTTGACAAGCTTTTATCTCAAACGCCTACGAGTGCCAGATTCTTTTTATCACATAATGATATTTGGCAAATTATAGATCAGAAGATGCAAAACCATCTATAGATGCACCCATGCTAATATTCATGATATCCATTCACTTCTATAAAATTTGTTCAAAATGACATCAAAAATTATGTCACACAATTGTGATATCAAACGTGTATAGGATAAGAAAATTCGTAATGGGTATATTACAATGAAAACAAGGGAGGTTGTGTGATAAATAGCTGTTTCATAGTGGTCTTTTTTTTTTGAAAAACATTTTAAACAATAAAGTCAATGGCAAGGTCCCAAAACTTGATGGAACGATAATGCGACTAGACTTCTAGCTAAAACTTTGATATCAGGCATTAAACAATAACAGCATTTAGTGTGAATAGCTTTTGTAAGCTAAACTGGCTTTCTACTAGTATAGTTTTCTCTGTCATTGCATGATCAGGAGTCGTGTAATAATAATACACCCCTTGTACAAGGTAGATGGGGGTATAAAGGTTTCACTATGTCTGTCTGTCCATCCAACCATCAGTCCACCTGTTTGTCCGTCAATCAGACTTTTTCATTTCTGGCTCTAACTTAAAAGCCTTTTTGACTTCAGACCCTGAAACTTTACAAGTATTGCTCATGACCCAGGTAGGTGCCCTGTTGTATTTGGATCACATGGGTCAAAGGTCTAAGTCACAGGTGGCCTTTGTTTGAAAATTGTTTCCGTGCTATAACTCAATAGCTCTTTAACCTGGGACCCTGAAACTTTATAAGTATTGCTCATGAAAAGGCCTATTTTCTCAGAGCCGTTAAAAGTCAGGATTGTGTGGTAAAGGGTTAAAGTAGCTAGATTTACTCATTGATACGCTAACTTTTGTAGGCTCCTGTGAATACAAGGGACACACTATCAAAGCAGGTATGATGTAATTCTTATCTGTTTAAAATTTTACTGTATAATTTAACACTTTACCAAACAATTCCAAGTTTTAACCACCACAAGAAAATGAAGGCTTTTGAAAATAATGTGGTAAAAGGAGAAAATGCTGGTAACCAGTTTGTATATCCATTTTATGACAAATTACAACTTTTTGGCCACATTTCTGTTTTTGTCTGCAAATGCTTTCAATTTGAAAAAAGCTAAATATTTGTTGTTTTGTAAAAGAGTGAGCAGCAATAGAGTGTCACCTGGCAAGGTTAACTCTTTACCTCATGACAAAATGTTGGACTGATCAAAATTCAAAGCATTGGTAGACAAGATAGTAAATGTTGCATGGATATGTTGGGATTTGTCTGTGACAAGTTTGAAAACATTGTGAGAAAAGGAGAAAATGCTGGTTACCAGTGTTTTCTCCTTTTCCTACAGTGTTTTCAAAAGCTGTCTGTCTCGGGTTTGTTAAAACTCAGGAGTGTGTGGTAAAGGGTTAGACCAGTATAAGTTTAAATATATTTATTTTACATCAATTGAGAAACAAGTTCTTACAACTTATGCTAATCTCTCTCCATACTCGAACAGAATGTGTGGGTAAATGAAAAATCCCAAAGCTGACACCTGCTCCCCGATATCAAACTGGGAACCTTATGGTTATGAGCCCAGGTTAAACCAGTTGATTTTCAGTTAGTACGTATTAAATGACACTAACAGAAATCATACAAACAATTGATTTTAGACAGTTGGCATAATATTGCCAATTAAGTACACATGATATTAAATTGTATAAGTCTTTATACTATTTTTGGTCAATTATTAAGTGCCCGTGACACTGTGCTTTCAATAGGACAAGTCTAAAATTTATTATGTGGTAAAGAGCTAACCCTTTTCCTTGAAATCCCAAGTTTTGACTACCTTGAGGAAAATTCCTTTCGAAAACATCATGGGAAAAGGAGAAAATGCTGGTAACCAGCATTTTCTCCTTTTCCCACAATGTTTTCTACCATTTCTAAGACATTTGAGCTATCATGAATTTGTCGAATGAATTTTTTTTTCAATTTGGACCAGTCTAAATTTTGTTGAGTGGGAAAAAAGTTAAAAAAAGATATGGCTTGTTTCCTTTGTAACATACATGTAGTGTTACAAAAGGGGCAAGTCTTGTACAAAGTTAGAGCTCTTTTCCCAAAGGGATATTTAAACGCTCAGTATTTTGTGTTACATAGCACTTTCCCAAACAATCATGTGAGAGAGACAGCTTTTGAAAATATTTTTGGGAAAGGGAGAATATGGAAACCAGAGTTTTCATCTTCCCACATAGTTTTCAACCCTGTCAAAGACAAATTATACCTTTGGCCCAATATCTAAATTGCAGTCTGCAAATGCTTTTATTAGGGACAAGTTTGTCATCAAGTCAAGCGTTATACCAGGAGCTGGCATACAAAAAAAGCCCGTCTCTGTGTGTGTGTTAAAGTAGAATATTTTCCATACTTTAATATGGTATGACTGAAATTGAAATGCATTTTAATACCTACTTTGAATTTTTTTACCGCTATTGGGCCTTTAATGAATGACACTTGTTTACTCCTGCGACAGGGGAGAAGAAGAAGATTGGTTGCTGTACCTGTGAATGTAGGTTTGGGGAGGCCCAATGTTCATGTATTCAGTGCCCTCCATGCCCAACTGACCCGGAAGACCCACCACTTCCTCCAGCCCTGGAATGCTGTGGTTGTCCATAGAGATGGCACCTATGAGCTTTTGAACTGTTTTTTTTTTTTTTCTTGTCTTGAAAAGAAATTGTTGTTCCTGGAAATGTCTCAAATTTTTGAAGTTAAAGATTATTTTTTCTGGAAAAGTAATTGAATAAAAACGTATTGACCAATTCATGCTTGTGTATCTTTCTCACTCCTTGTTTCATAATACTATTGTTGCTCTGTTTCACATACATAACAATTAAAAACAGAAAGATTATGATGGCCTTGGTGTATCACTCACCTTAGTAAACAAGAACTGGGATGATGATAATAATGAGTTCCTAATTATAGGTATATGTCTAATAAATGTGGCCTTGACCGTTAACATAGCAGCAAATTGATGGTTTGTGCATAATCTGCATATATGGATCTACCATATATAAACATACTAGTAGCTCATTCAGCTCACCAGAGCTGAACGGTACTTAACACTTTACCAAATAATACCAGATTTCACAACTTTGTGAAAGAAGGCTTTTGAATGAAAACCTTTTCGGAAAAGGAGAAAATGGTGGTAACCAGCAATTTCTCCTTTCCCTATAATGTTTTCTACCTTATCGGGGACCTTAAGTTCATTTTTACCAATTTTGAATTTGTCAGATGTTTTGAATTTGATAGAGTACATTTTGTCTTTACCAAAACTGGTGACAGGTCAGTTTTGAAAGCAGCTACATCCCTTTAATTATGCTACACTTGTTACATGCAGACGCTTTCTCTTTAGAGGGGTCACATTTAGTCCTTTGGTAAAGGGTCATAAGATGTTCCAAATTTGTCTGCAACAAGTTTGTTGTACCTTATAATGTGGTGAAGTCTTTACCACACAATCGCAAGATTTAATGACCCTGAAACAGAAGGCTTTAGAAAACATGATGGGAAAACGAGAAATGCTGGCAACCGCCATCTTCTTCTTTACCATGCCAAAGACAGAAATCCATCATTTGAGCCACATTTGTCGTCTGCAAATGCTTTCAATTTGATTAAGTCCAGCATTTTGTCATTTGGTAAAAGGTAAAGCTGAATTATTGATACTAATCCAACTTAAACCTGACTGAAAAACAAAATTGAGAGAAGTTTGAATCCAATACTTAGCTTTGTATCAAAAGACAAAATTAGAAAAAAATTTCGACTCGTTCAGAATTGAAAGCATTTACAGATGACATATAAATTATGGGTCAAGTAATAGGAAATGTCCTTGAAATAATAGAAAACTTTGTGGGAAAAAGAGAAAAATGCTGGCCAGCATTTTCTCCTTCACCCCAAATATTTTCAATCGCCTACATTCTAAGGAATGTGAAAAAACTGGATTGTTTGGCAAAGGGTTGAATTTGTACATGCTAGCTGCATTGCTGAGCATCTCATTTTGAATCAAATATACTGCTACGCTTTCATTCATTCAAAATTCCTTTCTTTCATTCTTTCTTTGAAAATGTTACAAGTGCACTAGTATATGTATAAATTTCAAACCAACATACAAGCGTGCACCCCTTCATGTACTATATGTAGAAGAAAGTGATGCAAAATGCTGGTCTGTCTTTTAATTTTTTCATGTGATAAAAATAAGACGAGCATTTTTTTGTTTCATACTTTATTTTCACAAAATGACAATAACAGAGGGTATAGTGAGTATGATGTATAGTTGTCATATTCTGCGAAAAGGGGGTTTAATGCATCTGCAAAAAAGTATCGACACAGGTCAACCTGTGCGTTCAAAGCAGGCTGACCTGAGTCAAAACTTTTTGCTTCTGATAAATTTTCTGTATGTCCAAGAACCACTCTACTTCTGGATTCAGCCAGTTCTTAAATGGATTATATGGATCCATAATTATATGAAGATTTGCTTGGTTAAATGCATCACAGAAATGCATTAAATCCTCTTTAACCAAAGCACAGCTCATTTATTATAAGTATAGAGTAACATTTATCACAAGACTTTGTAAAACAGAATATTACCTAATATCTCTTGGCTGGAACAAGTATTTTTGTTATGAAAGAACAGAGTTTTACACTTTAACCCTTTACCAAATAATCCCTTGTCTAAAAAGCCCTCAAGAAAGTATCTGAAAACATTGTGGGAAATGGAGAAAATGCTGGTAACCAGCATTTTCTCCATTTTCCATCATGTTTTCAAACTTTTAAAACAACATTTGCATTTTTTGAGCAGAGCAACATTTGATTTGTTGTCTGCAAATGCTTTAAATATGGACAAGTCTATAATTCAGTTATCTAGTAAAGAGTTCAAGTACTGAATGAAATAAATGGACATATCGGTCAAGCAGAAAAGATACAAATCATGATAAGCCAATGCTTTTTTGACAAAAATTTCTCTATACGAATCAAGATTGGAGTAAAAGTTTTGTGCAGTCTGATCTTCGTCTACATTTTCCTAAACAGCATGCAATTTTGTTTATTACTTCTTTCATACATAATTTTTCAAGTCATACTGAACAAGTAAATTCTTTAACATAAGAAAAATAACAAGTTATATTGAGAGAGTACATTCTTAAACATGAGGAGAAAAACAGCAATCTCGTATAATGACTATGATTGACATTTCTTGGTTACAAGAAACTAATACCAAAGTGGCAAAATGATGGCTACAATATTCAAACATCAAAACAATGATCAACAAAAATGAATGAAACACTTTAGATACTTCAGGTCTCCTTTTTAATCCTTTACCAAACAATTCAATGTTTAAATGACCCAAAGAAGAGAGGCTTTAGAAAGCATTGTAGACGAAAAGCAGAAAATGCTGGTAAACAGCATTTTCTCTTTTTCCCACCAATGATTTCTCCCCTTTAAAAGACAGATTGTATCATTTTTGCCTCATTTATCTTGCCGTTTCCAAATGCTTTCAATATGAAGGTGTCAAAAGTTTTGTGGTCTGTAGAGAATTAGCAAAGATAGAGGAATGAGTTAGAGAAATAATACAATTCAAAAATCAGTTACAAGCATTTACTTAACAAGATGATAAAAATGAGCCATGCTCTGTGAAAAGGGGGTTAACTGTATCTGCAAAAAGAATTAACCTATGTCAGCCTGTTCAGTCTGCACAGACTGACATGGGTGGAAACTTTTTGCTATGGGTAAATTTTCAGCATGTCAAAGGACCATCTATCTCATGATTCAGCTGGTTGTTAGACAAAATGAATTTTACAGATCCATACATAATGACGGAGATGCATGAAACCCCCTTTTGCCAGAGAGCCACTCCTATATAAGATACAACAGCAAAAAATTTTCAATTCTTTTCATCTTTACCCATTTCCTCCCACAGAAATATTTTTTTTTAATTCTAAAGCAGACCATAATTGAAAATTCTGTTGTACAAAGAAAATTTGTTCGATACCAGCAAGCTCTCGTTTTACAGTATTTTTTCATATGTAGTACCTATACATCTGTTTTGTGCCATATATCATACTTCTTGTTGATAAAAAAAAATTTACAGCGATGTTAAAAGTCTGTCCACGACAATTTAAATTGCTTAAAAATTAAAAACTACTACTACTTCTTTACATCCATGTAATAGTTTCTTTTATGTATACAATTCAAGATTGCTACTGGTACAAAATCATTACTTTATTTTTGTTAAAAAAGTACATAACAAGTGAAAAATAGCAAACACTTCAATCAGTTTTGGCAAACCGAAATTATGTTAGCAATTAATTATTTCTCTACAACAAATAAAATTCGAAACACTGACAAAAAACTTTCTGATCAATCATTGATCAATCATTTGTCAAATCAATTGTCAAAACTTCTATATAAACCTCCCTGTATTTAGTTTTATCAAATTTAAACATGAATTTCTCTCTTCAATCACTCTATTTAATTTTTTTTTTTACTTTTCTATTTCATTTCTTTGTGACAGCTGATTAAAAATTGCATCCCAAGACAATCGTTGGTCTTAATGAGTTAAAAAACAAAGAAGAAAAATAAAATATCATATCGGTCATTTCCCTGTCAGAAGAAGAAATCAAAATCCTATAAAAATACGATAAAGAAAAAACATAATAAGAAAAAAAGAAAATAAAGTGTCTCCAAATGCTTTTGATTTGGACAAGTCCAAATTTTTGTCATTTACTAAATATTTGTCAATATAAAAGTCACAGTGACTCTGGGCATTAATGCTTTACCAAACAACAAAATTTTTGAATTGTCAAAATTGAAAGCATTTGCAGATGAAAAATTATAAAACATAGCTCAAATGATTGCTTTCATCTATGAAACTTTAAAAATGTGGGAAAAAAGAGAAAATACTGGTTGCTAGCATTCCCACAAAAGCCTTCCTTCTCAGAGTCATTTTGGGATCATGGAATCGTTAGTGAGGGTTAAAACTCTGAAATCATCTGATAAAACAAATCACTCTTGATTAACTCTTATTCATTAACCATTGAATAATTCTAAAATGCATAAAACAATAACATATTATGTACACTAAGCAAAAGTTATAACCGCCAATCTGTAAAATTTGATTTCACAACATTGGCTCAAACAAAATTAAAAAGTCATACAACATGTTTATCAAATACATAGGTCTATAACTCTAAATAAGTAATAAAAAACAACAGAGAAACCTCTCATAAAAATTTGTTGATTTTGTTTATATGTATTGCAGTAATTCTTCAAAATGGGCAATGGTGGTTTATAAGTTTTGCGCAGTGTATACATAAATGTATGTCAACATAATTATAAGAAAAAAGTTATAACATACTTTACAAATACAACAAACAACATCCAACAATTGTGGACATGAATGTTAACATAAAGAACAGGCTCATAAAAGTATTGTACTCTAATTTATACATCTTGTATTTCTGTTCAACTCTTCACCATACCACAACCTCAGACCTGTCCATATCGACAGCATTTGAAGACAACAAATCAAATGGCTCAAATGCTGTGATTTGTCTGTGAAAAGCTAGAAAACATTGTAGGAAAAGGAGAAAATGCTTATTACCAGCATTTTTTTCTTTTCCCACTATGATTTTCAAAGCTTTACTCGGCAGGGTCTTTAAACTCCCGTTAGTATGGTAAAGTGTAGAACCAGCCATGACTCGTAAAAATATTGTTATCAAATTTATACATCTTGTATTTCAGTTTAAAGCATTAAAACACTTATTCTCGTGTCAGTTAGTTATTTTTTCCTCCAAAGAAGGAGAGAATGATAAGGAACAAATACACAACATCTATGTACAGCTGAAGAGCGCCGTAAACATACTCCTCGGGGCTCATTTCATGTTTCCTTCCCCCAACGATCATCTGTGTGTCATATACCAGGAACTGAAACAATAACATGAAATCTTGCTTATTGTTTGTTTGAATGGTGTTTCACATTTTCAACATTATTTCAATTATACTGCAGCAGCCAGTGCACCTATCCATGCTTTCCTTGAGTTTCTCTTACCAGTGCTTTGCACAACATTCTTCCCAAGCCACTTGCTACCTTTTTATTTAACCATTGTCAATACAATGAAAAAAGGTGAGAGATGAATGAATCTTTTCACAATGATTGTCATCAACCCTCACAAAAATAAGAAATTGGCCAATCCTTGATTTCAAGCCCCCTGTACAATAATGACTGGGCTATCTGGCTCATCAAAATCTTGCTTAGCTCTATCAGTGCAAAATAAATACATTCCATCGCTTTCAACAGCTTAAAATACATTCCACAAAACTAACAAAATCTTTTTCTTTCAAGCTTCACAAAATAAGCAGACAGTATAAAAACAAGGTCAAGACAACATGTTCCGTACAGTTTAATCTCGACCTATGCCATCTACAAAAGCTTGTTTTACTTTGGCAGGGTTAAACTTTGAAAGGTCTAAACATGCCAAAACATTCCAATACAGCCAAGCCTCTATTTGAGATAACCTAAATGGTTTTACCCACTTCTATAAGGGACAATACTTATGAATCTACATCAAGTCTTACACCTTTAAATATCAACCAATCCTAAGTTTTTAACAACCAACTTGTAACTGAAAAATCTTTGTAACTTTCAATGGTGTTTCTGGGTTAAAGTTTAGCTGCTCCCAAATAGAAAAGAGGAAGTTGTCTGGAGAACCTCTCTGAGGAGACATTAATCTTTTACCAAATGATCTCACATTTAGCCACTCTGTGGTAGAATGCCTTTGAAAACATTGTGGGAAAAGGAGAAAATGCTGGTAACCAGCACTTTCTCCTTTTCCCACGATTTCTTCCCTGCTGCTTACCAGCATTTTCTCCTTTTTCCACAATGTTTTCTTCCCAATCAAGGACAGAAAATATCATTTTAGCAACATCTAAGTTGTCATCTGCAAGTGCTTTGAATTTTGTCCAGTCCTAAAATTTGTTGTTTGGTAAAGAGTTAACTTCTCCAGTCTAACTGATGTTGCATTTGGCTATATGAAACTTAAGTACATATATTATGAAGCCAATTAAATCTTACCAGAGAGAAAACCAAAGCTGCCAGTCCTCCCCAAACACAGTCCAGGATCTATAACAGAAAATACAAAGAAAATAACACAGTGTGTTAATATGTAAATCAAGCTTGAGATAGGCCGAGAAACTGGCTTAAGAAATTGGTTTTCCAGGAGTGTTTTTATTCCAGTCAACACTTCATAATGAACTGATAAACCTAAGTCATTGCATATTCAATCTCTCAGCACATAAATACCCTTATCTATTCAACATTTTACCTATCAACAAATTTCGGACTCCTCAAAATTGAAGGTATCTGCAGACGGCAAATCTGGAAATGGTACAAATGGACTGATGTTCTTTGAAAGGGTAGGAAACATTGTGGGAAATAATAGAAAATGCTGATTTCAACATTTTCAAAGGACCGCTGACTCGGGTTTGTAAAAATTCAGAATTTTTTGATGAATGATTAAAATAAAAGATAATTAAATATTTCTAAAAGGTTTCATGAAATATCTCCATACTGTTCCCTTATGCCCTTGGTTCTGTTCCTTGGTCTTAAGTAATTCAATCATTCTTTTTTAATCATTATTTAGCTCTAGTTCCATTTGACTTTCGCCTACACAAAAGGCAAGGAAAATCAAACATTTCTAACATCTACACAGTCCGCCAAAGCATCATGGAGATGTCTTTGATATTCTTCACTGAAAATACTGCAAAAAAGCAAAGCAATTTACCCTGTTGTAGCCAGCTGTATAATACACAATGAGACAAGAGAATCCAAAGAAGATGAGAACCATGACTAGAGCAAACAGGAGTCCAGTGCACATTGTGAAGTCAATCTGCAAATATAGAACTGGTAATAATTATATCACGGAAGTGAACTACACTGTGGCAGGCTGAAAAATTACCCCCACTAGTTGCCTTGTCTGAGAAAAAATTCATTTATCAATAAGTGAGCCCTTGGCTTAGAGGAAGATTCTTTTTTATTACAATACTTTGCCACTATCATCCATTTTAACATTTGTGTTGACACAGAATGTGGGCATAACATATTTTGAAAACAAGGGTATAAATATAGTGCATTGATATAATGCTTCTACAGAAAAAATCACTCGTCTCAAACATGTGAAGGAGAAGAAAATTTTAGACAGTAAACAAGGTTTGTTATGTGATAAATACTTCCACCTTAAAAGTTGAGATGGAAGAAAAAAGAGCCTTTCAAAAACAAGGCACTGAGATTACCTTTGTCTGGATGGCAAACAGAGATATAGCCAGACAGACAGCTGTTGTGATCCCTGCAGCAACCATAACACTCTGTGTTGTGTAGTAGCTGAAATTAAAACAATGATAATTCAATTTATAAGTAGGTAAAAATATAGACTGACAGACAGCTGTTGTGATCCATGCCACAACTATTACACACTGTTCTGTGTAGTAGCTGATAATCGAACTAGTAAGCAGGACCAAATACAGCCTGACAGACAGCTGTTGTGATACCCATAATATCCAATACTCTTTGTGTTGTGTAGTAGCTATATACATGGAAGTAAAATAATAATAATTTAACAAGTAAGTTGGACAAAATATGGCCAACAGACTGCTACTGTGATCCCTGCAGCAACTGTAGGCAACTGTAACACTATGTTGTGTAGTAGCGATAAAGTAAAACAATGATAATTTAACTTGTAATTGGGACTGGATATAGACAAACAGTTGTTGTGATCCTACAGCAACCAATACACACTGTGTTGAGTGGTAACTATAAAGTAAAACAACAACTTAACTTGTAAGTGGAACCGACAATTACCAGACAGCTATTGTCAACTAGCAGTAAAATCCTAATCATATCACTTGAAAGGATAAAAGCCCATAATATGCAGAGTCTTTGGTGTTATTTGGTGTTATTGTATATGTTAATAAGGAGTATGTGAGCATAAATTTATGACTATTTATAATTAACTTGGAAAGTCTAAAATTCCAATGTTTCCTAGAGATTTTCACAGAATAAAAATTCTAAAACATGGTGGAAGATTACCCCACATGTTCAGACTAAATACAGGGTTGCATCTAGAAATTTTCAAATAGGGGGGGGCTATCCCCCATCACTTTCAGAAAAAGGGGAGCACATCCCCCCCCCCCTTAAGAGTAAGGGGGGGGAGACAAATTTCATGGCAGTTCCCATAGTGTGGTAAAGGGTTAATATATTATTTGTTTATGTCTTAGGGAAAATAATAAAGATCACATCCATTACTTGATTTTTATGAATGTCTTGTACCTTCTTCTTTAACACTTGTTACAGTGCTATCTCTGTAAGACAAGAAGACCTAACCCCCACCCTACCGTATCCTACGCTGTTCAATATTTTCATTTCATAAATTCCACGAAGTTTTTACATCAGTATTAGACAGAAATTTTAGCTTCCATGTATTGTTTCATACAGATATTTATGTAAATTTACTGCTTAAATTCACTATCAAAGCTGAAAAGACTGTCTGAAGTGCCTCTGATTGGACGATATCAAATTAACGTTTAGTTGTGTCATGAGTTTTCGCGGTTTTTGCAACGATCTTTTTTTCATGTCAGTTTTTTTAACAGGTATTTCCGCACAATATTGCAAGAATTTGTCAATAAGGGTAGCAGGTCACTTCCAAAAATGTCATTTTACACTAGAAAAGTTGATTGACATTATCACGCTTTTCATTACATGTCAACTTGTTGAGATAAACGGTGACGCGTAGTTTGTCATACTTGATACTCACTGTTTATATCGGAATTATGATCTTTCAAGAATTTTGTAGCCTTAAGACTTTCATTGTCGCCAGTGCCTAATTTTTGGAGACATTTTTCCAAAATTGTCGCATTGAGTGGCACCACTGGCGCTCGACAGCGTGAACCCTGCAGTAAGGCTATTCGTCTGCATAACATGATGACAAGTGTCTATTGATATGATCAAAATAACCCGACAGTCTATGGTTTAACAGTTTCGAATGGTTATTGTGGTGACTCATGCAAAATTTGTTACATTTTATTCCCCCGAACACGTTTTTTCTCTCTTTTTCCCCAATTATGGTGCGCACGATCATGCAAATTTTGCGGGCTATTTTGTTCTCTCTTTTTCCCCAATTATGGTGCACACGATCATGCAAATTTTGCGGGCTATTTTGTTTTAGTGCGGGATTTGGTGCGCAAACAATTTTTGTTTTCGCGGGATTTTAGATTTTAATGCGGGATTTCGGCAATCCCGCGCTCTAGATGCAACCCTGTAAATACATATGTAGCAAATAAGATACCTTATCACAATCAATTGATATTGACATACCTGCTTATTGTGGCCACCATGTAAGTAAATGCCAGTGTCTGTAATTAGACAAAAACATATTCATAATGGGGAAAGTTATGTGATACATTGCCATACTGGGTTTCAATGAACCTTTTTGAAACATTGTAAGAAAAGGAGAAAATGCTTTCTCCCTTTCTGACAATATTATCTATCATTTAAGAACAAATCCCATCATTTGATCCACATTTAATCTGTAGTCTGCAAACACTTTCTATTTTGGAAGGTCTACAATTTTGTCATCTGGTAAACAGTGAAATATTCCTAAATTTGAGTATCAAAATGGGAAAACAGCTGAAATTACATAACAATATGTAAACATACTACAAACACTGCATAATCAGGTCTCTTTTCCTGACTAGAAGTGTTCATTTCATTTGAATGGTACTCTAAGGGTTAAATGGTCCTTTTGGGTCAAATGCCACTTATTGCATTGTCAATGCTCCTTTGGTAAAAGATGCTGAAAAAAGGGCAAAAAAATTTCTTGCTCAACATTTTACATGGTCTATCCTCAAAACAAGCAACTTCTTTTGCCACAATGGTTCCACAGTGGTGGGCTGCACAAAGCAAACAGTTGTTTGCTGGAGTTATTGTTTAACTCTTTACCAGATGACAAAATTTTAGACTTTGTCCAAACTGAAAGCATTTGCAGAAGACATGTTGATGTGACTCAAATATTGCAATGTATCTTTGAAAGAGTATAAATATTGTGGAAACAGAAGAAAACTTGTGGATAATAGCATTTCATACTCTCCCACAATGTTTTTTAAAGAGCCTTTTCCTCAAGACTGTTAAAACACTGGATTGTTTGATAAGGTGTAAATAAAAAAAAAAAGAAAAAACTCATCAGATAACTCCAGTTGATCTAAGACAATCTTTTTGCAGGTTTAAAATTAGACAGCAAAAAACTTACAAAGACTCCAAGGCATATCATGTTTCCAGGGTGGTTCCTCCTATAAAGAAATATAAAACTTAAGTTCATTAACCCTTTACCAAACAATCCCTGGTTTTAACAACCCCGAGGAAGAAGCCTTCTAAGGACACTGTGGGAAAAGGAGAAAATGCTGGTAACCAGCATTTTCTCCATTTCCCACAATGTTTTCTACTCTTTCAAATAAAAATTTTAGTTTTTAAGTCACATTCATTTTGTCTTCTGCAAATGCTTTCAATTTGGACAGGTATCAAATTTTAGACCCTCCCTCCAATGAAAGAATTTGCAGATGATATATGTAGCTGTACTTAAATGATTTGTCTTTGAAATGCCAGGATTATGGTGTTCATGTCTTTCTTACCAGTCAAGATTTTTTGCAAAAACTCTAACATTTCCTTTTTCCCCAGTGATCATTTCAGTGATTCATCAATGAATACTAACCAACAAGAGCTTAAGCTGAAGTTTGTTTTATGGCTTTTCTCTTTACCAAACGACATAAATATACACTTGTCCCCCCCAAAAAAAAAACCATTTGCAGATGAAAATTCGAATGTGGCTCAAATAATGGAATTTGTCTTTGATAGAATCAAAAACAGTGTGGGAAAAGGAGAAAATGCTGGTTAACTTTTTCCTTAATGTTTTCAAAAGGCCTCTTCCTCTTCCTGAGGGTCATTAAAAAGAAAAGAGTCAATAAAGAGAGGATGTTCAAAGAAATTATTCATGAGATATAACACTTCGTCAACCCCAGTCCATGACCCACCCTAAAATTCCTCTTGAACAGACAAGCTAAAAAACTCACTCTTACCTGACTGAGGGACAACACACCAGGGCAATATAAGTAATAAGGAATGTGGCACTGAAATAAGGAAATGCTACAAATCATTTCTTATTCAGATGAAATTTGATCTATTACTGCATAAACATTAATAAGCTTAGAAAATACCGAGGGACAAGGAGCCTTTATTACTTGTAACTATTATTGCTCTTTTTTTCAATAATGCTTTTCCAAGTGGGTCAAGAATGTCCTTCCAATTTTCTACAGAATGCACTTTGTGCAACTCTGCAGTACGCCTAAAATAAGCCTGATGGGCATAAGGTAATGAAAAAAAAGAAGCATGACAAACAAAACTATCAACAATCCATCAGATTGAAGAATGAGGATCATCATAAGCTATTGTTACCTATGCAGCAAATGCAGATCAATAGCAGATTGCACAAAACATGCAGTCTGATTTTTTATCTACACTGTCGGCTTTGCTGAAACATTTTAATCAATAACAACCTTGAAACTGCAATTATTTGGCTTTTTTTTTTTCTAGACAAAAATGTCTGCTGGGTTCATGTGGCACTCCAAGGCTATTGCACAAATAACTTTTTACAAAATCTGTATCAGTCAGCTTTTGAAAACATTGTGGGAAAGGGAGCCATACCTGTTACAAAGAACTGCTCCTTTTTCCAGTAATGTTTTCCATGTGATCCCCTACAAAATCATTTTCTTCTCTTTCAAATACTGGTTCCTTGTACAATTTCTGTTAGTATTTGTTTAGTCTATAATATCAGATGCCAACAGAGCAAAGTTAACTCTTTACCAAATGCCAACAATTTAGACTTGTCAAAATTAACCCTTTAACATATAATCCCAAGTTTTAATGACCCTGAGGAAGAAGCCTTTCGAAAATATTGTTGTAAAAGGAGAAAATGCTGGTAACCAGCATTTACTCTTTTTCCCACAATGTTTCCTACCCTTCAAGAAATGAAATGATCATTTGGGCCACATTCAATTTGCCATCTGCAAATGCTTTGAATTTCAATGAGTTAGAAATTTTGTCGTTTGGTAAAGAGTTGAAAGCATTTGCAGACAACAAATTAAATGTGACTTAAACAACAGAACTTGTTTTTGAAAGTGTAGAAAACATTTTGGCAAATGGAGAAAATGCTGATTACCAGGATTTTCTCCTTTTCCCAAATTGTTTTCAAAAGTTTTTTTCCACACAGTCATTAAATCACCAGCTTGTGAGGTAAATGGTTAAACTAGTTGAGGTTCATGGGAAAGATGCTGCAACCCTGCTCCTTTTCTGTGTTTATCTTAAGTTTAATGCTAATTTCAAAATTGTTTCAGTTTTTTCAAAAATGAAACAGTATAAAACTACTTACTATGAAGTGTAATAAAAAGCCATTCCCCCTGGATAGGACTGTACAAAGTCCTGTATTGGGTCACTGAAATAAGTATTTGAAAAACATATGTGTTTGAATAGAGAAGGCATCCATCTAGGATTATTATTAACCTTTCAAAAAAGAAACTCCTACTTACAAGCCTGAGAAACAGAGCTTTTGAAAATGTTTAGGTAAAAATGAAACTAATGGATACCAGTATTTTCTTACAATATTTTCTACCTTTTCATTGATGAATCCCAGCATTGTCTGTAAAAGTTTTTAAATCTGGACTCTGTATGTATCATTTTGTTGTTTGGTCAAAAGATCAAAACTTTGCAAAGACAAGTCAGCATAGAAAATCAAGTATAGCCTCCCAGTCATCTGCTCCGCCAAAATTCTTTCAAAGAGCATAACAATCAGTTTAAATCTTTCCAAAAAGAGAAAATCATATACTGGTCCAAATTTAAAAATATTTGTAGACTAGAAAAAAAGTGACACTCAAATGTTGGGATTTGTATCAGAAAGCGTAGATAACATTGTGAGAAAAAAGAAAAGGCTGGTTACCAAACGCCTTTCCCACAATGTTTTCAAAAGCATTGTGGTAGAAGGAGAATTGCTGTTAAAAACAACATTTTCTATTTTTCCCATGATGTTACTTACACTTTTAAAGGCAAAAACCATAATTAACAGATGATACATGGTAAAACTTAGGCAGATCAAAGTGGAAAACATTTGCAGACAAATTTATTTTTTTGCCCATACAATTGGGCTTGTGCTAAATAGGGTTGAAAACATTGTGCATAAAGGAGAAAATACCAGCAACCAGCTGTTTCTCCTCTTAACTACAATGTTTTCAAAAGCCCTCTTCCTAAGGGTGGTTGACACTCAGGGTTCATATTCATCAAGCATTCCTAAGAACATTCTTGGTCTATACATTTAGGAAGTAACACAACTTCTGATTGGCTAAACCATTTTTGGCTAAACCAAATGGTTTAGCCAGTCAGATGATGTGTTACTTTCAAATTTAAAAGATTCTAGAGAATAAGACTAAGAACATTCTTAACCCTTTACCACATGGCATAATTTTAGACCTATCGAAATTGAAAGCATTTGCAGACGACAATTTTGTAGTGGCTCAAATGAAGCAATTTTTCTTTGATAGGGTAGAAATCTTTGTGGGAAGGGGAGAAAATGCTGGTTACCAGCATTTTCTCCTTTTCCCACAATGTTTTCAAAAGGCTCCTTCCTCAGGGTCGTAAAAAGTCGTCATTGTGTGGTAAAGGGTTAAGAATGGTTGGTAAATATGGACCCAGGATTGTTTGGTAAATAATTGATATGTAACAATCTGAGAGATGTGATCTCTAAAAAATAAACCATACATACACCAGTGAGAACAACATAGTGACACCAAAGGTGACCAGAAGCTGCGTAAAGAGGATGATGTACACCTGTAAAACATATATATAACTCACTACCACACAACCCTGCATTTTAACAATCCTGAGGAAGAGGGCTTTGAAAACATTTTGGGAAAAAGAGAAAATGTTGGTAACCAGCATTTTCTTCTTTTCCCACAATATTTTAAAACAGCTTTTCCCTCAGGAATGTTATGACTCTGGATCAAGGGCCAAAGGGTTAAGGAAGCCAGGAAAAAAGAAATTGAACGAAAGGAGAATGATTTTTATTTGGATAATAAGGGAAAAATTGTAGGAAAAAATAAAGCATCTGCTTGTTTCATGAATTATTGCTCTTTCTTGCAGAGTTTTATAAAAGATGTGTCCAACATTGTGTAAAAGATTCTATTTCTGCAGAAGAGCAAACACATAAAAAGCGAACTTAACTCTTTACCAAACGACAAAATTTTAGACTTGTCCAAATTGAAAGCATTTGCAGACGATAAAATAAACGTGACTCAAAAATTGAAACTTGACTTTAGAAGAGTAGAAAACATTGTGGGAAAAGGAGAAAATGCTGGTTACCAGCATTTTCTCCTTTTCTCACGATGTTTTCAGAAGGCTTCTTTCTCTGAGCCTTAAAAACCAGGGATTGTTTGGTAAAGGGTTAAAGCACATAAATTGATTAAATGTTTTTAAAAAGCTTTTTCCTCAGGGTTGTTAAAGGGCAAGATTGTGTGATAAAGGGTTAACCCTTTACCAGACAATCCCCAGTTATAATGACCTTCAGGAAAGGCTTTGAAAACATTTAGGGAAAAGGAGAAAATGCTGCTAACCAGCATTTTCTCCTTTTCTGCAATGCTTTTTACTCTTTCAAAGAAAAATATTATCCATTGAGCCACATTTAAATTGTCATAGGCACATGCTTTCAACTTAGATCAGATTAAAATTTTGTCATTTAGTACAGGCTTAGCGTCCACCTCAATAGGTTTGAATAAAGCATACATCTACTCTACCTTACGTATGAACCCTCTTCTGATCACTTGATTAGAAAATGTCCTGTCATCAAACATATCGTCCTCTGATGTTGTGTTCTTGAACGGATCGTTCTGAGGTTGTCCGTAAGCATATCCTGTTGCTGGGGCAATCTGTACCCCGTATGAAGTGCCATAGTTATTCTGAGGCTGAGCTTGTTGGGGTGGTGGTATCGTGGCTGAAAGATTGGTTTGTTTGTTTAACCCTTTACCACACAATCCCGAGTTTTAATGACCCTGAAAAGGAGGCCTTTTGAAAACATTGTGGGAAAAGGAGAAAATGCTGGTAACCAGCATTTTCTCATTTTCCCACAATGTTTTCCAGACTATCTGATACAAATCCCATCATTTGTGCCATATAAATGTTGTCTTCTGCAAGTGCTTTCAAACTGGACCTGTCTGAATTATTGTTGTTTGGGAAAGGGTTAAATGAGTTCTACAAAGCCTGACAGATTTCCCCTCAGCTAAATGATCTTGTGATTTTTACAATTTTAAGAAAACTGCTTTTTCAAACATTGTGAAGGAGAAAATGCTACTTGGCTCAAATAATAGAATGTCTTTGACATGGTTGAAATCATTGATGTTAGAGCAGAAAATGCTGGTAACCAGTATTTTCTCCATTTTCAAAAATTTTGTCTGCATTGTCAAAGACAAATCCAACTGTATGAGCCAAATTAGATCCATTACCACAAAACCAGAATTTAATGATTCTGAATAAGAAAGCTTTTGAAAATAGTTCTGGTTACCAAATTTTGCCTACTTCCAATCATATTTTCAACTTCATCAAAGACACATTTTGTCACTTCAGCCACCTTCAGTGTATCGTCTGCAACTCCTTTCAATATGGACAGAACTAGTCTAAAATTTTTACTTTAATTGTTATCTGAGAATGCTTGTATTATGGATGAGTCTAAATTTTTTTATCTGATCCCATCTGGAGTAAAATGAAACTAATGTATAGGTACATGGCACGCAGAGAGTGCAGGTGGATACCCAGATTTACCTGTATACTGGCTATGTTAACTCTTTACCACACAATCCCGACTTTTAACGACCCTGAGAAAGACGCCTTTTTTTTTTTAAATATTGTGGGAAAAAGAGAAAATGCTGGTAACCAGTATTTTCTCCTTTTCCCACAATGTTTTCTACTCTGTCAAGGACAAATTCAGCCGTTTGAGCCATCTTTGTCGTCTGCAAATGCTTTCAATTTGGACCAGTCTAAAATTTTGTCGTTTGGCAAAGAGTTAAGGCATACAACATTTGTAATACACAAAGGCATCTCACATAAAAGAACTGAAGAAAAAGAAATTTCTTTTGAGTACAACAGAAACAATTTTTTTGAAATAAAGTCCTTGCAAGTAACAAGCAACTATTTTTCATTTCTCACAAGGTTTACAAAATCAGTCACTTGCAGGGGAGTATTAACCCTTTACTGCACAATCCCAGGTTTTAATGACCCTGAACAAATAGCCTTTTGAAAACCTTGTGGGAAAAGGAGAAAATTATGGTAACTAGCATTTTTTTCCTTTTCCCACAAGGTTTTCTACATTTCATAGACAACTGCCATCATTGAACTAAATTTTATATGTCATCTGCAAATTCTTTCAATTTGGACCAGCTGAAAATTTTGTCACCTGATAGAGAGTTAATCAACAAAACTGACCTATCACTCATTTACTTTCCTCATACTCTGTGATTTTAAGGAAGACAATTATATTCAATGTCTTTTCGTACATTTCATTCATTGGATTTTTACCAACAAATACCCTGTGTAATGAACAAGTATTGACAAAAATAAATGGTTGACAGGTGAATTGGTTCAGTAGTACTAAACCAAAGATATATATAAGAAATAAAATAATACCAAAATAAGAACCCAAGCCAGATCCAAAACTATGACCCCTGAATCGAGAGTCAATCACCTTTCAAGAGTAGCTATTTATCTGTACTGCTGGAAAGGCGTGATTCTTGTAAATTATCATTTGAAAACCTACGGTACGTTTAGAAAGTTTAAACCAACTACTTATGAGGGTCAAAAGGAATATTAATGAGTGACAGGTAAAATCTGTTGAGTAATATACAACCTGATGCTTGCATGGCAATGCATCAAGCCTACAGTTTAAGAGTTAAAGAGCAAACACAGGAACAAGATTTAATAATTTCAAGATAGACTAAATGTTACGGTAAGTGTTGTCTGTTCTTAATCTAAAAATTTAATGTTCAGCACCTGCACCTACAGAATGTTACATAACGTAACATAAAATAAAATAGCTTAATTTAGCATAAAACTCATGACAACTTACAGCCATTACAGTTTATATAAACAATCAACAATGCTTGATTTTTATTTTTGGCAAATTAACCCTTCACCACACAATCCCAACTTTTAAAGACCCTGAGAAAGACGCCTTTTGAAAACATTGTGGGAAAAGGAGAAAATGCTGGTAACCAGCATTTTCTCCTTTTCCTACATTATTTTCTACCCTTCCAAAAACAAATTTCAATTTTTCAGTCATGTTTGTTTTGTCGTCTGCAAATGCTTTTATTTTGGACTTGCTGAAATTTTTTATCGTTTGGTAATGAGTTAAACCTTAGATATTTGCATATTCAATGACCTTTCTTCAGCACAATGGTTACATCCCCATACATTGTAAGGGCCATAGGAAGATGATAAATACACTAAATTGTTATATTATGCCATAGAATAACAGTTACTCTAAGTATTAAAAGTATAATAATTAGGTTACACGGCTACAAAAGATCAACAACTATCATGACCAATTGATTATCATATGACTTCTACAATGAAAATAGTGACTCAACCATCGACACACACACTTTTTGCAAAATCTTCACCAAAACAATCCTTTGTTTTGATAACCTTCAGAAAAAAGACTGAAAAACAACATGGGAAAAGAAGAAAATGCTGGTTTCCCACAATGTTTTCTAGATAGCAGGATCATCCGGTGAGGCGGTTATGTTTTTTCCTGACAACAATATTTTAGATTTGTCCAAATTAAGAAGTTTTGCAGATATCAAACTAAATATGGCAAAAATGATGAAATTTGTCTTTAGAACAGGAGAAAGCATTGTCGGAAAAAGAGAAAATTCTGGTTATCAGCAAAAGTTTTCTCACTTAGGGTCATTCACCCTTCACCACACAATCTCAAGTTTAAACCACCCTGACGATAAAGCTTTTTGAAAACATTGTGGGAAAAGGAGGAAATGCTGGTAACCAGCATTTTCTCCTGCTCCCACAATGTTTTCTACCCTTCTCAAAACGTTGTCAAAAGATCTATAGATGCACCCATGCTAATATTCAAAGACAAATTATACCTTTGGCCCAATATCTAAATTGCAGTCTGCAAATACTTTTATTAGGGACAAGTTTGTCATCAAGTCAAGCGTTATACCAGGAGCTGGCATACAAAAAAAGCCCGTCTCTGTGTGTGTGTTAAAGTAGAATATTTTCCATACTTTAATATGGTATGACTGAAATTGAAATGCATTTTAATACCTACTTTGAATTTTTGACCGCTATTGGGCCTTTAATGAATGACACTTGTTTACTCCTGCGACAGGGGAGAAGAAGAAGATTGGTTGCTGTACCTGTGAATGTAGGTTTGGGGAGGCCCATTGTTCATGTATTCAGTGCCCTCCATGCCCAACTGACCCGGAAGACCCACCACTTCCTCCAGCCCTGGAATGCTGTGGTTGTCCATAGAGATGGCACCTATGAGCTTTTGAACTGTTTTTTTTTTTTTTTTTTCTTGTCTTGAAAAGAAATTGTTGTTCCTGGAAATGTCTCAAATTTTTGAAGTTAAAGATTATTTTTTCTGGAAAAGTAATTGAATAAAAATGTATTGACCAATTCATGCTTGTGTATCTTTCTCACTCCTTGTTTCATAATACTATTGTTGCTCTGTTTCACATACATAACAATTAAAGACAGAAAGATTATGATGGCCTTGGTGTATCACTCACCTTAGTAAACAAGAACTGGGATGATGATAATAATGAGTTCCTAATTATAGGTATATGTCTAATAAATGTGGCCTTGACCGTTAACATAGCAGCAAATTGATGGTTTGTGCATAATCTGCATATATGGATCTACCATATATAAACATACTAGTAGCTCATTCAGCTCACCAGAGCTGAACGGTACTTAACACTTTACCAAATAATACCAGATTTCACAACTTTGGGAAAAAGGCTTTTGAATGAAAACCTTTTCGGAAAAGGAGAAAATGGTGGTAACCAGCAATTTCTCCTTTCCCTATAATGTTTTCTACCTTATCGGGGACCTTAAGTTCATTTTTACCAATTTTGAATTTGTCAGATGTTTTGAATTTGATAGAGTACATTTTGTCTTTACCAAAACTAGTGACAGGTCAGTTTTGAAAGCAGCTACATCCCTTTAATTATGCTACACTTGTCACATGCAGACGCTTTCTCTTTAGAGGGGTCACATTTAGTCCTTTGGTAAAGGGTCATAAGATGTTCAAAATTTGTCTGCAACAAGTTTGTTGTACCTTATAATGTGGTGAAGTCTTTACCACACAATCGCAAGATTTAATGACCCTGAAACAGAAGGCTTTAGAAAACATGATGGGAAAACGAGAAATGCTGGCAACCGCCATCTTCTTCTTTACCATGCCAAAGACAGAAATCATCATTTGAGCCACATTTGTCGTCTGCAAATGCTTTCAATTTGATCAAGTCCAGCATTTTGTCATTTGGTAAAAGGTAAAGCTGAATTATTGATACTAATCCAACTTAATCCTGACTGAAAAACAAAATTGAGAGAAGTTTGAATCCAATACTTAGCTTTGTATCAAAAGACAAAATTAGAAAAAAATTTCGACTCGTTCAGAATTGAAAGCATTTACAGATGACATATAAATTATGGGTCAAGTAATAGGAAATGTCCTTGGAATAATAGAAAACTTTGTGGGTAAAGGAGAAAAATGCTGGCCAGCATTTTCTCCTTCACCCCAAATATTCTCAATCGCCTACATTCTAAGGAATGTGAAAAAACTGGATTGTTTGGCAAAGGGTTGAATTTGTACATGCTAGCTGCATTGCTGAGCATCTCATTTTGAATCAAATATACTGCTACGCTTTCATTCATTCAAAATTCCTTTCTTTCATTCTTTCTTTGAAAATGTTACAAGTGCACTAGTATATGTATAAATTTCAAACCAACATACAAGCGTGCACCCCTTCATGCACTAGAAGAAAGTGATGCAAAATGCTGGTCTGTCTTTTAATTTTTTCATGTGATAAAAATAAGACGAGCATTTTTTTGTTTCATACTTTATTTTCACAAAATGACAATAACAGAGGGTATAGTGAGTATGATGTATAGTTGTCATATTCTGCGAAAAGGGGGTTTAATGCATCTGCAAAAAAGTATCGACACTGGTCAACCTGTGCGTTCAAAGCAGGCTGACCTGAGTCAAAACTTTTTGCTTCTGATAAATTTTCTGTATGTCCAAGAACCACTCTACTTCTGGATTCAGCCAGTTCTTAAATGGATTATATGGATCCATAATTATATGAAGATTTGCTTGGTTAAATGCATCACAGAAATGCATTAAATCCTCTTTAACCAAAGCATAGCTCATTTATTATAAGTATAGAGTAACATTTATCACAAGACTTTGTAAAACAGAATATTACCTAATATCTCTTGGCTGGAACAAGTATTTTTGTTATGAAAGAACAGAGTTTTACACTTTAACCCTTTACCAAATAATCCCTTGTCTAAAAAGCCCTGAAGAAAGTATCTGAAAACATTGTGGGAAAAGGAGAAAATGCTGGTAACCAGCATTTTCTCCATTTTCCATCATGTTTTCAAACTTTTAAAACAACATTTGCATTTTTTGAGCAGAGCAACATTTGATTTGTTGTCTGCAAATGCTTTAAATATGGACAAGTCTATAATTCGGTTATCTAGTAAAGAGTTCAAGTACTGAATGAAATAAATGGACATATCGGTCAAGCAGAAAAGATACAAATCATGATAAGCCAATGCTTTTTTGACAAAAATTTCTCTATACGAATCAAGATTGGAATAAAAGTTTTGTGCAGTCTGATCTTCGTCTACATTTTCCTAAACAGCATGCAATTTTGTTTATTACTTCTTTCATACATAATTTTTCAAGTCATATTGAACAAGTAAATTCTTTAACATAAGAAAAATAACAAGTTATATAGAGAAAAATGCTGGCCAGCATTTTCTCCTTCACCCCAAATATTTTCAATCGCCTACATTCTAAGGAATGTGAAAAAACTGGATTGTTTGGCAAAGGGTTGAATTTGTACATGCTAGCTGCATTGCTGAGCATCTCATTTTGAATCAAATATACTGCTACGCTTTCATTCATTCAAAATTCCTTTCTTTCATTCTTTCTTTGAAAATGTTACAAGTGCACTAGTATATGTATAAATTTCAAACCAACATACAAGCGTGCACCCCTTCATGCACTAGAAGAAAGTGATGCAAAATGCTGGTCTGTCTTTTAATTTCTTGGTTACAAGAAACTAATACCAAAGTGGTAAAAGGATGGCTACAATATTCAAACATCAAAACAATGATCAACAAAAATGAATGAAACACTTTAGATACTTCAGGTCTCCTTTTTAATCCTTTACCAAATGATTCAATGTTTAAATGACCCAAAGAAGAGAGGCTTTAGAAAGCATTGTAGACGAAAAGCAGAAAATGCTGGTAAACAGCATTTTCTCTTTTTCCCACCAATGATTTCTCCCCTTTAAAAGACAGATTGTATCATTTTTGCCTCATTTATCTTGCCGTTTCAAAATGCTTTCAATATGAAGGTGTCAAAAGTTTTGTGATCTGTAGAGAATTAGCAAAAATAGAGGAATGAGCTAGAGAAATAATACTATTAAAAAATCAGTTACAAGCATTTACTTAACAACATGATAAAAAATGAGCCATGCTCTGTGAAAAGGGGGTTAACTGTATCTGCAAAAAGAATTAACCTATGTCAGCCTGTTTAGTCTGCACAGACTGACATGGGTGGAAACTTTTTGCTATGGGTAAATTTTCAGCATGTCAAAGGACCATCTATCTCATGATTCAGCTGGTTGTTAGACAAAATGAATTTTACAGATCCATACATAATGACGGAGATGCATGAAACCCCATTTTGCCAGAGAGCCACTCCTATATAAGATACAACAGCAAAAAATTTTCAATTCTTTTCATCTTTACCCATTTCCTCCCACAGGTATATTTTTTTTTTAATTCTAAAGCAGACCATAATTGAAAAAAATTTTGTTGTACAAAGAAAATTTGTTCGATACCAGCAAGCTCTCATTTTACAATATTTTTTCATATGTAGTACCCATACATCTGTTTTGTGCCATATATCATACTTCTTGCTGATAACAAATATTTTACAGGGATGTTAAAAGTCTGTCCTTGACAATTTAAATTGCTTAAAAATTAAAAACTACTACTACTTCTTTACATCCATGTAATCGTTTCTTTTATGTATACAATTCAAGGTTGCCACTGGTACATAATCATTGCTTTATTTTTGTTAAAAAAGTACACAACAAGTGAAAAATAGCAAACACTTAAGTCCACAACAAGTGAAAAATAGCAAACACTTCAATCAGTTTTGGCAAACCGAAATTATGTTCGCATTTATCTATTTCTCTACAACAAATAAAATTCGAAACACTGACAAAAAACTTTCTGATCAATCATTGATCAATCATTTGTCAAATCAATTGTCAAAACTTATATATAAACCTCAATGTATTTAGTTTTATCAAATTTAAACATGATTTTCTCTCTTCCATCAGTCTATTTAATTTTTGTTTTACTTTTCCATTTCATTTCTTTGTGACAGCTGAATAAAAATTGCATCCCAAGACAATTATTGGTCTTAATGAGTTAAAAAACAACGAAGAAAAATACAGTATCATATCGGTCATTTCCTTGTCAGAAGAAGAAATCAAAATCCTATAAAAATATGAAAAAAAAAAACATGATAAGAAAAAAAGAAAATTCAAAACAAATTATCTGCTGATTGCTGATCAGATCACATATTTTTGACAATTTTCTTGGTTATTACAATACCAAGTCTCTATGAGAGCACTACATGCTGGTGCCTATTGTCAGATGCATTTGGCTTTTCCATGATGATTTCTTTTGAGTGAAAATTCCAAATCGAAAAGGGGCATGACGATACCTACCTATTAATCCCTCCCCTCTCTAAACCCTTTACCACACAATCCCATGTTCTAACAACCCAAAGAAAGAAGACTTTTGAAAACATTGTGGGAAACAGAGAAAATGCTGGTAACCAGCAATTTCGTCTTTGACCACAAGGTTTTCTAGAAAGCAATATCAATTTTTGAGTCACTTTATGTCACCGTCTCCAAATGCTTTTGATTTGGACAAGTCCAAATTTTTGTCATTTAGTAAATATTTGTCAATATAAAAGTCACTGTGACTTTGGGTATTAATGCTTTACCAAACAACAGAATTTTTGAATTGTCAAAATTGAAAACATTTGCAGATGAAAAATTATTAAACATAGCTCAAATGATTGCTTTCCTCTATAAAACTTTAAAAATGTTGTGGGAAAAGGAGAAAATACTGGTTGCTAGCATTCCCACAAAAGCCTTCCTTCTCAGAGTCATTTTGAGATCATGGAATCGTCAGTGAGGGTTAAAACTCTGAAATCATCTAATAAAACAAATCACTCTTGATTAACTCTTATTCATTAACCATCGAATAATTCTAAAATGCATAAAACAATAACATATTATGTACACTAAGCAAAAGTTATAACCGCCAATCTATAAAATTTGATTTCACAACATTGGCTCAAACAAAATTAAAAAGTCACACAACATGTTTATCAAATACATAGGTCTATAACTCTAAATAAGTAATAAAAAACAACAGAGAAACCTCTCATAAAAACTTGTTGATTTTGTTTATATGTATTGCAGTAATTCTTCAAAATGGGCAATGGTGGTTTATAAGTTTTGCGCAGTGTATACACAAATGTATGTCAACATAATTATAAGAAAAAAGTTATAACATACTTTACAAATACAACAAACAACATCCAACAATTGTGGACATGAATGTTAACATAAAGAACAGGCTCATAAAAGTATTGTACTCTAATTTATACATCTTGTATTTCTGTTCAACTCTTCACCATACCACAACCTCAGACCTGTCCATATCGACAGCATTTGAAGACAACAAATCAAATGGCTCAAATGCTGTGATTTGTCTGTGAAAAGCTAGAAAACATTGTGGGAAAAGGAGAAAATGCTTATTACCAGCATTTTCTTCTTTTCCCACTATGATCTTCAAAGCTTTACTCGGCAGGGTCTTTAAACTCCCGTTAGTATGGTAAAGTGTAGAACCAGCCATGACTCGTAAAAATATTGTTATCAAATTTATACATCTTGTATTTCAGTTTAAAGCATTAAAACACTTATTCTCGTATCAGTTAGTTATTTTTTCCTCCAAAGAAGGAGAGAATGATAAGGAACAAATACACAACATCTATGTACAGCTGAAGAGCGCCGTAAACATACTCCTCGGGGCTCATTTCATGTTTCCTTCCCCCAACGATCATCTGTGTGTCATATACCAGGAACTGAAACAATAACATGAAATCTTGCTTATTGTTTGTTTGAATGGTGTTTCACATTTTCAACATTATTTCAATTATACTGCAGCAGCCAGTGCACCTATCCATGCTTTCCTTGAGTTTCTCTTACCAGTGCTTTGCACAACATTCTTCCCAAGCCACTTGCTACCTTTTTATTTAACCATTGTCAATACAATAAAAAAAGGTGAGAGATGAATGAATCTTTTCACAATGATTGTCATCAACCCTCACAAAAATAAGAAATTGGCCAACCTTTGGATTTGAACCAGCAATCCTTGATTTCAAGCCCCCTGTACAATAATGACTGGGCTATCTGGCTCATCAAAATCTTGCTTAGCTCTATCAGTGCAAAATAAATACATTCCATCGCTTTCAACAGCTTAAAATACATTCCACAAAACTAACAAAATCTTTTTCTTTCAAGCTTCACAAAATAAGCAGACAGTATAAAAACAAGGTCAAGACAACATGTTCCGTACAGTTTAATCTCGACCTATGCCATCTACAAAAGCTTGTTTTACTTTGGCAGGGTTAAACTTTGAAAGGTCTAAACATGCCAAAACATTCCAATACAGCCAAGCCTCTATTTGAGATAACCTAAATGGTTTTATCCACTTCTATAAGGGACAATACTTATGATTCTACATCAAGTCTTACACCTTTAAATATCAACCAATCCTAAGTTTTTAACAACCAACTTGTAACTGAAAAATCTTTGTAACTTTCAATGGTGTTTCTGGGTTAAAGTTTAGGTGCTCCCAAATAGAAAAGAGGAAGTTGTCTGGAGAACCTCTCTGAGGAGACATTAATCTTTTACCAAATGATCTCACATTTAGCCACTCTGTGGTAGAATGCCTTTGAAAACATTGTGGGAAAAGGAGAAAATGCTGGTAACCAGCACTTTCTCCTTTTCCCACGATTTCTTCCCTGCTGCTTACCAGCATTTTCTCCTTTTTCCACAATGTTTTCTTTCCAATCAAAGACAGAAAATATCATTTTAGCAACATCTAAGTTGTCATCTGCAAGTGCTTTGAATTTTGTCCAGTCCTAAAATTTGTTGTTTGGTAAAGAGTTAACTTCTCCAGTCTAACTGATGTTGCATTTGGCTATATGAAACTTAAGTACATATATTATGAAGCCAATTAAATCTTACCAGAGAGAAAACCAAAGCTGCCAGTCCTCCCCAAACACAGTCCAGGATCTATAACAGAAAATACAAAGAAAATAACACAGTGTGTTAATATGTAAATCAAGCTTGAGATAGGCCGAGAAACTGGCTTAAGAAATTGGTTTTCCAGGAGTGTTTTTATTCCAGTCAACACTTCATAATGAACTGATAAACCTAAGTCATTGCATATTCAATCTCTCAGCACATAAATACCCTTATCTATTCAACATTTTACCTATCAACAAATTTCGGACTCCTCAAAATTGAAGGTATCTGCAGACGGCAAATCTGGAAATGGTACAAATGGACTGATGTTCTTTGAAAGGGTAGGAAACATTGTGGGAAATAATAGAAAATGCTGATTTCAACATTTTCAAAGGACCGCTGACTCGGGTTTGTAAAAATTCAGAATTTTTTGATGAATGATTAAAATAAAAGATAATTAAATATTTCTAAAAGGTTTCATGAAATATCTCCATACTGTTCCCTTATGCCCTTGGTTCTGTTCCTTGGTCTTAAGTAATTCAATCATTCTTTTTTAATCATTATTTAGCTCTAGTTCCATTTGACTTTCGCCTACACAAAAGGCAAGGAAAATCAAACATTTCTAACATCTACACAGTCCGCCAAAGCATCATGGAGATGTCTTTGATATTCTTCACTGAAAATACTGCAAAAAAGCAAAGCAATTTACCCTGTTGTAGCCAGCTGTATAATACACAATGAGACAAGAGAATCCAAAGAAGATGAGAACCATGACTAGAGCAAACAGGAGTCCAGTGCACATTGTGAAGTCAATCTGCAAATATAGAACTGGTAATAATTATATCACTGAAGTGAACTACACTGTGGCAGGCTGAAAAATTACCCCCACTAGTTGCCTTGTCTGAGAAAAAATTCATTTATCAATAAGTGAGCCCTTGGCTTAGAGGAAGATTCTTTTTTATTACAATACTTTGCCACTATCATCCATTTTAACATTTGTGTTGACACAGAATGTGGGCATAACATATTTTGAAAACAAGGGTAAAATATAGTGCATTGATATAATGCTTCTACAGAAGCCTAAAAACCACTCGTCTCAAACATGTGAAGGAGAAGAAAATTTTAGACAGTAAACAAGGTTTGTTATGTGATAAATACTTCCACCTTAAAAGTTAAGATGGAAGAAAAAAGAGCCTTTCAAAAACAAGGCACTGAGATTACCTTTGTCTGGATGGCAAACAGAGATATAGCCAGACAGACAGCTGTTGTGATCCCTGCAGCAACCATAACACTCTGTGTTGTGTAGTAGCTGAAATTAAAACAATGATAATTCAATTTATAAGTAGGTAAAAATATAGACTGACAGACAGCTGTTGTGATCCATGCCACAACTATTACACACTGTTCTGTGTAGTAGCTGATAATCGAACTAGTAAGCAGGACCAAATACAGCCTGACAGACAGCTGTTGTGATACCCATAATATCCAATACTCTTTGTGTTGTGTAGTAGCTATATACATGGAAGTAAAATAATAATAATGTAACAAGTAAGTTGGACAAAATATGGCCAACAGACTGCTACTGTGATCCCTGCAGCAACTGTAGGCAACTGTAACACTATGTTGTGTAGTAGCGATAAAGTAAAACAATGATAATTTAACTTGTAATTGGGACTGGATATAGACAAACAGTTGTTGTGATCCTACAGCAACCAATACACACTGTGTTGAGTGGTAACTATAAAGTAAAACAACAACTTAACTTGTAAGTGGAACCGACAATTATCAGACAGCTATTGTCAACTAGCAGTAAAATCCTAATTATATCACTTGAAAGGATAAAAGCCCATAATATGCAGAGTCTTTGGTGTTATTTGGTGTTATTGTATATGTTAATAAGGAGTATGTGAGCGTAAATTTATGACTATTTATAATTAACTTGGAAAGTCTAAAATTCCAATGTTTCCTAGAGATTTTCACAGAATAAAGATTCTAAAACATGGTGGAAGATTACCCCACATGTTCAGACTAAATACAGGGTTGCATCTAGAAATTTTCAAATAGGGGGGGCTATCCCCCATCACTTTCAGAAAAAGGGGAGCACATCCCCCCCCCTTAAGAGTAAGAGGGGGGAGACAAATTTCATGGCAGTTCCCATAGTGTGGTAAAGGGTTAATATATTATTTGTTTATGTCTTAGGGAAAGTAATAAAGATCACATCCATTACAGGGTTATTTTATTCTAGTCTTCTTTGATTTTTATGAATGTCTTGTACCTTCTTCTTTAACACTTGTTACAGTGCTATCTCTGTAAGACAAGAAGACCTAACCCCCACCCTACCGTATCCTATGCTGTTCAATATTTTCATTTCATAAATTCCACGAAGTTTTTACATCAGTATTAGACAGAAATTTTAGCTTCCATGTATTGTTTCATACAGATATTTATGTAAATTTACTGCTTAAATTCACTATCAAAGCTGAAAAGACTGTCTGAAGTGCCTCTGATTGGACGATATCAAATTAACGTTTAGTTGTGTCATGAGTTTTCGCGGTTTTTGCAACGATCTTTTTTTCATGTCAATTTTTTTAACAGGTATTTCCGCATAATATTGCAAGAATTTGTCAATAAGGGTAGCAGGTCACTTCAAAAAATGTCATTTTACACTAGAAAAGTTGACTGACATTATCACGCTTTTCATTACATGTCAACTTGTTGAGATAAACGGTGACGCGTAGTTTGTCATACTTGATACTCACTGTTTATATTGGAATTATGATCTTTCAAGAATTTTGTAGCCTTAAGACTTTCATTGTCGCCAGTGCCTAATTTTTGGAGACATTTTTCCAAAATTGTCGCATTGAGTGGCACCACTGGCGCTCGACAGCGTGAACCCTGCAGTAAGGCTATTCGTCTGCATAACACGATGACAAGTGTCTATTGATATGATCAAAATAACCGACAGTCTATGGTTTAACAGTTTCGAATGGTTATTGTGGTGACTCATGCAAAATTTGTTACATTTTATTCCCCCGAACACGTTTTTTCTCTCTTTTTCCCCAATTATGGTGCGCACGATCATGCCAATTTTGCGGGCTATTTTGTTCTCTCTTTTTCCCCAATTATGGTGCGCACGATCATGCAAATTTTGCGGGCTATTTTGTTTTAGTGCGGGATTTGGTGCGCAAACAATTTTTGTTTTCGCGGGATTTTAGATTATAATGCGGGATTTCGGCAATCCCGCGCTCTAGATGCAACCCTGTAAATACATATGTAGCAAATAAGATACCTTATCACAATCAATTGATATTGACATACCTGCTTATTGTGGCCACCATGTAAGTAAATGCCAGTGTCTGTAATCAGACAAAAACATATTCATAATGGGGAAAGTTATGTGATACATTGCCATACTGGGTTTCAATGAACCTTTTTGAAACATTGTAAGAAAAGGAGAAAATGCTTTCTCCCTTTCTGACAATATTATCTATCATTTAAGAACAAATCCCATCATTTGATCCACATTTAATCTGTAGTCTGCAAACACTTTCTATTTTGGAAGGTCTACAATTTTGTCATCTGGTAAACAGTGAAATATTCCTAAAGTTGAGTATCAAAATGGGAAAACAGCTGAAATTACATAACAATATGTAAACATACTACAAACACTGCATAATCAGGTCTCTTTTCCTGACTAGAAGTGTTCATTTCATTTGAATGGTACTCTAAGGGTTAAATGGTCCTTTTGGGTCAAATGCCACTTATTGCATTGTCAATGCTCCTTTGGTAAAAGATGCTGAAAAAAGGGCAAAAAAATTTCTTGCTCAACATTTTACATGGTCTATCCTCAAAACAAGCAACTTCTTTTGCCACAATGGTTCCACAGTGGTGGGCTGCACAAAGCAAACAGTTGTTTGCTGGAGTTATTGTTTAACTCTTTACCAGATGACAAAATTTTAGACTTTGTCCAAACTGAAAGCATTTGCAGAAGACGTGTTGATGTGACTCAAATATTGCAATGTATCTTTAAAAGAGTATAAATATTGTGGAAACAGAATAAAACTTGTGGATAATAGCATTTCATACTCTCCCACAATGTTTTTTAAAGAGCCTTTTCCTCAAGACTGTTAAAACACTGGATTGTTTGATAAGGTGTAAATAAAAAAAAAAAAAAACTCATCAGATAACTCCAGTTGATCTAAGACAATCTTTTTGCAGGTTTAAAATTAGACAGCAAAAAACTTACAAAGACTCCAAGGCATATCATGTTTCCAGGGTGGTTCCTCCTATAAAGAAATATAAAACTTAAGTTCATTAACCCTTTACCAAACAATCCCTGGTTTTAACAACCCCGAGGAAGAAGCCTTCTGAAGACACTGTGGGAAAAGGAGAAAATGCTGGTAACCAGCATTTTCTCCATTTCCCACAATGTTTTCTACTCTTTCAAACAAAAATTTTAGTTTTTAAGTCACATTCATTTTGTCTTCTGCAAATGCTTTCAATTTGGACAGGTATCAAATTTTGTTGATTGGTAAAGAGTTAAGTGGTATTTTTGTTAACACTTTGCCAAACAACATACATGTAATCCTAGACTCCATTAAATTGAAAGTATTTGCAGATGACAAATTAAATGTAGATCTTAAACATGGTTTACATATTTGAAATGGTAGAAAACATTGTGGGGAAAAGAGAAAATGCTGGTTACCAGCATTTTCTACTTTTCCAACAATGTTTTCCAAAGCCTTCGTCTTTAGGGTTATTACAACACAAAATTATTTGGTAAAGGAATAACCATGAACCAGGAGACAAAATTTTAGACCCTCCCTCCAATGAAAGAATTTGCAGATGATATATGTAGCTGTACTTAAATGATTTGTCTTTGAAATGCCAGGATTATGGTGTTCATGTCTTTCTTACCAATCAAGATTTTTTGCAAAAACTGTAACATTTCCTTTTTCCCCAGTGATCATTTCAGTGATTCATCAATGAATACTAACCAACAAGAGCTTAAGCTGAAGTTTGTTTTATGGCTTGTTTTATGGCTTGTCACCCCCAAAAAAAGCATTTGCAGATGAAAATTCGAATGTGGCTCAAATATTGGAATTTGTCTTTGATAGAATCAAAAACAGTGTGGGAAAAGGAGAAAATGCTGGTTAACTTTTTCCTTAATGTTTTCAAAAGGCCTCTTCCTCTTCCTGAGGGTCATTAAAAAGAAAAGAGTCAATAAAGAGAGGATGTTCAAAGAAATTATTCATGAGATATAACACTTCGTCAACCCCAGTCCATGACCCACCCTAAAATTCCCCTTGAACAGACAAGCTAAAAAACTCACTCTTACCTGACTGAGGGACAACACACCAGGGCAATATAAGTAATAAGGAATGTGGCACTGAAATAAGGAAATGCTACATATCAATTCTTATTCAGATGAAATTTGATCTATTACTGCATAAACATTAATAAGCTTAGAAAATACCGAGGGACAAGGAGCCTTTATTACTTGTAACTATTATTGCTCTTTTTTTCAATAATGCTTTTCCAAGTGGCTCAAGAATGTCCTTCCAATTTTCTACAGAATGCACTTTGTGCAACTCTGCAGTACGCCTAAAATAAGCCTGATGGGCATAAGGTAATGAAAAAAAAGAAGCATGACAAACAAAACTATCAACAATCCATCAGATTGAAGAATGAGGATCATCATAAGCTATTGTTACCTATGCAGCAAATGCAGATCAATAGCAGATTGCACAAAACATGCAGTCTGATTTTTTATCTACACTGTCGGCTTTGCTGAAACATTTTAATCAATAACAACCTTGAAACTGCAATTATTTGGCTTTTTTTTTCTAGACAAAAATGTCTGCTGGGTTCATGTGGCACTCCAAGGCTATTGCACAAATAACTTTTTACAAAATCTGTATCAGTCAGCTTTTGAAAACATTGTGGGAAAGGGAGCCATACCTGTTACAAAGAACTGCTCCTTTTTCCAGTAATGTTTTCCATGTGATCCCCTACAAAATCATTTTCTTCTCTTTCAAATACTGATTCCTTGTACAATTTCTGTTAGTATTTGATTAGTCTATAATATCAGATGCCAAAAGAGCAAAGTTAACTCTTTACCAAATGCCAACAATTTAGACTTGTCCAAATTAACCCTTTAACACATAATCCCAAGTTTTAATGACCCTGAGGAAGAAGCCTTTCGAAAATATTGTTGTAAAAGGAGAAAATGCTGGTAACCAGCATTTACTCTTTTTCCCACAATGTTTCCTACCCTTCAAGAAATGAAATGATCATTTGGGCCACATTCAATTTGCCGTCTGCAAATGCTTTGAATTCCAATGAGTTAGAAATTTTGTCGTTTGGTAAAGAGTTGAAAGCATTTGCAGACAACAAATTAAATGTGACTTAAACAACAGAACTTGTTTTTGAAAGTGTAGAAAACATTTTGGCAAATGGAGAAAATGCTGATTACCAGGATTTTCTCCTTTTCCCAAATTGTTTTCAAAAGCTTTTTTCCACACAGTCATTAAATCACCAGCTTGTGAGGTAAATGGTTAAACTAGTTGAGGTTCATGGGAAAGATGCTGCAACCCTGCTCCTTTTCTGTGTTTATCTTAAGTTTAATGCTAATTTCAAAATTGTTTCAGCTTTTTCAAAAATGAAACAGTATAAAACTACTTACTATGAAGTGTAATAAAAAGCCATTCCCCCTGGATAGGACTGTACAAAGTCCTGTATTGGGTCACTGAAATAAGTATTTGAAAAACATATGTGTTTGAATAGAGAAGGCATCCATCTAGGATTATTATTAACCTTTCAAAAAAGAAACTCCTACTTACAAGCCTGAGAAACAGAGCTTTTGAAAATGTTTAGGTAAAAATGAAACTAATGGATACCAGTATTTTCTTACAATATTTTCTACCTTTTCATTGATGAATCCCAGCATTGTCTGTAAAAGTTTTTAAATCTGGACTCTGTATGTATCATTTTGTTGTTTGGTCAAAAGATCAAAACTTTGCAAAGACAAGTCAGCATAGAAAATCAAGTATAGCCTCCCAGTCATCTGCTCCGCCAAAATTCTTTCAAAGAGCATAAAAATCAGTTTAAATCTTTCCAAAAAGAGAAAATTATATACTGGTCCAAATTTAAAAATATTTGTAGACTAGAAATAAAATGACACTCAAATGTTGGGATTTGTATCAGAAAGCGTAGATAACATTGTGAGAAAAAAGAAAAGGCTGGTTACCAAACGCCTTTCCCACAATGTTTTCAAAAGCATTGTGGTAGAAGGAGAATTGCTGTTAAAAACAACATTTTCTATTTTTCCCATGATGTTACTTACACTTTTAAAGGCAAAAACCATAATTAACAGATGATACATTGTAAAACTTAGGCAGATCAAAGTGGAAAACATTTGCAGACAAATTTATTTTTTTGCCCATACAATTGGGCTTGTGCTAAATAGGGTTGAAAACATTGTGCATAAAGGAGAAAATACCAGCAACCAGCTGTTTCTCCTCTTAACTACAATGTTTTCAAAAGCCCTCTTCCTAAGGGTGGTTGACACTCAGGGTTCATATTCATCAAGCATTCCTAAGAACATTCTTGGTGTATACATTTAGGAAGTAACACAACTTCTGATTGGCTAAACCATTTTTGGCTAAACCAAATGGTTTAGCCAGTCAGATGATGTGTTACTTTCAAATTTAAAAAATTCTAGAGAATAAGACTAAGAACATTCTTAACCCTTTACCACATGGCATAATTTAAGACCTATCGAAATTGAAAGCATTTGCAGACGACAATTTTGTAGTGGCTCAAATGAAGCAATTTTTCTTTGATAGGGAAGAAATCTTTGTGGGAAAGGGAGAAAATGCTGGTTACCAGCATTTTCTCCTTTTCCCACAATGTTTTCAAAAGGCTCCTTCCTCAGGGTCGTAAAAAGTCGTCATTGTGTGGTAAAGGGTTAAGAATGGTTGGTAAATATGGACCCAGGATTGTTTGGTAAATAATTGATATGTAACAATCTGAGAGATGTGATCTCTAAAAAATAAACCATACATACACCAGTGAGAACAACATAGTGACACCAAAGGTGACCAGAAGCTGCGTAAAGAGGATGATGTACACCTGTAAAACATATATATAACTCACTACCACACAACCCTGCATTTTAACAATCCTGAGGAAGAGGGCTTTGAAAACATTTTGGGAAAAAGAGAAAATGTTGGTAACCAGCATTTTCTTCTTTTCCCACAATATTTTAAAACAGCTTTTCCCTCAGGAATGTTATGACTCTGGATCAAGGGCCAAAGGGTTAAGGAAGCCAAGAAAAAAAAAATTGAACGAAAGGAGAATGATTTTATTTGGATAATAAGGGAAAAATTGTAGGAAAAAAATAAAGCATCTGCTTGTTTCATGAATTATTGCTCTTTCTCGCAGAGTTTTATAAAAGATGTGTCCAACATTGTGTAAAAGATTCTATTTCTGCAGAAGAGCAAACACATAACTAGAGGCGCTTGAGCGCCTGTATCGCTCCACAGGCCTGATATTTCTATAATGGCGAAAGGAAGTTTTTAACAATTATCATTCAATCCTGCATTTTAGCTCAATGAAGAAACAATTTGGTAGACAACCACCATAGGAACTTACCTGCAAAACAACAATGAAATCCAATGAATAGTTTTAGAGAAGAAATTTTTCAAAGATTTTACTTTATACCATAAAAGGAAAATGAGTCTCCCATAAAAGCCATGTTTTTTGACAGATCATTTTTTTTTAAGGAATTCTGTAAACCTGTATCTAAGGAACATTCCTGCAAAATAATAATGCTATCCAAATAGCGGTTTGGGAGGAGAAGATTTTTAAAGGTTTTTTACTTTGGTTGCCATGGCAACCAGAATTCTTCATGGAACACAATTATTTGAAGGAATTTGAAAGAGGACCACCAAAGGAACATTCCTGTGAAATTTGGTAAAAATCCAGTCAATAGTTTCTGAGGAGAAGTTTTTTAAAGAAAAAGTTTACGGACGCACGCACGGACGAACGAACTGACGGACGGACGGACGCACGCACGACGGACACAACGCCATGACAATAGCTCGCTGGCCTTCGGCCAGTGGAGCTAAAAAGCGAACTTAACTCTTTACCAAACGACAAAATTTTAGACTTGTCCAAATTGAAAGCATTTGCAGACGATAAAATAAACGTGACTCAAAAATTGAAACTTGACTTTAGAAGAGTAGAAAACATTGTGGGAAAAGGAGAAAATGCTGGTTACCAGCATTTTCTCCTTTTCTCACGATGTTTTCAGAAGGCTTCTTTCTCTGAGCCTTAAAAACCAGGGATTGTTTGGTAAAAGGTTAAAGCACATAAATTGATTAAATGTTTTTAAAAAGCTTTTTCCTCAGGGTTGTTAAAGGGCAAGATTGTGTGATAAAGGGTTAACCCTTTACCAGACAATCCCCAGTTATAATGACCTTCAGGAAAGGCTTTGAAAACATTTAGGGAAAAGGAGAAAATGCTGCTAACCAGCATTTTCTCCTTTTCTGCAATGCTTTTTACTCTTTCAAAGAAAAATATTATCAATTGAGCCACATTTATATTGCCATAGGCACATGCTTTCAACTTAGATCAGATTAAAATTTTGTCATTTAGTACAGGCTTAGCGTCCACCTCAATAGGTTTGAATAAAGCATACATCTACTCTACCTTACGTATGAAACCTCTTCTGATCACTTGATTAGAAAATGTCCTGTCATCAAACATATCGTCCTCTGATGTTGTGTTCTTGAACGGATCGTTCTGAGGTTGTCCGTAAGCATATCCTGTTGCTGGGGCAATCTGGACCCCGTATGAAGTGCCATAGTTATTCTGAGGCTGAGCTTGTTGGGGTGGTGGTATCGTGGCTGAAAGATTGGTTGGTTTGTTTAACCCTTTACCACACAATCCCGAGTTTTAACGACCCTGAAAAGGAGGCCTTTTGAAAACATTGTGGGAAAAGGAGAAAATGCTGGTAACCAGCATTTTCTCCTTTTCCCACAATGTTTTCCAGACTATCTGATACAAATCCCATCATTTGTGCCATATAAATGTTGTCTTCTGCAAGTGCTTTCAAACTGGACCTGTCTGAATTATTGTTGTTTGGGAAAGGGTTAAATGAGTTCTACAAAGCCTGACAGATTTCCCCTCAGCTAAATGATCTTGTGATTTTTACAATTTTAAGAAAACTGCTTTTTCAAACAATGTGAAGGAGAAAATGCTACTTGGCTCAAATAATAGAATGTCTTTGACATGGATGAAATCATTGATGTTAGAGCAGAAAATGCTGGTAACCAGCATTTTCTCCATTTCCAAAAATTTTGTCTGCATTGTCAAAGACAAATCCAACTGTATGAGCCAAATTAGATCCATTACCACAAAACCAGAGTTTTAAGAAGCAAGAGTAAGAAAGCTTTTGAAAATAGTTCTCGCTACCAAATTTTGCCTACTTCCAATCATATTTTCAACTTCATCAAAGACACATTTTGTCACTTCAGCCACCTTCAGTGTGTTGTCTGCAACTCCTTTCAATATGGACAGGACTAGTCTAAAATTTTTACTTTAATTGTTATCTGAGAATGCTTGTATTATGGATGAGTCTAAATTTTTTTATCTGATCCCATCTGGAGTAAAATGAAACTAATGTATAGGTACATGGCACGCAGAGAGTGCAGGTGGATACCCAGATTTACCTGTATACTGGCTATGTTAACTCTTTACCACACAATCCCGACTTTTAACGACCCTGAGAAAGACGCCTTTTTTTTGTTGAAAATATTGTGGGAAAAAGAGAAAATGCTGGTAACCAGCATTTTCTCCTTTTCCCACAATGTTTTCTACACTGTCAAGGACAAATTCAGCCGTTTGAGCCGTCTTTGTCGTCTGCAAATGCTTTCAATTTGGACCAGTCTAAAATTTTGTCGTTTGGCAAAGAGTTAAGGCATACAACATTTGTAATACACAAAGGCATCTCACATAAAAGAACTGAAGAAAAAGAAATTTCTTTTGAGTACAACAGAAACAATTTTTTTGAAATAAAGTCCTTGCAAGTAACAAGCAACTATTTTTCATTTCTCACAAGGTTTACAAAATCAGTCACTTGCAGGGGAGTATTAACCCTTTACTGCACAATCCCAGGTTTTAATGACCCTGAACAAATAGCCTTTTGAAAACCTTGTGGGAAAAGGAGAAAATGATGGTAACTAGCATTTTTTCCTTTTCCCACAAGGTTTTCTACATTTCATAGACAACTGCCATCATTGAACTAAATTTTATATGTCATCTGCAAATTCTTTCAATTTGGACCAGTTGAAAATTTTGTCGCCTGGTAGAGAGTTAATCAACAAAACTGACCTATCACTCATTTACTTTCCTCATACTCTGTGATTTTAAGGAAGACAATTATATTCAATGTCTTTTCGTACAATTTCATTAATTGGATTTTTACCAACAAATACCCTGTGTAATGAACAAGTATTGACAAAAATAAATGGTTGACAGGTGAATTGGTTCAGTAGTACTAAACCAAAGATATATATAAGAAATAAAATAATACCAAAATAAGAACCCAAGCCAGATCCAAAACTATGAACCCAGAATCGAGAGTCAATCACCTTTCAAGAGTAGCTATTTATCTGTACTGCTGGAAAGGCGTGATTCTTGTAAATTATCATTTGAAAACCTACGGTACGTTTAGAAAGTTTAAACCAACTACTTATGAGGGTCAAAAGAAATATTAATGAGTGACGGGTAAAATCTGTTGAGTAATATACAACCTGATGCTTGAATGGCAATGCATCAAGCCTACAATTTAAGAGTTAAAGAGCAAACACAGGAACAAGATTTAATAATTTCAAGATAGACTAAATGTTACGGTAAGTGTTGTCTGTTCTTAATCTAAAAATTTAATGTTCAGCACCTGCACCTACAGAATGTTACATAACGTAACATAAAATAAAATAGCTTAATTTAGCATAAAACTCATGACAACTTACAGCCATTACAGTTTATATAAACAATCAACAATGCTTGATTTTTATTTTTGGCAAATTAACCCTTTACCACACAATCCCAACTTTTAAAGACCCTGAGAAAGACGCCTTTTGAAAACATTGTGGGAAAAGGAGAAAATGTTGGTAACCAGCATTTTCTCCTTTTCCTACATTATTTTCTACCCTTCCAAAAACAAATTTCAATTTTTCAGTCATGTTTGTTTTGTCGTCTGCAAATGCTTTTATTTTGGACTTGCTGAAATTTTTGTCGTTTGGTAAAGAGTTAAACCTTAGATATTTGCATATTCAATGACCTTTCTTCAGCACAATGATTACATCCCCATACATTGTAAGGGCCATAGGAAGATGATAAATACACTAAATTGTTATATTATGCCATAGAATAACAGTTACTCTAAGTATTAAAAGTATAATAATTAGGTTACACGGCTACAAAAGATCAACAACTATCATGACCAATTGATTATCATATGACATCTACAATGAAAATAGTGACTCAATCATCGACACACACACTTTTTGCAAAATCTTCACCAAAACAATCCTTTGTTTTGACAACCTTCAGAAAAAAGACTGAAAAACAACATTGGGAAAAGAAGAAAATGCTGGTTTCCCACAATGTTTTCTAGATAGCAGGATCATCCGGTGAGGCGGTTATGTTTTTTCCAGACAACAATATTTTAGACTTGTCCAAATTAAGAAGTTTTGCAGATATCAAACTAAATATGGCAAAAATGATGAAATTTGTCTTTAGAACAGGAGAAAGCATTGTCGGAAAAAGAGAAAATTCTGGTTATCAGCAAAAGTTTTCTCACTTAGGGTTATTCACCCTTCACCACACAATCTCAAGTTTAAACCACCCTGACGATAAAGCTTTTTGAAAACATTGTGGGAAAAGGAGGAAATGCTGGTAACCAGCATTTTCTCCTGCTCCCACAATGTTTTCTACCCTTCTCAAAACGAATTTCAATTTTTAAGTCACATTAACTTTGTCATCTGCAAATGCTTTGAATTTGGACTTGTCTAAAATTTTGTGATTTGGTAAAGAGTTGAAACTCAGAGTTGTGTGGTAAGGGATTAAAGTTAAGCACTGCAAAGTTTCAGTACAATGACATCAAATCTGAAGAAAAAGCTTTCACCTTAACCATAGACAAACATACCCATAGACAGATAGATGGACAGACTTATACAAGCACACGCTAAAAACATTTTGTAAGGGTATGAAAGTTGAACCTTGTGCTAAGGTTTAAAGACTGCATCATGCACACTGGCACAGGTAGTATTCAAAATCAATTTGAGAAATGTTAGCAATGTTAACTACAAGAATATTATAAACTGGCCTGCAACACGCGAAAAGGGGCATTTGGACATTTGCGTAAAGTGTCATTCCTGCTCAGCCTACGCAGTCCGCGCAGGCTGATCCGAGATGACACTTTCCAGTTGTGTGTGATTTTCTATTTCATGCACTTGTATACTGTGGGACAAAATCTCAAGCGTTGACGTAAAGTGCCATCTCAGATTAGCCTGCACAGACTGGGCAGGCTGATCGAGACAACACTGTACACAAATTCCCCTTTTCGTGTGTTGCAGGCCATATCATTTCTCTGAGGTCCAGATAAGGGGGATAATTCAGGATAAAACATAATACAATATTTCATGATTAAACAAATTATCACCTTTTTTTACCTCAGAGCAGACTCTTTTCAGTTTTGAAAACATATTGGCCAAAGATTTAAGTTCTCCTTTTCAATTTGTCACAATAATTTTACAGGTAGTCTTTTAACTTTTAACTCTTTACCAAATGGCAAAATTTTAGACTGGCCCAAACTGATAGAATTTGCAGATTTTACATTAAATGTGCCACAAATAATGGAATACGTATCAGAAAGGATGGAAAACTTTGTGAGAAAATGCTGGTTACCAGCTTTTTCTCTTTTTCCCCACATAAAAAAGCTTTTTCCTCAGGGTCATTAAAAGTCGGAATTGTGTGGTAAAAGGTTAAAGTACTTATCTGGACCTGTAATAAACAGAAAATGCAGTTTACATAATTACCGGACGGTTCCTCTCTAGACAGTAAGCTTACGGACCCTACAAAAACATGCAAACAAAAACATGAACCGCGGTTGTTCATACCATGTGACTAACCTACTGCCAAAACAGGCACTTTTTTCTTTAATATTTTTTTCTTTTAATATTACACGTGCAGAGAAACTGATAGGAAGCTTGGATTAGCTTTTATTCGATCGTTTACAACACTGGTAGCTGGTAACAAGTTTTTTCTCCTTTAATACTGGTTTACTGGTACCAGTATTTTCTCCTTTTTCCAAAGTGTTTCCAATCACTTCCAAGATGATTGTCAATGTTTGGATCAGTTGCAATTTGTTGTTTCTAAATGCTTTCAATTTGGACAAGTTATACATTTTGTTATTTGGTAAGGAGAGTTCCAACAGCAATTCATTTATGCTACTTATTTCTTACACTGACTAACATTAAATTCACTCTTTTTTTCATAAATATTTATAGTTAGTCTGATTTCTAGGTTGCTAATTAATTAACTCTATTTGACCATCAATTTCTAGGTTGCTAATTAATTAACTCTATTTGACCATCAATCATTAGTATCTGATGATTCTTGGGTAATCTCTCCCCTTACACATGATAGGGTTTTTGCAAAATTTCCACCCCTTCACAGCATGAGCCATGCTCTGTGAAAAGGGGGCTTAATACATCTGCAAAAAATATTGACCCTGGTCCACACAGGCTGACCAGGGTTGAAACTTTGTGCTAATTGTCAGTTTAATGCAATAGTTTAATGTGGGGAAAAAAGTAATATATTTTGTATCTAGCTATTTCTCCTTTTTCTGCAATGTTTTCTGCTTTGTCTTCAGTGACAGGGAAAGGCTTGCGCCATGCGCCATAGTCACATTAAAATCCAAAATGTCACATCGTTTTTGCCAATGAGTGCGCCCTTGTCCCATTCAATTTTCGACGTCGTAAAAGTACGAAATTTAGTCAGACGAATCTCCTTTGATCGGCGCCGATTAGACGCTCTACAAACTGAGTAGCTATGTGCGTGTGACGTCATGTTTTCAATCATAAAACGCTTATTGAATATTGAACCTATTTTGTCGTCTTGATGAAACTGCCCTGATTTTGCCGTAAAATTCAAATTCAACAACTACCTAAGCATTAGAATATACCACCGAAAATTTAAAATTGCATGAAGGTCAGGGCTCCATCAGTAATTTCTTTCCCACAATGATCGTTTATTAACAGACTCATACAGATGATCCTAGCGAGAATCAGAGCAACTCTCAGATCACATCTCTCTCCGAGCCTATCCCAAGTATATCCATGGACATGCAGCAAACGTTTATCAGTGTATACCATGCTGACTGAGAAGGCCACTTTTTTTTTCATCATGAATTAGATAGGTAACATTCTCAATCAGCTTATGGTCTAATAGTATTTATGTTCCCTGCTACCGCAATTGATAAGTTCATTTCAATCATCATGCTATAATACTGCTAAAAGAAATAAAAAGATATTAAAGTAGATCGCTGAAAAAAAACAATGCGAAAACCCATGACAAAACAACGGTCAATTTGACACCGTCCAATCAGAGTTGTCTCAAATTGTTTCGTCATCATTTATAATGAATTTAAACAGTGAATTTACATAATTATACGTAAAGAATGATAATGAGAAAAAAAGTTCTTGTTTTTTTTTTCTTTAATGAAATGAAAATAACAATGAAAGGGGGTGAAGGTCAGACCTTCGTCTTATGGAACAATGAAAGGGGGGGTGAAGGTTAGGCCTTTGTCTTTTGGTGTCATCCTTATATTTCCATAATAACCAAGTAATTTTGACCCTTGATCATTTCTCTTTGATGCTTGGAAATTTCATTTTGACTCTTGAAAATTTCAGCCCAAGATTCAATGACTCTTGGGATTCAGGACCTAATAAGAACCCAGATGACTATGTTTGATTCCAAGCATTAAATATAGAACCAGCATAAGCATTTAGCTACATTTTGACTTGCATTGGGATAGTACTATTTTAAAAAAATAAATGAAAGCAATTAAAATATTTTGTGTTTTTTTCTTAAATTGTCACATTGGTTTTCAAAATGTCACATTGATTTTCCTGGAGGAAGGGACATTGTCCCATTGAAAATAATCCTTTCCCAATCACTGTATCTTAAGAGCATATTCATCAGAACCCTGATTTTCTTTTAAGAAGCTCTCAAATTAGAATTTCAAAGTGCCATATCAAGAAAAGGGTTAAACCGTTAGAAATAGTAAATACAAATGATTGTTTAATTTCATTTTAACTCTTTACCTGACAAAAAGATTTTGGTCTTTTCCAAAAGAATTTGCAAACAACATTTTAAATGTTGGCCCATAATTTTAAATGATGGGATTTGTTTCTGGAAGTGTAGAAAACATTGTGGGAGAAGGAGAAAATGCTTGTACAGAGTATTTTCTCCTTTTCTCAATATTTTCGAAAGCCTTCTACCTCAGGCCTTTAAAAACCAGGGCTTATCTGGTAAAGGGTTAAATAGTTAATTGAATTTTGATGTAAAATGAATTGTATATCAAAGTTATCAAGGCATATTATATGTCTGGACATACTATTACTTTCTGTTTTCCTTCCACAATGAGTAGCAACTCATTATGAATTCAGAAGTGTCATCCATTTTGTTTGCCTTGAATTTGCTTTCAACAGCCCTAAAAAGGCCCTGAATTTATCTTGCTGAAATCTGTATGAACCCCGGTAATGAGTTAAATCTTTCCCTACCTGGGTGAAATCAAAGCGCTGAAGGCCTGGGCATCAGAAGTTGTGAAGAAATAGGAAAAATAAACCCACCAGAGCTCAAGCTCAATATTGCTAATACATTTGTAATAATTATTGCTAATATAAGCTTGAAACTGCTGTCACATTTGTACATACTAATGAAAATACCTACAAAGTCTCACACTGACAGCCTGTGGAATTGACAACAGAATGGAAAAAAAAACATATATTTGTACAGGCTAATATAATGAGCTTTTTGTAAAGTCTTGGCCTCGTGGTCTTTAATGATTCAAAGGAGATTATTTTCGAAGGATTTTCTTTTTTGTTTTTTGGGTTACCATGGCAACCAATCAAATTGCCGGGTTAAAAAAAAGCAGTAGCCTATAGATTACAACTCGGGGAACATTTCTGAAAAAATTATAAAAATTTCCTATGCCTTTGCAATAAATCCCTTTTTTCTTTCATTGTTTCCATTTTCAGTCTATGTCAGATTTTAAGCTGCCATATCAACCATCCATGCCCTTTGAGCAATGACAAGGAAAAACACAAAATATCTGAAGGCTAATATCATATGATGAATAATTCCATTAAGTCTCAGCTTCACAGAGCATATGGTTTTGCAAAAGATATTTTTCTAAGTATTTTTTTAACTTCTGCAACAAATACAAATACAAAGAGCACTACATGCGGGTGCCAATGCTCAGCAGCAGTTGCTTACAGACAAGATTAAGTACAAAAAGGGGCATAACAGTGTCAAAAATATCTTGATGGTATCCTTCCTCTGTTGCATTAGTTCCCCTTTTGATGTTTAACAAATAGTCCTAGCTGGAATTAGGTATCTTCAAAAATGGCAGAGATATGATAAATTGTCAAAGGTTTTGAATATTCAGTCAAAAAACACATAACTGTGTCAAAAAATATATTGATGGTTACCTCTCCCTGGTGTATGGGTACCTATTTTGATAGTTAACAACTAGTCCAAGCTTAATGTAAATATCTTAAACAAAATTTAAAGACCAATGTTTGCGATGAATTTGAGATTGTTCGCCCAACACTTATGGCAAGGGTTCTAAGAAAACCAGTGATGCACAGATGTTTGTTAAAGAAAAAAAAATGCTAAATACAATGTATATCATGCGATGAAATGATGTGGGACAAACAAAATCGGATGAAAGAGCCCAGGGAGGTACAAGCCCATGGTTAAACTAGTTTTTAGACGAACAAGCCCGGAACAAAAGATATAACCGGACGATAAAATGTTTTTCTTACATCATTCTAAGTTACAGTGTGGATTTTCACAGTTAAATACTAATATTGATAGTCTTGAAGTGCCCTGCACTCCAACACCTTCAAAAATTCATCTGCTTTAAAATATGTTCCTATCATTTTGGAAGGTGTGGTTCATCTGCATGCAGTAACTTTACTAATGAAATAAGACCAAATTTGTCTGCAAAAACTGGCGGTAAAATATCCATAAGCAGTGTACATAAAACGAAATTCTTTCACTGTCTATTAACACTTAAATATCCTGTATTGACCGTGTGGATCAGATTGCATTGAGTAACACATTAAATACCAACACCTGCTGATGACTTTTTTTAAATCTGGCACATGTATTCTCTCCTTTTCCCACAATATTTTCTACCCTTTCATAGACAAATTCTATCAGTTAAACCACACTTTTCTTCTGAAAAAATGCTTTTAATCTGGAAAAGTCTACAGGTTTATTGTTTGGAATATCAAAGAATTAATTTAGATAAAGAATCCAAGCTTCTTAAAACCAGACAATCATAATTTATAATGATATTTCTTTTAACCCTTTACCACACAACACAATTTTAGTGATGTCAAAGTAAAAAGCATTTTGTATATGCTATTTCAGTATGACTCATATGATAAGATTTTGTCTTGGCAGAGTAGAAAACATTTTGGGATAAGGAAAAAATGCTGGTTTCCAGCATTTTTCTCATTTTCCCACAGTGTTTTTTTTAAAGCCTTCTCTTGTAGAGGCGTTAAAACTCAGGACTGTGTGGTAAAGGGTTAAACATGTACATGCCAACATGAAATAGATATATTCCCATAGGTTAACCCTTTACCAAACAATCCCTGTTTTTATGACCCTGATGAAACAAACTTGAAAACAGGATTGGAAAAGTAGAAAATGCTAGTATACAGCATTGTCTCCTTTTACACAATCTTTTCCACCCTTTCCAAGGCAGCAATCATCCTTTGAGCTAAATAATTATGAACTATTGTATGCAGCTGCTTTCCGTTTGGGTGAGTCAAACATTTTGATATTTGGTGTAGAGTTAAATTCATTATCAGAATGAAAAAAAGAAAAACACCACATGTAGTAGAACTGAAAAAAAAAATATGTGTGAAGGGGAAAGAGTTAGTATCGATAAAAAAACAAAGGAATTCTTACGATCTGTCATATCCATTGCTTCTGAAGGCAGTGATAAATAATTACGAAACATTATACATGTAAATGACAAAGAACAATGAGTACAAACATTTATTTCGGTTTTACTATTTCTTAGGTGATACTACACAAATTATTTGTCCTCTAAGGGAGAAAGCTATTTGTTAAGAACTGAAAATTTATCTTTCACATGAAATCAAAATATTTGAAAATGAAAACATTAAATTTTTTCATCTGTTAGATACATGCAATTGTTTCTATTTCCAATAATATTTCCATGTATCATTCTTATACTAAAACTAACAACTACTGTGACATTTTTCTACATATAGCAATCCAGTGAAAACTGTAAATCATGGATCATGTTTGAAAATGTGTCAATGGAAATGAGCCATGTTCTGTTAAAAGGGGCCTTAATGCATCTGCAAAAAGAATCGACCCATGTCAGCCTGCACAGTGGGCACAAGCTGATATTGGTCAAAACTTTTTGCTGTTTGTGAATTCTGTACATGTCCAAGGACCGTACTACTTCAAGACTCAATCAGTTGTTTGAAAAATGCCTTTTATGGATCCATATTTATGTGACGACTTGCTTGGTATAATTCACCACGTAAATGCATTAACCCTTTACCACATCACAAAATTTTGAACCATTCGTATTAGAGGAATACACAGACAATTATTCAAACTTTTTCAACTGATAGCACATTTCCTTGAATTTGTTGAAAACATTGTGGGAAAAGGAGAAAATGCTGATTACCAGCATTTTCTCCTTTTCCACAATGTTTTCAAAAGGCCTCTTTCTCAGGGTCGTTAAAAGTCGGGATTGTGTGGTAAAGGGTTAAACTCGTTTTTCCTAGAGCATGGCTCAAAGGTACTTTGACCAATTTCACATGAATATTGTTGTTCATTAATTTTCTTTATTAATTGAGCTTAATGAGCAAGTTATTTTTAATTTGTAAAGCAGTTGAATTCAGGCTAAGAAATGTTAGGTGTTTGTGTATATTAAGTGACAAGATACAGCTGAGGGATTTGATCAACAGATCACCCAAGGTTTGTTACATGCTATACTACAGAAGTTATACCTCTGTCTCCCTGCTCATAGTTCACTGCAGCACTGTATGTGGGTGGGGGTGGATACTGCTGTGACATGATGTCTCTGCCCTGCTACATATAAATAGAAATCAGCATGATACATGCAGAAGCACTGTTTTTATTTTTCATTTTTGTTTTTTCCAACAATAACTTCAAAATTATAAATTACCCATTACAAAACAATCCAAACACTGAGGAAGACGGTTTTTAAAAAGATTTTTCGTATAGAAGAACATGCTGGTGATAAGCAATTTCTCCATTCGCAAAAATATTTTCTATTCTTGAAATACATATGTACATTTATATTCAAAATATTCAACCACATAGTTTGGACCATGTTCATACATCACAAATTGGGTTTTATTCAATACCTTTAACTTCTCATCACATAAAGTTATTTCAGAACAAACTTTAAAGCATTTGCAGACGATGGAGTTTTTCTTTGTAAAGGTAACAGTATTGGTTGAAAGAAAGAAAATGCTGATAAACAAGCATTTCTTGTTTTCCTGCAATTTATTTGAAAATCAGTTTCTTCGGGCTGGATAAAACACAGTTGTTCGATATAGGTTAAATTATTATACTGAGTGCCCTGAGTACCCTAAATACAATGTTTCTTCAGGTAACAGGAACTACTCAGATAAAGAAGTAAGGCATTAACTCTATGCCAACAATCCCAAGTTTTAATGCTCATACTGAAGAAAACATGAAAGATTCTAAGAAAACGGATACAAAGCCAGTAACCAGCATTTTCTCCTTTTCTTACAATGTTTTACACTCTTTCTAAGACATTTCCAATCATTTATTATCATTTTTGGTTTGTGGTCTGCATATTTCTATTTGGATCAGCATAAAATTTTATTGATTTTCTCTTGTGAAACAGTTGTATTCAGTGTCTCATACAACTCTATAAATATTGAAATATTTTTATGAACAGGTGGCTAGTTTGTTCTTACAAAACTGGCCTAAGTCATTTTCAGACTGGCCTATTCACAATCTGTATAAATACAAATGATTATGATAGAAACATTGTTCAGTCTATAAATGATATTCTAGATTAGAAAGATTACCTTTGCCTGCTTCAAAATGACCTTTGTAATAACTTGCTAATCCATCACTAAACGAAAAAATATTAGACTTATCTAATTTGAAAAATATCAGCAGATGTGATCTTAACTGTGTTTTGAATTATTTGCCTTTGAAATGGTGGAAAACTACTAAGAAAAACTAGGAAAAATGCTAGTTACACAGATTTTTTCTTCAACCCTGAATATTTTCAAGAGCTTCATTTCTCAGGGTCATTAAATTCGCCACTTAATTTGTGATTCATCGTTGAAGACAAATTATTTGACTATAGACCAGGTATTTTTTAAACTGAAAAATAATATTCAAAAAACACCTCAACTAAAATAAGTTATTCAAAATAAGTAGTTCTGAAGTTAGCAAAACACTCTGAACTTGAAACAGTAGTTTAAATGAAAAAAGTGGCTTAATGGCCATGGTGGTATGTTGAAGATAGACTGTACTTTCCAGATATTTGCTCTTTATGATTAAAAGAGGAAAACCAGCTAACTGTAATCCAAAAATAGGTCTTAAATATGACTATGAAAATCCCGATTTAAACAGCGTTTTTATAGTGTCCCTATCATCTACAAATATGTAACTGTAGGGGAGATATAGCATTTAAATTTTAAAGCAAAAAAAGTATGAAATTTACGACAGTAAGAACATCTGGCTTTACTCATTTAGTTTCGTTTTACCAATGGATACTCATTTTGAATGTACGATACAGTACAGTAGCGCTGACGACCTGGATAAATGTCACAGATCCTCCTTTCTGAACCTGTCGAAAGCCTTTGCGCTAAATAAAACATCAATAAAACATATTAAGAAAAAAAACAAAACTTACCGAAACGATACCTATTGACTAATTTAAAGTAAATTATGATATTTCGTAATTATTTTTCCACTCCCAGGAAGTAAATTATTGCCTGTATGTTTCTCGATATAAAATCGGTTAGAGTGCATAGGAAACTATTGCTCCAATTGTTGAATAAAGCAAACTATATCTATCATCCACCCACATGTTGGAAGTTTGTTTTTTTCATCAGCACTTGTTTTCGTACAAATTCTTAGATTAAACACAGGAAATTGTCTTTTAACGGCTTAAAAAAAAACTATCTGTTATTTTTCGCTTGATTTGCTGGTCCATTATATAAGAGATATTAATCATTTTAGGGTCTTTTTTTTCATGTCTTGGACGAGCTTGGATAAACAAAGCATCATTTATAACTTATTATATGGCATAAGCTCAACATTAGGGGTAATTAACGAAACTTCGAATTAAAACTATACTTTACATGTGTAAACATGTAATCGTTTCTCAAAAAAAAAAAATTGAGAAACCATCTTGTTCGGTAAAATAGGCTACAGTGATTTCCAAAAAACAAGTACATCCCTCATTTTTTATGACGTCATACTTTTAACTTCTCTCTCTATTCCACACTCGCAGACTCTCTGGCTAATGAATTTTTTCACCGATATTAAGACCCAAACCATTCTATTAAAACTTTCAAATTAGCGAGATTTCGGTGAAATAAAGCTTTGGATTTGAATAAATGCCAATAAAGGTAGATCTTAATCTAGATCTAGATCTATATACATGCAATATGTTACAAGTTTAACTGTAGGATTCCTGGTTTAACCCTTAACCTGCAAAATAACTAAAATGAAACTTTTTCGAAAAGTCGATGGTAAAACCTGAAACATTGCTATATAAATATTATCTTTTGGAAACAATTATTTCCTTATCTTACAGTGTAGATCCAAGATCAGACTGCACATGTATACTTTTATATTGAATACTTTTTTTATATAAATACAGTTCAATAAAAATGGCATAGATCTATTTCTTTGATATCATCAGTAAATTCAGAAAGCGTCTATATGAATAGCATTAAAGCAATGACGAAATTACACAAAAAATGCCTCCATCCATCCATCCATCCATCCATCCCATATTAATTTGTTCTTTTAACATAATTATGCAGGCGATTGCTTGTGCTTATAGTATTAATGGTCTAAGGGAGAAAACCCGTACTTACTTAAGTTTCTATTAGTACCAGAGTTGCGCCCCTTATAGTTGTGAACAAAGACGAATTAAACATAATGTTACACGTTCGAAGTCTGCATAGACGAGAAGTATAAAACAAATTCTTCCTTTGAGTTTAATTGGCCCATTTAATTTTTTATGGTTGTAGATATTTACAGTTCTGAAGTTATCTCTACATCACACAAAGTTAAAAGAGCAATGTAAGAACATGAGTGATAGTTTGTAGCAAGCCAGTAGTCTCCGTTGCATCTCATCATATTAATTTTGTAAACACAACAACCGCCAACTCATCTCAAATATTTAAAGTTGTAAGTAGATCTAATGATTTGTTTTTCTATGACGATGTTTAACACAGAATACAAATTTAATTCAGAAAATAAAACTGAATATAAATCGATAAGCGAAATTCGAGCAGATAAATTACTGCACGTACAATTTACAACAAGCGATATCCACATTAACTAGGTCATGGTTTTCTTCAGTCAAAAATCATCGAAAATATCGTAAAATGTGCCAAGTTATCCTTACAAATTCAATAATTTATATTTGACTTGTAGGAAATCGAGAATGAATACGGTTCCTCATGTGTTGAACGAATGTGCCTTACATCAAATCTTCCGGGCTCGGCGATTTTGTAGGTGTTTATCCGAAAAAGGTTGCGATGTAAGTCTTGTAACGCCTGTAATCAGGATTCAATTCAACCTGTAAAGAAATTGACACAACTCATGAGGGAAATCCTTGCAAAATTCTGGTAAAATTTTTCAACTAATTGTAGTATAGCAATTTTCTTTTTTATTTTTATAAGACAATTTTTTCCCGGTTCTTTCATGCTTTTTGGTTCATACAGCATTTTATCTGTGGGAAGAAAAGGTGTAGGAGTGTAAATCGTTAAAGGGAGGTCACTCTTCATAAATTAGACTTTATGGTTGTGCGAGTTTTTTTCCTTAGACCATCAAAAAAGACAAAATCCCATCTTTCACTTATTAATCCTCCGCCCCGAAGGAATAGCCTCTGTCCGTCTGTTTGTATGTCTGTCCCTGCGTCTGTCCGATCGTTATACTGTTTGTCTGCTCCATAAATGTATCTCCTGAACCCCTTGCTTGATTTTTAATCGGTCGGCGTGAGCCGGACGATTAGAGAGACCACAACTTTCGGAAATCCGTCTCCTGAGGGCAAACTGATCTAACTGCAACTCGTGACAGCTTTTTCCTACAGTCTAATAACACTAATACTAGCTGTTGTGACCTTATTACGTTGAACTTTTAACCCTAATAAGCCATAAGGAATGGTGTCAGTGATAAAGCTACAACTTATGAATGAAACAAGAGCGAATCCAGGAGTATCTGGATTATGTTACGAGCACACCTTGTATTGAAAAGATGATAGGTCACTTGGCCTGGAGCAAGGATAAACTTGCAGTGAAACGGAATTTGTAAGAAAACATTGCTTTAAAAGAATTTGAAAATTTAGATTGTTTTGCCTTGGAGCAAACTGATGTACATGCTGGTGGTGAAAGCTGTTTAAAAAAGTAATCTGCCGTTGGTAGTTTACTGTAAGCAAGGTGAAGCGTGTGAAGCAGTGTGGGACAAAGGATGTAGATTTGTTTAAGAGTTATTACCCTAGTGGAGAAGCCATTATGTAAGCATTTTCAGAATTATCCTACGCCTTCAACCTTAGAAACCAGACTGTCCATTCATAATACTGACCAGCATATATTTGATTATGCATCTTTCAGCATAGGATGTATTAAACCTTGGGCTACTAAGCGCGAATTTATTACCTTTTCCGGACATTGTAGATCAAGATCAGACTGTAAACTACATGCTGTCTGATTTTGTATCTTTAATGTCCGACAAGAAGATATTTTTTCCAAAACAAAAATACCTTTGAAATAGTAAAGAACTGGGTTTTTACTGTCAGCTTGAAAGTTTCATTTCACTTATTTAGCAGGTTAAAGGTTAAATTGTTTTCATAACCCCTATTCCTCTCCTTCCAACCACGGCTCTACCATTTTACATGCTCACTAACATGTTTTTTTTTTATGACATTCTTAAGACTGGAATCAGTCTATTAACCGTTGGCCACACAATCTTGTCGGGCTTTAAAAATGTAGTGGGAAAAACAGCATACATGTATTAAGCATGTTCTCTTTTTCCTCACAGCGTTTTTTCATCATTTGAAAGATTTTCAACATTTTGTCATTTGGTAGAGTTAAACAGATCATTTTCTTAGATGGAAAAAACCCTGAAACTGCAATACAAAAAACTCACTTAACGTCATATTCTCCATGTCTGAATCAACTGACCAGGGAAAAAGCCTCTTCGGAGAGCACAGATTCAGACCAGATTCAGACCAGACTGCACAGAACATGCAGTCACTCAAATTTTGGATCTGCTATTCCTATTACTTGAGATATCGTAGTCAAGACAGCAATGACCCTGCACTAATTAAGTTGCTTTTCCACGCTTATCAGATCTATTTCATTAATTGAGCGCTTTAGTGTAAAACTCTCAGTAACATGTTTGTCTCATCAGCATTCTGGTTGACTCTCATCCTCTCCATAACCCAGATTAAAAGCACAAGGTTTACTGTAGTGATGCTCTTGCTCGTTACAATGATTTAATACAATGGCCCATGTTCTCCAGTGACATATATATAGTCGCTTTTGAAGACAATAAAAGATCAAGATCAGACTGTCCTTTGAATGCAATGCAGATCAGTATCACAGACATACATATTGAATATCTTAATTGTCTGTTTATGAATAATTCATATAAAAAAAAACTCGACACTGAAATTGTAATGTTTGGATATTGTTTTTCTGACTATAAAAGGCCAAAACTGAGTGTTTTAACCAAACTTTCCCGTTTCTGATGACCCCGAGGAAGAAGACTGTTAAAAACAATGTGGAAAAATGCAAATAACCGTCGTTTTCTCCTTTTCTCACAACGTTTTTTTACCATTTCAAAGATTCAAATCATCATTAATTTGGTCTACATTTCATTCGTCATGTGCAAATGCTTTCGTTTTGGACAAGTCTAAAGTTACATCATTTGGTAAAGGGTTGTTGGTTTGGTAGATACTACATGCTTTGAAAATAATGTGGGAGAAATTGGCCAGCCGATGTTTTGAACAGAACAATCTTGCCAAGGACAATTTAGCCAGCCGAAAAACGTATGGTAGGACAATTTGTCAAGATAAACGCGAGCAGCCAAAAGTAATCACTTTGAAAACCATAATACAGGCACATTCTATAAGACATATTCATCATGTCCATCATTCAATATGGATATTATTGATAATATCTGACAATATGTTACAGTATAGTTTCAAAAGTTGCAAAAGTTACAGAAAATAATACATGTATTTATATTTTCTTAATCTTTTATAAAAGGTTGGTAGGTACCGTTATTCATGATGAGTGATATCTAAAGCTTGAAAATCGGTATTTCAGGTCAGAATAGTCACTTACATTCTACGTTTTATTGCTGTCGACTGGCAGACATACATCTTTAGCATTCCGTTAAACTACATGTACTAATTTGTAAGGGTCGTAGAGTTTCTACGTGACTCAGTTATAAAATGTCTATCCCATACATAGTTCAAACAACTGCCATTTGATTTGTGATTTCAAACCACTGTAGTTATTCAGTGTCGACCGATTACAGTGCTGACAGCACTTTGATTAAATATCTGTCACATGTGTGCACTTTAATGAGACGATGTGCAGAGAGGAGGTTTCAGATGTCAGGTTCCAATGTCAAGGTCACGATGGGAGTTCAAGGGTCAGATGCTCATAAATCTTGTTCGCTCCATATCTCTTGACCCCCTGGCCTAATATTTGGAATATTTCACACATGTGTGCACCTTGGTGAAACAACAGGCAGTACAGACGTTTAATATGCCAGATTTAAAGGTAAAGGTCACAGCGGGGAGGGGTCAAATGTACGTGCTCGTAAATTTGGTCAGTTAAATATATCTTGTATGCTGGGGTACCTTGTATGTTCACCTTAAATGTGCAGAGCTGAGGTTTCACATGTCAAGCTCCTAGCAGAGACGCTATAATGGCCTGCAACACGCGGAAAGTTACAGACGGACATTTGCGTAAAGTGTCGTCTCGGATCAGCCTGCGCAGGCTAATCCGAGACAGCACTTTACGACTGCATTAGATTTTGTCCTACAGTAGACTTTTGCAAAACAGAAAATTACATAAAAACGAAAAGCGTCGTTTCGGATTAGTCAGTGCGGAATGCGCAGGCTGATCCGGGACTACACTTTACGCAAATGTCCGAAAGACCCTTTTCGAGTGTTGCATGCCAATTATAATTTATAAATCATATGCTCTTAAATTGTTTCCGCTCAGAATCTCTTGAAGCCATGATCTTCATTTGAAATTGATTCAAACATGTGTGCCCCTTGATAGGACAACATGCAGAGTAGGTTTCCAATGCCTGTCTCCAAGGCCAAAGTCACAACAGTAGTCAAAGCAGAATGCATGGCTCACCCATGTAGACAGAAGGTCAAGGTCTCATTTGAAGGTTAAATGCTTGAGTCTCCAATTTCGCGTCTGCTTTACTACAATTATCTTCTTAAATTCTGTTAAAATTAAAAGAAAAAATAAAAATTGGTTAAGTGTTTGGTTCAGTTAGATGATATGCCCATGACTATCTTTTACTTGAGTCAAATTTTGGGAATAACCGTTTTGCAAGATACATAAACACTTAAAGTTGCCACATGGTATTGATGTTCATCCTTAAAATGCTGCAGTTAACTGACGGCGCTTTTGCAGACAGATTAGATCAGGATTAGACTGCATACAACGTGCAGTTCGATATTGTGTGGAACATTTGAACAGCAAAAAGTACTCGTATTTTATTTCATGCTTTCCGGTAGGTTATCGAGAAATATCGGTGACATATTTCTCGATATTTCATGGTTACGACCAGTGAAAATACCGATTTTTATATTCTAACTCTTCATTTGAAGGCGGAAACAGTTGTTCCCGCGCACTAGTTACCTAGGTAAAATGCGTGTGCCTCACAGCCAGATGGAAATATGACGTAATTTACCGTACATTCCTCGCGCTTGACGTAATATTGTAATGTGTTGCTATGCGGAGGGGGTATGCCACGGGGAATAACCGAAAAGAACTGTATTGGATTTTGATTAAGTTCCCCTCAGAAAGGGTTAAAGGCATGAAATAAATAGAATATTTGTTTTTTTCGGTGAAAGATCAAAATTTATCTCATCGAGTGAACATCATCGGTAATATTTTCACGAGTGACTGCGCCAGTCGATAAAAATATTACCGATGATGTTCACTCGATGAAATGAATTTCGATCTTTCACCGTAAAAAACAAATATCCTCTATGTATTCATAAACATAATCACGAATACATAAATTTTGTAATGTATTTTAATATACCTACAAATATAGATGAGCCGTGCTCTGTGAAAAGGAGGCTTGATGCAAGTGCAAAAACTACGCAGTCCGCGCAGGCTGACATGGGTCGAAACTTTGTGCCATTGGTAAATTTTCTACATGTTAAAGGACCATTCTACCCCCAGATCCAGTCGATAGTTAGAAAAAAATGGATTTTGAATTTTTATGGATCTATAATTATGTGATGACTTGCATTCAGACCCTTTTACCAGGGCATGGCTCAAATATTGTTATTCTTTAAAATCCACAATTACAAAATGGCCTGCAACACTCGAAAAGGGGCATTCGGACATTTGCGTAAAGTGTCGTCTCGGATTAGCCTGCGCAGTCCGCGCAAGCTAATCCGAGACAACACTTTACGTCAACATCAGATTTCGTCCTACAGAAGACTTGCGCAAAACAGAAAATAACCTAAGAACGGAAAGTGTCGTCTCGGATCAGCCTGCAGGGACTGCGTAGGCTGATCCGGGACGACGCTTTACGCAATTATCCGAATGCCCCTTTTCGCGTATCGCAGGCCATTAATACTTTATGAACATTCACAAAATGTACATTCGAATGGTATTCGAATAAAAGCACGGAATACGTTTACCCCGGGCCTGACTGCAAGACGAAACAAGAATTATCTTTTAAAAGAGATAGGAGGCTTGAATTTTCCACCAAATAGGCAAGGGCCCTTAAAATAACAAGTCTACATTTTTTACCAATCATAAATTTCCATTTATTCATTTGTTATCACTACCAAAAAGTAGATCAAAAGCCAGCACATTCAGCTACGCCGGAAAAAAAAAAGATCTGCAGGTGGTTATGTCTTAATCTTTTTCATGCTAAATAACTGAAATGAAACTTTCAAGCCTACTGTAAAACCTCAATTGTTGCTAATTCAAAGATATAGTTTAGGGAAAAATGTCTCTTTATCGGACAGTATAGATCCAAGATCAGACTGCACGTTCTGTGCAGTCTGATCTTGATCTACACTGTCCGCAAAAGGTCAGTGACTCGCGCTTGGCAGTCAAAGGGTTAAGTTAGACGTACGAGTATATCGCCAATGATAACTTTAACCCTTTGTCAAACAAATCCGTGTTTTAACGATCCTGTGACGGGTAAGTTGTTTTTGAAAACCTTGTTGGGGTAAGGAGCAAAATACTGGTAATCAGAGTTTTCTCTTTACTTCCCAACGTTTTCTACCCTTTCAAAGACAATGATTCTACCATTTAAGCCATATTGATTTGTCATCTGTAAATGCCATCAGTAACATTGTGGGAAAATCTAGAAATTTTGTTATCTGGCACTCTAAGTGTTATTTGCTTATTTTGTACAGTATAGTTTCGTATCAAGTTGTACAGAACATGCGGTTTTTGTCTGGTAGCGACATATTCGGCCGATTTCGACAAACTCGACCTAGGTTCCGCCGTTATCTGTGCATGTCATTTTCTTCGAAGATTCGACCTGTCTGCCATGACGCATCACTATCCTGTACAGGAAAAACATTAATACGCGGTGTGTAAACTAAAACTCGTCGCTAATAAAGTAGCAATGGAGAAAAATATAATAACTTTGTGGAAATGTCTTGCCTGTTTTTCGCTCCAAATTTCTTAAATATCTAATTATTTCAAACGCGAAAAATAGTTTTTACAAATACTATTGTTTTTTCTGTACATCTTTGAATACAGTTTCTAAATATAGACTATGGGGAAAGCAGGATTCGTGCTGTTTTTCCACAGACTTATCAAAAAGAAGAGTCTGGGCTTATACCGAAGCTATTATGCAAGCCTGTAGGGACTGTTTTTATAAATGCCTGTTGCATAGGTTGCATACTAGCTGACCATAGCTGAATGAATGGTACAAGGTTGCGTTTTATTGAATAAACGTTTACCTTATTTTGAAATTTGAAGTAACGGTTGTCGTTTCGAAAAATAATCCGGTTCTGTACCAAGAATGCCCAAATCAGACAGGTCTGTATTTGAAAATGCCACCTGGTGGAATATAATGAGGTTTCCCGAATAGTAGCTACACCGACTTGTACTTGAGTGAGATATCTTGCCCTGAAAGGCATCAGTTCGACTTCTTTTACTGAATGGTTTCTGTTTGAATCATTGCACACGCAAAATACATGTACTTAACCAATCAGACGAGTTTTTCTGTCATGTAGGGGATCACTTTGAAAATTATTGTTGGAAAAGGAGAAATTGCTCGTGTCGAAAATGAACTTCATGGACCCATGATCATGTGATGACTTGCTTCCTGTCATGCATAACGAAGGTGCATTAAGTCCCCTTTTGCCAGGACATGGCTCAAATTTGTTTCAGGAGGTGATGACTTATATTTCGTATCTATATGTGTAATCTTTGACATATATTGTCATTGACTATGTTATCATGATAAAATCATCACGTGCGGAGATTTGTCAAATGTACATGTACATGAATATCACAAGGATATGAGTTTAACATCAAAATCTGATTGCTAAATTTTCAAGCACGATCTCCCATTGGCTGAGACAAATCACGTGATGAAATTTACACATGAATATGTTTTTAACGAGAGCCCATAATAATGCATATTTTGAAAACGAGACCTTCTCTTGGTAGTCTTTTGAAATCGGAGTTTTAGGAAGAGACAAATCAAGAAATATCTTCAAGAAAGATAGACGGCGTAAGAGACACTGAAATATAAATACTGTAACCCTTTTGTGGCACAATACGAAGTCAAATAATGAAAAGTGATATCACGAGCAATTGTCTCTTTTCCTCACTGTTTTTCATTTTGTTGAAAAGTAGTTTGCTTGGGGTATCGATTAGCGGTAGCAACGCTTGTTAATAGTGGTTTTATAAACGTGCGAGCAAATATGCCAGCAGGGGCCCGCCGAACAAACATGTGCATGTTTTTTGCCATTTGCAAATTCCCATCTACATGTATTTATTTTTGATCAGTACCAAGAAGTAGGTCAAAAGCAAACGCATTCAGCCACACCGAAAAAATTAAAGTCCTTTTTGGCCGGATTATCAAGTAAATACCGTATAGTTTAGATCTAAAACCCGTTCTGTAAAGCTTTATCTTGATCTAGATTGCCCTTAAAATCTCATAATGAATGTAATGGTAGGATGGGGATTTCAACGCTAGAACTCAAACCAATCCCCTAGCGGAATAAATAACTTGAAACAGAGTGACTTGAAAATTAGGTCTGTGCATCATATGCTTCCGGTGCGAAATATCAAGCAGGCTGACGTAAGAATTAGACTCGTTCGTCACAACTCGGCCGATTCTGTACCTATACCTAACCTCGTCCGTATCAAAGGCGTTTCTATTTTGAAATACTGCCAGTCACCACCCTGGGGAGACCTTACGTTCTTGCTATACAGATCAACGTTATTGCTCCTGTCCATTGAAGGTTGATCTGGAGCAAGAACTTAAGGTGTCTCCAGGGTGGTCACATGGCGACACCCTGTAAATCAAATAGCAACAGCAACAACAGCCACGGTGATAAGCAACCTATGGCTGAAAAGAAAGCCAACGTAATTGATAGACCTAGTTAGAAAATAAATGTACAAACTGTTTATCATCGAAAATATATTTAGAAAGATTCCCACGGAAAATTGTGACTAGTGTTTGCTTTCTAAGTGGAGTGTTACGATCTTTAGAACCGTAAAGCGGCGTACTTCCAGAGAATAAATGTACTGTGTTGGTGCATATCAAGCTACGTGATACAGCCGAGGGACTTGATCAACGGGTCGCCCGAGGTTTGCCGAATGATTAGACCTGTCCGCCATATACTTCCGGTACAAACCAATCAACACTTTAGTTTTAGATTATCGGTGTAACTATATGAATACATTTCTTTTTTTCCACTTATTCTGCTTAAATAACCCGTAAATTGGCAAACTGATCAAACCTAAAATAGCTTAAACCTTCAGGTCGGCTCGAAATACTCAAACTTGTACGTGGCTTTCACGGCCGGTGCAGAGTAAATCAGCAAGAAACTGTATTTCGACCAAAATGTCTTGGAAGCTTTTCTGCTCACTTATTTACCGTTATAAGTGTTAACCTTTTAAGTACTTTTCAATTCTTTAATTGTCTTTACTACAAGTGTAAATCAAGATTAGACTGCACGAAACGTACAGTCTTATCTTTGATCTACACTGTACGCTCTGCTGAGACATTATGGACAAGGGCAACCATGGAAACGATCTTAAGGGTCGTATTTCTGGATTGAAAATGTCTGTCGGGCTTAGTCGTCAGACTTAGTGTTAAATAGTTATCATCATGATCTCATCCCGATAACCTCATAACCCCTTACCACACAATAACGACTTCTAACGACATTGAGGGAGAAGCCGTTTGAAAACATTGTGGGAAAAGGCGAAAATGCTGGTAAACAGCATTTTATCCTTTTCCCACAATGTTTTCTATTCTTTAACCTTTATCCTGCTAAATAACTAAAATGAAATTTTCATTCCGATAGTAAAAATCCAAGCACTGCTATTTCAAAGTTATGTTTGGGGTAATAAATATCCCTTTAACGGACAGTGTAGATTCATGAAAAGTATAGTGTAAGTGAAATTTCTGTAGCATGTGTTGAAAACATGTAACACAATTCTTCATGCAGAAAACCTGTTTTCGTCTTTCAGAAGGCCGATGGAATGACAAAATCGCCGCCTATACAAGTGAAAAATTTGATACGTCTACAAATAGAGTAACAATCTTATTACCAAGGTCTACAAAACTTATTTATACGACTGAACGTAAGGGAGGTAAATCGAGAAAATTATCGTGCAAGTAGGACGATTGTCTTTCTTAGTTTTTGTCGAAACATTCCTTACTTATTTTACATGGCGAAGCATGATGCTCAAAAACAGGAAGTAGACTATGATCAGCCATTGTTGATTTGTAGAACGAGAACAGTAAATGATTTGTACTAAGACAGTACTGTTTTAATTTTAGAATATCCTTGGTTAAATCTTTTTGAAATGCACCAGAAAGCGCCGATGAACAGTACGAGTAAGTCAGCTGTTGGCGTGTTAGTACTGATTCTCTAGAAGAAAATCCCAATTTAATAAACTATTTAAGTCTGATCAAATGTTGCCATGTTTGAAATAAGAGCTTGATTCTAAATCATGTACAAAATACAGCTTAGTTTAACATCTTGAAAAACGTTGAAATTGAATAATTGGTAAAAAGTTTAAAGGCACAAAAGTAGTCAAAATGCAGACAAATTTAAATCATACTATTTAAATAGTATGGATATCCTTATGAGTCTGATAATGTGTTACAGCGCAGTCTTTCAAAAAGTTCCAGTTGCTGGTAGAAAATGAATTGTAAACCCAGAAAAAAGAGTTTTCAAATTACGTTCTAGTTTTACGATACATTTTCCTGCCATCTACTGGAAGTTTGACAGATTGCACTATAACACATTACTAGTATCAAACTCATAACAATATTCATACTTTTAAATGGTGTGAATTAAATTTGCGTGAATTTTGACCCCTGGATTGTTTACTTTTTGGCAACTAACTTGTGTCCTCTAAGATAACGTCGATAATTAAATACGTGCAAGAGTATATTACACGGACACATGCACGCACTTACACATATATTCTCTCTCTCTCTCTCTCTCTCTCTCTCTCTCACTCGTTTTATGTCTCTCAAACTGCCACAGTCTCGCTCTGTCCTACCATCTCCGTCTCTCTGTGTCTGCCTGTCTATTTTTCTGTATATTTGCCTATATGTCAGTCTGACCGCCTATTTGTCTGTCTGTCTGTTCTGCCTGCCTGATTGCCTGCCTTCCCGCCTCCTGTCTTCCACCATGCGGTAGACAGATTTCTAACAAATTATGCGAAAAGAAGTTATTACTGTGTATGAGCAACTGATTCTTTTTCCACTTTGTATAAGGAAATGTGTCGACAGCATGGAACTTACACATTTTTATATTGTCATTGGTTATGTGCAAGCATACTAATGTGTTTCAGGCTTTGACATCAGTCTGGTATTAACCCATTTCCAGACAACAAATTTTTAGACTTGTTCAGATTCAAGACATGTGCAAACGAACGACTAAATTCGGCTCTTTCGAAACATATGGAAATTGTCTGTCTGAGGGTTGAAAACATCGTGGTTACCAGCATTTTCTCCTTTACACACGATATTTTCAAAACGTTTTCTTGTCCTCTGGGTCCTTTTAACACCAGGTTATTTGGTAAAGGTCTAAGGAAGGGTTTTTTTTTTTTCCCTTTCTTTTTCTATTTCATACAATAGGTCCAGACATAACAAAAGCCTCAATTGACAAACATCCTCTAAACAAAATTTTAATAATTCTAGTGTTAAGCAAAGGGTAGGCCTATATGTACCTAGAAGCAAGACATAGCTTTTTAGCGTTTTCAAGAAAAAATACAGTATACGTAACTACATGTAAATACCTACATACTGACTTTGGATGAATGGATGGATGGATGGATGGATGGTTGGACGGACGGACGGACGGATTTTTGCATCGACAGCTTAGATTATTCAGCGTGCAGTATTGACTTTTACGATAGGGTTGAAAAAAATCTTAAAACGAAAATCAAAATTTTTACCTGTATCATTTCCCCTTTTTTTTAAATCACATGAACAATCTATCAGTCTATATTCTTTTATCTCATATAACACTTTCACATATCAATCAGTTCAGTTTGTAGTCTGAAAATATAACTCTACTGCATAGTATCCCTTAATATTACATATACATGTATGTGTGTGTAACAATGTCGCAAAATGTCGTTTCCTATAATTTCTTCTCTTGCAACAATGTTTTAAAGATTGGTAAGCGGCAAGAAGAAAGCAGTCCAGAACTAGAAAGTAATAAGTTAAAAGAAAAAAAAAGGTAGGATAACGATGTTAAATACTTTACGTCCGAAACTCTGGCAGCTGACATAAGGATTAAAATTGATATAATGGACAATGAACATGAGCTCCCATTTATCTCCGGTTGTAAACAGCTCGCCAGGTTGTTTAAACCTTTAACCAGACGATAAAATTCTAAGACGTGTCCAAATTGACAGCACTTGCAGACGACACATCAAATCTTACTTAAAACATGAAATCCGTCTTTTAACCCTTTTAACCTTACGCTGTTAAGCGCGGCTCACTGACCTTTTGCGGACAGTGTAGATCAAGAGAAACAAAAGTGTCCGTTTAGATGTTTTATTGTTGTCCGTCCTTCCGTCCGTGTGTCCGTCCGGGACAATATCTCCAGTACCATTGGATGGAATTTCATGAAACTTTATACATGTGTACAATAACCTATTTCGCAAATAAATTTTTTTTCTTTTTTGATTTGATGTAAAATGGCCGACAGGGGCAATTTTGAGTTACGCAGTCGCGTAAATTTTTTGAAAAGGTCTTTTTCGGCGGGGGATATCATTTCAATGAAATTGCTTGTTTAGTTTATTTTCATTAAAGTATGGTTCCTCTTTACTTTTGACTTAGTTACATTGTTCTTAGGTTGTACAATATGGTACAAAGTCACTACAAACCTTAACCCTGAGTTTTAATGACCCTGAAAGAGAAGGCTTTTGAAAATATTGTGGAGAAAAGAGAAAAAGGTGGTGAGTAGCATTTTCTCCTTTTCCCACAATGTTTTCTACACTCTTAATGACAAAAATCATCATCTGAGCTACATTCAAGTGTGTCTTTAAACGCTTTCAAAATTGGTCAAGTGCAAAATTTTGTCTTTGATAAAAGCAAAGGGGCTTACAAATAGAAAACAATTAGAATTTGATCAAGAAAACTGAAACAGATCTACATATCTTCATAAGTCTTGCGTGGATTATTTGTCAAGATGTTAGATTTGTAATCTGAAGCCTTTGAACTTGATCTTTGCCCAGACACTGCCAGATGGACTGAGTTTTTCATTTCATGCAAGTGTTCATGGACAAGGCATTTCATAGCCCCCAGTTTAGTACTCGTAAAACCCAGGAAGCACATGCATGAATAAGCTGCTGTTTTACCTTGAAATGATGTTGCAAGCAGCATAAATACCATTCCCTTTACCACACGATTCTGAGTTTTAACGACCCTGAGAAAAGAGACTTTGGAAAACATTGTGGGAAAAAGGAGAAAATGCTGGTCACCAGCATTTTCTCCTTTTCCTACAATTTTTTCTGTCCTATCAAGGACAGTTTTCACAATTTGAGTCACATTTATTTCATCGAGTGAATATCATTGGTAATATTTTCACGAGTGGCACAGATGAAATAAATTTCAAACTTTCACTAAAAAACGCAAAGGTTCAATTTTTTTTTGTGCTTCCAGCCTTTTATTTGTTGGGAATTATGAAGTACAGGGTGCTTTACGGTATTTCTGTACCTATGAGTTTATCTATTGATAAATTAACCTGTTGAAAGGCTGAAATTATCAAACCATAATCAAACCATAATCCGCCATTATTTCCAAATAAACTACCGAAGAGCATGACATAAAGATCTATTCTTTAACATTTTATTTAGCATCTGTTTCACCTACAACAACTCTGACAACGTCGGTCCAGTATACCATGATCCCTGATTGTGATTCCTTAAAGACCATTCTGCAAGAAAACATTACAAGATCAGTTACACACCTAGATGGTAAATGGTCCAATGACCTCTGTGTACAGGAGAACGGGGACAGCGATAGCAGCTGCGGAAATGTTGATGTACAAGTCACCTGTAACGATGCTCAGACTGCGACAGCTACCATTACAATGTTGTATCTTGGGTAAGTTGTCTAACTGTTTTACAAAACTATAAGGTTTTGAACTTCCTTTATAGAAAGTATATGGACAACAATAATATATGGCTGAAATGAGTTGATTGATTTTTTTAAAAGGTAGAAGACAAAATCTCAGTTATCCCCATTTTTCTGAAGATGTTTTCAAAAGCCTTCTTACTCAGGTTGTGAAAACGGGGGATTGGATATATCTGTACAGTCAATCACAAGAGTCATGTACTAATAGAAATTACAGTACTATATCAAATTTCTTTAAAGAAAGTATCCAGTCAAAATCCAGTGATGAATTACCTTGAAGAGGGCTATTAAGATTTTTATGATCTCACCAGTCCTCAAGTGGGGCCATAGCAGGCAAATCATAGGTAAAGAAGGAAGACAAATGTAAGAAAAATATAGTTTTCAGTGTTGTTTTCTTAATAGGCTATATTACTCCTAAAAGTTTTTTTTTATATTGTGTGAGAAAAAGTTTGTGGGATTGTTAATTGTCTATTATGTGGAATCACATTCAAATAAGTGAGGTGATACTATTTTCATTTCATAAAATACAATGGGCTACTAATTGCAAGGCCATTATTTGATCACTAAATTTGCATCTCATTACTGCTTGTTACCAGAGAAAAGATTGCAGAGAGAGGTATATTTCGCAGTATTCATCAGTGTTTAATGATACATTTTAATTTGCAGCCACAAAAATCTTAAAATTCCTGTAACAGTAGAGAAAAATGACAGATGTAATGGTAAATTTGATTTTAAAAGAGCTTTTTGTCTGTCAAACATCAAGTTTATATCCGTGATGACCTGACAGCAGTTAAAAATTTACATGCTACACATTAAAGTTTGAGAATTTAAGTATTGATTTGACCTGCATAGGAAAAAAATAATGTTGCTCAGTCAATTCATTTTGGCTTTGGAACGGTAGAAAAAGACAAATGGAAAGAGACTTTGCTATTTACCAAAGTCCTCCCCTTTTCTCACAGTATTCAAAAGACTTCTTCAACAGGTTTGTTAAAACATAGGATTGTTTTGTAAAGGGAAAAGAAAGGTTTATATTCTAGTTCTTAATACGTTATATTTTTTCCTTTTCTAGAGATGAGGTTGGGTTTGATACAACCATGACATCACCAGAGAATGCCATGAAGATTGCCTTTGCAGATGATTCTGTTTTTATCTTTGAATCGGTATGTTGTAACTCTAATCCCCCTACTTGGGTGTTTTGAAATCCCAACTTGGGAGTTTTAGGAACTCTGTAAACCCTTCAAAAAAAAACAATTCCAAGTTTATATGACCCTGAAGAAGAAGGCTTTTGAAAACATTGTGGGAAAAGGAGAAAATGCTGGTAACCAGCATTTTCTCCTTTTCCCACAATGTTTTCTGTCGGATCAAAGACAGAGTTCATCATTTAATTCTTGTGCTTTCTTTTAAGCTTTGTTTGAGTCCAAAATTTTGTTGCTTGGTAAAGAGTCAGTGAATATGCAAAACTGAAAATTGTGAAACAATGGTCTTACCATTTATGGATTATCTTAAGTCTTTACCAAACGACAAAATTTTGGACATGTCCAAATTGAAAGCATTTGCAGATGACAAAATGAATGTGACTCAAAAATTGAAACTTGACTTTAGCAGAGTAGAAAAAAAGAAAATGCTGGTTACCAGCATTTTCTTTTTTTCCCACAATGTTTTCAGAAAGCTTCTTCCTCTGGGTCGTAAAAACCAGGGATTGTTTGGTAAAGGGTTAATTTGAAGGCTTTAGTCTTCAGAATGTATCACAATATCTGATATTTAATGCCCAAGATCAAAAAGTACTTTTAATGCACAATGGTCTTGATTTACACTGTGTGCAAAGGTAGCTACAACTGTTTACACCATTTAGCAGATAAGTATAATGTCACCTGCAGACAACTAATACACATGTATCATGCAGGAAATCACCTTTGAAAAATGAGGCAGGGTAAAGGAGAAATTGCCTTATTTTTAGCTTGGCTGTTTTTGGGAAAAAAAATGAATTATTGTCATAGCCCTGACATTGTCGTCTGTGTCTGCATCGTGGTTATGAAAAAAGTTTTGACACTTTGTAAATATTTCTGTTTTTCATGACGATATTTACTTCACACTTGAAAAAATTGTTAACAATTAAAAGGGGAACCCGGGCAGGTAACCATCAAAATATTTTTGACACACTTATGCCCCTTTTTTGACTCAGAATTTTCAAAAAATTTGATATTTTATAATATTTCTGTAATTACTGAAGATATTTACTTCATACTAGGACTAGTTGTTAACCATCAAAAAGAGAACCTATACAACAGAGGAAGGTAACCATTAAGGTATTAGACCCCTAACGCTTCTTGTGCAACATGGAATAAAAATTGCTTTGTTAGTTGATAAATATGGATTTATACTGATATAATACATTTGCACATTCTTAATTGAACAGAAATTCCTTTGATGTCTATCTTGAAATTATTTGTTGATATTTTTGTTAGTTTCCTGAAAAGGGAGTTAATTATTATCCCCCTTTGTAATGAGAATATAGTGGTTTTAGATTTATAAATGAGAATTCTAAGAAGGAAAAAAAGGAAAAAGTGGCTCGGTTAAAGTAGTACAATAATACTCATTTTTAATCATAGCAAATTTTGCTATAGTGGAAACAGCAGTTTTCCATTAGGGGTCTAATACCTTAAAATATTTTTAACATGGTTATGCCCCTTTTTTGACTTGGAATTTTCCCTGAAAATCAAGTACTTGCAGCCAAGTGTTGGCACCTGCATGTGATACTCTAGTTTATGTTTTCATATGTTTTCATGACATTGTATTAAAAGTACAGAGTAGGCATAGCTTTTCTGATAGAGTAATAAAGTAAAATAGTCTGCTTCCAGCCCATATTATTTAGCGGTCATTCAACTCTTAAAGATGCATCCTTACAGCCAGAGAGTAAACAAACGCTCTTACAACTTTACAATATGTAGAATCTAGATAGCTGTGTAAACGTAGATAAAAAATCGATATAAGGTGTATGTGATAAAGAGACTCCAGGGATTTGTCTTTGCTTTAAACCGGAAACTGTGGTTGTTATGTTTATGGCTAGCCGCAATAGAATGAAATGCATTTTCTATCCGTCGTAATCTTTGCAACCTTGCAAGTGTCAGGGGCAACATTTGGCACGAAGGTACAAGAAAGATTATAATTTCATAAAATAAAGATAAAATTGGTTACAAAACTCTATGAAGACGAGTACAGATGCATTTTTAAGGCTAACAGAGCTTATATAAAGAGGACATGTGATGAGGCCTATTGTATTTTTGCAGCAAGCATTACCGGTACTGTCAACTTTGGTTGTATCCCCTGTACAGACATGTCCTGAAGGAAGTGCCCTTGTATATGACACTTGTGGTAAGTTGTCTTCTTTCATAAAATACAATATGTTTGGATATTAATGGCATAGGTAAAAAATGACCCAAGCAGAGAATATTGTCAAACTAGAAAAAATTTACTATGACTCAAAGTCCTTTATATCTATTGGGTTTGGTATTATACGTATTGTCTCTACAAAACAAATGAGCCATGCTCTGTGAAAAGGGGACTTAATGCAACTGCGAAAAATGTTGACCCAGGTCAGCCTGTGCAGTCTGCGCAAGCTGACCTTGGCCGAAACTTTTCGCTTTTGGTCAATTTTCTGTATGCCCAAGGACCAGTCTATCTCATGATTAAGTTGGTCGTTAAAAATGTGGATATTATGGATCCATAAGTATGTGATGGCTTGCTTGGTACCATGGATCACGGAGATGCATTAAGCCCCATTTTTTCAGAGCATTGCTCAAATGTTCTTAGTGGTAAATTGGAATCATGCAATCTGTCTGTCTATCTCTCGACTCAGCAGCACATAGCCGAGCCCCGGTAGCGCAGTCGGTAGCGTACAGGACTTGAGAACAGGGGGCCGTGAGTTCGATCCCCGGCTCGGCCAATTTCTTTCCGAGGACTGATGATAGCCATTGCGACAGGATTCATTCCTCTCTCACCCCTGATCGTTGTTTTGACGATGGTTATGTGGGAAAGCAGCCAGTGACTTGGAAAGAATATTGTGCCGAGTACTGGTAACAGAAACTCCAGGAAAGCATGGATAGGTGCACTGGCTGCCACGATATAACTGAAATAATGTTTAAAACGGCGTTAAACACCATACAACCATACAACCAACCAGCAGCACATAATGTTGGTATGCACAAAGGTATATTCTTGTGGCAAACTCCATTCTCAGTTTTACTGTTATTGTATTGAAGATTTGTACAAGTATTATCCAGAAATTGTAAATGTGCTGACACAATTTTCATACGTCTGTTTTAAAAGTTCAACCTTTACCACACAATCCCGACTTTTAACAACCCTGAGGAAGAAGGCTTTTGAAAACATTGTGGGAAAAGGAAAAAATGCTGGTTTACCAGCATTTTCTCCTTTTCCCACAATGTTTTCTACCCTATCAAGGACAATTTTTGTCACTAGGGCCATCTTTAGTTTGTTGTATGCAGATGCTTTTGCTTTGGACCAGTCTAAAATTTTGTTTTTTGGTAAAGAGTTAAGTTATAACTGCTAAATCTTTTTGAGCCCTGATGTGTTCTATATTTAAACATCAGTCTTTACGATCACAGCACTTTACCAGGGTCTTAAGTCGCTTATATGTGACAAAATTGATGGAATTAATTTGAATAGCACATTACTACTTTCTGCAGATGTATAAAATGTATATATGTATTGTAAGCCAGAGGCTTAATTATGCAAATAAAATATTGTATTGTATTGTATTGTATTGTATTTGGGCAGTTCTAGTTCATTTATTCTTTCATTCAAGTTAACCCATGAAAGCAATGAAAATTAACAAATTATTTTTTCAGTACAATGTGGCAGTGGCACCTACTACAACAGTACCTCACAAGACTGCATCAAGTGTCCTAGAGGTTCCTATAGAACAGTGACAGACAGCACACCTCTAATGTCTGTCTGTACACAGTGTCCTGGGAGCGAGACCACAGCTGATCTAGGGAGCCAGAGCAGCACTCAATGTTTCTGTAAGGATACATATAGTTCTTGGTTTTTAACTCTTTACCATGCAATCCTGAGTTTTAATAATCCTGAGAAAAAGGGTTTTTGAAAACAATGCGGGAAAAGGAGAAAATGCTGTAACTAGCATTTTCCCTTTTTCCCACAATGTTTACTACCTTTTCTAAATCTCAATAAATATATAGATACAACCTTCTAAACTTTTATGGGGTCCTTTAGAGTGGTAAAATGGGTTTGATTTGTAACCGAATTCAAATTAAAACTAACCAAATGGTCTTGGTTTACCAACATTTTTATCATTGTTTTGACGTCATTTAGCCTGTAGGATGCAAAATAAGCCAAATGGACCTTTTTAGCTGAGAAAAAAGAATATCAAAATAATCTCAATTTCTTTGGTCATTTTGTGCAAAGTGGACATTGTAAATCAGTAACTGTTGTTATGCTGCACATTTTGAATCGTCTTATCTTGATCTACACTGATAACAAAAGTAACTAGAGTAGTGAAAGGCAATCATACAGTTAAAGTGACAATAAAGCCCAAAAGTGAACAAAGCAGGTGTCTAAATGCATTTTAATTTATATCATACCAATTAAAAGTATGGAAATTATTGTGAAGATGACAATCTGTCATTGTACGGTCAGTCCAAGTGGTAGTTGCTGACTGAGAAATTAATTTCAAAACTAGGTTAAAGCCTGCCAGGTAGCTGTATCTTTTGTTTACTTTATGCCTGATTTTGAAATTCTTTTTTCTGCCAGAGACTAACATATGGCCCGACTACACTATAACAGACTGTCATCTCCACAATATTTTTTTATACTTTTAAATGGTATGATTTAAGTTTAAATGTATTATGACACCTGCTTTGATATTTTGGCCTTTACTGGGCCTTTAAAGTAATGACGTTCCACCCATATCATTTTCATTTTTCAGTATCCTGTTTCTATGGCAACTACTACAATGCTACAACAGACAATTGTGAACCATGTCCTATAGGATTCTACAATGATGTTATAGGTTCACACTACTGTAGCCCTTGTGGGTTTGATGAAACAACCGGAACTGAGGGAAGTACAAATAACAGTGCCTGTATAGGTCAGTAAAGCTTTGTCCTTTATTGACATAAAATGTCAAAACATGTCATTTGGTCTCAAATTGGTGAAATATTGGTAGGAATACACAATGGCAATAAAGATTGGATCTCAAACACACAAATTCTACATTTAAATAGGCATTGGAAAGAAGGCTTTTTAAAACATGGTGAGAAAAGGAGAAGTATCCATTTCCCCACAATTTTTTCTACTCTTTCAAAAACATTTTCCATCATTTGTGTCTCTTTTATTTTATATTCAAATTTACAGATATGTGCAATATTGACAGGTCTAAAATTTTGTTGTTTGGTAAAGAGTTGCGGGCAGTTTTGTGGGCAGTTCAACCCTTTCACTCAATTCAGAGTTTTCACCACCCTGACCAAGCCGGCCTTTGAAAACACTGTGTAAAAAGGAGAAAAGCTGGTAATGGGCTTTTTTTTTTTTTTTCAAGAATGTTGTGTACCCTTTACAAGACAAATTTCAACAGTTAGGTCATATTTGTTTTGTTGGTTTTATTCAAAGAAATACAGAACATTTTCATGCATTGTGTAAATAGTGGATTTTTTATTTTCGCTGTTAGACTCTCAAATAAGTAAGGCAAGAGTCCACAGGACTCCTAGACTTCAAAACTGAGGGAAAACTCTGTTGAATATGACTGTTGTTTGTAAACAAGTTCATTGCAAACTTGACCATTTACAATGAAATGCTTTCACAGGTGGTTGTATCTGTTCTTTTTTTTCAGCTTTTTCAGCTCTAACTACAACTCCCACACCAGGAACACCAGGTATGTGTAGCACTTCATTGAACTCTTTACCAAACCACAAAATGTTAGTCTGGTCCAAATTGACAGCACTTGCAGACGACATATTATATAGCTGAATTGATAGTAGTTTTCTGTGAAAATGTGGAAAGCTTTCTGGGTAAAGGAGAAAATGCTGGTTACCAGCATTTTCTCCTTTTCCTACAAGGTTTTCACATAGCTGTTTCCTTAGGGTTGTTAAAACTCAAGAATGTGTGGTGCAGAGTTAAACAATGTTCAGAGTGAGTAATGAATCCTGTAACAATAGCTACCATCAATACTTGGAAAAGAAAGGCCAAGCTTGGGAATCAATATGGCAGCTTCCTTGTTTCAAGCCCTGTATGTTTGCGGTTCAGTTACTTTGCTCACCAAAATAGGTTTTGGTATATTTTATATGATTTTAAACATTAGAGAAAATTGCAAGGGAAAAAATTCGGTATTTCATGTAATTTCTCGTTTTGTTGCAATCTTTCAAAGACTAAGTGCAGCAAGACTGCAGTAACTAAGAAACAACTAGATAGTCTACTAAATAGTCTATTACTTTTTTTTTATTTTCTGCCAAGGACAGCTTATGAAAAAAAATGATACGAAAAGTGTAACTGTCAATGATGAGTAACAATATAATTGATCCTCTTCCCACAATGTTTACGCGACATTTAATCCTTTACCATACAATCCCATGTTTAAACAATCCAGGTGATTGGAAAAAAGCCTTTGAAAACATTTAAAAACATTGTAGAAAAAGGGAAAAATGCTGGGAACATGTGTTTTCTCCTTTTCCCCCACAGTGTTTTCTACCCTTTCAAGGACAAATTCCATCGTTTGAGCTACATTTGATTTTTTCATTTACAAATTATTTCAGTTTGGTTGAGTGTAATATTTAATAGTGAGGAAAAAAGTTTACAAGAGAATATTTTTCCATTTTTTTTTCCTAGTTTATTGTTGCTTCGAATAAACTAAACGGTAATTAGGTATAGATCATTGTCTCATGAAGAAATATTAGAGATCTTTGTAGTAGTAAAAAGAAGAGGCAGGTACTCATATTTGTCGATTGCTCGTTTTGGAATTGTCCAATAATGTTTCTTTTTTGCCCAATGCCAAGGAGTCTTGAAACAGTTTCTGTTAACCCTTTCCCACACAATCACCAGTTTTCACAACCCTAGAGAAGAATGCTCATAAAAACATTGTGGGGAAAAGTAATAAATGCTGGTAACCAGCATTTTCTTGTTTTCTGACAATGTTTTCTACCCTATTAGAGGTAGAAGTCATCTCTTTTGCTACATTTATTTTGTTGACTGCAAATGCTTTCAATTTGGTTGAGTTCAAAATTTTATTGTACGATAAAGAGTTAAAGTAGGCATTTGTTACTTGTTTGTTACCAATGCTGTTTATCTACTTTTTTATCTTTATAGCGAAATTGTATATACAAAACTGGCTTGCCTTAATTTCAGGAAAAGGACTAGCAAGAAAGAAAAAAAAGATTGAACTACAGTCAACTCTCGTTACAACGACCATGTTTGTTTCCAGCAAAAATGTCATTGTAACGAAAATGTCGGTGTATTGGAAATGAACCATTAAGCTTGGAATATGTTGAGTTTTTTGTCATTTATTTATAATATTTGATTTTTAATCGAGAATTGTCTGTTTCTGCTCAAAAGACAGTTGGGTTCATCGTCTTTTAGCTGGTGGCTCTGCCATCGTTTTCAAGCAAAAATCTTTAGATCTACACTGACTATACGAACGAGTTGTTTGAATGACAATCACTCAAAACATAATGACTACTTACCATTTTCGTCTACAGTTAAACAGTGGTCTAAATGATTCGAGTCAGTTAAACAGTGGTCTAAATAATTCACGTTTTGTGCATGACGCTAAACCTACAATGCTAATTGTTTAGTGGCATTGTGTCGACGGTATGATAATCGATATTGCCAAAGGGGTAAGCCCTAATCATACATATAGTACACGCACACAATTTATGGATTATCACCTTATGTGAGGTGCTAAAAATAGCGCTGGGAATTTACCTGAAAAGACAATAAATAGAGTGTCGATGTATTGAATAAGAATATATAGGGATTCTGTACTTTCATTCCCGAAAAAATTGTGTCGGTGTCGGAAAACGAGAATTACGTTGTAACGGATGAAAAATAGACTGTGTAAATCCGTTCCCAACAAATTTTTATCGGTAAGTGAAAATGTCGATGTATCGGATGTCATTCAAACGGGAGTTGACTGTATTTGTGGAAACTTTCTGGCTGTAATATCTACAATTTTCATAACATCCTTAATCTAGTTTGAAAAAAACTTCTCAATTTCAAAGTGACACAGTTTCATATGAGCTAAACCAAAAAGATTAGCCAATTTTATTTCATGCTTTCCGGTAGGTTATCGAGAAATATCGGTGAAATATTTTTTGATATTTCATGGTTACGACAAGTGAAAATACCAATTTTTTGTATTCTAACTCTTCAATTGAAGGCGGAAACAGTTGTTCCTGTGCACTAGTTAACTAGGTAAAATGCGCGTGCTTCACAACCAGATGGAAATATGACGTAATTTACCTTACATTTCTCGCGCTTGACGTAATATTGTAATGCATTGCTATGCGAAGGGGGTACGCCACAGGGAATAACTGAAAAGAACTGTACTGGATTTTGATTAAGTTCTCCCCAGAAAGGGTTAAAAGCATGAAATAAATAGAATATTTGGTTTTTTTTGGTGAAAGATCGAAATTTATTTCATCTCGTGAACATCATCAGTAATATTTTCACTCGTGGCTGTGCCACTCGTGAAAATATTACCGATGATGTTCACTCGATGAAATAAATTTCGATCTTCCACCGTAAAAAACAAATATCCTCTATATAAGTTGTGTTACTTTCAAAATTAAGAAAGACTAAGAATGCAACCAAGAATGGTCGGTGAATGTTGGTCCGGGTTTATACTGTATGAGTGCTGGGAAAAGGGGTTTTAACCCTTTACCAGACGACAAAATTACAGGCTTGCTGAAATCCAAAGCATTTGCAGACGACAAAAGTAACTCAAAAAATTGAATTTTTTTTTTTTGATGGGTAGAAAACATTGTGGGAAAAGGAGAAAATGCTGGTTACCAGCATTTTCTCCTTTTCCTACAATGTTTTCAAAATCTTTCTTGCTCGGGGTCGTTAAAAGTCGGGATTGTGTGGTAAAGGGTTATGCATGTCATGCATCATATCAAGTAATTCCATGCATAATATGGATCCATTTTGTCTAAAAAACTGTTCAATCATGAGATAGAATGGTCCTTTGACATGCACAAAATTTACCAACTGCAAAAAGTTGTGGCCCAGGTCAGTCTGTGTGGATTGCATTTAATCCCCTTTTCATATGTTTGATATCAGTTACTGGTGCTAGTACTGAAGAAGATGGTCTGTCTGGTGGAATCATAGCTGTTATAGTGATATGTTCACTGATATTACTGCTTCTGATTATACTGTTGGTTCTTTGTCTCACCAAAAAATGTAAGTATTATTTTCTAGATTTATATATTTTTCCTGTGATACATTGTACATAATTATATTTGTTATGACCGTATGTGAAATAATTAGACATAGAAACAAGATGATATGGGGGAAGGGGGGTTGTGTTCACATGATAGTATTTGTCTTTAAGAAGACAGAATATTTAAGAAGACAGAAAAAGATTGTGGAAATAGGAGAAAATGCTGGTAAATAAAATGGTTCCTCTCGCATGGTTCCTGGATTTGTTGGTGAAGGGTTAACCCTTTACAAAAAAAATATGGCGTTTTTACCACCCAGAGGAAGATGGTATGTGAAAACATGGTAGGAAAAAGAGAAAATAGTAGTAATCAGCTTTCTCTCCTCTTCCAACATTGTTTTCTACACTTCAAAGGATGTCTCCTCTCGTTGGAGCCATGTTAGTCATCTGCTTTCAGAATGAATGAATCTAAAACTCTGTCATATGGCCTGCAACACGAAAAGGGGCATTCGGACATTTGTGTAAAGTGTCGTTCCAGATCAGCCTGCGTAGTCCGCGCAGGCTAATCCGAAACGACACTGTCCGTTTTTATGTAATTTTCTGTTTTGCGCAAGTCTACTGTAGCACAAAATCTAATGTAGTCATAAAGTGCCATCTTGGATTAGCCTGTGCAGACTGCATAGGCTGATCCGAGACGACACTTTGCACAAATGTCCGAATGCCCCTTTATCGCGTGTTGCAGGCCATATGGTAAAGAGTAGGGTCACATTGTTGGCAGTATGAGCCATTTTTGCCTGAACCCATTTCTGTGCAGCCAATTTTAGGACATACCTCTGATATTTAGATATTTAATGACAGAGAAGAGAAATTTTCAAGTTAAAAAAAAATTTTTCTGAATGATATAGAAAACATTTTGGGAACATGAGCAAGCCTACCTTTTCCATGGTGTGTTGAAAAGCTGTCTTGTGCAAATGAAAAAAAGAAATACTTGTGTCATTCTGCATTAATCCTAAACCACATAGATAGTTTTTTTTTTACTGTCTGCTTTCTGAAGTATGATGGGAAAAGAAAGTAGGACATGTAAAAAGATTTTTTTTTAGCCCCTTTTCCAACAATTTTTATCATTCTGTGTGATTTGTACTATTTTTGTTATGTCTTTAAAATGTGCAGTATGGAAATGGTTAAAACAATTAAATATCATTTTTTTTTCCCAGTGCCATGTTTTGCAGAGAAGGTTGTTCCAGGAGAAACACCATGGAAACATGTCAACAAGTAAGGAAATTTTCCCGCTTAAAACAATACTTTTTTGTTTGCAAAATAAGTTCTAAATGCTTTTGATGATTTTGATGAAAACAAACTGCTGGCTTCAGGTGGTTTGTAGCTGAATATATATGTGACCCGTCACGCAAAAAGGGACCATCTGGGAACTGCGAAAAGTGTCAACCCTGGTCAGACTGCGCGAATTGCGCAGGCTGACCAGGGTCGACACTTTTCGCTTTTATGATATTTTCTGTACGAAAAGTGGTCATTCTACCTGGTTATACAATCATTTTTGAACTACCAACTTAAACTGACCTGCACTATCATTGATCTGTTTTCATTTAATTGATGTACGGAATTCCCAGATTGTCCCTTTTCGCGTGACGGGTCACATATATATATTTTTCATACCGAATGATTTAGATGAATTCTTTTTTTGTTGTTGTAACTCTAGTATTTTACTTGCTTTTATGGTAGTGAAAAAGTTTAGGGCAAGACTCTTCAAAGTCCTAGCCTAGTACTAGTGAAACCCAGGACATAAATGAATGTGTGACCTGTCGCCATGCTATAACTATTATAATGCTGAAAACGGTGTAAAACACCATGCAGTCAATCAGTCAGTCTTATGAGTGCCACTTGTGTGTGCTTTGAGTATGGAAAAGAAGCCATTATGGTAATGCATTCATGTGTGGATGGGTTTCTGATAAGTGAAAATACTGATGTAAAAGTTATTTGGTGAAATCAAATGGATTTTGAAAGAACTGAGTATGTTTCTTCTTTATACTCCTGTTTCCATCTCACTTTTCCATTTCTCTGTTCTGAGCCTGCAGCTCTGTGAGTAAAGTACAGCGCTTGAAACCCAGGGATCACTGGTTCAGTTCCCAGCTTGGTCAATATCTCTCAGAGGATTGATGTCAGTAAGAGAGAGTCCATTCCTGTCTCACCACTGTTAATTTTTCAACAACTTTCTTATGGGAAAGGTCAATATTATGCAAAGGACTGGAAAAGTAAACTTTTAAAAAGCATGGATAATTCACTGGCTACCGCGATTATAACAGAAATACTGTTGAAAATGGCATTAAACACCATACAGACCTATCCAACTGTCTCTAATTTTATCTATTCTGGTTACCTCTTCAAACAAATTTTCAATGGATTTCTGCAATAGAAGCATTCTTCTAAAGCATAGGATAAAACAAGTGAAAATATCAACCCTGTACCACAGGACAAAAATATGTATGTAGACTTGTTCATATTGAAAGCATTTGCATATGACAATTCAAATGTGGTTCAAATGACGGAATATGCCTTTGATAGGGTAGAAAACATTGTGAGAAAAGGAGATAAAGCTTGTTACCAACATTTTCTCTCCTTTTCCCACAATATCTTCAAAAGCCTTCTTCCTCATTGTCATTAAAACTCATGACTGCGTGGTAAACTCTTTTGTATTAATATTCTTTTTGTCAAAGCTTAAAACCCTTTGGCACAACTGAAGGACCATTTGCCAATAGTGTGGATCAAGATCAGACTGCACAGAACATGTAGTCTTATCTTGGATCTACACTGTTTGATAAGTAGATATTTTATCTAAAAAGATGACTTTGAAATAGCAATATTCAGGTTTTTGCTATCGGCTTCAAAAGATTCAGTAAATTACTTAGTTGGTTATGGATTAAAAAACTTTCTGCCATGTATAGGAGGTGACAAGCAAATGTCAAACCTTTCTTAACTTTTTACCAAACGACAAAATCAGTGTTGCATCCAGGCCGCGCGATTGCGGGAATCCCCCTTTGTTTTATTTTGTTGCACAAGTTCACAAACTTGATGGGGGAGAAATCGCGCAAAGACGTTGTAACTCACGCAGAAACAAGAAACCACTGCGCGCAAAAAAAATCCGGCCCTAGTCAGTCTATTGAAACAACAGGAAAGTCCGACGTAGCTTCCTTACATCAATCGATATTACGCTCATTGCTGTTTTTAGACTATTCGAGAACAGTAATTCCAAATGGTGTCCGATCTCGATATTGAAGTTTATGTTCTTACGAACAAAGTCCGTAACAAAGAAACAAATGAACAAATGCATGGCAGAAATAAAGGGATCGGGCAGGATATGAACCCTAGAAAGGCCAATAGCATAACCACTGAGCTAAAGAGACATCTCCCTAACGCAGTTGTTAGGTATTGTATTTAAATCGGGACGAAGCCATGCATGAAGGAGTGGTCTCCCGTAACAATGTAATAAGCAGGGAACCACTATTCTCTACGCATGCACTGTGAATGTATATTACATGTGTTTCCGGGCTAAAAAACAATACAGTATATTTGCGCGGCGAGTTTTAAGTGTGTTAAACATTTTGACTGGTGTGTTAAAGCAGGATTAAATATGCCATTGAAACGAATTTCAAACTTTTTTAAGGGATTTGTTTGATTAAAAAACGACACAACCCCCGGTTTTGGTAGTTTCATAGAAAACTGCAAAGAACAAACTAAAGGTCATTCGGGAACCAACTCGGTCAAGTAAGGGCGATTTAGTTAATAATCATTCAAATTGATGGACTATCATCATTGTTTGATTATGAAACTTGTGTTTTAGATCTAGTTTGGAAAGGAAAAAAAGGAATAGCGTCTTTTTCAGTATCACACCAGTGCATAAAATTAAATCATTTTTTTTTTTATGGAATGAGATCAATTACAATTTTGTCATTCACCCCCCCACCCCCCCCCCCTCTTTTTCTAATTCCATGGGGGAGCTCCCCCTCTTGGCAGAAATCCTGGATGCAACACTGCAAAATCTAGACTCTTCCAAATTTAAAGCTTCTGAAGACCACAATTTCAATAGTGACACAAATAGGCTGATATTCTTTGACAGGGAAGAAAACATTGTGGGAAAAGGAGAAAATGCTGGTAACCAGCATTTTCTCCTTTTCCCACAATGTATTCAAAAGCCTTTACCACTAGGGTCATTAAAAGTCTGGATTGTGTTGTAATAGGTTAAATTTACGTTCATCACCCATGCAGGTATGGAGAGACAAATCTCCGCCACGTTAACTATAGACTGTCGGACATTAAGGAGAAGAAGAAGACGGGCGACAAATTACCCATATACCCGCAGCCTAGCACGCCCGAGGACACCCTGAGCATGAAGACGGATATCTCCATACATGTGCCTGTCTTTGTTGAGAAATTGAATGGAAGGTAAGTCGTATAGCTAGGTACCACATGACAAAAACTTAGGCTTGTCCAAGTTGAAAACACTTACAGACAAGGCCTCGTTTTACTAAATTAGTTACGAACAAAATTTGTGTAAGTTTTATGTAACTATAATATAGTGGCATTAATCTGCTACAAGATACGAGATACTATCATGATTATATCAGAAAACTATTGCGATAAATCAAAGTTTCCTTTGAAATTTGATCTTTTCATTTTATCTAGATAAAATTTCCCGGAAACTTTGACTTTTAGCTCCACTGGCCAAAGGCCAGAGAGCTATTGTCATGGCGTTGTGTCCGTCGTGCGTGCGTGCGTGCGTCCGTCCGTTCGTCCGTGCGTGCGTCCGTAAACTTTTTCTTTAAAAAACTTCTCCTCAGAAACTATTGACTGGATTTTTACCAAATTTCACAGGAATGTTCCTTTGGTGGTCCTCTTTCAAATTCCTTCAAATAATTGTGTTCCATGAAGAATTCTGGTTGCCATGGCAACCAAAGTAAAAAACCTTTAAAAATCTTCTCTTCCCAAACCGCTATTTGGATAGCATTATTATTTTGCAGGAATGTTCCTTAGATACAGGTTTACAGAATTCCTTAAAAAAAAAAAGATCTGTCAAAAAACATGGCTTTTATGGGAGACTCATTTTCCTTTTATGGTATAAAGTAAAATCTTTGAAAAATTTCTTCTCTAAAACTATACATTGGATTTCATTGTTGTTTTGCAGGTAAGTTCCTATGGTGGTTGTCTTCGGCCAGTGAGCTATTGTCATGGCGTTGTGTCCGTCGTGCGTGCGTGCATCCGTCCGTTCGTCCGTCCGTTCGTCCGTGCGTGCGTCCGTAAACTTTTTCTTTAAAAAACTTCTCCTCAGAAACTATTGACTGGATTTTTACCAAATTTCACAGGAATGTTCCTTTGGTGATCCTCTTTCAAATTCCTTCAAATAATTGTGTGCCATGAAGAATTCTGGTTGCCATGGCAACCAAAGTAAAAAACCTTTAAAAATCTTCTCCTCCCAAACCGCTATTTGGATAGCATTATTATTTTGCAGGAATGTTCCTTAGATACAGGTTTACAGAATTCCTTAAAAGAAAAAAGATCTGTCAAAAAACATGGCTTTTATGGGAGACTCATTTTCCTTTTATGGTATAAAGTAAAATCTTTGAAAAATTTCTTCTCTAAAACTATTCATTGGATTTCATTGTTGTTTTGCAGGTAAGTTCCTATGGTGGTTGTCTACCAAATTGTTTCTTCAGTGAGCTAAAATGCAGGATTGAATGATAATTGTTAAAAACTTCCTTTCGCCATTATAGAAATATCAGGCCTGTGGAGCGATACAGGCGCTCAAGCGCCTCTAGTCTAAAATAATCATGATAGTTATCACGTATTTCGTGGCAGATTAATGCCACTATATTATAGTTACGTAAAACTTATGCAAATTTTGTTTGTAACTACCTTAGTGAAACAGGGTTAAGGAGTACAATGTGGATCAAAAGGTAGAAAACATTGTGGGAAAAGGAGAAAATACTGGTTTCCAGCATTTTCTCCTTTTTTCCACAACATTTACAAACACAAGCATTCTTTCTCAAGTTTGTTGAAACTTGGGATTGTGGGGTAAAGAGCCTCTCATTTTTAAACAAATTGCAGACAACAAATGAAACATTATTCAAGTGATGGGATTAGTCATTTTAAAGAATAAAAAAACACTGTGAGAAAAGGAGAAAATGCTGGTAACCAGCATTTTTTTCCTTTTTCCACAATGTTGTCAAAAGCATTCTTTCTCAAGGTTGTTAAAACTCAGGATTGTGGGTTAACCCTTTACCAGACAATCCCAACTTTTAACGACCTTGGCAAAGAAGCCTTTTGAAAACATTGTGGGAAAAGGAGAAAATGCTGGTAACCAGTATTTTCTCCTTTTCCCACAATGTTTTCTACCCTGTCAAAGAAAAATTGCACCTTTTGAGCCACATTGAAATTGATGTCTGCAAATGCTTTCAATTTGGACAAGGCTAAAATTTTGTCGTCTGGTAAAGGGTTAAAGAGTAAAATTACAAAATGGCAGAATTTTAGACCCTACCATTTCTAAAAGAATTGCAGACAACAAATTAAATGAATATTCAAATGATGGGATTTGTCATTGAAAGATAATAAGACATTTTGAGAAAAGGAGAAAAAATATGGTTATCGGAATTTTCATGTCTTTTTTCTCAGAAGAATTTTAGACCCTACCATTTCTAAAAGAATTGCAGACAACAAATTAAATGAATATTCAAATGATGGGATTTGGCATTGAAAGAGAATAAGACATTTTGAGAAAAGGAGGAAAAAAAATGGTTACCAGAATTTTCATGTCTTTTTCCTCAGGGTCGTGAAGATTTTGGGATAGTGTGGTAGTGGGTTGATTCTTTTTCAGTTGACAAAATTTTAGACTCTTCCATTTTGAAAGCATTTCCAGACGAGAAAATGCTGTTAAACACCTGATTTTGTACACAAGCTTTCTTCAGTGTTGGAAAAAATAAGGATTTGTTTGGTAGGGGCTGGACACTGAATATATTCATTTGTGTTTTTTCAGTATAAGCAAGAAGAATCTGTTTATATCCAATGGCAAAGCCTCTGAAATAGGTTCAGATCTGGACAGAACCATTGGGTCTGAGAAAGGATTGTCCGAGTCAGGGCGATTAGGTACAAGTATGAGATCAGAGGACTTCCATGCTCTTGCCCACACATTGCCATCCCGTCCCCATAAACATCACCGTCATGGGAGGAAAGGTCGACCCCCAGCTGACCTCACACCAAAGAAAAAACATCACCCACGAACCTTATCCCCTATTGGTCATTCAGCACAGGTAAGTGAATATATATTTTTATCCACATAAAGATAAAATAAAGCTAAATTTAAGTTGCTCAACCAATAGGTAGCAAAGCAAAACTTTAATTGCTTTTGCAGACAGTGCACATACAGATGAAAACAGGCTCCACAGGTTTGGGGGTCAGAGTTTTATCCTGAATCTAAACTGTTTGTTATTTTTTGAGGTACTATGACTAAAAAGACAGCCTTGAAATTGCTATATTTATACCCCAGCAAAACGAATGTTTTCGGGGGTATTCTGGAATCAGCCGGTCTGTCCGTGTGTCCGTTTGTGTACAAAATACTAGTAATTTTGTGTCGCGAACTCCTCCTACAGTTTTGCTGCTATTGTATTGAAAGTTTGTTGGTACATTGATTGTATATTGAAGTTGTGCAAGACGCAGTTTTCAATCATCTACTCCCTATGATTCAAGGGTAATCTCCCCTTGAACTTAAAATTTTTTTTTGTTAAATTGCCTGTTTCTGTCAAAGCGCTGGCGGGGGTATTAAGTCACATTCAGTGACAGCTCTAGTTTTGTCCGTTTTAGCTCCACTGGCTAGAGGCCAGCAAGCTGATGTCATGGCCCTTTGGCCATCATTGGTCCATGCATCTGTCTCAAGAATTTTAGTTCAAACATCTACACAACCTGTTTTCTCTGAAATGATTCTGCCATAGTTTTCTTAAGAATTTCCTTTAAGATCTCTGTTGCTATGGCAACAAAACTGAAAAATATTGAAAAAAAAGAAATTAACAAATTCTTGTTCAAAACCACAGATTGGAATACTTTGCAAATCATCATAAATGAGGGTGGGTTGGGCCTCTTTCAGAATTCTTGATATACTAATGATTGGTCAAAGAACGTGACTGGTGCTGGTATGGCTTAATTTTGTTTTACAGGCAACAGTCAACCTTTTACCAAATGACAAAAAAGTGGACTTGCTCAAATTGAAAGCATTTGCAGATAACAGTTCATATGTAGCTCAAAGAATGGTTGCTGTCCATACAATGGAAGGAAACATTGTGGAAAAAGGAGAAAATGCTGCTGACCAGCATTTTCTCTTTTTCCCACAATGTTTTCTTGAAAAAGGTCCCTTCCTGAGAGCTGTTAAAACCTTGGATTCTTTGGTAAAAGGTTAAGCTTGTAAATATCAAAAAAAAAGGAAAAAAAAATTGTTAGCATTCATCTTCCATCAGTTTTATACAACATGAGAACATGTTTTTTTTTTTGTTTCAAATTAACTAGAAAGTTTTCAGTGATTTGATAATAATAATTTAATGATTTATCTTGATGTTTTAGGTTATGATTATATGTACTGAATATTTAACATGAAGTAAGGTTTGTATTGTTTTATCCTTCACTTTCTCTATCAGGTTCCAGCAGTCCCACAAACTTCGGAATATATCCGCCCCCTTCCATCTTATGGTCAACATAGACAACAAGCAGGTCATATAAGTCAGTATGAAAATTACCTGGATGCCAAATTATCAAAAGAAGGGTCAAAAGTTACACCTCCAAATTCACAGTCCTCGGAAAAAATCCTGCTAGACTCTGACGAAGATGATTACAGATAGAAAACAATGCCATGTCAGAGGGACAATGGTTGAACCTAGGAATTGTTATAGAAGCCTATTTAATGCTTTGCCGAATGACAGAATTTTAGACCCCTCTAAATTGGGAGCATCTGCACATGACAAATTAAATTTGACTCAAATCATGGGATAGATAAATGAACCGTGTTCTGGCAAAATGGGGCTTAATGCATCTCCGTAATCCATGGAAACAAGCAAGCCATCACATACTTATGGATCCTTATGGATCCATGATAGCCACTTTTTTTTTAACAATCCATTGAATCATGAGATAGACTGGTCCTTGGACATACTGAAAATTGACCTGTAGAGAAAAGTTTCGGCCTAGGTCCTGGGCGGAAACTTTTCGCAAATGCATTAAGCCCCTTTTTCACAAAGCATGGCTCAAATAATAATGAAAAAAACATTGTTGGAAAAGGAAAAAATGCCAGTTACCAGCATTTCTCCTTTTCCAACAATGTTTTCAAAAGGTTTCATCCTCAGGGTTGTTAAAACTCAGGATTGTTTGGTAAAGGGTTAAATCTTTACCAAACAAAAAAATTCAGACTTGTCCAGATTCATTGCAGAAAAATTTGCAGACGACCAATAAAATGTGACAAAAATGACTGGATTTGTCACTGATAAGCTAGAAAACATTATTGGAAAAGTAGAAAATGATGTTTACCAACTTTTTCTCTCTTTCCCATAGGTTTTCAAAAGTCTTCTTCCACAGGGTTGTTTAAAAAAAAAGGCATTGCTTGATGAAGAGTTGAGACTGGCATTTTGCCCCTATTCTGTGTTATTTATGTTATTTATTACATGTTATATTTACTTGTACATTTGTAGATATTGTTAAGTTTATTGGCCTTCATCTGAAATACATGTATATATAACTAAAACAATAAAGGGGTCAGAGAGTGTGTGCACAGATGGTCCAAACTTGACACAAATTGCAATGTATCACTTTTGAAAATTTTTCTGCAAAAAGAATTACTTATGAGAAGTAATTTCTCCCTCTGCCACACATTTTTCACATGCACCAACACTTAACCGTTACCAAACAAACCAAATTTTTAATATCCCTGAGAAAGAAGGCTCAAATGAGGCAACTTTCTGCGAAAAAAGGTTGAAAACATTTTGAGAAAAGGAGAAAATGGTGGTTACTAGCAATTTCTCCTTTTTCCACAATGTTTTCAAAGGCTTTCTTTTTCAGGGTCATTAGAACTTGGGATCATGTAGTGAAGAGTTAATGTTTTTTGAGACCCACATCTCGCAAAGTTGTTTTTCAAGTCATGTACTGCAAATTTGTGTCCAAACGTTGTAATTCAATGAATCTCTGCATCAGACCTTTATCAGCACTGAAACAAATGAGTCATGCTCTGGCAAAAGGGGGCTTAGTGTATTTCCGTGACCCATGGTACCAAGCAAGCCATCACATACTTATGGATCCATAATATCCACTTTTTTTAACAACCTACTTAATCATGAGATAGGCTGGTCCTTCGACATACAAAAAAATTATCAATAGTGAAAAGTTTTTGCCCAGGTCAGCCTGTGCATAATGCGCAGGCTGACCTGGGTTGATACTTTTGGCAGATGCATTAATCTCCCTTTTTACAGAGCATGGCTCAAATAGAAGATCACAGCAAGAAATACAAAATCTGTAACTTGACTCTTTAGCATATGACAAAAGTTTAGACATGTTCAAATTGAAAGCAGTTGGACAATAAAATGTCGGAATTCGTCTTTGAATGGGTAGGAAACATTTTTGGAAGAAGGAGAAAATGCTGGTTACCAGCATTTTCTCCTTTTCCCAAAATGTTTCTAAAACCCTTCTTTAATAGGGTTTGTTATAACTCTTAACTATGTTGTACAGGGCTTAGCTGGTTTTGTTGTACATTTTTTTGTAAATAATCTTTGTGTTTTTACACTATTTTTTAAATGCATATTAGTGCTTAACAGTCATAAGAGTCCCTGTGACAAGTTGATTGTTGTAAATTCAAATGTGTGATATTATTCTCTTAGCATACATATTAAAATCGGTTTTGTAAATGAATGCTTCCTAAGAAAAAATTGCATTTTTTTTATCTTTTACTTGCTCTTCTTGTGATACATCAATCTGGGGTTTTTTTTCACTAATGTGTCACTATAAGAATCTTTAACCAAATTAAGTCCAAAATCTTTATCATACTGTTATATACATTTTCATAAAATGGATGGTCCTGCCTGGCTTGCAGGTAAGCTTTAGAATTAGGAACCTGGGCTGTCTTTTACTAAACTGTGTATGCATGAAATTTGGGTACGCAGTTTAGGTTAGCAAGCATCAAGTCTGAAAACAAGTTTCGCTAAACTGCATAACTTTACAACAGCACACACTTTGGGGTAGAGCAGGGATTGTAAGTGTGTATATTTACAATTCCAAATAATTAGCATTAATTTACGCAGTTGACTGAAACGCAGCTCTGGAGGCCCCGGGTTCGACCCTCACTCGAGGCACTTGGTTTTTTTTTGTAAGTGTCCTTGGGCAAGACACTTCAGTGCCCTGGCATTGTACTGATGAAACCTAGGATATACATGAACAAGCGAGCTGTCGCCGTGATATGACCAACAATCTGAACAAAAGCAACCTTTCAATTTGACCTACGATGTAGGTAGTACGTGTAGACTGTAAAAGCCTGTTAGGTTAATTTAGCTGCCTATGGCTTAACCCTTTACCAAACAGTCCCTGGTTTTATGACCCTGAGAAAGAAGCCTTTTGAAAACATTGGGGGAAAAGGAGAAAATGCTGGTAACCAGCATTTTCTCCTTTTCCCACAATATTTTCTACCCTGTTGGAAACAAATTTCACTTTTTGAGTTACGTTTATTTTGTCGTCTGCTAGTGCTTTCAATTTGGACCAGTCTAAAATTTTGTCTTTTGGTAAAGGGTTAATGCTTTACTGAACAGTTCTAAGTTTTAACCCATATCCTGCAAAATAAATGAAGTGAAACTGAAAAGCCGATTGTAAAAACTGAAATTTTGCCATTTCAAAGGTAATTTTTTGTGGGAAAAGTTGTCTTTAATGGGCAGTGTAAATCAAAGATCAGACTGCATGTTCTGTGCAGTCTGATCTTGATCTACACTGCCCGCAAAAGGTCAGTGAGTCGCGCTTAGCAGCCTATAAAGGTTTTAATGACCTTGTAGAGAAAAAAATTTATAAACGTGGAAAAAGGAGAAAATGATGGTAAACAGATTTTTAGTCCTTTTCCCACAATGTTTTCTTTCCTTTTCAAAGAAAATCATCATCATTGAGCCACATTTAGTTTCTGCAAATACTTTCAGTTTGGTAAAGGCGATGTTTTTTTTGTTGGTTGGTAGAGTTAAACCAGTTGCCCAAAGGTTGGTTAGCTGTAGAGAATGAAAGCCCAAGTTCGGTTATGCTGTAGAGAATGAAAGCCGAAGTTCGGTTATGCTGTAGAGAATGGAAGCCGAAGTTGGGTTACATTGTAGAGAATGAATGCCGAAGTTCGGTTACAATGTAGAGAATGAAAGCCAAAGGTCATTTACGCTGTAGAGAATGAAAGCCGAAGGTCATTTACGCTATAGAGAATGAAAGCCGAAGTTCGGTTATGCTGTAGAGAATGAAAGCCAAAGTTGGGTTACACTGTAGAGAATGAAAGCCGAAGTTCGGTTACAATGTAGAGAATGAAAGCCAAAGGTCATTTACGCTGTAGAGAATGAAAGCCGAAGGTCGTTTACGCTGTAGAGAATGAAAGCCGAAGGTCGTTTACGCTGTAGAGAATGAAAGCCGAAGTTCGGTTATGCTGTAGAGAATGAATGCCGAAGTTGGGTTACACTGTAGAGAATGAAAGCCGAAGTTCGGTTACAATGTAGAGAATGAAAGTCGAAGGTCATTTACGCTGTAGAGAATGAAAGCCGAAGGTCGTTTACGCTGTAGAGAATGAAAGCCGAAGCCTTTGTTTACGCTGTACAGAATGAAAGCCAAAGTTCGGTTACGCTGTAGAGAATGAAAGCCGAAGTTCGGTTACGCTGTAGAGAATGAAAGCCAAAGGTCATTTACGTTGTACAAAATGAAAGCGGAAGGTTGATTACGCTGTAGAGAATGAAAGCCGAAGGTCAGTTATACTGTAGAGGATGAAAGCCGAAGGTCTGCTACTTTCTAGCGAATGAAAGCCGAAGGTCGGGTATGCTGTAGACAATAAAGCTGGATATGCTGTAGACAATAAAGCTGATGGTCGGTTAAGCTGTTGAAAAATCTGTTACTCCCTCAATGAAGTTCTTTATCACAAACACTGTGAGAGTTTTTATCAAAACTAAGTTGTTCGAGCTGTAGAGAATCGAAGCTGAAGGTCGTTCAAGCAGTAGAGAATGGTTGGTTAGGCTGTAGAGAATCAAAGCCAAAGGTTGGTAATGCTGTTTAGAATCAACTCCCAATATTGGTCGCGCTGTAGAGAATCAAAGCCAAAGGTTGATTACGCTATAAAGAATCAAAGCCGAAGATCGGCTATGCTGTAGAGAAACAAAGTCGAAGGTTGGTTCGGCAGTTAAGAATCAAATCCCAAGGTCGGTCGCGCTGTACAGAAACAAAGCAGAAGGTTGGTTAGGCTGTTGAGAATAAATTCCGAAGGTTGGTTATGCTGTAGAGAATCAAAGCTAAGGATCGGTAACGTTGTATAGAATCAAATCCGAAGGTCCCTTACGATATAGATAATTAATTGAAAATGATAAGGCAAAATCAAAGTAGCAAAGCCTCCAGCTGTAACAGGTAATAATTATGTTTTATGTTTTAACCGTGAGTATTGAGTTTCTGAAAGGGCGTCTTAAGCCAAATGAACATTTCTATAGGCAGTGGCAAAAAGCCCAAAATATTGTGAGTGCAAAGTTCTTTTCGCCTAGAAAATCCGTCACCATATTGGACTGTGCAGATCTAACATCAGACTACACAGAAGGTGCAATCTGATCTCGATCTACACTATCTGCAGCACTAACTCATCGATACTACAAAATGTTTTTATCCCCACCACTTACAAGTTCTGGTTGCTTAAAAACAAATTGGAAGGAAAGGAAATAAAGACGGGAAGTAACAACTGCTGGCATGAAAAGTCTGCTTTTCCAACAATGTTTTGAAAAATATCTCATGCAAAAACCGTACAAAAATATGTTACATGGTAACGAGCTAACTCTTACACAGAAGACAAAATGCTTGACTTATTCAAATTAGAGACATTTGCACACGAGAAATTCAACGTGGCAAAAATGGTGAAATTAACAGCTAAAGGAGCAAAAAAGTTGTTTTCATCAAAGACTGTCTTCAAAGAATGGTGAGAGTCATTCTCATCCAACATGCTCTACTATTATTGGCGAAGATTTCTTTCATCCAACTTTGTCTCGTATTACTGGTGAAAGTCATTTTTATTTCAACTCTCTCTCCTGTGATAAGTGAAATTATACAGTATCTCATTCAAAACACTCTCTCTATGATAAGTAAAAGCCATTCTCACAGAATGCTCTCTTTTATGATAAGTTATAGCCATTCTCATCCAACACTCATTCATATGATAAGTGAAAGTAATTCTCATCCAACTCTCTCTCCCATGATAAGTGAAAGTCATTCTCATCCAACACTCTTTCCTATGATGAGAGAAAGTAATTCTCATCCAGTACTCTCACCCATGATAATTAAAAGCCATTCTCATCCAACACTCTCTTCTATGATAAGTGAAAGTCATTCTCATCCAATACTCTCTCTCGTGATAAGTAAAAGCCATTCACCTCCAATACTCTCTCCATGATAATTAAAAGCCATTCTCATCCAATACTCTCTCCATGATAATTAAAAGCCATTCTTATCCAACACTCTCTCCCATGATAAGTAAAAGTCATTCACATCCAACACTCTCTCCCATGATAAGTAAAAGCCATTATCATCTAATACTCTCTCCCAAGTCATTCTCATGCAATACTCTCTCTCGAGTCATCCTTATCCAATACTCTCTCCAATGATAAGTAAAAGCCATTCTCATCCAATACTCTGTCCCAAGTCATTCTCATCCAATAATCTCTCTCAAGTCATTCTCATCCAACACTCTTTCCCAGGATAAGTAAAAGCCATTCTCTTCAACATTTTCTCCCAAGTCATTCTCATTCAATACTCTCTCCCTTGATAAGTAAAAGCCATTCTCATCCAACTCTTTCTCCCATGATTAGTGAAAGTCATTCTTATCTAACACTCTATGATAAGTAAAAGCCATTCTAATCCAACACTCTCTCCCATGGTAAGTGAAAGGCATTCTCATCCAACTCTCTCTCTCCCATAATAAGTGAAAGTCATTCACGTCCAACACTCTCTCCCATGATAAGTAAAGGCAATTCTCATCTAACACTCTCTCCCATGATAAGTAAAGGCCATTCTCACCCGTATGATAAGCAATTTCTTTTCCAACACCTTTCCTATGATAAGAGAAAGTATTTCTCATCCAACACTCTATGATAAGTCAAAGGCATTCACATCCAACACTCTTTCAAAAGATAAGTCAAGGCCATTCTCATCCAACTATCTCTCCCATGATAAGTCAAAGCCATTCTCATCCAACACTCTCTCCCATGGTAAGTCAAAGCCATTCGCATCCAACACTCTCTCCCATGAAAAGTAAAAGCCATTCTGATCCAACACTCTCTCCCATGATGAGTCAAAGCCATTTACAGCCAACACTCTGTCCCATGATGAGTAAAAGCCATTCTCATCCAACACTTTCTCCCATGATGAGTAAAAGTCATTCTCATCCAACACTCTCTCCCTTGATAAGTAAAAGCCATTCTCATCCAACGCTCTCTCCCATGATAAGTAAAAACCATTCACACCGAACACTCTCTCCCATGATAAGTGAAAGCCATTCATATCCAACACTCGTCTATGATAAGTAAAAGCCATTCTCATCCAACACTCTCGTCTATTATAAGTGAAAGCCATTCTCATCCAACACTCTCTCCTATGATAAACAAAAGCCATTCTCATCCAACACACTCTCCTATGATAAGTAAAAGCCATTCTCATCCAACACTTTCTCCAATGATTAGTGGAAGTCATTCTCATTCGACTATCGCTCCCATGATCAGTGAGAGTCAATCTCATCCAAAACTTTTGTCGACGATAAGTGAAAGTCATTCGACAGTTGTCATCCCTCTCTCACCGCTGACTATCGTTTTGACTCCAAGTGAGTTAGTAGCAGCGGTTTCTGGAAAGAAAGTATTTTACAAAAATGATGACGTAGTTTTAGTTCCCCGAGAATGAAGGTTTCTAGAAACACTGTGCAAAACGTCTATCCTTTCTTAGACAGAGTCCTCCATTCGAGCCACATTTAATTTGTCGTCCGAACTGCCTAAAATTTGAAAGGGTTCTTCATTTTGTTGTCTAGTTAAGGGTTAACGAAGCATCAGGAATGCAAGGGTAGGATGATAACTATCTTTTTTAAACAACACTTTTCCAAATAATTCCGAGTTTTCACAACCCTCATGGAGAAGGCTTTCGTAAACATTGCGGGAAAAGGAGAAAATGCTGCTAGCCAGCATTTACACCTTTTCCCGCAATGTTTTCTATCCTTTCTGAATTAAAGTCCGCTATTTGAGCCGCTTTCATTGCGTCATCTGTAAATGCTTTGAATATAGACAAGTCCAAAATTTCGCCGCCTGGATAAGAGTTAATCGACCGATAATGATTACAAACTTGTACATGTGGTTTCCGGTCCACGTGTATGGTGCGCCAAACTATTTGTAACGAGTTGTTTGGGTCAAGGACAAGGTCATATCGCTTCCTGTCAAAAAGTTTTAATATTCCCATAGTTTTGTCAACGAGAAAGGAACTAGGTACGTTTCTTGCTTACTACGAAGATTAGCAAACACACCATTGATAACAATGGAGATTCTAATTTAACTCTTTTAGCTTTAGATATATAAGAATCATGGTCTGTGAAAAAGGGGTTTAAAGCATTCGCAAATTGTATCGACCCATGTCAGCCTGCGCAGTCCGCGCAGGCTGAAATGGGTCGAAACATTTTGCTATATGTAAATTTTATGCATGTCAAAGGACCAGTCTATCCTATGATTCAGTCGGTTGTTACACTGTATAGATTCATAAGTATATGACGGCTTGGTCGTAAAATGCATCACGGAGATGCATTAAACACCCTTTTGCCCGAGCATCTCTCTGTATTAAAACATTAGAAAACTATTTTTTTGTAATGAGAAACTTCTTCTAAGCTGGAAAATGTTCAATGAAACCCGTCATTTCTTGAAGTAGTCTGTCTTGTGAACACGTTTTAGAAAATGGATTATTTCCCCATTGAAGTCATTAAGTTTGTCAACATTCTACAGCAGTTTCCGACCCTAGAGAAGAAAGTTTTTGAGAACATGAGGAAAACAAGAAGATGAAGGTAACCTGCATCTTCAGGTTCCATATTCCCAAAGCATTCTCAACCCATTCAAAAACGAAACTCGTCGTTAGAGCCACGGTTAAGTTCTCGTTCGCAAACACTTTCACCTGCTTGTGTAAGTATTTGACCTGAGGCTGGAGCACTTTTGAAATGACGGATGTCTCAGTCTATTTTCTGCATTAGCCTAAGTGCCCCAGATTGGAGCATTGGCCATATTTTGTCGGGCTTTTTCTAACTTGCTCCATTGTTGTGATCGTAACAAAATGACCAGGTCTAAAACCTTTTCGTCTGCTAAAGAGTAAAGCTTCGATCCAATCTCGCAACCCCAGTAGAACAAGTTCGGGGCGATCGGTGGTGCAAGATTACTTTTCAAAAAGTAACCACATGTAACGTCGCAAAACTTGAGAACGCCAGTATAAAATTTGACACTGCGAAACGTTGCGATTTATCCTTTTATATCCGAACAATACGGTGCCGAAATGAACGTAATAAACAAAACTGTAATATACGTTTAGTTTATATCACATTTTCAATGATTCAATATGCAACCCTTCGATCGATTAACAAAACTCAACTTGTAGACGGTGTAGATTGAGATCAGGCTGCATGGAACATGTATTCCGTTGCCTATTACCACGTCACATATTCTTACAAAAAGATCACTAAAATTGTATATCATGTTTTCTGTCTTGAAAAAAAAAGTTGACTTCTCTTGCTACAGACTTCAAAGGTCAAAGCCCTTTTTTGTTTTCAAGGGCACAAATTCTCATAAAGTGACTTACCTTTTTTTTGTGTTTTGTTAGGCCAATGGCTTTTTTTTTTTCATTACATTCAAGATTACACAAATTCAAGTGTTAACTTCTTTTTTTTTTGCAGAGGCATTAAGCCTCATTTTCAAAAATGGTGGCTCATATAAGACTTGCATATTATTAATGGCCTGCAACAGGCGAAAAGGGGCATTCGGACATGTGCGTAAAGTGCCGTCTCGGATCAACCTGTGCAGTCCGCGCAGGCTAATTCGAAACGAGACTTTCCGTTTCTATGTAATTTTCTGTTTTGCGCAAGTCTACTGTAGCACAAAATCTAATGTAGTCGTAAAGTGCCGTCTCGGATTGGCATGCGCAGGCTGATCCGAGACGACACTTTACGCAAATCTCCGAATGCCCCTTTTCGCGTGTTGCAAGCCATTTATAGAAAGCGAGGTTTGTCAAAGCCCAACCCTTTAATCCTTCTCCTGCTAAATAAATTAAAGGAAACTCTCAAGCCGATGGTAAAAACCCTAATGTTGCTATTTCAAAGATATTTTTTGGTGAGAATATCCCCTGATCGGACAGTGTAGATCCAAGATCAGACTGCACAGAACGTGCAGTCTGATCTTGATCTACACTGTCCGCAAAAGGTCATTGAGTCGCGCTAAGCAGCCTAAGGGTTAACAAGCAATGCTCTGGACCATGGAGAAACAGGCATCAAGCAATCTGTTGGGAATAAGAGAAAATGTTGGTGACCAGAAGATAATAAACTTTAAGCAGGCTAAACGTAAAACGAGCTTATTGTGGACAATGTTGAGCAAGATCAGAATGCACAGAGCGTATTGTCTGATCTCTAAAATACACTGTCTGATATTTAGGAACTATTAAGGTTAAGGTAGTAGACCCCTAATGGAAAACAGCTATTTCCACTATAATATTATCCTACAAAATTTGCTATGATAAAAAATGAATATTATTGTACTACTTTAACCGAGCCACTTTTTTCTTTTTTTCCTTCTTAGAATTATCATTTATAAATGTAAAACCACTATATTCTCATTGCGAAGGGAGATAATAATTACCTCCCTTTTCGGGAATCTAACAAAAGTATCAACAAATAATTTCAAGATAGACACCATGGGAATTTCTGGTCGGTTAAAAATGTGCAAAAGTATTATGTCAGTATAAATCCTTATTTATCAACTAACAAGACATTTTATTCCATGTGGCACTAGAAGCATTAGGGGTCTACTGCCTTAAAAGAGCCTTTAAATGGTGTCATGCTTGGTTTTGTCTATTGATTGAATATAGAGGTTTCATTTAGGTATATTACTTTGCCATCAAAGAATTAATGACATTAGCAGCGCTCTGGCAAAAGGGGATTTAATGCATGTCCGTCATGATACCAAGAAGGGTATCATATAATTATGAATCCATAAAATCCTTGTGTTGTATAATACCCGGCTAAATCATTAGGTAGAATAATCCTTGGACATGCAGAAAACTTATAAATAGCAGGAAGTTTCGACCCATATCGAAGTCGAAAGTTTTATAAATGTACTAAAACCCCTTTTCACAGAGCATGGCTCACATCTATTATGGCCATCAATAAAACCATTTACTGATACCTGTATTTAGGCTGTACATTACTCCGTTTTAATAATTTGATTTATCCGCCATAGGCCTGCAAAGTGCTACTTTTGAATCCTTTGCAGACTGTGTAGATCAAGTTAAGACTGCATAAAAAACGCGCAGACTAATCTTGTACTTACACTGTCCAATGTGATTATTTTGATGTGGCGACAGCGGTGGTAAAATCGCAATATTTCGGCCTATACGACTAGACTGAAATATTTCTTTTGATCTATTCTGCAAATTGAAATAAGGGTTTACCGTTTACCAAACAATTTCGTATTTTAACGACCCCGAAGAAAAAGGCTTTTGAAAACACTGGACTTTTTCCCACAATGTTTTCAACCCTTTCAAAGACAAACTACATCGATTGAGACTTATGTGATTTGTTGCCTCTAAAAGCTTTTTATACGGACTGGCTTAAAGAATTTTTCTCCGGTATAGAATTTAAAACCCTTTACCAAAATACAAAATTATAGACCAGTCCGATTTGAAAGCATTCTCAGACAACAAATTACATTTGGCTCATAATGTAAAGATTTTCCTCAAAGGGTAGGAGAAAACATTGTGAGAAAAGGAGGAAATGCAGGTTAGCAGCATTTTCTTCTTTACTCACAATGTTTTTAAAAGCTTTTCTCCTTATGTATTTAAAACTAGGGATTCTTTCACAAATGGTTAAAAGAACATAGTTATTTGAAAAAAAAACATACTTCGATAAATGGCAAAGATGCTTTTACTACTAACCTAGAATAAACCTTGCCTTGCCGTCATGGCCCAGTCGATAACGTGCAGAGGTTTGACATACAGTCACACAATCCCGAATTTATCCATCAACCCAGAAGAAGAACAAGGCTTTTGAAAACATTGTGGGAAAAGGAGAAAATGCTGGTTACCAGCATTTTCTCCTTTTCGCACAATGTTTTCCAACCTTTAAAATACAAATCCCATCAGTTGAGCCTCACTTTAATTGTCGTCTGCAAATGCTTTCAATTTGGACAAGTCTAAAATTTTGTTGTCTGTAAAGCAATTAATGCATTTTGTCGGCCAGATAATAGGCCAGTAAATATTGATTGATTGATTGTAATGGAGTTTAACGCTGTTTTAACAGCCAAGATCATATCACAGCGGTCAGTACACCTATGCATATATGTTTCCTGGATTTCTCACACCAGTACTGACACAACTCTCTTTCCAAGTCACTGACTACTTTTCTCACATGCATCAGAGGTGAGAGGCGAAAGGCCTTTAAAGAAGTAGAGCAACAGCGAACAAATTAAAACAGCGTAACAAAAGAAGCTCGATCAAACCTCCTGTTTTCAGTAAATGGAATGACCCTTATTCAGACTTCGAATTTTAACGACCCAGAGAAAGAAAGCTTTAGAAAACTTTGTTATAAAAGAAGGAAATGCTAGCAACCAGCAATTTTCTCCTTTACCCACATAGTATTTTTTTTTTAAACCGCTTTAAGGTATATTCCATCGTTTTAGTCACAATTTATTTGTCATCCGCAAATACTGTCAATTTGGACAAGTCTAAAAAAAATCGTCAAAGACAGATTTAAAGCATTTTGTCTGTCTAGATGAAGGCCTGTACAGGCCTGATAACATCAAGCAAAGAAATAACTTGCCAAACGAAACTCGAACATATGTCTAATTTTCCAGAAGACGGAATAAAGGGAAATGGAACTCAGGGTTAACAGTTGATAGCTATAAATTTATGGTAACAATAGCAGAACGACCTTTTATTTTCTCTGTCTGTCCCCGGATCGAACAACGTCCGGTCGCTGGTGCACATTTCAGTTCAAATCATTATTTCGTTATTTCAGGGCAAATTATCCAAGAGTCGGAGAGTGCGAGCTTGATGGAATATAGATTTTGGAATTTTAGTGTTCTGTTTTTTATGCTATAGAGAGGTATGTTGTTGATTTCATAATATGTATTGACGTCATACTCCGTGTTCACCAACTATTCTTTAATAATATTCTTTTTCCGTTTGCAGATGAAACATAACATGTAGATTAAGTGATGATTTATGTCTTTTATTAGGTAGAAAACATTGTGGAAAAAGGAGAAAATGCTGGTTACCAGCATTTTCTCCTTTTCCCACAATGTTTTCAAAAGCCTTCTCATTCAGGGTCGTTAAAACTTGGTAATGTGTGGTAGAACGTTTTATTTTCAAGAATTCTTATTATATTTGAAAGTAACGAAAATTTTGATTGGCTATTCCACTCCAAAAATTGCCTTATTTTCTAAATCTAGAATTAGACTGAGAATGGAGTGATGGGTGAAAACGGGCCCGCGTGTCGAGTCAGGGATCGTGCATCTACAGTCCCTAGTTGAGTGGGAATTCGAGATTTCGATTGCTCTATGATTTTTGTTTGTTTGTATTGGAGTTCCACGCCGTTTAAACAGCTTAGGTGATATTACGGCGGTTAATGCACCTACGGATGTGTTTCTTGGCTTTCTTATACCTGTACTGACACTACTTTCTTTCCATGCCAATGACTACTTTTCTCGCACGCATTAGAGGTAAGAGGCGAAAAATCGCCAGATAGAAAGTTTGCCTCAACCGGGTATCGAGCCTACAACAACCGTATTAACCAACCATTCTTAAGAACGTTCTTAGTCTTATTCACAAGAATTTTCCATATTTGAAAGAAACACAGCTTCTGATTGGCGAACCATTTGGTTCAGCCAACCAGAAGTTGTGTTACTTTCAAATTTAGGTGACGAGTCGGATACGCTAACTACTGATCTACCCGGCCGGGTTGCCCTATGACTGTCCACGCTCACTACGCAATACTTGCATATTCCTAAACCATAGCTTCAATCGCGTAACGTCGACGATGGCGACAAAAGAAAGAAGAAGGTGACGAAGAAGAAGAAAAGAAGGAAAAAATGAAGGAGAAGAGAAGGAGAGGAAGAAGAAAGAAGAAGAGGAGGAAGAAGAAACAGAATTACTTGGTTTCCATCGATGATAATGACGATACATGATAATGTAAAACAAGGAAATTACGAAGATCTAATGATGGCTACAAAATAACAATGTTTTTAACTCCTTGAGTGTCCTTTAACAAGGCACGAAGAAGTCACAGCCTGATACTGGTATAACTCAATAGAGGCATCAGTCAGTAAGCTTTCTCCATAATAGGCCTATATGAAGAAAGCACTTAAAACACCGTTGGAACAAAAATAAGAAACTTAAAATTCTGTTGATAAATTCAGATGCACGATGCATGATAGAACTACATCGTTTGATTTTCTAGTTCTGTTTTATAAATTCGAAGATGGTCTAAATTATCAGTTCTGTAGCCTGAAGTAGTTAAACAAAAAGATAAAAAAACCCCAATGATCCGTGCTCTGGCAAAACGGGGCTTAATGCATCTCCGTGATGCATAATACCGAGCAAGCCATCACATACTCATGGATCCATTTTGGCCACTTTTTTTTCAATCGACTGACTCAATCATAAGGTAGACTGGGCCTTGGACATACAGAAAATTGCCAAACAGCGAAAAGTTTCGGCCCAGGTCAGCCTGCGCGGATTGTGCAGGCTGACCCGGACCGATACTTTTCGCAGAGGCATTAAGCCCCATTTTCACAGAGCATGGCTCAAATGTACTGGGCAGTTTACATCAGTTTTTTTTCAAATATTGTTTTAAGTTTGAAGATTTGCCATAAGATTTACTGAGACATCTTGTTTCCGCCAACCACGAATCGTACCAACCAGCCATTCTTATTTGGGCCATTTCTAGTCTATGTCTGAGATTTCCTATATCTGAAAGTAACACAGCTTCTGACCGGTTAAACCAAATGATTTAGCCAATCAGAAGTTATGTTACTTTAAAATTCAGAAAATTCTGGAGAAGAAGACAGATTGTTCTCAAGAATGGTTGATAAATTTTCGAATTGAGAATTTTTTTTTTTTCTTATGTTTAAATTCGGATTAACTTAACAAAGGGAAGCGAATTAGACAAATGGAGAAACTGTTGTGATCACGATATTTACTTTTTATCAAACGGCCAAATTCTGGACTTGTCCAAATTGAAAGCATTTGCAGACGACAAATTAAACGTGTCTCAAGAAATGAAAGGCGCAGGTTCACTAACTATAGGATCCAGCCTCACATATGACCGATTTTTAGACAGCATAAAATGGCTGTTTTAAAAACGCGCTTGGTACAAGTAGACATTATACTTTCATATGCATATCCATATTTATTAATACAGCTATCTGTTTTACCAGAAATACAACGAAATGTAACAATGGTTTTGTCATTTTCCCCTGAATACACGAAAATAACTAGTTAAATTCCCATTTCTTCCTAGGGCGCCACCCCTCGACCAACTTGATATTGCCTGAATTAGACTCTTTGAAATACGATGAAATTAAAAAAGTATGATAGATTTTGGTCGAGTCCTGGCGCCGCTGCTAAATTTCAGATTTTTTCAACAGACGGAATGAGTACGTACGTATCTGGTACGAATCAATAGCAAAGTATTCTGTCATTTATTCTGCATTAAAAGCTATCAATTAATTTACTACCATCAAGCAAAACCTTAGAAATGATATCAGAATATTATTTCAAAAGTTTAACAGCTTTGAAAAATTTCGCTCTTACGTGTAAGCCCTAAATTGGGTTTGTTGTGATTACGAAAACGGCGAGGTACGAAAGTTTCGTCACCATGGAGTTCACAACAAACTCGCGTAGTCGTAGATATATTTGATCATAAAACGCTAGATTTTGTGGTTTTTATGCATGGAACTAACATCTGACAGGCGATAAAGGTACGTATTATTTTATTCACTCTGTAACGTTCGGCTTTTGAATATTAGATTCAAGATATTCTTTATCGTAGCTGAGTTTAAACTATTCGTCTGCACATTGTCTGTCACCTTCGTCCATCATTAAAAAAAGCCTTATTAACACATGAATCTAACATACGTTTCTGACATTTGATTGAAAAAATACAGTTTAAATTGATGGCTATGTCTTAGAATGTGAAATCGAGGTTTTGCTAATAAATAATCGGAAAAAGAAATATTATTGCGTAGTGGTATGACGTCATATCTATTGAAAATAGGTGAACGACATTCCTGACATTTGCAGCTTTTTCAGAGCCATCGTTTTTATCTATGATTATTTATATTTTAGTTCATCGTTTTTTAGTATTTTTCATTTGCAAAAATCCCCCTTCTTTTCGTCAAGAGGAATTGTGAAAAAGGAATAAATATTAACATAATACAACTCCAAGCACATGTAGAAGTGGCACAGTTGGTAGACCGATAGATCAGGGGTATGAGGATCGAATCCTGACACAACCCCTTTTGTCATTGGCAACTATTTTTTTTTTTATTGATTGGGTTAGTAGATATTGATTGTGTTGTATTATATATTTCGCAGGATGCCTGGTGTAAAGGATAACTACTTTAAGTGTGTCCTATGCACCAAAAGGACAAAGCCAAAGGAACGAAGAAAATGCAATGGAAGTCTTAAGAAATTTTTGAGGAAAACATGTTTTGTTGATTGTGAGGAAGATTCAGTTCTGTGTAATAAATGTAGACATAAATATTACGACTCAGAAAAACACCAGTCAGCAAAAAGAAAACAGGATTCAGATTCAGATTCTGACTATGAACCTGCACAAGAAAAGAGACAGAAAATAAGTAGCCCACCATCCATTCCAGTACCATTAAAAACAACACTAAGGTCCCATGCTTACTGTTTTATTTGTAGAAAGCCAGGCCCAAAGCTTGTGGTAGTTTCATCAAACAGCAGAATGCAAGTCTTAGTTACTAAAAATATTTGGGTACCTCTTGGATCTCGATGTTGCACTACACATGTTGAAAATGGAGAACTGAAAGAGGAATGTTTGGAACATCTCAGTGTGTTGTCTGATCATTGTTGCATGAATAGAAGTACGCTATTGGATATCCTGAATCGACTTCGTGAGATTTGTATTCGACAAAACAATATTAGACTGAATTTTGATAATGTAAAGACTCTAAGTGACAATGATTATATTCAACTGACTGGATTATCAAAAGCAAGCTTTAGCGATGTATTTGAGTGCATCCAACAGTGTATTAAAACTACACCAACCAGAAACCAGAGGACAACATTGGCTTTATTTTTATGTAAAATGAAAAATGGCATGTCAAACAAGTTACTCGCTACATTGTTTAACATCAGTAAGTCCAGTGTAAGAAGAGCCATACGCACTGTTCGGGCAGCATTGATAGAATATTTCGAGCCAAACAACCTCGGATTTCATCACATATCAAGACAGACTCTCATTGAAAATCATACTCGACCCTTGGCACAGAGACTGTTTGGAAATGTTGAAAAGCCCAGCGCAATTTTAGTGTTAGATGGGACATACATTTATATAGAAAAGAGCAACAACTTTCTTTTCCAACGTAGATCATACAGTTTGCACAAAGGTAGACCTCTTGTCAAACCAATGGTTATAACATCAACATCTGGATATATTGTTTCCATACTAGGGCCATACTTTGCCGACTCTAAAAACAGTGATGCCTCTATTCTGAATCACATCTTAAAGTCAAATCTTGATGATATTAGACATTGGGTACAGGAGGATGATATATTTGTAGTAGATAGAGGATTCAGAGATTCATTGTCGCCCTTGGAAGACCTTGGTATAACTGCCCAAATGCCGAAATTCATGTCAAGGGGTGAAAAACAACTTAGTACAGAAGACGCAAACATGAGCAGACTAGTGACAAAAGTAAGTTAATGTAGAAATATGATTTACTTAATCCTCTTTTAACACAGGTGCACTGATCCTGGATAGCAAGGGACCGGATCAATGTATGTGGGTGTTTTTAAAACAAAAAAGACACTTTTGTTAGTAAGCCTATTTAATACTCAAAATATAAGGAGTCAAACTTCATGTATTCAGCAGGATAAGGCCTTAACCCTCAGGCTGCTAAGAGCAACTTAAGGACCATTTGCAGATAGTGTAGATCAAGATCAGACTGCACAGAAAAATGATCTCTGTTGTCCGACGAGGAGATTTCTTTTTTACCCCAAAAAGTACCTTTAAAATAACAAAATAGGAGTTTTTTACTGTTGGCTTCACTTATTTAGCCGGATATTAAAATACCCGCATTTTCTCACTTCTACTACAATATTCATCCATTTGGTATTTCCAGTGATGATGTCTGTACATTTGAGCCATGCTCTATGAAAAGGGGGCTTAATGCATCTGCAAAGAGTATCGACCCAGGTCAGCCTGCACAGTCTGCTAAGACTGACCGGAGCCGAATCTTTCCGCTTTTGGTCAATTTTCTGCATGTACAAGGACCACTCTACCTCCTGATCCAGTAATTTGTTAGATAAAATGGATCCATATTAATGTGATGACCAACATGATATTATGCATCAAGGAGATGCATTGAGCCTCCGTTTGCTAGAGTATGGCTCATTTACTTTTTCTCTTCATCAGGTACGATGGGTAGTTGAGTCTGCTAATGCCAGGATAAAAAACTGGAAATATTTATCCAAGACACTACCGACAAACCAAGTGCCCTATATTGGTGATTACGTGAGAATCGTCAGTGCTATTACCAACAAATATCATCCGCCCTTGAGTCAACCTACCAGTCATTCTGCCGATGATGCTGAGGCAACAAAAATGCTCCATTTATCACAACAAGTGAATTCCCTCCAGCGCTACATAGAAGAAAATAATCTGTTGAGGAAAACATCTCCTTGGAAGCAAATAACCGAAACTAATTTATTAGACTTTCCAACACTGAGTGAGGACCAACTGCGTGATATAACATGTGGATCGTACCAACTAAAACTTAGCTCCAGTTATATTCAAAAACACATAGACAGTGACAGTGACTTATTTTTTCATAAAGACGACCCAACTTTATTGCGCATTAAGATTCAGAGCAGACACACATCTTCCAGAAAATACACAGTTTGGATACGTTACAGCAATAATGAAATTGTTTCATGGTACTGTTTGTGCCGTGCTTGAGCAAGAGTAGTCGGTGTTTGTTCACACATTGCAGCTATGTTGTGGTATCTTGGTGGGGCTCGATTTTCAGGAAAGAAGCCATATGGTGTTCGTGACCCTGGAAAGACTGTTCAGGATGCAGCAGTTTTACCTGAGCTCATTGATGAGAGTGAAAGTGATACAGATGGTGTCGAACATTGTATTGAAGAATAACCACTCGATGTATTTATACCGTTCCTGATGTAAGCTCCCTTTCATGCTTCTGCTAACAGAATGAACCCCAATCAGGCAGTTTCTGCAGAAGTTTTCTGATCAGAGTCTCCTGTGTTAGCATACCATGGTATTGTTGACCAGACCTTATGCTATTGGCTACAATATTATAATCCATGTTTAATGAGCCATTATGCAAAATGTATTTAATCTTGTGCATAGTTGACAATGTGTTTGCATGAAGGATTGACAGGTAAATGGTTTAAATTCTGCTCAGTCCGTCATGCATTATTACCCTATAACCCCCATTTTAAACATTAATTACTCTGTGTTTTGTCTGGACTCAGGTGGCTTACACAGGCTCCCATTATTCTTTTTTGTCCATGAAATCAACACTAAAGTGAAAAAAAAGAAAACTTTATCAATTGAAGAATTCGGTTTCCACGGCAACCTTAATAGGTAATATAAATAGTTAAAGAAAAATATGTTTATTTCTCTGATAAATGAAATATAACATGTTTTAAAGCTTTTCCCCCCAATTTTGATATATTTGCATTTGTTGCCATGGTAACCTGAACTTCAACACGCCTTCAGTGTGGAAAAAGATTTCTTTCAGTAGCTCATGTCAATAACGAAGCATTATCAAAAAATTATTCATGTATAGATTTTTTTTTTACTCAAAATAATGTAGTTAAGTATGAATAAGTGATTCCAATAGGTGTTTCGAAATCAGTTGCCATGGCAACATGTATGTCACTTTGTTTCATTTTATTGATGTTTCTGTTGAGTACTCTTACGATGTAATGTACTGATACATTTTTTGTGTAAATCTGAGATAGGGCCATATTTGGTAGTTTCTGAACCTGTCCCTTTGGTTTGAGAAGGGTTGAAAATATGGTGAGAAAAGGAGAAAATGCTGGCGCCCAGTATTTTGTACTTTTCCGTAAAGTTTACAATAGCTTCCTCCCCCAAGGTCGTTAAAACTCGAGATTTTGTGGTAATGGGTTAAGACGTCAAGGTTATGAAAGATACGTAAAACAGTGCTAGAAAAGTGTCCTACATTGCTGCCAAAATTCTCAGACAGTCTGGCGTCTTAACTGTGTCACTTGCGATACCAACACAGGTCCTGAAGTACTGACCAAACCGAGGTCAGGTTTAATGATTTACCACATGAAAAATATTTACACTGGTCCAAATTCAAGGCAATCGTAGATGAAAAAATTAAATGAGACTCAAGTTGTTGAAGCTTTCATAGAAAGAGTAGAAAACATTGTGGGAAAAGGAGAAAATGCTGGTTACCAGCATTTTCTCCTTTTCCCGCAATGTTTTCAAAAGTCTTCTTCTTTTAGGGTCGTTAAAAACCGGGACTGTGTGGTAACGGGTTAATGGTTTGCTTTTATAACAAAATTTACGATTACTAGTAATTTATATCATGATAAGCGTGCCCAGTGATCAAACCTTAAAATTTTCCACCTATAATTATGTTATGGATAGTCCTAGATGGACTGACAGGTGTTTTACGCCACTTTCAACATTATTTCTGTCATGTCAATGCGGCAGCACGTTTATTAATGAATGTATGTACTTAGTTTCACTATTGCAAGACCATGGCTCAGAAGTACCTTGCTCAAGGACATTCCCACGTAAAGCTTTGTGCTACGAGAAAGGATCGAACCTTGGAGCTCCAAGTTTCGAATCTTGCACCTTCTCGACTGAGCTATGCCGGACCCCGGACATCCTTGGAAATTAATCCTTTGATGATTCAGGTCTGTTTTGGACCTACAAATCTCATGAAGGAATGGGTGCATATGCTACCATGACTTGACTAAATTGCTGTTGAAAACTGTGTTGTTCACCAAACAAAAAACAAACAAATCAAACGTACCAAAAAATGTTTGTATCATTTATTTAACAGTCTGAGATGTAATATTCATAGACACACAAGTTATAGATTAGGTTTTATGTTACAGCGATACATAATTTACGCGCAATTAGTGCGTAAATAATTGACGTTTTTAGGCTATAAAAAATGCTTTTATTTCAATTTCATTGTTGTTCTATCAGTATGAATAAATACACGAATAAACACAAGAATAAATTGAATGATTGATTGAATGGTGTTTTACGCCGCTTTCAACATTATTTCAGTCATATCACGGCGAAAGCTCACATATTCATGTATTTCCTGGGTTTTAGCAGCACTAATTGGGGCTCGGAAGTGTCTTGCCCAAGGACACTCCCACGAAAGCTCCAGTGGATCCAGTGCGGCTCGAACCGGACAAGAATAAATAAATAAATAGAAAAATAAATAAATATGTAAATAAATAAATGAATAAATAAATAGATCTAAATAAATGAATAATATTCAAATGAATAAATAAATGATAGTCAACCCTTAGGTTGCTAAGCACGAATCACTGACCTTTTGCGGACAGTGTAGATCAAGATCAGACTGCACAGGACAATTTTTTCCACCTCAAAAAACACCTTTGAAACAGCACTATTCTGATTTTTACTGTCAGCTTAAAAGTTTCCTTTTATTTATTTAGCGAGATGAGGGTTAGAAAGCCACACGCATTGGACAGTCTGATCTTGATTTACACATTTCGAAAAGAAGAACTATAATTGTGATAGTGTATCCTAAGACCTGAGGCTTTCTCGTGATTTCGGGGATCCTTCTTTATCCCATTTCTGCGAGTCCCTTAGCTCAGTTTGTGAAAGCTATGTGTCAAAAAATGGAAACCTTCATCTTCAGACTTTACCACACAGTCCAGACTTTAACGACCCCGAGAAAGAAGACTTTTGAAAACACGGTGATAACCAGCATTTTCTCATTTTCCCACGATGTTTTCTACCCTTTCCGAAACAAATTTCGATTTTTCAGTCACATTTACCGGTATTTTGTCGTCTGCAAATGATTTCAGTTTGGACTAGTCTATAATTTTGTTTAATAATTTTCTCGTGTTACCACACTATTTTCAAGAACTGGCAAGCTTCAAGGGGGGTGTTTGCATACAAGAGTTATTTTTTTTAAATTAAAAGCTATTTATGAAACTTTTTCAGGTATTTCTGTATCAAAACGAGACATGCAGCGTCGACGATCATCATCGGATCGTCGTTCGTCGACGGACAGGAAGTCGTCGATCACTAGCGTCAAATCTGTGACTCATCGCCGGAAATCCGACACATCACACATGGAGCACGAAAGCCGCCATGAGTTCAGCAGACGAATGTCATCCTTGGAATTTACATTACCTTTGAATTTCGTCGAGAGCGACGATGACGTGCCGGAAATAGATTATACGGATCCCATTCATTCTGTTCGGCGATCGGCTAAAACTTCGAGATCTTCCGTACCGACTTACGAGTCCTTACTTCGGGAACAGACGCTGGACGAGTTTAACCGAGAATTGTACACGTTCTTAAAGAAAGGGGAGAAAACTAGAGGTGAAGGATCTTCAGAGAATTCGAAGGAAGCGAAAAGAAAACGTATCAAATCACAGTAAGTTATTGTATTTTACTTGACTACCATGACTTCTATTATAGACATGCCATTTTATTGACCTCTACCCTACCATACATGGTCCTCAGTGTAGATGAGCCATGCTCTGTGAAAAGAGAGATTAATTTATCCTGTCACCGTCTACAATTTCGACCCGATAACAGGGTGCCGTATATTTTTTTTTGTTATCCGTCATTTGGTCACATGACCGCTAGGTGCGCACCTGTTAACTGGGACTATTTTCAACCAAGCGTCTTACTGCCGTTATGAAAGAATAAAGCGCTAGCAAATACTTTTTCTCGTTTAATTAATAGTCTGTTATGTTAAAACACATTGTCTTCTTCGCCACAATATTTTTCCGGTATAGATCTACGTCACGTTTAATAATTATGACGTAGCCAATATCGTTCATGACGTCAATATTGCAGCTGCATATCCAGAGGGTTTTGTAAACACGGTTCTTCATTTTTTAAAGTTTCTCATACATCTAGTGAGAAATATGTGCCTTATTTCGAGCGAAATGTGCAATTTAGTCGGATTTTGAATTATAATTGAGAAAAAGGATAAATAAAATAGACGGTTGGTGTCTTGGATTGGGAAAGTCGATCTGGCTCGGCTCCGGAAATTTATCAAAGGTACGGTGATTATCAATGTTTTTTTCCGTTTGTTTGCTTTGTTTTGTTTTGTTCCGTTGCGGTGAGTGACAGGATAATAGAATAGATGGTTGGTGTCTTGGGTGGGTTAAGTTTATCGGGCTTGGCTCTGAAATTTATCCGGTTCGCCTTCGGCTCACCAGATAAATTCCTCCGCCTTGCCCGATAAACTTAACCCATCCAAGACACCAACCATCTATTCTCTATACATCTGACAAAATATCGACTAAGGTTAGCCTGCGTTGATACTTTTTGCTAATAGTCAAAGGACAATTCTAACATGACACGTGAATTAGGTTCTATAAACACAGTGCGACGAAAGCGTAGTAAAATCTACGTTATTCTACGTAGAGTGACGTCATTCTATATAGAGTGACATCATTCTGTATAAAGTAAGTAAGTTATTCAATGGAATATACTCTGTATCCGCGTTTTTACTCGAAGTATGAACTTGTTTTCCTTTGATTAAGAGCTGGTCATGTTAGAATCGAAATAATCTTCTTGCTGTCGTGGTTTATCGTTCAATAAACCACGTTGTGAGTTATGAAGCGCAATGAATAAACCACTCTGGCTATCGCCCTCGTGGATTATTTATTGTGCCTCATAACTCACAATTGTGGTTTATTGAACGATAAACCACGATAGAAAGAAGATTATTTCTTAAGTCTACTTCGGGATTCACCCGGTTAGATCTATTACACAAAAGGATTTTTATGGATCATGACTATGTAATTACTGGCAAAGTATAATGCATCATGGAGATGCTTTATTATTATACTGCAAAGAAATTTCTCGTGATCTGATTGGATAATATGCCCCGAACATATATATCATGTACACTGGCAAAACCAACATAAAAGCAGTTTCCCTTTCGAGAGGCCCGTATACATGACTACACTTTCAACACAACATCCAAAATGGCGATGTCGATCAAGATTAACATCAAGATTATGCACCAAACTGCACGTTTTTCCAAGGTTTCAGTGACGTCAGTTCCCAGTGACGTTAGTTTACATTGAGTTGAGGCACTCAGAAGGGAAATTCTACTTCGTCGGAGTACTCAATTTTTGAAAGAAAAAAACAGGTAAATTCCGCTTAACACTGGTTGGAATGGTAACACTTTGCTGTATAATAAATTCGTTGTACGGTCAAGTGGCAGGGGACTTGGATACTTCTTCACGGCTGTGGTGAATCATGTCGCCACCTCGCCTTCGGCTCGGAGCGACATGACTCACCAAAGCCGTGAACAAGTTTCCAAATCCCCTGGCACCTGACCGTACAACTAATAAAGCCCCCTGTTACCAGAGCATGACTGTAGCCGTATTTTGCAGGATTAAGTGATATTTTCAATCTAGAAATAAGACCCTGACAAGAGCCAGAATGTCTTAGCAAACTTTAGCGGCGGAAAGTATAAATCAAAGATCAGACTACAAGTTTTGTGCAGTTTGGTGTCGATCTACACTGGTCGCAAAGGCAACTAAAATAAAAAAAATATGAAACTGCTTAGGATTGAAATTAATATGTGTTTAGATAGTCACACAATAACTGCACTTGGATTTGGGATGAAACAAGATTTGGTATACAGTGTACAGCGATTTTAAATGTCATGGTAGCAATGATATTTGACCCACGCTCTGTGTAAAGGGGCTCAATGAATCTGCAAAGAGTATCGACCTATGTCAGCTTGTGCAGTCCGCGCAGGGTGACATGACACGGTCGAAACTTTTTGCTGTTTGTAAATTTTCTGCATGTCAAACGACCATTCTACCTAAGGCTTCAGACAAAATGGAATTAATGGATGAATAAAATGTGATGACTTGCTTAGTACCGTGCATCACGGAGATGCATTGAACTGTCTCTTTTGCCAGAGTATGGTTCGTTTGTATTACACATCTAGCATTAGTCGTTAACGTTACATACATCGTTTAAACTCGTACATGTCACATACTTATTGTTTTTAGGATGTAGCGTCCCTGAAAAGCAGTCGCCGTATTAATTGGCCTGCAACACGCGAAAAGGGGCATTCGGACATTTGCGTAAAATATCGTCTCGGATCAGCCTGCGCAGTCCGCGCCGGCTAATCCGAAACGACACTTTCCGTTTTTATGTAATTTTCTGTTTTGCACAAGTCTGCTGTAGCACAAAATCTAATGTAGTCGTAAAGTGCCGTGTCGGATTAGCCTGCGCGGACTGCGCAGGCTGATCCGAGACGACACTTTACGCAAATGTCCGAATGCCCCTTTTCGCGTGTTGCAAGCCAATTAGTATTGTTAGGGGGATAGTTCAAGATACAGGACGAAGCCCATCCTAAGTTACGCATGGTTCTTTAACGTGCTCGGTGTATAGCACCGTCACACAGCCGTGGGAACCGAACCCACACCCTCAAGTGACCCGGAACATGACGTTCACGCGTCCTACGCTAGATAACACTGGAGCTATGCGGGCTGATCGAAGAGAGATAATCGATATATAATATTCCTAAGAAAGATTTACCTCCCTTCAATTGTTCACGGCGAATGCTTTTCAGTGCAAAATAAACCCTTTCAACGGTTGAGGATACGAACTACTGAACCCGGGCTGATTTTCTATCGCATAGGTGTGACAAAACAAGCAGACAGCAAAAATCCAAGATCGGACTGCACCTTTGTGCAGTCTCATCTTGATCAATGTAGTCCGCGAGAGCTTATGTTTTCGCATATGGCGTTGAAAGGACGAAAGAAAACTCACTCCTATTTCAATTTTATCGATATTTTATATATATCGCCACACACAATAGAAAATCGTGGACTAAAGAGCAGACTAACTACTACTTAACAAAAACAACGAATAATAATTTTGACTCTATTTTCCGTAGGTGAAACTTTAAGACAATCTCTCAGGTACATGTAATAATAGTCCTGAAACAAGATCTGCAAAAGTAATACGAAGAACTTTGCTTAACTGTTTACCAAATGAAAAATTGTTAGACTGGTCCTAATCGAAAGCATAAGCTGACAACAAATTCAAATTTGTACGACGATGAATTCGTCTTTGAAAGGATAGAAAAGACTGTGGGAAAAGAAGAAAATGCTGGTTACCAGCATTTTCTTCTTTTCCCGCAATGTTTTCATAAAGCCCTTTTCTCATGGTCGTCAAACTAGGTGTTGTGTGGTAAAGGGTTGAAATTAAATTTCCACTGTCGTAATTTTCAATCCTAACCTTCATCGGCCAACTACGATGAATCAGTCAACGACACCTAACATCGTTTAGCCGAGCCCCGATAGCTTAGTCGGTAGCGTACAGCACTTGAGAACAGGGGGTCGTGGGTTCGATCCCCGGTTCGGCCAATTTCTTTCCGAGGATTGATTATAGTCATTGCGACAGGATTCATTCCTCTTTCACCGCTGACCATTGCTTCAACGATGATTATGTGGGAAAGCAGTCAGTGGCTTGGAAAGAATATTGTGCGGAGTACTGGTAAAAGAAACTCCAGGAAAGCACGGATAAGTGCACAGGCCTCCGCGATATAACTGAAATAATGTTGAAAACAGCGTTAAACACCATACGATCAATCAGTCATTAACATCGTTTAAGATCGACTTTTTGATTTGCACGTCGACCCCCGTCAGCCCAGTCGGTACGCACAGGGCTTGCACTCCAAGTGTCACTTGTTCTCTTGCTCGGCAAATGTCTCTCCGAGCATTGATGATAATCATTGCGACAGGATTCATTCCTTTTTTGTTACTAAACATTATTTCGACATTGTTTATATGGAAAAGCAGCCTGTGGCCTGGGGAGAATATTATGCGAAATAATGGGGGAAGAAAAAACCCCTCCGCTCTAACAGCTGCGATACGTTGAACAGGACATAATGCTGAAAATGGCGTTAAATCTCGCAAGCATGCAAATGAGCGCAGCGCTCTGGCAAACGGGTGTTTAATGCTTCTTCGTGATGCATTATACCAACCAAGTCGTCACATAACTATAGATACAGAAATCTACTTATTTTGTCCGACAACCGACTTAATCATGAGGTACACTGGTACTTTGACACGCAGAAAATGGACCAATAGCAAAATGTTTCGACCAAGGTCAGCCTGCGCGGACTGCGTAGGCTGACCTTGGTCGATACTTTTTGCAGATGCATTAAGCCCGCTTTTCATAGAGCATAGCTCAAATGAATTGCATTTAAATTGTCAACTGCGGCTGCTTTGCATATGTACAAGTCTTAAATTTAGTCATCTGGTAAAGAATTTGTTTCTAACGTAAAAACGTATTCGAGACCTTTACCTGTATCATTCTAAAACAAATTAAAACAAACTTTCAAGCCGTTAGTAAAAACCCGAATAATGTTATTTCAAACTTATTTTTGGGGAGAAAAATACCTCCTTACCGGACAGTGTAGATCCAAGATCAGACTACACGTTCTGTGCAGTCTGATCTTGATCTACACTGTCCGTAAAGGCGCATCGAGTCGCGCTTAGCAGCCTCAATGTCATCATGGTAAATACTGTTAGAAAGTTATTTCAGTAAATATTTATTGTTTGATTTATTGCTGTTCACGCTATTACCGAAATTTAGTGCCTCTTGACCGTAAAAGTCACCCCCCCCCCTAATCCCTGACTATTGTCGGTCACGTTCAGTGCTGACAAATTGTTGAGGTTTGGTTGAAATAACCACCTTCCCTAGTGTAGCTGAAGTGTATTGGTGTATAATTGTATATGTCCAAGAGGTGAGGTTTGGTTGGAATGACCGCCTTCCCTAGTGTAGCTGAAGTGTATTGGTGTATAATTGTATATGTCCAAGAGGGAAGGTTTGGTTGGAATGACCGCCTTCCCTAGTGTAGCTGAAGTGTATTGGTGTATAACTGTATATGTCCAAGAGGTGAGGTTTGGTTGGAATGACCGCCTTCCCTAGTGTAGTTAAAGTGTATTGGTGTATAATTGTATATGTCCAAGAGGTGAGGTTTGGTTGGAATGACCGCCTTCCCTAGTGTAGTTAAAGTGTATTGGTGTATAATTGTATATGTCCAAGAGGGAAGGTTTGGTTGGAATGACCGCCTTCCCTAGTGTAGTTAAAGTGTATTGGTGTATAATTGTATATGTCCAAGAGGTGAGGTTTGGTTGGAATGACCGCCTTCCCTAGTGTAGTTAAAGTGTATTGGTATATAATTGTATATGTCCAAGAGGTGAGGTTTGGTTGGAATGACCGCCTTCCCTAGTGTAGTTAAAGTGTATTGGTGTATAATTGTATATGTCCAAGAGGTGAGGTTTGGTTGGAATGACCGCCTTCCCTAGTGTAGTTAAAGTGTATTGGTGGATAATTGTATATGTCCAAGAGGGAAGGTTTGGTTTGATAATAAAACTTCGGAATCGCCCCTTTAACACTTAAACACACAATCCTTGAAGAAGAAGAGTTTTGAAAATATTTTTGAAAAAGGAGAAAATGCTGGTAACCAGCATTTTTTTCCTTTTCCCAAAGTGTTTTCTAATCTTTCACAGATACTGTTCACAAATTGAGCCATATTTAATTTGTCGTCTGCAATCGCTTTTGATTTGGACAAGTCTAAGTCCTTGAGTAAAGAGTTAAGAAATGGCTGGCTGAGGGAAGTTTGCTGCTAAGTGAGGACGGTTGAGTAGATGTAACTAATGAACAAAATAAAGAACTCTTCGTGGCAATAGATAAACATTTATCAAAAACTTATTTATCAGTTCATTCATCACATCATGGAGTTGTCATGCATTTTGTAGACACTTGAGTATTTTGAATTGTTTTTCATTAACTCCAGGGGGTAGGTAACCGCACAAATTTGGAGCACCGCTCTACCGTATATTCACGACTGTTATTCAAAAAAAAACATTAGAATAATACTTCTAAATCCTTTCCATTAACGTTTTTTTACCTTATAATTCGATTTCACAATTCTGAAAGAACTTTAATTTCAGACATGACGTTTACTGGAAATGCAAAAGATTTTATTTGAGCCATGCTCTGGAAAAAGGCGGCTTAATGCATCTCCGGATTGCATGCTACCAAGCAAGTTATCACTGTATTATGGATCTACGAATTCCATTTTTTTTTTGTAACAGTAGACTAAATTATCAGGTAGACTTGTCCTTTGAGCTGCAGAAAATTAACAAATAGCAAAAAGTCGATACTTTTCGCAGATGCATTAAGCCCCCTTTTCACAGAGCGTGACTCATTTTAATTTCTCTCCGTAATGTAGGGTCATTTTTTTTTTCCATTTTTTTTTCAACTTTGTGGTTTAGAAAGATTGCAATTAAAACCTGTCGGTCAGGGTTGAAATTATTCACTCCTTTCCACCAATCGCTGAACAGTGATTTTTTCCAAACTTTTACCAAACATGTCCGTGTTTTGACTAAGCAAGGCTTTTCTAAACCAAATTGTATTGATTGGTTGTATGGTGTTTAACGCCGTTTTCAACATTATTTCACTTATATAGTGGCGGCCAGTGCATCTATCCATGCTTTCCTGGTGTCTCTTTTACCAGTACTCCGCACAATTTTCTTTCCAAGCCACTGGCTACTTTCCCACATAACCATCGTCGAAACGATGGTCAGCGGTGGGAGAGGAATGAATCCTGTCGCAATGATTGTCATCAATCCTCGGAAAGAAATTGGCCGAGCCAGGGATCGAACGCGCGACCTCCTGTTCTCAAGTCCTGCACGCTACCGACTGAGCTATCGGGACCCGGCTTTCAAAAGCAGAAAACACTGGCAACTAGCCCATGAACATTTCCAAGCAATGTTAAAACCCAAAATATTATAATTTCAGGGTCCGTAATCACCAGCCATTCTTAAAAATATTCTTTGTCTTATTCTCCAAGATTTTTCAATAGTTTGAAAGTAACACAACCTCTGATTGGCTAAACCAAACAGTTTAGCCAATCAGACATAGTGTTACTTTCAACTTAAGAAAATTCTGGAGAATAAGACTGAGAACGTTCTTACAAATGGTTGGTGAATACCGGCCCTGAATTTATTTTAACGGAAAAAATCTCACGCTATCTTATAGTATTCAACAAGATCAGACTGAACGTTCAGTGCAGTCTGATCTTGATCTATACGGTCCGTAATAGTACCAATTTTGGAGCTTAGCAGTCAAAAAGGTTAAATCAATTTGATAATGCTTTCCAATTATCGAAAAATACTTACGTCACGCTCTGGCGAAAGGTGACTTTCGTGATGTACCTCTGTGATTCATTATACAAAGCGAGTCATAACATAAGTATCCTTAAAATACATTTTTTCCCAACTGTCGGCTGGATATGGATAAAGAATAATCCTTTGACATGCAGAAAAGATATAAACAACAAAAAGTTTTGACTCATGTCAGCCTGCGCGGACTGCGCAGGCTGACATGAGTCGATACTTTTTTCAGATGCATTAAGCCCCCTTTTCACAAAGCATGGTTCACTTTATATTACCGTGTCATTAGGAACGCATCTTGTTATAACAAACGTCTATGTAAATGACGATGTAAATCATTTGCAGGTCATTAGAGAAGAAGACAGCCAGACCTTTTGATCTTTCCGTCTGTCATTGGAAACGAAATGTTTTCTCTCTATAAATCAATTCCACTAATGTTCTATCTAATGTAGTTCTTATCCTTTCTACCCTTATTTGGAAAGTTTTTCACTTCTCCAATTTAAAAGCTTTGGAAGGTAAACGAATAAAAACTTTGTCCTTATGAAACTTGAATTTTGGGACACCAGGAAACAATTATGAATAACTAAACATGCCGCAATGATTTTATTGGCCTGGAAATGCTTCAACGTCTAATGGGAGAGAAAAGACAGTTACATCCCTTAATAGCTCTCCAATACTTACTAGAGCCTGGGTAATTTATAACTTGGTTTTTATCCTTGATATCCTTTGCACTATTCAGGAATGTTCAGGTTTATATATCTCCTTCAAAATTTATCAAGCCACAAATTTTATCTATCTGATGCAATTTAATGGTAATAGTGTGTGAACTTTGATGTGCAAAAATTTATGAAGAGCTTATTATATACATCATAAGTCAAATTATAATAATCGCAACATTTCTTAGTACAGCAAGGATAAAAACAAAGGAAATCAAATAAAGGACCCGGCTGCAATTTGGTTATCTTGGTTTTTATCTAACAAGGGAGATAATTTGAATTTTACTTTTTTTCTCCCATTGTGATTGCACAAGTAACACTATGGACCAACGTAAAGTCTCACAAATCGGAAGCTGCTGTCACTGTATGCCCAAAGTCAGTTAGCTGTGGTAAACAGGTATCATAAAACAGGCTAGCACGTGCATTCTAGCGAACAGAAACTTATGATGTGTATATCATTTGAGAGATAACAGGTTTTTTAACCAATGTTTTCTGCAGTTTGGAACATGAGCAATTCGATTTTTGCACAGGAAAGAAATTTTGGCCGTTTTCGGTTGCCGTGACGGCTAAACTTTTGCTCTCTATTCACTCGGGAAGATCAGTAACCATTTTCTGATTATGCACACAGATAACTGATTTTTGGTGTACAGTGACAGCAGCTTCCGATTTGCGAGACTGTACGTTGGTCCAAAGTGAGTAAACTGGTTTGTTGAATTGATAACAAAAGGCGGCTTCATAAGTAATCTGATGTAAAGGATGAATCATTGCAGAGGGGGGGGGGAGAGAGAGAGAGAGAGAGAGAGAGAGAGAGAGAGAGAGAGAGAGAGAGAGAGAGAGAGAGAGAGGAGTCTGTCGGAGTCATAGATTAATGTTAATGAAGAGAATAAAAATATTTCGAAGAAATGGACATGCGCAGTACGAATAATGACGCGAAAGGCAGTTTTAAGTTGCTCTTTTGGTCACGGTGGAGACAAAGATTACAATGCACAGACCAAGCAGTCTGGTCTGGCATCTACGGCATGCGGTATTTTATGATAATAACTGATAACAAATAATGCTGTTCAAATTGCAATTTCTAGAGTTTAACAGACTGAGCATATTTTTTTCCTTTTGTTTTGTAAGAGGAATAAATATGGTGGCAAAGAACTGCCACCGTTCACTAGTCTATAGTGGCAAACTATTTTCATGAAATTGTGTCGAATTTCACGCTATTCGTAAAATATCAATGTTTTTTTTTTTTAAATTATGATACCAGGTAGCTGATACATTTTTTCCCCTGATAGAGCTCGAGACTGCCTTCACAAGAAAAACTTGGTCTAGAAAGAATGTTGTGCGTATTGTGGATAGCTCAGTACCTTCTGAAACATAGTACAGATGTGATGGTACAGAAACAACAGTATTATGTCATGCTTTCCGGTAGGATATCGAGAAATAGCAGTGAAAATATTTTTCGATATTCCACGGGTACGACCAGTGAAAATACCGACTTTTATATTCTAGTTACCTAGGTAATGATGCGCGTGACTCACAACCGAGATTGAAATATGACGTCATTTACCTTACATTTCTCGCGCTTGACGTAATATTGTAATGCGTTGCTATGTGGAGGGGGTACGTCACGGGGAATAACTGAAAAGAACTGTACTGGAGCTTGATAAAGTTTCTCCCAGAAAGGGTTAAAAGCATGAAATAAATAGAAAATTTGTATATTTCGGTGAAAGATCGAAATTTATTTCATCGAGTGAACATCATCGGTAATATTTTCACGAGTGGCTACTACGCCACTCGTGAAAATATTACCGATGATGTTCACTCGATGAAATAAATTTCGATCTTTCACCGAAAAATACAAATATCCTCTATTTATTAAAAGTTTTATTCTCACCGCTTGGTAAGAAAAATGCCGGTATCTCGGGGAAAAACTGATTTAAAACGCTATTCTTAGTGCTCGAAGCTCGAGCAATGAAAATTTCGGTGTTACGTGATAGACCACTAGAGTTTCAAAGGCCTATGATGATAGTCATTGCAACATGATTCGTGTCTTTCTAACCACCGAGCTTTGTTTCGACAATGTCTGTGTGGAAAAGTGGCCAGGAAAGAAACAAATAAACGAACATTGGTACTACTTTGAACTTTGGTAAAAGGAACTCTGGGGAAGCATGGCATGGTGCAGTGATATAACTGAAATAAATGGAAATAGGCGTTTCACACATAGCACCTCATTTAATTCCTGAATTAAAAAGAAAACAAAGTTTCCTGCAATTCTTTCCGCACTGAAAAATCGCTTAAAAAGGGAACAAAAAATAAAAACAAAAAAGGTTTGTTGATAGATAAAAGCCAAATAATCTCTCACTATACAAATAAGGACAAAATTGTAGTCTGCATCTACTGTTTCCTAGTCTCTTACCGCAATTTTTGTGAGATTTATAAATCTGTGGATTGAGATAATGATTGACAGGGTTTAACTCTTTCCCACAAAGTTCCGAGTTTTAACGACCCTGGAGAATAAGGCTTTTGGAAACATTGTGGGAAAAAGGAAAAAAATGCTGCTAATCAGCAGTAACCCCCCTTCTAAGGACAATTTTCAGTTTTTGAGTCGCACGTAATTTGTCGTCCGCAAATGCTTTCAATTTTGGCCTGTCTGAAACATTGTCCTTTTGTAAAAGGTCTATGGATAAAATGAGTTCTTAAAGGATAACAAACAAAATAACTTGAAATAATTTTGAGTATCATTTATCAAATATCAGCCATACTCTGGCAAAAGGGGGTTTCAGTGCATATCCTTGGTGTAAGTCGAGCAAGTAACCACATAATAATGGATCCATAAAATCCATTTTGTCTGAACGGCTGAATCCTAGGGTAGACTGGTCCTTGGACATGCAGAAAATTGACCGCTAGCAAAAAGTTTCGACCTATGTCAGCCTGCTCGGATTGCGCAGGCTGACATGGGTTGATACTTTATGCAGATGCATTAGGCCTCCATTTCACAGAGCATCGCTCATATTATAATTGGCGTGCAACACGCGAAAAGGGGCATTCGGACATTTGCGTAAAGTGTCGTCTCGGATCAGCCTGCGCAGTCCGCACAGGCTAATCCGAAACGACACTTATTTTTTTTTAATGTAATTTTCTGTTTTGCGCAAGTCTACTGAAGAACAAAATCTAATGTAGACGTAAAGTGCCGTCTTGGATTAGCCTGCGCGGACTGCGCAGGCTGATCCGAGACGACACTTTACGCAAATGTCCGAATGGCCCTTTTCGCGTGTTGCAAGCCATTATTATTTCATTCAAATACGGGCTTTGTCCCTTCATTTGGGAGCTTTTGACTACAAAATTGGAACAGAAGAATCGGATTGTGACTAGCAAGTGCTTGTTTCACTACAATGCTCTCAATTTTATGTTAACCTTAAGGTTGCCAAGCGCGACTGAATAACCTTTTGTGGACAGTGTAGATCAAGATCGGACTGCAGTCTGATCCATAGCGGTCCGTAGTTTGACTCCTGTCACCCATAGACTAAAACAAGGGATTTAACTGTATGCAGCCCGTTACTCGCCCCCGGTTACAAAAAAACAACGTATCTTTTCTACCCCATCAGTTATTCTCCTAATTTTTTCTACAGCTGAGAGCTAAAACATTTTTCTACCAGAAAAACACAACTGTTTGTCAGTGGCTAATGCTGTCTGGCTGATATATTCGCTCGAACTTGTAAACTCACTCAAAAATCTTCGCCATTGACACGGGTTCGTACATTCGACACTGACGTTCGCGCATATAAACCAATGAAATTTCTCGTTCCAAACAGTGTCACCGTACTGTCACGTGACAAAAAGGTGTGAGCAGCTGTACGAAATTTCATTGGTTGAATTCACGACTGTTAGTACCTATCAACCGATAAAATTTCTCGTTCCAAACAATGTCACATGACAGAAGATGGCTGCAGCTGTTTGAAATAAGAACGTGGATCACAAATTCAACGAATTCTGAGGCGTTTCGTCGTTATTGAAGATAAAGACTATAGGTCAGTAGTATTTTTAAACATGTTTAAAGGGTGGGTGCCGCTAATGCTGCGTTTCATTGGATCTAAAGTGCATTTTATATCTTGAAAACGGATGTACGAACCCGTGTCAATGGCGAAGATTTTTGAGCGAGTTGACAAGTTCGAGCGAATGTATCAGCCATACTGCATTAGCCACTGACAAACAGTTGTGTTTCTCTGGTAGAAAAATGTTTTAGCTCTCAGCTGTAGAAAAAAATAGGAGAATAACTGATGGGGTAGAAAAGATACGTTGTTTTTTTGTAACCGGGGGCGAGTAACGGACTGCATACAGTTAAATCCCTTGTTTATAATATATAGTCTATGGGTGCCAGGAATCAAACTACGAACCCCTATGGTCTGATCCTGGATCTACGCTGTCCGGTAAGGAGATACTTTCCCCCAAAATACTTTTGAAATAGCCAAATTCAGGTTTTACTACCGGCTTGAAAGTCTCATTTAGATTAATTAGAATTGTTAAGCCTTATTGGAAAGGGGTAGCATTTAAGGCCATGGAATTAGGCATAAACATATAAAATTTGGTATGCCATTTATTTGATTAACTTAAGTCAGGGAATGTTGACTACATGAAATGAGCATTGTCATTATGAAAATAAAAACAGTGTAAATGTTATCATCATCATCATCTTCATCATCATCATCATTATCATCATCGTGATCATCACAGTCTTCGTCAGAGATGCCGTCGAGTCATTGTTTGGTGAAGAAAGTCGTTTTCAACATTATTTCAATTATATCACGACAGTTAGTGCACCTATCCATAAATGTCTGAATCTTTTTTGACCTGCTTTTCAACATGAACATCGTCGCAAGGGTTTCACTGTCATTATAGATCTACCCTTGTAAATTTGATTTATGTTTCGCAAATATTTGTCACAACCCCATGTTCATGTGTAAAAGAACTGCATTAATTGAACTTTGAATGATGACAGGTTTCATTTACATATAATAAAAGCAAATTGACAAAGAACGACAAAAACGGAGAGATTTATTATAATGCTAATGTTTATACGTTCTTTCTGGTTCATTATCAAGGTACGGGTATTTCCGTTCTATATACCGTTTCTTTAAAGAACACTTACAGTGCTTTTCTATGAACGTGGTTGCCTCTTGCGGCAAGTGAAGATCAAGATCAGACTGCACAAGACATGCAGTCTGATCCTTGATCTACACTGGCCGCTTTGTTGAGACGTTTTGGAAGAAGAGCAACCTTAAAAATTGCTCTTATTTAGGTCTTGACTTAAGACTTAAAATGTCTCTTGGATTTCTTCGGCCCTAAATCTGTAAGTGTTAACCCTTCGGCTGCTAAGCGCAGATCAAGGACCTTTTGCGGACAGCATAGATCAAGATCAGACTGCACAGAACGTGCAGTCTGATCTTGGATCTACACTGTCCGTTAAGGAGATACTTTCCCCCGAAAATTAACTTTGATATAAAACTTTTTTTTTTTGGAAAATATCGGCTTAAAGTTTCATTCTATCTATTTCGCAGGATAAGGGTTAAAAAAGCGTTTTTTTTTTCCTCTGCGACGTAGATAATGGGTTTTATTTTTATGTCCTAGATCAGTTGGTTTTTATTCACTGGATAACGAGCTGGGTTTGTGATAGACAAAAGTGACTTCGTTCAATTTATTGCTTAATTTTAGCTCGTCTGATTTTCCGAAGAGAACGTCGAGGTATTGTCATAGCCCTATCGTCTGTGATGTTCGTCTGCATTTGCGTCGTTTAAGGTGTCTGTGTCCTTTAAGGTGTCTGTGTCGTTTAAGGTGTCTATGTCGTTTAAGGTGTCGGTGTCGTTTAAGGTGTCGGTGTCGTTTAAGGTGTCGGTGTCGTTTAAGGTGTCACTGTCGTTTGCAGTGTCTGCGTCGTCTGCATCTGTGTGATCAGGGTCGAAACTGTAATATCTGAGCCATGCACTGCGAAGTGGGGGCTTAAAGCATCTGCAAAAAGTATCGACCCTGATCAGCATGCGCGCAATGAGTCAAAACTTTTGGCTATTGATCAATTTTCTGTCTGAAAAAGGACCAGACTTTCACATTAGTCAGTCTAGACTGGATTCCAGCCCGATTATTTTTTCCTTTTGTATTTTCGAATGTTACTTTGTCAAAAATAATTACGGAACCGTTTTGCCACAGATCTGTATAAACCATGAAAGAAGACTGCGATAAGGAGTGATTGAAACATTATTATTTCATGCTTTCCGGTAGGATATCGAGAAATAGCAGTGAAAATATTTTTCGATATTACACGGGTACGACCAGTGAAAATATCGATTTTCATGTTCTTGTTGCCTAGGTAAATTGCGCGTGCCTCACAACCAGATGGAAATATGACGTCATTTACCTTACATTTCTCGCGCTTGACGTAATATTGTAATGCGTTGCTATGCGGGAGGGGTACGCCATGGGGAATAACGGAAAAGAACTGTACTGGAATTTGATAAAGCTCCTCCCAGAAAGGGTTAAAAGCATGAAATAAATAGAATATTTGTTTTTTTCGGTGAAAGATCGAAATTTATTTCATCTCGTGAACACCATTGGTAATATTTTCACGAGTGGCGCAGCCACGAGTGAAAATATTACCGATGGTGTTCACTGCAGCCACGAGTGAAAATATTACCGATGGTGTTCACTCGATGAAATAAATTTCGATCTTTCACCGAAAAAAACAAATATCCTCTATTTATCGCTTGGACCCAGGCTGTAGTCGGTTATATAGTCTATAAAGTCTGTCGGTTATTAGACAACATGGATATTATGGATCCATAATTATAATGTAACATGCATAGTATATAGAGAATAGATGGTTGGTGTCTTGGATGGGTTAAGTTTATCGGGCAAGGCGGAGGAATTTATCTGGTGAGCAGAAGGCGAACCGGATAAATTTCAGAGCCGAGCCCGATAAACTTAACCCATCCAAGACACCAACCATCTATTCTATTTATCCTGTCACTCACTGTATCGGAACAAAACAAAACAAACAAACGAAATAAAAAATATTGATAAAGACCGTACCGTTAATGAATTACCGGAGCCGAGCCTGATCGACTTTCCGAATCCAAGACACCAATCGTCTATTTTATTTATCCTTTTTCTCAATTATAATCCAAAATCCGACTAAATTGAACATTCCGCTCGAAATAAAGCACATATTGACATCTTTCTCACTAGATATATATATGAGAAACTTTTAAAAAGGAAAAACCGTGTTTACAACACCCTCTGGATATGCAGCTGCAATAATGACGTCATGAATGATATTGGCTACGTCATAATTATTAAACGTGACGTATATCCACAGAAAAATAATGAGGCGAAGAAGACAATGTGTTTTAACATAACACTATTAATTAAACGAGCAAAAGTATTCACTAGCGATTGATTAATTCATTACGGCAGGAAGACGCTTGGTTGAAAATAGTCCCAGTTAGCAGGTGCGCACTTAGCGGTCACGTGACCAACTGACGGATATCAAAAAAAATATACGGCACCCTGTTATCGGGTCGAAATTGTAGAAGGTGACAGGATAAAATGCATCACGGAGATGCATTACACCTATTTGCCAGAACATGGTTCATTTTCAACTGTCTCTGTCATTAATGAAAATATTTACGTCAAAATTAAGATAGTAGTAAACTGTGAAAAGAACTTTTTCCGAAAGGCAGGTAATCCTCATAACGTTTTCTACACATTTATGTCCCTTCTCGATCACACAGTTTTCACTGAAACAGCAAATACAGTCGAGCGTTTATACCTGTATGCGGTGCTCCTTTCAGGCTTTCTTTCAGCATTACATTTTGTTTCCATGAAAATTACAGTAATCCTTACTTTACATTAATAAACCATATTTTACGAAGATCTTTTCATAGTCGTTTGTTGCAGTTTTTCCCGAGATAAATTGCCAAATAGGAAATGCTGGACATTTTTCGCGCCGCCAAAATTTTTGACTTGTTTGAATTGAACGACATACACTTGCAGACTACAAATCAAATAATGTTCAAATGACATAATTTGTGTTAAAAACAGAAAACATTGTAGGAAAAGGAGAAAGTGCTGGTAACCAGCATTTTTTTTTTTGCTTAATTCAAGGTGGAGAGTAGAAACATGGGATTTTTGGATAAAACTTAAAACAAGATAAAGTTACTGCAGAAGCGTTTATAAAGATAAACTTGTGCTGTTGTAATTGATAAACCGTCAGTTATGTGGAGTGGCGAGTTAGATAAAAAGAAAAACCCAAGTCTGTGAACTTACATAATTATTAGCTTTGTGATACAAAAAGTCGTTTGGAAACCATATTTGTGCATTTTTTAACCATTTCAGCGTCATTTTGGCTTTTGCAGATATCATAGATCAAGATCAGACTGCTAAAAAATGTGCAGTCTGATCCTTGATCTATTCCGTCAACATTTTCAGTCTAGCCTTCAAGATAATTTCTGAGTTTCATGGATTGTGTTTGCGAAATAGGTCGAGTTTATATCTTTGACGCTGAAAGAATATTAAACAGTTTGATAAGATCGTAGTTTCGACATCAGATTGTGCATCGTTTTAACTCTTTTATCACGACATGATGGTGCTATCATGTTTGGACAATTATACGATGTATACTTTGTATAACCTGTTGAATAAAAAAAATGGTGTGAATTCATGTACTATAATTATCACAGCATCGCCACTGGATTATAAAAGTGTGCATAACTGAAGCGTATTTTGTAGGAGACTATTGAAATATGGAAAGAAAGCTTGGAGAGAGTGGTGGCACAAACATGGCTGTAATTAAGTAAGTTTTGACAAGTAATTTGGGTTTTTTTTTTTTAGCTATCGATTATTTAAATATGCAATGATTCGAAAAAAATATAGGTACATCTGAAATCATTGCATGCCATAGCATCGTATCATCTTATCTTTCCAAGGTCATTTGAATGTAGTTCTTCGTTAGTAGAAACTTATCGTTTTCGCATATCATTCAGATATATAGGATCTGACATGAGTTGGCGTTGAGATAAAATTCTATTAAACGAGTCTAGGGAAAATGTTATTAAGCGAGCCTTTGGCGAGCTTAATAACATTTTTTCTTGACGAGTTTAATAAAATCTTTATCTCATACTCCAACGAATGTCAGATTCTTTTTATCACATAACGATATTTCACAAATCATAGATAAGAAGATGCAAAACCATCTATAGATGCACACGCGGTAATATCAATAAAACCCATTCTCCTCTACGAAATACGTACAAAATGACGTCAAAAATGACGTCACACAATAGTGATATTAAACGTGTATGAGATAAGAAAATTCGTAATGGGTATATTACACTTCAAACAAGGGAGGTTATGTGATAAAATAATATTGCTCCCTTTATTTTTACTCTTGCTTCATTAAGAGAGGTATTAAGATATAAATTGGCCTTATGTGTTAACAGATTGGAAATATAAAGAGCACTTGGCTTATAGTGAATTTGGCACTGGGAATATTTGAAGAAGAATTTGGGCATCCAGCTTGAAATCGCTGTAAACGGCTTTGAACACCGAAAATTCCAACCTCTAGGTACACAACAAAGATCAGACAAGATCCAAGGTCAGAGTGTATGCTCTCTACTGTTTGATCTTGATGTCCTTGTATATAGACGTGCTTTTGCGTATATAAAATATACTACATGTATATGCGATGTCTCGAATACGAGTAAGACGGAGGACTAAATTCGAAGTATCAGTGAATCATCGAAGAATTACCGTAATTTGACTGAAATGATGTAAAGTGAAAGCTGCGTAAACTTTCAATGAATTCAATCGATTCACAGCTACACTGTGTTTAGAGGACATGTCCGTCGAATCTAAATAGAGAGAAGCGAATGATCTCATGTTCAAAACATCAAGAGTTAAAAAAAAAACCCTTTAAAGTCCCATGCCCTCTGTATTCCTCCCCCGCCCCTATTCCTTAAAGAGGGTAAAAAAAATCAAATAAAAAAAAAAAATCCCCTGATGGCAAACTTTTAAGGCTAATTCTTCTTTACGGAGATTCCGTCGTAAAAATAGCATATGTCATGATACAAAGAATAGGCGAAGAGATGCGCGTGAATAGTAGGAAGTAAACCAGGCATCAAAGAGTGTTGACAGACAACATCGAACCTAGAGAGGGAAATACTTTGGCGTAAATATACGTTCTGCTAGCATTTCTTTTTTTTAATTTAACGCGTCTCTGTCGTATGCAAATTACCTTACACCTAATTACCATATTTCGGGGTTTCCCTCGAAATATGGATAATTGGTATTTTCCGTAATGATCCTAAAATTAAGGCTTCAGTGAGGTAAACAACATTGTGGTATCTTTTCTCGTAAAACTATCGTTTGATGCTTACTTTATTTTCCTTGCCCATTTTTTTTTCATCAAAGAGGACATGGAGCTTTAATCTCTTCGTAGGATTAAACCGAATTTTGCGCTAAAGTAATGAAATGGACACCTTTAATAAAGCAAAACAGCCAAAATATTGTTGTCTAGGCCAATGTTGATGTGAATTGCCAACCGTTGACTGGAAAAACATGAAGATAAATTGAAGAAAGTCAGATGACTGTTTTATCAAACAGAATCAAATTGTGTTTGCACATTCTTTGGCTCAGCCCTTAGGCTGCTTAGCGCGACTCAAGAACCTTTTGAGGACGGTGTAGATCCAAGAGCAGACTGCACAGAACGTGCAGTCTGATCTTGGATCTACACTGTCCGATAAGGAGATATTTTTCCCCAAAAAATACTTTCAAATAGCAACATTATGGGTTTTTACTGTCGATTTGAAAGTTCCATGTAAGTTATTTAGCAGGATTTCCTAACAAGCTTTCTGACACAAAATTATCAACGATAGCTACAGGTTGTGCCGAAAGATACTGTATCGTAGGGATAAATTACAAAAGTAGTCCATGTAAATAAAGGAACATTGTGATTCAATCGAATTGAATGTCGAAAAAAAATTCCCACATTTTATTGAATCATTCGAATAAACATTATTCATGCTTCCTTCTTAATCTGCTAAATAACTGAAACCTTCAAGGCGACGGTAAAAACCCAGATTCTACTATTTCAAACTATTTTTTGGGAAAAAAATATATTCTTATCGGACAGTGTAGATCCAAGATCAGACTGCACTTTTTGTGCAGTCTGATCTTGATCTACACTGTCCGCAAAAGGTCCTTCAGTCGCGCTTAGCAGCCTAAGATTTAATGTATAAAAGGCTAGGCATTTCAATAAATCGGGAAAACCCAGTTTACATCTTTTTAATTGTATAAACCCAATCCTTCATGGTCAGACTTTTGTTCGTTAACAAAGCTGAAGAAATGTCATTTATTATATTCCTGTGTGTGAATTACTGGTATTTCACAGTGAATAACACCACTAATGATGATAAATATGGTATCATCACTAGTGGCGATATAGTTTTACCGGAACTACTTTTTACTTATATTGCTCATATTGTACCATTCTTGATAATTATTAGGATAAAAAAGGTTTAATTAGGAATATAATAAATATGATAATCAACTGATTGTTTGTGATATTAAAAATCTGTCCCTCGAATTGGATTTGATGCGGTTAAAAAACCCGTCCTTCGGACTCTGGGTCCGTTGGGTCTTTCGTGGGAGTGTCCTTGGGCAAGACACTTCATAGCCCCAGTAAAATACTGGTAAAACCCAGGACTTATATTAATGAGCGAGCTGTCGCCGTTATATGACTGAACTATTGTTGAAAGCGGCGTAAAACACCATTCACTCGATCAATCATTCCTTCTAATCATTATTCCAAAAGATATATATTCCAAAAGATATAATCAGACTGTAAGCTTCATGCAGTACGATCTTGATCAACAATGCCCGCAAACGCACCTATCGACTCCCTTATTACACCAAGGATTGATCTTTAAGTTTCCAAGCCCGAGTCACTGACAATTTGCGGACAGTGTAGATCAAGATCAGACTGCACAGAACGTGCAGTCTGATCTTGATCTACACTGTCCGATAAGGAGACATTTTTCTCGGAAGATTAAGTTTTGAAATGGCAAAAATTGGGTTTTTACGATCGGCTTGAAAGTTTCATTTGACTTATTTTAGTAGGTTAAGAGTAAATGATAAATCCGCCTCGAATATTTCGAATGATTTTCGATATGTACTTTTGATAACGGTAATATCAAATAACAGTCACCGCTCCTTCTACAAAATATTCCAATAGACAATAATATACAGTCAATACACAATCAAAAAGCACATTTATTATTTTTATCGATTTTTTTTTCATTGTTTATTGAAAACATCATGTAAATGAACCCGAGATAAACTGTTTTAGATTTATCTTTTTTAAACAATCTAACGTCGGATAAAACCCGATTATAGGCGTACAAAAAAATCCCTCGTGCGTCAACCCCAGCGAAAAACAAACAAGTCGCCTCGTGTCGGGTTTTTCGCTCTTTTCGGCAAATACCTTCTCTATATGTAAATTTGTAAATTGATTTAATCTAATTCCATTTTATCAATATTGCTAGGTTTATATTTAAATTTAACGCAACAGATTCAGACAAGCAGCAGTTCTCGCACACTTTATGAGTAATCTGATCCAATTCGCTGCTTTTACTTCTGTCGATCTAGCTCGCTATTCGTTTCTTCACTGAAGAAAAAGGTAAAACCCTTTAAATGTTGAGCACGACGTAAGGTCCTCTTTGTCAAACAATATAGACCAAGATCAAACCGCTCGAGATGTGCATTGTGATCATGAAGATACACTGTCCGAAATGTTGATGGGTGTTTTTGGCAATAGACTCTGAAATTTCTAAAAATAGGTCTGTTTTATAGTTTTCAAATGCCTATTTCGCATTTTTCGCGCTGTTGAGGTTAGGATTAGTTTATAAATTAATCGAGTTAACCCTTTCAACGTCACAGGCTGAGACTGGAGCTTTTGCGGACGGCATAGATCAAGATCAGACTGCACAGAACATGCAGTCTGATCTTTGATCTATACCATCCGCTTATTTACTCAAATCTAGTAGATGATTTTTTTTGAGTTTCTGTGAACTGTACTTTCACCCGTCGAAAGAGGTCGATTTATATATTTAGTGCTTTAAGAGTTAACACTTAAACCTGCTAAATAAGTGATATGAAAATTTCAAGCCGATAGTAAAACCAAAAATTTTGCTTTTTCAAAGATATATTTTGGGTAAAAAAGATCTCCTTATCGGACAGTGTGGATCCAAGATCAGACTGCACGTTCTGTGCAGTCTGATCTTGGATCTACACTGTCCGCAAAAGGTCCTTAAGTCGAGTCGCGCTTAGCAGCCTTAGGGATTAAAGACGCGGCTGTCCAAAACGCGGGACAGACTTCAAAAAGGGCATTATTTATTTGAGATTAGTCTGGTCTGGTATAGAGATACACGGTATTCAAATCTCTTATTCAAACAGAAGTATATAACTTATATTAACGCCTTTTTTCAACAGACACATGTAACGTCCTTTGGATATTTATTTTTCATTCGCAAAGTATTGTTAAGCGAAATTTTGATGTTTGCATCACGAATGTCGATTTCCTGTCAGTGGTTCTATTTTTAGATGAAATAAACATTTGTTCAGAATAAACAGTAGCAGTTGCTTGATCTGATTTTTAGTGACTCGTTAATTCTCAGCGACACTTTGAAGTTTTAGATTGTTTAGAAAAGAACAATTATTTTACTGGAATGTATATCAACAGAGCATAAGCAAGGTAGGCTGTCTTGTCTGGAATATTTCTTTGTCTTTGCATGCATATGTATCTCTTTCTTTCGTACTTAGAACTGACTGAGTTCTACATGTCATCTTCTGTTTATCAAATAATCTCTCTTGTTTTCAGTGTAATATACCCATTACAAATTTTCTTATCTTATACACGTTTGATATCACAATTGTGTGACGTCATTTTAAATGTCATTTTGTACATATTTCACAGAAGTGAATGGATTTTATGGATATTAACTCGGGTGCATCTGCAGACGATTTTGTATCCTATGATCTATAATTTTGTGAAATATCGTTATGTGATAAAAAGAATCTGACATAAGTTGGCATTTGAGATAAGATTTTATTAAACTCGTCAAGGAAAAATGGTATTAACCTCGCCAGAGGCTTCCTTAATAACATTTTCCTTAGACTTGTCTCAAGAAATTTTATCTCAAACGCTAACTCATGTCAGATCCTATATTTCTGCAACGGCATTTTGATATTAGAATGAACAACACTTTACCACACATGGAAGTTTTAGACATGTCCAAATCAAAAAGTTTTGCAGTTTTGAACGCACATATATTACAGACGAAAATCAAATGTTGCCTCAAGTAATGAAAATTCGTGCATAAAGGTGTAGAAAACATTGTGGAAAAAGAAGAAAATGCTGGTTACCAGCATTTTCTTCTTTTCCCACAATGTTTTCAAAAGCCTTCGTCCTTAGGGACGTTGAGACACAGGATTGTTTAGTAAAGGCTGAGGGACATGAAAACCAGATCATGGTCTTTATACACATATGAACGCATTTCTTCAGTGATGAAATAGTGCAACAGAAGTTCTTATTCTCGCATGGACAGCCAAAATAGTTGATTGATTGATTGTATGGTGTTTAACGCCGTTTTCAACATCATTTCAGTTATATCGCGGCGACCAATGCACCTATCCATGCTTTCCTGGAGTCTCTTTTTACCAGTACTCAGCACATTTTCTTTCCAAGCCACTTGCTGCTTTCCCACATAACCATCGTCGAAACAATGGCCGGCGGTGGGAGAGGAATGAATCTTGTCGCAATGGCTCGGAAATTGGCCGAGCCGGGATAGAACCCACGACCTTCTGTTCTTAAGTCCTGCACGCTACCGACTGAGCTACCGTGGCTCGGCGCAAAAATTATTGCTACTCTACTCTTCAAGGGTGCATCAGGTTCTAGCCAATGCTTCGAGTTAGCCGATAAGTTCGAGTTATTGTTGGTTCGAATTGTTGTTGGTTTGAAAAAAAAAAAAAGGATTTTACCGTTTTGATATTTAAGAACGATATCGTCATCAAAAAAGGGAGGGGGGGGGGTGATAACTACAAAATATTTGATACACCTAAATTTGTTCCCAATTTTCAAGTATGTTTGCTTTTCTTAAAAAATCAACACTTCACGGTAAAAAGGTGGCTGATTTCGACATAAATTTATTTAAGCAGTTGCCCCTTAAAACACTACTATCGAATGATTGAATGGTTGTGCGATTGACAGTGTCTGTAAGTTCTCTTTGTGGTAACAGGAATTTTTCTAGATATGGATATTTTCAATTTTGTTTTCATTCTTTATCATTTTTTTTTCTGAATTATCATGTCAAGGAGAGAGAGGGAGAGAGAAAGACAGAGACAGAGATAGAGAAACAAAGAGAGCAACAGAAAGAGAGAGAGAGAGAGAGAGAGAGAGAAAGACAGACAGACAGACAGACAGACAGATATAGACAGACAGACAGAGACAGGAAGACAGAGAGAGAGAGAGAGAGAGAGAGAAAGAGAGACAGAGAGAGACAGAGACAGAGAGAGAGACAGAGACACAGAGAGAGAGAGACAGAGAGAGATAGAGACAGAGAGAGAGAGAAAGAGAGAGACAGAGAGAGAGACAGAGAGACAGAGACAGAGAGAGAGAGAGAGAGAGTGAGAGACAGAGAGAGAGAGACAGAGAGACAGAGAGAGACAGAGCGACAGAGAGAGACAGAGGAGACAGAGAGAGACAGAGAGACAGAGAGAGACGGAGAGAGAGACACAGAAAGAGAGAGACAGAGAGACAGAGAAACAGAGAGAGAGACAGAGAGACAAAGAGAGCAACAGAAAGAGAGAGAGAGAGAGAGAGACAGAGAGAGAAAGACAGACAGACAGACAGACAGATAGAGATAGACAGACAGACAGAGACAGGAAGACAGAGAGAGAGAGAGAGAGAGAGAGAGAAAGAGAGACAGAGAGAGACAGAGACAGAGAGAGAGACAGAGACACAGAGAGAGAGAGACAGAGACAGAGAGAGATAGAGACAGAGAGAGAGAGAAAGAGAGAGACAGAGAGAGAGAGACAGAGAGACAGAGAGAGAGAGACAGAGACAGAGAGAGAGAGAGAGTGAGTGAGAGACAGAGACAGAGAGACAGAGAGACAGAGAGAGACAGAGCGACAGAGAGAGACAGAGGAGACAGAGAGACAGAGAGAGACGGAGAGAGACAGAGAGACAGAGAGAGAGAGACAGAGAGAGAGAGAGACAGAGAGACAGAGAAACAGAGACAGAGAGAGACAGAGAGACAGACAGAGAGAGAGAGACAGAGAGAGACAGAGAAACAGAGACAGAGAGAGACAGAGAGACAGAGACAGAGAGAGAGAGAGAGACAGAGACAGAGAGAGACAGAGAGACAGAAAGAGACAGAGACAGAGAGAGACAAAAAGAGACAGAGAAACAGAGAGAGAGAGACAGAGACAGAGAAACAGAGACAGAGAGAGACAGAGAGAGAATTCTGTCGGATATGATAACTCTTTACCGCACGATTAAATGTTAGACTTGTCCAAGTTCAACACGTTTGTATACGGCAAATTAAAAGTGGTTCAAATTGTGGGATTAAAGAAAACATTTTGGTTACTAGCATTTTTTTCTTTTCCCACAGTGTTTTCAAAAGTCTTCTATCCATGTGTCGTTAAAAAGCGGGGTTGTGTGGTAAAGGGTTACTTGTACCTGCTATCAACTTCCGGTTGATCCGGCGGTTAAAAGAAAAAAATGAATAAATAACTGAAATAGCTTTCATATTATGTCTTTAGAATTATTTTTTCATCTACATTTTTAATGTTTTTAAATGCATTTTTGATAGAATGAACGGCCTCCGTATGACTAACAAAATGTCATAAACGCAAGCTTTAGGGGGTGTTTCATTAAAATCACTGACTCATGAGAATTGCACTTGACGGCTTAACTCTTTCCATACCATAGACGACACCAGAAGCTTTTGTGGACAGTGTAGATCAAGATCAGACTGCACAGAACGTGCAGTCTGATCTCTGATCTACACTATCCACTGCTTTATTCTGGATTGTGACGGAACTGTCTCTTGATCTTGCAGCGAAAATGTATTTTTTAGCCTTTGAGAAAATGCAATTTTTCCATTCAGTAGTGAAAGGGTTTACGCATGCTGGTTGAATTCCATTCAACTTCACCAAGCATGATTCATGAACCAACTTGTTCATTGAAACTGGATATCCCCTGGATATAACAAAATTATACCGTAATTATGACAAAATGATTTCAATTAATATTTCATTGCTAACTTAATGATGCTGTGCCCGCCAGGGGGCGTAGGGAACACAATACTTCAATCTTTTACCAAACAATTACGTGTTCTGACGAACCATAAAGAAGAAGTCGTTGGGAAACATGATGCGAAAATGAGAAAAAAATGACCACTTGAAAGTTTTGAAAAAGCCTGTAAATTTACAAATAGTTATCGATACATGTACATAATTAAGGTTCTCACTTTTGGAAATCACCGTAGGAAATACAGGACCTTGCTTGTTTTGGGTAAAGTCTTCTTACTTTGTTTGTTTCGTGTTTAACGCCTTTTTCAAAATTATTTGAGCCACGCTCTGGCAAAAGGGGGCTTCATGCTTTTCCGTATTGCATTGTACCGAGCAAGTCAACACATAACTTTGGACCAATTAAATCAATTTTGTCCAATAACCGACTGAATTTTGGAGTAGAATAGTCCTTTGACATGCAGAAAAAGGACGAACAACGAAAAGTTTCGACCCAGGTCAGCCTGTGCGGACAGCGCAGGCTGACCTGGGTCGATACTTTTCGCAGATGCATTAAGCCCCCTTTTCACAGAGTATGGCTAATTAAAGTTTTATCGCGGCAGCCAATGCATATTTTTCATGTTTACCTGGAGTTTCTTTTATCTGTACCTCTCGAAATGTTCTTCCCAACCCATAGGCTGCTCTCCCACTGGTGCACGACATTTCGTCGAAAGGGCGTCTTGTCGAAACCCATGTATGTTTTAAAATACCAATTCCTCAATTCCTAGATTGATATCACGAAAAGCTCTGTCTGGGAGCAAGATTTGAGCCATAATTCGTCTTGGTTCGGGTAAGGGTCACGTCTAGGGATCGCTTTCGACGAACGGACTTTTCGACGAGATGTCATGGATCCGCCTCTCCCACATAACTATCGTCTAAACAATGCCCAACGCGTGAGAGAAGAATAAATCCTGTGGCAATAACTATCACAAATCCTCGTACAGATGATGGACGAGCTGGGGATTCGAACAATCGACCCAGTGGTTTCAAACCTTGTGCATTACCGACTGAGCTAAGAGCCACGAGGTTGGCTAAAGGCTTCTCGTTACCCTTCCACAATGTTTCCCAACAAGGTTTAACTCTTCAGCGCCAAATATATAAACTGGATCCTTTTCGATGCCTAAAAATAGAATCCACTGAGACTCAGAAGGATTTTTGTCTCATAGGCTCGACTAAACAAGTGGACGGAATAGATCCAAGATCAGACTGCACGTTATGTGCAGTCTGATCTTGATCTATGCCGTCCACAAAAGTTCTTGTTTTGGCTTATGGCGGCGAAATGGTGAAGGGTCAACTATGGAGTAAGAAGCTAAAACGTTGCATAGTTTACCTCTACATCATGTTTCAAATATGTGCTTTTAGATTAGCCATTCGACATTACCACCTCCAGATTTGCTATAAATAAAGTGTGCCATGCACGAGCAAAAGGGCTTTTAATGTAAGTCCGTCTCCAAGCAAGCCATCGTATAATTTTGGGTTCAGAAAACCCATTTTGTCTAACAACCGGTTGAATCCTGGGGCACACTGGTCCTTTGACATGCATCAGATTGAAAAGTATCAAACAGTTTCGATCTAGGTCAGCCTGCACGGATTACGCAGGCTGACCTGTTCGATACGTTTTGCAGATGCGTCGAACCCCCCTTTTCACAGAGCATAGCTCAAATTTATGAGCTGTTTACACTGACCGGAAAGAACTAAAATTAGTAAAATAACCGAATTTTATTCGGACTCTGAAGTAGAGGACTTTTTAAAACATTGAGGGAAAAGGAGAAAATTGTTGGTAACCACAATTTTTCTCCTTTTTCTTCAATGTTTTCTGTCCTTCCTAAGCCATTTATTGGTTTTCCATATTGTCAAGGTCGAGTAACGTTCATCTGTGAGACAAGAATGAATCCTATCGCAATGACTATCATTAATCCTTGGAAAGAAATTGGTCCAGACGGGGATTCGACCCAGCGACGCCTGGTTCCAAGCCAAGTACGTTACCGACTGAGCTACCGGGCTCTCAGGACGTTTGGACAGGAACTTCTTTCCACAGAATGATTTGTCACTACACAGCTGACATCAAAGGGCCTCGTCGGACAATTTATTTGCTCAAGCACAAAATTTCCAAATCCAATATACCATCAAAACTTATATCCCCCGAGTAAACATACACCTGGCGTTTGAAAGACAGCGTATTTGGTATGCAAGAATATGTTTATAGAGTTATTTAATCTCATATATTTCATCTACACTGGCTTTGATTTAAGAACAATTGTTATTCTCAACCGATCAGTGGCCTGCAGCAATATCGCCGTTTCAGTTGATCAAGGGGGCTTGGGACATGTTCACCAACCATTCTATATTTAGGTTAATTGTCCAAAAAAGCAATCTGATTGGCTGAGACCGAACGTTTCAGCCAATCAGATGGCTAATTTTGGAATCCTTTATTATAACAAAGTTTGAACTCTTAACCCTTAGGCTGCGAAGCGTTACTCAAGAACCTTTTGCGGACAGTGTAGATCAAGATCAGACTGCACAGAACGTGCAGTCTGATCTTGAATCTGCACTGTCCGATAAGGTAATTTTTTCTATTCCAAAATTACCTTTGAAATAGCCAAATTTGGGTTTATACTATCGGCTTGAAAATATCATTTCACATTATACAGGTTAAAAGTTAATATGAAATCGGGGTTCGGTCTGTTATTGTTGTGGTTTTTAACCGGAAGTGTATGACGCATAACCGTCGAAATGTATCTGTGCAATAAAAATAGATCCTTAACGTCATTTGGAATTGCAATCTTAACACTTTACCAGACGACAAAATTTTAGACATGTCCAAATTGAAAACACCAAAAGGGTTTGAAAATTGTCTGAAAAGGAATAAATATTAAACACGGAAAGTTTGGTAAAGGTTTTAATTCTTCATTGTAAACAGAGGCGTTCGTATACAAGTTGAGTACTTTTCAAAAAACTAGCAACATGACGTCGTGTTTGTTTCCTCGTTACGTCAATGAAATGTTAACTGAAAACTGACAAGCCGGGCCCTGGTAGCTCAGTTGGTAGAGTGCATGACTTTAGAATAGGGGTCGCTGGTTCGATCCCCGGCTCGGCCAATTTCTTTCCGACGACTGATGACGGTCATTTCGACAGGATGTTTTGACAATAGCTATGTGGAAAAGCAGCCAGTGGTTTGGAAAGAATATGATGCGGAGTATTGGTAAAAGAAAAGCTAGGAAAGCATTGATAGGTGCACGGGCCGCCATGATGTAACTGAAATAAAGTTGAAAAACGGCGTTAAACATCAATCAATCAATCAGTCAGTCAGTCAGTCAGTCAGTCTATCAATCAATCAAAACTGACATCTGCAAAAGTATTTTCACAGGTACAATTGTTTGTAATTTGTTTAACGCCCTTTTCAACACCATATCTGTCAAATCGCTGCGGCCTGTGCATCTATCCATGCTCTCCTCGAGTTTCTTTTAATAGTACTGCTCGAAATATTCTACCCAAGGCTGCTTTCCCATATCAGCATCGTCGAAAACAATGACCAGAGATGAGAGAGAAATGAATCCTGTCGCAATGACTGCTATAAATTTTCGGAAAGAAACTAGTCGAGCTGTAGAAAACACCGGTACCTCACCGGGTGACCGACAGGGCTCGTTACTACAAGAACGGTCGAATTGTCAAAGTGCGATTTAAGCCTTTACCAGAAAATCTCATGTCATAACAACCCTTGAGAAGAAGGCTTTTGAAAACATTGTGGGAAAATGAGAAAATGCTGGTAACCAGCATTTTCTCCTTTACCCGCAATGTTTTCCATCGTTTCATTGACGAATTTTCATTATTTGAAGCACGCCCAATGTGTGCAATATGTCGTCTGCAAGTGCTTTCAATTTTGACCACTCCAAAATTTTGTAGTTGTGTAAGGAGTTATAACGTAACTCGGATATTCAGAGTGAAATCCTGATAGATTTGACGTGAAGGTACACAGCTGACAGGAAAATGCACTTCTCACTTGATGCTAAGTATTTTTGAAGAAGCCTCGATGCATAAATAATCATCTCTGTCATTTATAAAGCTTACTGTGGGGTCTTCAACTGCATTTATTTTCAAGTCTTACCAGGATACGCTAGTAAAAAAAAAAAAGGAAGTAATAAAAACCTGCTTGTTTATCCTTTAATACTCAAAGTCTCTTTTACAACTATACATTTGCGGACATTGTAGATTAAAATCAGACTGTGCAAGGGGCGGTCTGATCTTTGATCTGTACTGTCCACATTTTATAGACATTCGGGACAGGCTCAACTTTTAATTTCAAGTTTTTCAAGAATGTTATTTCAAGAATGAAATTGTCTGATGGATTTATTTGTCTTAGGGTCAAAGCCGTTTTCGGTCATAACTCGTTGACACGTTCATTATTCATGAGTATCTGAGCTAATCAGATAGCTTGTCGTAGAATAAAGATTTAGTAAATGTTACTGAGCATGTCTTTTTGAAAAAATCTGAACGAGAATGGGGTTTTCAAGATGACATAGTAAGTAAATCTGTCTGTCTGTCTGCCTGCCTGCCTGCCTGCCTGCCTGCCTGTCTGTCTGTCTGTCTGTCTGTCTGTCTGCCCGTCTGTCTGTCAGCTTGTCTGCCTGTCAGCCCTTCTGTCTGTCTCTGTTCTGTCTCTCCGTCTCTCTTTGTCTCTCTGTTTCTCTGCAGGTTTACCTGTGTGTCTGTCTTTGTATCTGTGTCTCTGTCTGTCTCTCCCTCTTCTCTTTTAGATTTCATCTTAAAATAAGGTATATTTGGCGAAATGTGTCATGAAATTAACATACTGACGCAAATGAATGTAACTAAATGTTAGTTTAAGCTACACCTCAAATATTGAACCCTGTGTCTAAGTGTTTGATCTACAATTCAGGTAATACAAAGTAGGCAAGAAAACAAGAGAAATGTAAATTTGTTTTCCATAATTATGTGGTGTCTTAAAGGAGAGAAAGAAGGCAGGGGTTGAGAGAGAGAGAGAGAGGGGGGGGGGAAGACAGAGAGGGGTGGGAAGAGAGAGAGAGAGGAGAGAGAAAGAGAGAGGGAGGGAAGGAGAGACAGAGAGGGGTGGGGAGAGAGAGAGTGAGAAACAGAGAGAGAGAGAGAAAGAGAGTGAGAGAGAGAGGAAGGGAGAGAGAGAGAGAGAGAGAGAGAGTTTCATAGAAATGAACAGTCAGTTATTTTTAGGACCGACTTTACTTAACTCTTTACCAGGCGACAAAATTTTAGACTGGTCCAAATTGAAAGCATCTGCAGACGACAAATCAAATGTAACACAAATACACGTAATGAAATTTGCTGGTTACCAGCATTTTCTCCATTTTCCCACAATGCTTTCAAAAGTCTTTTTGTTTGAAGTCGTGGAAATTCGGTATTGCATTATAAAGGCTTAACCCCTAGCCTGCTAAATAAGTCAAATGAAACATTCAAGCTTATTAAAAAACTAATTAAAAACCCCAAGTTTTCCTTTTTCAAAGGTATTTTAAGAGAAAAATACCTTCGTACCGGACAGTGTACTTTCAAGATCGGAATTCACGTTCTGTGCAGTCTGATCTTGACTACACTGTCCGCAAAAGGTCATTAAGTTGCGCTGACCAGCTTAAGAGTTGAGATTTAAGAGTGGGTATTAATCTAGCTGCGATATCTACCGGACATTCCTGTACTGTCATGTTGGGCTGATAAGTTGTTATTTAATGTAGACTTATACTTGTAAGTAGTGACAAGTCCTGGTGAGATAATTGTTTATAATGATTGGATGACAAGTGTACAGGTGAAGGGTATACGGCCGTTGATATAAGTCCCTGTGATTTATTTAGCTAGGAAGGTTCGGTCCTGTTTGTCTTTTTTGTGTGGCTGACTCCTTTAATTTTGTCAATCTGTTCCCCTCTCTACGTGCGATCAATTATTGATTTATCCGTCCGTCCGTCCGTCCGTCCGTCCGTCCATCCATCCATCCATCCATACATCCATCCATCTATCCATCCATCCATCAATCCATCCATCCCCATCCATCCATCCATCCATAGACACGTCCCTCCCTCCATCCATCCATCCATCCATCCATCCATTCATCCATCCGTCCGTCCATCCATCCATCCATCCATCCATCCATCCACCCATTCATCCATACACACGTCCATCCATCCATCCATCCATCCAATCTTCCGCAAGACTTAATTTCAAGCGCCGTCAGTCCGCTGTAATAGATTATTAACTCTCCTTCGGTGAACAGGAGTAAATAACGTATTGAGAATTATTGACTACAGACACTTAACACTTTCTCAAATGACAAAGTTTCAGATTGGTCCAAAATGAAATCATCTTTCAGACTACATAGTAAATGTGACTCAAATCGGCGTATTTGTCTTTGAAATCTTAGAAAACATTGTTGGAAAAGGAGAAAATGCTGGAAACCAGCATTTTCTCCTTTTCCTACAGTGTTTTCAAAGGTCTGTTTTCCTGTTGGTCACTACAGCACGGGATTGTTTGGGTAATGGAATCGGTAAACAGAAACCCGACTCGTGAAACGTCCGTCTGACCCTTTGTTTAAAAAATCCATTGTGGCCACAAATACCACATTTTAGAACCTTTAAGTCGATAGCTTCTCTGAACATTGTAGAAGAAAGGGCAATTCGCTTGTTACTTGTTTTGAAATTTATTTAGAGTCACTATATTTGAATAGCGAGGAATTATGAGAACGATAAACTGAAACAACAGCCATTAGCAAACGTCACATCTTTTGTCTTTAAAATTCATTTTCACTACAAATACCACTTTTTGAATCCCTTCAGCTTCCAGCTTTTCTTTACACTGTGGTCCTTTCAGCTTTCAGATTTTGTAAAAATCGAGGGAAATAGAGCAATTGCTTGTGACAAGTAATTGCTCCTTTACCTTCAATGTTTTCGACATCATTCAAGAAAAGCATATCCCTTCTGAAAATGATTTTTGTCTTGGGTAACTTGCGCTATTTTTTCGAATAGTCTAGAATTAGACCGTTAAGTGTTGAATTCAGGTAATGTTGGAAAAGTAGTCAATAGCTTTAATGGTGTATAGGGTATTACGCGGGTTTCAATGGGACCGTGCTTGTAACGTGGAAATATCTTACTTCTTCATGTCATCCATTGTTTTAACATGCTCCAGACCAGGGCCTTGAAAGACTTGTCTAGAGAACCTCAAAGACTGATATTTAGAACAAAAAATGCTTGGTACATATTTCATTTATCTGTTATAAAAGGACCCGAGTCTGCTAAGGGCTGTGAAAAATCGTTATTACTTTATGAGTAGGTGCAAGAAGTGGCGTGTGCGTAGTGCTTAAGGTTTTATTGGAGTGTTAGGATTAAACTTATTTAGGTAAGTCTATAATATATCAAACCTAATCCATTTCAGTTACCAGCGTAATAAAAGGGGGCTCCGGAAAAAAGGGGCTTTAATTCATCTTCGTAATGCATTATACCAAACAAGTCTCACGTTACATACCAGTACCTATCAGCTTCGCATTTAACCACTACATTTACATATATTCATGTAACAAATATTTTCTCCTTTTCCGAAAATGTTTTCTATTCTTTTCACATACAGACAAGTCACACTGAATTGTCTTCTTCAAATGAGCCGTGCTATGAGGAAAGGAGGCTTCATGCATCTGCAAAAAAAGTATCGACCCATGTCAGCCTGCGCAGTCCGCACAGGCTGACATGGGTCGACACATTTTGCTATTTGTAAATTTTCTGCATGGCAAAGGACCATTCCAACTCCGGATCCAGTCGATTGTTAGACACAATGGAATTTACCGATCCATATTCATGTGATGCATTAAACCCCCTTGTGCCAGAGCATGGCTCATTTCGTTTCGGAAGCCTTTGAAAACATGCTAACATTATTAGTTGTACGGTCAGGTGGCAGGGGACTTGGAAACTTGTTCACGGCTGTAGTGAATCATGTCGCCACCTCGCCTTGGCAGTGGACTTGGAAACTTGTTCACGGCTGTGGTGAACCATGTCGCCCCGAGCCGAAGTCCCCTGCCACCTGACCGTACAACGAATTTATTATACAGCAAAGTTTTACCATTCCAACGTGTGTTAAGCGGAATTTACCTGTTTTTTTCTTTCAAAAATTGAGTACGCTGACGAAGTAGAATTTCCCTTCTAAGTGCCCCAATTCAATGAAAACTGACGTCACTGGGAATTGACGTCACTGAAATCTTGGTAAAACGTGCAGTTTGGTGCATCATCTTGATGTTAATCTTGATCAACGCCGCTATTTTGGATGTTGTGTTGAAAGTGCAGTCATGTATACGGGGCTTCCTAAAGGGAAACTACTTTTACGTCGGTTTTGCCAGTTTACATGATATATATGTTCGGGGCATATCATCCAATCAGATCACGAGAAATTTCTTTGCAGTATAATAATATCTAATGAACTTGCACAGAAGGTTTTAAAAACTCAAATACAGACAGAGTTTAGTGTAGATAAAGGAGGAATGTCCAAATTAAGAAAGAAGAAATCTAAAATTTCTTCTCCAGTTTATCGCCGAGCCTCAAAAGCTCAGTTGGTAGCGTGCAGGACTTGAGAACATTGGGTCGTGGGTTCGATCTCTGGCTCGACCAATTTCTTTCCGAGGATTGATGATAGTCATTGCGACAGGATTCATTCCTCTCCCACAGCTGACCACTATTTCGACGATGGTTATGTGGGAAATCAGCCAGTGGCCTGGAAAGAAAATTGTGCGGAGTACTGGTAAAAGTGACTCCAGGAAAGCATCGATAGGTGCACTGGTCGCCGCGATATAACTGAAATAACGTTGAAAACGGCGTTAAACGCCATACAATAAATCAATCAATCCAGTTTATCACTGGATGGCCTTCATTGCGTAATAATGATTAAATTCTATACCAAACGACAAAAGTTTGGATTTGTCCGAATCAAAAACATTTGCAGAAGACAATTTAAACGTGGCACAAAAGGAGGACATTTTCCATAAAAGACCTGAAGTTAATGTGGGAAAAGGAGAAAATGCTGATTACCAGGTTACCATGATCTATGCTGTCCGCCTTTGGGGCGGAGAACGGTTAATTTGTGAGAGATTTAAGGGGAAGTTTTTTCCTAAAACTTATTGCAGGTGTTTTATCTCAAATTTGTCATCCCTCGATAGAAACAAACACTTTAAGAGATTTTTTTGACAGACTAGATAAGTAAATAAGAGTATCAAAGGCTCGGTGACAAGCTTATGTATAATCCTTTTAAGTAATAGGTTACCAAATAAATAATCTGGGGAAATTTGAAATAAAGCACTTTAAAACCTCTCTATTTATACCCCTCGTGGAACTGACATTAATTTTGGATGGTCATAGGTAGCGAAGTAGTCTATAAACTAAAATAGGTAATAACCATAAGGTGCTTAGCGCGACTTAATGACTCTTTGCGGACAATGTATATCTAAGATCAGACTGCACAGAACGTGCAGCCTGATCTTGGATCTACACTGTTCGATAGGAGATATTTTCCCCCCAAACAATAAGTTTTAAACATTAAAATTTGGGTTTTTAATTGTCAGTTTGAAAGTTTAATTTAAGTTAGTAGTTCTTGTAGGAAAAAAAAGCAAGGGAGTTGTTAGAAAAGGTTGCCAGATAGCGTTGCGATCTTTTAACTGACCTGGTCTGAATGTTATATTATTACCGTATTACAATTTCAAGATTTTTTTTTAACCAAAGCATCTAATCATAGCAGATAGTGTGAGTCCAACATCAGACTGCAGGTCTTGTGTAGTCTGATCTTCATCTAAAATGTTTGCAAAGATACTTAATATCGTGCAGAGCGTTCTAAGTGCGAAGCAAAATACAAGAGGGAACATATAATATGAGATAATCTGTACAGGCGTTTATTAGTTAACAATATGTCGTGTCTTATCTCAACGTTTCTATATATGTATTTTTATCTTCATATTTGAATTTCCGCCGAAAATAGGTTTGTAAAACTCAAGAAAATAAATATCTCACGTTTTGTGCAGCCCGGGTCTGTATTCGCCTACCATTCTTGGTCTAATTATAGATTTTGCGAGTAACACGACTTCTGATTGGCTAAACCATTTGAGCCGTGCTCTGGCAAAAGGGGGCTTAATGCATCTCCCTTATACACGATACTAGCCCAAGTCATTACAAACTTATAGATCCATAGGAGCCACTTTTTTCAATAACTGACTTAATCATGAGGTAGATTGGTCCTTTGACAAACAGAAAATTGACCAATAGCGAAAAGTTTCGGCCCAGGTCAGCCTGCGCGGACTGCGCAGGCTGACCTGGATCGATACTTTTCGCAGATGCATTAAGCCCCCTTTTCACATTGCACGGCTCATTTGGTTTAGCCAATCAGATGGTGTGTTACCTTCAAATTGAGAAAATTCTTGAGAATAAGACTAAGAATGTTCTCAACAATGGTTGGTGAATTACGGATCCTGACCTCGATTTAGATTCTCCCCAAATGTGCATCAACTTGTCAGCGGCATTTTGGCATAACAAAGATTTGCTGAACCCGGTTCCATTTTTTTTTTTTAAATATGTATACATGTAACTCGTTACTGTACAGAATGTTCAAGGCACATTAAAACCGGTTACAAGTGACATGTATGCAAAATGTTTGAAGTAAAGGAGCACAATAATGATGGTGATATTGAAAACAATGCTGGAAAAGAAGGAAAAGTTCAAATACGGTACGTTGATTGATTGATTGATTGTTTGGTGTTTAACGCCGTTTTCAACATTATTTCAGTTATATCGCGGTGGCCAGTGCACCTAATGCAGAAAATAGACCAGTGGCGGACTGCGCAGGCTGACCTGAGTTGATGCTTATTTTTGCAGATGCATTAAGCCTCCTTTTCCCAGAGCACGGCTCATATATGGCCTGCAACACGCGAAAAGGGGCATTCGGACATTTGCGTAAAGTGTCGTCTCGGATCAGCCTGCGCAATCCGCGCAGGCTAATCCGAAACGACACTCTCCGTTTCAATGTAATTTTCTGTTTTGCCCAAGGGTACTGAAGAACAAAATCTAATGTAGTCGTAAAGTGCCGTCTCAGATTAGCCTGCGATCCGAGACGACGCTTTACGCAAATGTCCGAATGCCCCTTTTCGCGTGTTGCAAGCCATATAATAGAGCGTTCAATGTTCACCAAGGCAATTGAGAAATATAACTGTACAAGCACTCCATCAAGACTCGATACAATCAATAATTAGACTAATTCCCTTAAGTTAACTTCCACCCTAGGACTGCGAAATAGACACATTGCACGGGTTCCAGTCGGTATAGCCCAATATAAAACCCAATTATGCAATTGTCAGGGCCATTTTTGTTGCAAAAAGAAAAATGTCACGGAAAATATCGGACAGTGATGCAAAGAAATTTCTCGTGATCTGATTGGATAATATACCCCGAACATATATATCATGTACACTGGCAAAACCAACGTAAAAGCAGTTTCCCTTTCGGGAGCCCCGGTATACATGACTACATTTTCAACACAACATCCAAAATGGCGGCGTCGATCAAGATTAACATCAAGATGATGCACCGAAATGCACGTTTTACCAAGGTTTCAGTGACGTCAGTTCCCAGTGACGTCAGTTTTCATTGAATTGGGGCACTCAGAAGAGAAATTCTACTTCGTCAGCATAATCAATTTTTGAAACCGAAAACAGGTAAAATTCGCTTAACACACGTTGGAATGGTAAAACTTTGCAGTATAATAAATTCGTTGTACGGTCAGGTGGCAGGGGACTTGGAAACTTGTTCACGGCCGTGGCAAATCATGTCGCCACCTCGCCGAAATGTACGGTCAGGTGGCAGGGGACTTGAAAATTTGTTCACGGCTGTGGCAAATCATGTCGCCACCTCGCCTTCGACATGATTTGCCACAGCCGTGAACAAGTTTTCAAGTCCCCTGCCACCTGACCGTACAACTAATACTATACGTTCTTTGGAGTCTGATCTTGAATCTTGACTGTCCGTAAAAGACATCGACGTTGGTCATCAACATCCCAAAGGGTTGAATGGAATTTACTTCAATACTTAAATTCAATACAGAGTTAACTCTTGGGTTGCTAAGCGTTACTTAATACGCTTTTGCGTACAACCGTAAAACAAAATTAGACTGCACAGTCTGATCTTGGATCTACAAAATGTCCGATACAGTGAGACTTTTGCATGCGAAAATATCTTTGACAACGCAGCATTAGCGCTTTTCAGGAATTGTTCATATGTATGTAATTTATAAAGTAGTTTAAGGATAACAGATTATTACTGCAGGATGCCAAGTTGCGGAAACGACTCGATAATTAAGGTCTTAGTTTACGGGCAGCAATCTTTACCGGGATCGCTTAGCTCAGTGGCTTAGGTCGCGGATTTGTAGCGCAGGTGATTTTGGTTCGATCCTATGCTGCTGCACTAGTTTTTCGCCCGGATGGCCCTGGGCAAGATGCTTCACAGGTGAAACCGATGAACCCATACCACACAATCCCGATTTAACGACCATCGGATAGACTTTTGAAAACATTGTGGAAAAAGGAGAAAATGCTGGTAACCAGCATTTTCTCCTTTTCCCTCAACGTTTTCTACCCTTTCCAGGACACATTCTATCATTCGAGGCATGTTTAATTTGTCGTCAGCAATTGCTTTCAATCTGGACAGGTCTAAAAACTGTAGTCTGCTACAGACTTAAGATCTTACTTTACAGGGGGTATACATTATTCTTACCAGGGTCGCATGGTTTAGTGGTTAAAGCACCATTAGTGGCCGAAAGTAAACAATGCGGGTGATAAAGAAAAATTAAATTTAGATCATACACATAAAAGTACGAAAATTTTTGTGCAGATGACAATCCGATATTGTACAGCCGGTCCAAGAGTTAGTTGCTGGAAGAAAAATGAATTTTAACCTAGGTCAAAAGTTGTCAGGTCGCTCTATCTTTTGTTTAGTTTTTACCTGGTTTAAAAATCAATTTTCTGCCAGAGGAGTCACGAGTATTTTCTCCTTTTCCCACAATGTTTTCAAAGTACTTCTTCGTCAGGGTCGTTAAAACTAGAGATTGTGTGGCAAAGCAAGTATTTCTTTAATGTCCTTTTGATACTGGTTTAACTGAAAATCAAAATAAAATATACAGTAAAGTGCAGCCGATTTGAAAATTCATGTAAGTTAGTTTGTGTCACAAGGTTAAACGTTATGATAAAATGCCAATACTCGGGTGTTATAATCCTTTTCTGCATAATCTTTGTAAAGGCAGACATGTTTTGTCCCTGAAAAAATTAATTCAATGAAAGACAAATAAATGACTACAAATATGGCTATGGAAAATGGATATCTAAGAAAACATAGTGGCAAACGAAGAAATAGCTCGTTACGAGCAATTTCTTCATTTGCCACCATGTCTTTTTAAGACCACGCATTTAGAGTGAATGCAACCTAATACTAGAAAGAGTACCTAGGCGTTAAACTGGCGTACAATCCAAGTAAAGATTCGTCTGGCATTTTTAATCGCTGTAATATTGGTGTGAAAATCGCATTAAATTCTAGATTTTTCTCGTATACTTCCCCCTCCCCCCGACACCCCTACTGTCGGCTGTGTGATGAAGGGTAAACTCATTACCAAACGACAAAATTTTGGACCAGTCCGAATTCAAAGCGTTTGCAGACGATAGTTAAAATGTGGCTAAAATGATGATTTTTTTCTTCTTTAAAGAATATAATACATTGTGGGGAAAAGGAGAAAATGCTGGTTACCAGCATTTTCTCCTTTTCCCACAATGTCTTCAGAAGCCTTCTCTGTTAGGCCCGTTAAAACCGTTGTCTGCGCATGTCATATTCTTCGAAGATGCGACCTGTCTGCTATGACGCATCACTATTCCCTGTACATGGGATATTAGTACGCCGCTAGTAAAGTAGCAATGGAGAAAATAGCTATAAACAATAAATTTGTGGAAAAATGTAGCCTGTTTTTCGCGCCAAATATCTTGAAAATTCCAATTATTTCAAGAAGGAAAAACAGTTTTCAGAAATACTCTTGTTTTACGGCACATCTTCGAATACAGTTCCTAAATATAGACTTTAGAGAAACCAGGATTCGTGCAGGGTTTTTCGGAAGACTTATAACAAGAAGTGTCTGGGCTTATACCGAAGCTATTACCAAAGCCTGTAGGGGCTGTTTTTTATAAATGGCCGTTGCATAGGTAACTTGTTTGCTGACCATTGCTGAATGAATCGTAGCGTTTTACTGAGTAAACGTTTATTTTATTTTGAAATTCAAAGTAACGGTTGTCGTTTTGAAAAGTAGTCCGCTTCTGTTCATTAAAAAAGTACATTCTGTTAAAACTTTCGAGGCCGCAACTCTTGATATTTTTGCCGAAAGTGTAGATCAAGATCAGATTGCACAAAACGTGAAGTCTGGTCTTGATCTACACAGTTCGATATGTTGTGATACATCCTGATATAGAAGATGGAGCCTCGACATTTGAACATCACGATCTGATCGAAAATGTCGGTTTTAACTCTTTCAGTGCCAAATAAACAAACTCGACCTCTTTCGACAGCTCTAAATACACCCATACAAACTTACAAAGATTTTGATCGTGTATAGGTTTGACTATCCAAGCGGACGGTATAGATCAAAGATCAGACTGCACGTTCTGTGCAGTCTGATCTTGATCTATGCCGTCCGCAAAAGTCACTGTATTCACCTATGGCACCGAAAAGGTTAATTGTATTTGGAACTCAAAGGGTGAAATATAAATGAGATATGCTCTGTGAAAAAGGGATTTAATGAAACTCAGTGATGCTTTATACAAAGCAAGTCATGGATCCATAAAATCCAGGTAGTCTAATAATTGACTGGATGTGGAGGTAGAATGGTCTTTGACATGCAGAAAATTGACTAATAGCAAAAAGTTTCGACCCATGTCAGCCTGCGCGGACTGCGCAGGCTGACATGAGCCTATACTTTTTGCCGGTGCATTTAGCCCCCTTTTCGCAAAGCATGGCGCGCTTTAATGTTTGAATATTAGACTTGAGTAGGACTCAAATAGATACCAAAGTGTTATATTTACAGTCCTTGTTGAAATGTTATTTTTATGTTGAAGGCAAACACAGGCAAGCCGGGGCATTTTACTTTACCCTGTTCTTGACTATGTTTTTTGATGAACTTCGGTGCGAGTTTTGTATAGCTTCGAAGTTCTTGAAAAGAAAGGCTTTTTATAGATCCAGGCCTAAGAATAGTGTGGTCAATCTATTAGACGTCGCCCAACAGGGATGAACTATGGTGCAACTTTTTGTACCTCACTTTATTTTTGGAAAAGAAAGTTCTTTGTTTAACATAGATCCAGGCCGATGCAGTCATGCTGTACCACTTCCTCTAACAGGACCATCAATTGAGCCTTACTTGATGGAAATATAGGTAAAGATGCTAATAGAGGTCTAAAAGTACATGTAGATGCAAATTGAGCAATTTATTTTCCATTTTTTTTTGTACGGTACTAGGCTATTATCATGTCTTGTGTTACAAGCGAAGTAACATTACTTGTTGTATATTGGGGTCTTGAGCTCGGTTAACTTGTCACCGAGGATTGATGAATGACGACAGGATTCATACCTTTCTCACTGCTGAACATTGATTTATGATGTTTATTAGGAAAAGCAGCCAATGGATGGGAAAGTATATTGTGTGGGGTGTTGGGAAGACAAATTTCAGAAAGACGTAGATAGGTACACTGGTCGCCGTGATTTAATTAGAGGATTTTGAAAACGCCACTGAACGCCAAGCAATCAAAATACCATTGCCTGTTTTTATTGTTGATGTTGTTAATTTTCTCTAATTTGAAAAGACAGAGTATGCTGTGTACATTTGCAGTTTAAAGTCTAAAATGAGCTTTCGATTCAACCCCCCACTGATTTCGTCACATGGGTGTTCCCTTTGGCGAGATACCTTAGACCTTCGATTTAGTACAAATGAAGTTCTGAGATGGCGTTCGGGGTAGCATGAAACACGGTTCCAGTATACAAACATGTGTAATTACGTTGTTATGAAGATTTTGTTTGTTCTTTTGCTTTTTGTCAATTCAGACCAACATTTACCTGTTAATTTTTCCTAACGCATACATGTTTTGACGACTCACTGCAATCAGGTTTCTAAAAATGTCGTGGTGCGTGGAGAAATTGAAGAGCATGTTACCATTACACACTAGTTGTACACTAGAAAATAGTCTTTTCTACCGAAATTAGCCTTGTTGCACTACATAAAATACTGTGTTGGCAAAGAATTCATATTTGTGAAGGCTCTGTATTGAAAGGTCGCAATAAGATCGTGAGAATAGCATAATTGTGATAATAGATCAATCAAACGGTGTATCGATATAAATACTTGTATCATGCGATTCGACCTTTATACTCTTAGTATGTGTGGATATTACTTTAGCCATGAGGACGAAGCGAAAGTTAGTTTTTACTTTTTTCCCTTTAATGAAATTGTTTTGAGCGTTTCAGTAGATTTTTTTTTTTCTGTTCAGTTACGATGATTTTTTTTTCCTTAATCATTCTTATACAAGAAAGTGTTGTTCAGGCAATATGTTCTCAAAGAGACTTGTAAGATTTTGCTTGGCAAATTTTAGATATTCATGCGAAAACGCAAAATTTTTCTCAGAAATAGACTTAAAACGAAAGATAATTACACAAAGGATACGCACTTTTCTCCATACACTTTCTTTTTATTCTGTAAGTCTCCATTAAGCAGCTATATCACACAACAGGTTCAGTTAACACTTTTGTGTTTGAGTCCTGATGAGAGAGTATTCGAAGCTGGAATACTATTTTCAGATTCTTAAAAAAAATGTCAAGATCTTGTAACACTTCAAGAGAGAACAAAATTTAAGATTCATCTACGGTGACAGTGTTTACAGACGACAAATTAAATGTAAGAGTTGCCAGTGAAAAGATAGAAAACATTGTGGGAAAATGAGAAAATGATGAATGGTTACCTACAATATTTTGAAAGCTTTTTTTTTTCACAGAGACGTTAAACTCGGGATTGTTGGTAAAGGGCCATATGAAAGGGCTTATTAAATATTATTAGTTGTACGGTCAGGTGGCAGGGGACTTGGAAACTTGTTCACGGCTGTGGTGAATCATGTCGCCCCGAGCCGAATTCACCACAGCCGTGAACAAGTTTCCAAGTCCCCTGCCACCTGACCGTACAAAAAATTTATTATACTACAAAGTTTTACCATTCCAACGTGTATTAAGCGAAATTTACCTGTTTTTTGGTTTCAAAAATTGAATACGCTGACGAAGTAGAATTTCCCTTCTGAGTGCCCCAATTCAATGAAAACTGACGTCACTGAAACCTTGGTAAAACGTGCAGTTTGGTGCATAATCTTGATGTTTATTTTGATCGACGCCGCCATTTTGGATGTTGTGTTGAAAGTGTAGTCATGTATACGGGGCTCCCGAAAGGGAAACTGCTTTTACGTTGGTTTTGCCAGTGTACATGATATATATGTTTGGGGCATATTATCCAATTAGATCAGGAGAAATTTCTATGCAGTGTAATAAAATTTTCTGTTCTGTTTTGCTATGATAACTTGTAAAACATTTCGCAGTAAATCACCATCATATGACACTTTTCACTGCACTGTACAAACGTCATAAGACGATGATAAATGTACTTGCATTTAAAGCCATTTACTTTGATAGTGGATTTCTGATAAATAGACCGCTAAGTAACGTTATAGGACATGCAAGGTAAAAGAATGTCCATCTAAGAAGATTCTGTAACGATTAAAATACGCTAACACATTGATTAATAACAGTGATCATCATCATCGTCATCATCATCATCATCATCATCATCATCATCACCATCGTTGTTGACGTTGTCATTCTCATCATCCTCGTCATCGTCATTGTCAAAAATAGCAAAAAAGCAACGAAAAAAAAAAATCGCCACTTGCAACATAACTATTAATGATTGATCGCTTTTTGCTCATGATTCCAATTGAATCACTTTATTTTCTCATGAAGGGTCTTTGATGGTGAAAAGTGTTTAAATTGATGGCAAGTAGGCTGGTTTCCGGAAAGTTGTGCGTACAGTTCTCTACGTGGGCATTATCTCAAACGTCATGAACATAGTTTTATCTGTAACCGTTTGAAATCTTTGTAAAGCTTGTTGTAAATACATGTACTTCATTTGAAAAGCAATTATTGTAACCATCTTTTTTTTGCAAATTAATATGGGCTGCTTTCTTAAAAAAATGGACTTTAATACATCTCCGTGAATGCATTATACTAAGCAAGCCATCCTCTAATTATGGAACCATATATTCCATTTCGTCTAACGACCTATAAAATCGTGAAGTAGAATGATCCTGTGACATGCAGAAAATTTAAAGATAGCAAAAAAGTTTCGGCCCATGTCAGCCTGCGCAGAGTGCACAGGCTGACATGGGCCGAAACTTCTTTTGCAGATGCATTAAACCCCCTTTTCACAGAGCATGGCTCATTTAAAGGCTGTTGTAATTTAATGCCACATTTGAGATTCGAACCCTAATAAAGATCATAGAGGTGACATACCGCTGCGAAGTGCTCCTGGGTCATATCACTCAAAAGACGTCTCTTTTAAACCACAGTCTAGAATTTGTTTCTGGTGTTGATTTGATGATTTTTTTTTTTCTATGGGAATTGGGTGCAAGTTTGTTATTTCTTGGGGAACTATTTTGTGTCTGTGACCATACATAGGTACCTGGTCTACCACCCGAAAGGCTGTTTCCTCTATTTGATTTTTCGTAGATAAGTAATGTTTTAGGTAGAGTAAAAAAAGAAAAACGCGACCTATTTGTGGTGCCTTTGTCTTGAAAACCAATTGTGTCCTGGACATAATTGATTTGCAAAACATTAGAGTTCTTGGTTTGCCATTTAAAGTACAGGAGAAGATCAAAGACAGTGATGAGTCCGCGGCCGTGAGGTAGAGCGTCAGCCTTTCAAACAGATGGTCCCGAGTTCGAGTCCCGGAAGAGGGTATTAACTTACGGACCATTCACTGGCCCACACACTCGGCGCGAGTACTGGTGTAGTTTCCAGGAAGCAGAATCGAGAGAGATTAGTAGAAATTGCAAGAACTTGTTTTCCAATCGATGTAAAATGAATATGTTTAGAGTAAAATAGTGTTTTATAGTCTATTTTCAATGAGGCAGAAACACAGGGGTATGACACCGTAATGGATTGAGCTTCTATCAGAAAGTGTACGACAGATACATGTCTAACTCATTACCAGTTAATAGAAGATCCCTTTCAAGAACATATAAAATGAAAAGCAATTATTACCTTTGAGCAAAAGCTTCCTTTCATATATTTTTTCCTAACCAGCCAGATATTTGGGTCATTTTTATGGTGACATATTTCTGCCACGAGATACGAGATAGCTATTGCGATAATTTAAGAGAACTATCGTGATAAAACAAAGTTTCCTGGAAATATTATCTAGATAATAAAAATTTTCACGATAAAAATATCGCGATAATTCTAACTGTTATCATGATTATTTTTGCTTTCGTGCCCATAACTGACATTCATGGTATCTATAATTAGATACTGTTTCGGAACATCTTCGTCTACAACCTTATAAATTCTACATTTCCCTAAATGGTTTTAAAGTTGTTCGTAGGAGGGATTTCGAGTCGTCTTTGTGATTTTACAGACTTCTGTTCATTTCCGGTCTTGTCAAAATTTACAAATTAAGCTACAATTGTTAATGATTCGAACTTTCACTTACTGTAATCTTGTGTGGTAAAAAACTACTGATTTCATCCAAATGATAAAATTTTCTATTTATAGATGTCGAGAAACGGATAGAACTATCACGATAATTTTATCTCGAATGTCAGCTTCGTGCACGATTGAGAAATTTTGCGTTAAAATATTAAGTTTATCGTGATATTTTTTTCAGGAAACTTTTCACTATCTCGATAAGATTTCCAGGAAACTTTAATTTATTGCGATAGTTTTCTAAAATTATCATGATAGCTATCTCGTATCTCGTGGCAGAAATATGCCACCATACATTTTTTTCCCATTTTTTTTTCCCAATTGGGCCTTGAACCAGCCTTCAAATGATATCAAGGGTGACAGATCAACGATTTTCATTTCGCTGCCAATCAAATGAACTTATTTTTTAGGTCTTTAAGTACAGTTCAATTGCAAATGGAAATAATTTTGGTCATAGTGTAGAGCTAGACTGCTTGCCTTGTAGATGCAAGACTTCTTGTTCCGTGCAGTCTGATCTGAATATAGGCTGTCAGCAAAGACGTTTCAAGTTGATAGTTGCAGTGAAAAACTTAACCCCTTACCACGCAAGTTTTAATGACCCTGAAAGAGACGGCTTTTGAAAACATTGCGGGAAAAGGAGAAAATGCTGGTAACCAGCATTTTCTCCTTTACCACAATGTTTCCTGTTCTTTTAGGATCAAGACCTGTTATTTGAGCCACACTGAATTTGACATCTACAAATGCTTTAAATTTGGACTAGTCAAAAATATGTGATAAAGTGTTAAAATTCGCATGAATAAGCATTTCATGTAATTATAGCAGTGTGTATTGACTTATTTTGAAGAGTTTGTCGAAATTAGATACTTAAATATATTAATTACATTTATATAACTCAAAAACATGTATTGTATAGGTATATCATCTAGAAAACTATTTTTCAAGTATTCATACATAGTTGTACACATACAAAAAGAAAATAATAGTGATAAAAAATGTAGGTCTTTATATATTACAGAATTGTACACATATAAAACGAAAATTACTGTGTTAAAAAAATGTCGATCCTTATATATTACTGGAGCTGACAAAAACAAATTAAACAGGCATGCGACAGGAAAATTTTGGCAGACCGTACCACAAGTTGGCCATGCCTTTACACGGAATTCAAGATTCAGATCTAATGGAGAGCACTCGCAAATTATGCTGGTGTGTTTAGGTTTTTCTTGCTGCGTGTCTATTATTTCCGTCAGTTCGTTTGTGTGTCTGAATATAAATATCCAATCGCCTGACTCAGCAGCCCTAAGATTTGGAGTTTTCCCTTTATGTAGAAACCAACCCAAGAAAAAAAAAACTTTTTATTTTAAGTGGTCATCATTCGATTTATAAGTCAGTTACTTGCTTTAACATTTTACCGCACAATTACGAGTTTTAACGACCCTGAGAAAGAAGCCGATTGAAAACATTGTGGGAAAAGGAGAAAATGCTGGTAACCAGCATTTTCTCCTTTTCCCACAATTTTTCCTATCCTACCATAGACAAATTCAGTCTTTTTAGCTACATTTAAATTGTCGTCTGCAAATACTTTCAGTTTGGACAGGTATATATTTTGCTTGTGGGGTAATGAATTAAAGGTCAGTCACTTGTTTAACACCATTCAGAATCTGAATCAGATGCATTTTTCTCTAGTAACAATGCAAGCAAGTTAACGAAACCCTGTAACTTCATTAATATAAGAATAATAAAGTACATGACCAAAGGGTACCATACCTTTGGTCAACTTTATCAAACTTTAGGGTCAAGGTCATTTTTCATTGGCGAATAAAAAGCTTTTCTTCCATGCGTTTCAGCCCAGGTGAAACAGAATAAATTTGTTTTTCTTAAGAGACAACAAATAAAGCGTCCGATTGATTTGCTAAAGTAATAGGATTGCTACGATATCAGACTTTGGTAAACATAATACAAATAGTATATACGAGCTATGCTATGTGAAAAGGGTACTTAATGTATCTGCACAAAGTATCGACCAGGTCAGCCTGCGCAGTCCGCGCAGGCTGACCTGAGTCGAAACTTTTGCTATTGGTCAATTTTTTGCATGTCGAAGAACCGTTGTACCTCATGATACAGTCGGTTGTTATACAAAATGGATTTTTTTGGATCCATAATTTTTTGATGACTTGCTTGGCATAATGGATCACGGAGATACATTAAGCACCCTCTTGCCAGAGCACGGCTCATATATTTCTTTCCATTATTTTTGGCACAGTCTATTTTTAATCTGTCTACGTACGGAAAAAAAAAACAAACTCTTTATACCGTGATGTATGTATGTATGTATGTATGTATGTAGTAAATAGTTTATTATCGTGACATGTGTAAAGAATAGCATACAAAATAGATATCAGAATTAATGACAAACATACACCCGGCCCAATGGGCCTATAAGTCACTGTCAGTTTTAAACATGTGTATGTATGTATGTATGTATGTATGTATGTATAATATAAGTATTAGAAAAAGTGTAGACAAAAATTGCACGGCTTGTGCCTGATAAAGAGCACTGTACTCATGTCTAGTTCAACGAACAGGTGGTAACTTTCGGTCTCCGCACTAAAAAACTGACACCTGATTCGGTTGACATATTTCAGATAATAGTCTTATTAGTCTGCAATTTTTGTTTTCAACCATTCAGTAAAAGATATCATGTCATAACGGATGAAAATGTTGATAGATAAAAAAAACTAAAATGTGTGTCTTAGACACAGAGGTTGTTCCCCGGATGGAGGTGAAAAGGACAAGGAAGCAAATGCTAATTGATCACTGGATTTAAAGAAATCTATAATCAATATCACGTGATAGTGCACTCGTATAACCAAGCCTTTCATTGGTGCGTACTGGTGTGATGATTCTTCTTTTTCTGTGTTCATGCCTCAGAACCTAGTACTGTACATGTTGTGATTTGCATCTCCAAATATTTCGAGCCATGCCCTGACAAAAAGAGGGCTTAATGCATATCCGTGGTGCATAATACCAAGCAAGTCATCACATAATAATGGATCCATAAAACTAATTTTCTCTGATAACCGACTGAATCATTAGGAAGAATGGTTCTTGGGTATGCAGAAAATTTACCAAAAGCAAACAGTTTCGACTTCGGTCGCATGGCATAATGTATTATTGAATGCTTGGAAATGAAAAAATGTCTCCTGATCTGAATTTATTTTATGTAGGCCATCATTTTTACATATTGAAAGTTTAAGGGAAAGCTTTAAAATTGGTATTGATATTTTTACCTATAGAATGAAAATCACAGTGGAATGTCCAGAATTAGATCGAACATCGGACGCGGAGTAAGTTAGCTCATTTATAAACTTTTAGATTATCCGTTTAGTGATTTAGAATTCCTCACAAGGTGAAAGGTAATTTAGTTTGGTGCGGATGCACGGGTAGGGTATTTTGCGACTTTTTTTTTTCTGCTCGTTTTCAACTTTCTCTCTCTATTGTTTTGCAATTTCTGATATTAGATTTTTTTCCCACACCTATCACGATGGCTCTTTTTATGATTATCATGAACCTAACAACTCATGGATCTACCATTAAAACAGTCCTGTTGGTTGAGAAAAGAATGCGTTACAGATATACAAACTAATATATTTAATTCGTTTGAGAGGGAAAAAACTGTTAAGTACAATTATTTTGTATTGTGTCCTGAAATCGGATATGAAAGTTTCCAAATAAACCTGTAAAAAAATGGAAAATATTTCCTTCTTATAAAGTGTGGTAGAATAGGATGAATTTCTTTCATACGTAATTTCTGCCATGGTTTTTGCCTTGTAGTATCCCCTATTATGTGCCGTCTTAAACCTCTATTCTTTTTCATAACAAGTAGTGACCTCCATTTTAGAACTGGCTCAGTTTCATTAGGATACACTGTAGTTCATCAGCTTGTTTTCATGCATTACATCTCTCAAAGTTTCACTAACAAATTCTTTTGTTCTAGTTTTCTTGTGTTTTGTTTTGTTTTATATGCTCAGGGCTGCAAGTAAATTCGGGACGCATTGTAGATTCAAAGTTATTTGGTTTTAGAAGAATAATATTCTCAAATGATAAATTTATACTGTAGATGAAATTCCCGATAGGAGACGTGTTATCAAGTAGACAGACACAGTTACAAGTTTGCGAATTTTACCACTATGCAACTATACTTGATCGAGTCGATCACTTGCAAGCGAGACATTTCGAATAAATACAGCCTGCACATGCTTCGAAAGAGGTGAAACTCAAAGGCGAGCAGTTGCAATGAGGAAAAAGAAGTGACTGTTTTTAAGGAGCAATATCTTTTTAACTCACAATGTTTTTCGTATTTAATTAAAAAACTATTTTTCTTTTCTGTCCCTTTAATTTCTCCCCTTCTTTCGTTTGTACTACATGTAGTTTTACCAAGTCTTTTAAAATCATGAGTATTAGTGGGATTTAAGCTTTTTTATACCGTTTTTATTCAGAGCGTTTCAATCTTTGCACTAGTGCATACACTATTTGCGAAAAGCACATTTTTTCCACCTTCAGACGAGCGTTTCGACATTGCGCTCACGGCACACCACCTTTGAAATATCGTAACAAATAACTTCCTCTTTTCAAGTTATTGCCACAATTTTAATATGCGTATTTCTTACAGAAGTTTTTTAAGGTCGCCCAGACCAAATTTTTATAGAGGTATTTAATCAGTGTGAACAAGAAATCCTCGGAACTTTCAGTCCGGTTGTTTTAATAAGGGTCAGTTTCTTAAATTTTCTTTCCACAGAAAGGATTGTAATGTCAGTTCAGAAGAGGTGACATGTATTGAGGATCGTATTTAGTCAGCATGAACAAGACGTGCTCAGAACTTTCAGTCCTTTGATTTTTACCCTAAACTCGCTGAGAAAGTGCAATGAAACTTTCAAGTCAACAGATTTTAGATTTTTTTTTTGAAAAATATCTCCTTATCGGACAGTGTAGATCCAAGATCGGATTGCACATTCTTTGCACTCTGATCTTGAAATACAGCGCCCAGAAAAGGTGCTTGAGTCGCGTCATGCAGCCTAAGTGTTAATAAGGCCAAGTTTCTTGAATTTTCTTGTCACAGAAAATATTTTATGTTCAATTACGAATAGCTGAGATTTATTGAGGATAGTTCAGTCATGTAGGCAGGTTCATAATTAAACTTTGAATAGAAATATACAATGATGAAAATAAATGATAGAGCTGAATGATCACTTTTTAATCGAGCAGAAAGGTTTCAAAAGCGAGAGAAAAAAATGCACAATGCTATGTCCTCCATTTTTCATACCGAAAGAAAGACCCAAAAAGGCATGTCCTGTAAAGTTAACCCCTAGGCTGCTAAGCGCGACTCACTCACCTTTTGCGGATAGTGTAGATCAAGATCAGACTGCACAGAACGTGCAGTCTGATCTTGGATCTACATTGTCCGATAACGATATTTTTTTTCCCCAAAAATGAGTTTAAAATTGCAACATTTGGGTTTTTACTATCGACTTGAAAGTTTAATGTTCGTTATCTAGCAAGATACGGGTTAAGATTATTTTTTATTATATAGATCTACCTGAAAGTTTTCCGGGTTAAATACATGGGTTGCACGCGGATAAAATCACACACGACGGAAAAAAAATCCGTATCTACACTCAGTGGAATACGGTTCCAAATTATGGTATGATGACGTCATAATGACGTAACTCACGGGCGGTATACGTATGTATTTATTTGCAAGTTCATTGGTCAAAATTTTACGCTGTAATATTTATCCGCCATTCATAAAAACGAAGTTATGGCTACTATGCCATTATTTGTTTTATTTCGCTTACCCTTTTTGAATAATATGTCAATAATTTGCAATATTTTGTCGTTGAAAAGGTGTAGGTATATAATAAAAGGAATATTACGCTGTAGTGACTTTCCTGGTGCTTTTATTTACTTCTCGCTGCGTAAGAAAATTTTGGCATCTCGCTCGACCTTCGGTCTCGCGCAATACCAAATTTTCTCACGCTGCTCGAAGTAAATACAAGCACCAGGAAAGTCACTACAGCATAATATTCCGTATGTAATATCATGATTTTCATTTCTTGATTCGCGACTCAAGAGTCCAATGCCACAGGACTATTTTTTATCGGTATAAGCCATATACTAACTGTAAATTGCCTTGAAGGTACATATTACTACGACTGGAGAAAGATTCTGTCATTTCTTGACCAGCCCGCATAATTATATAGCTCATTTGGTTCTAGAGCAGGACTCTTGAACGTGATGTTTCAGGTCGTGTGAGTGTGGGTTCGATTCCCACGGCTTGCCATCTAAAATTACTAATAGTCTTTTCGGATGAGACGTTATAACCGAGGTCCTGTGTGACGGTGCTATACACCGAGCAAGTTAAAGAACCAGGCATCACTTAGGATGGGTTTCTTCCTGTATCTTGCACTATCCCCCGTAACAAAGCTAACAGCCTTCAGGGGACGTCGCCCATATGGGCAACCGTTGGCGACGATAGATAAACGCAAATTCAATCAATTCTGTCAATGCGCAACCCGAACTGATCCAAAACAAATCGAATTACGTCAAACGATTTATGGCAGTGTTTCCTTGTAGTTGTGACTGATTTTTAGCAACAGAACAAATTACATTTTGTTTGAATAATATAAAAATAAATGAATAGAAAATATACAGTCGTAATAAAACCTCTTTCATGGCCACTAAACAATTATGAACTCGAATAACAACTCACGAATTACTGACAAAAACATAATTGTACTCAATAAATATATGGCTCTATGCACAAGTTTGGAATAAATATTTACTTTCCGTTTTGTTGATAAAAGGTACTGCGTTCGCATAACAAAATGGACCGGTGAGTTCACGTAACTTACAACTTTCTGTTTTGGGAAGAGACTTGCAATTTTCGAGGTGATATAGATCTGCACAGTCCGATAAGGAGATTTTTTTCTCCCAAAAAGTAACTATGAAATAGAATTAATCGGGTTTTTACTATCGGCTTAAAAGTTTATTTTCACTTATTTAGCGGGATAAAGGTGTAAAATAAATATCCCTTCAATTCAGCAACGTAAAATTCGTCGCCTGCCAATTGCTGTCTATTTTGGACAAGTCTTAAATGTTGTCGTCTTGTTAAGATTTAGGAAGGTTTCAGTATTCTCTGACTTTTGAGAAAGAGATGGAACTGAGTTGGAAGCTCCTTTAGATACCAAACAAGGCCATGAGAATTGTATACGGTCGTTAACTCTTATCCAAACGACAAAATTTTAGATCTAGGTGTATATTCACCAACCACTCTGAAGCGTTCTAAGTCTTTTTCTCCAGATTTTTTTTTTTTTTAAATTTGCAATTAACGAAACTTCTGATTGGCTAAACCATTTGGTTTAGCCAATCAGAAGTTTCGTTAATTTCAAATTTAGAAAATCTTGGAGAATAAGACAAAAATGGTTGGTGTATATGTACCCTGATCAAATCTAAAGCATTTTACAGACGACAAAATATATATGACTCAAAAATTAAAATTTGTTTTTGGAACGGCAGAAAACATTGTGGGAAAAGAAGAAAATACTGGTTAACAGCATTTTCTTCTTTTCCCTCGATGTTTTCAAAAGTCTTATATCTCTGGATCGTTAAAACGCAGGCTTGTGTGAGAAAGTGTTAAAGAAATTGAAAATAACTTGATTAAACCTGTTTATGCTCGGCTATTTTCAAACACGTTCGTGATAATGTCATATCATTCTCGTCGCCTTCACCTGCGTCGCCTCCGTGCAAAACTTGGTGTCCGTGGCTGTGAGGTAGAACGTCGGCCTCGTAACCATAAGGTCCTGACTTCGATATCCGGGAGTGGGTGTCAACTTCGGGATTGTTCATTGGCCCACACATTCGGCACGAGTACTGGTGTAGTTCCCAGGAAGCAGAATTGAGAGAGATTGGTATAAATTGTAAGAACTTGTTTCTCGATCGATGTAAAATGAATACTAGTATGTTTTAACTAAACTAAAAATTCCGACATTTTCTGATAGCGTTGTTATTACTGAAGATGTTGACTTCAAACACAAGTTAATAGTTAACTATCAAATCGAAACAGTTTTACCGATAAAGCCACTGCTCGCAGGCGGTGCTCGTGATTTCAACATACTGTGAAATGAACTAAAATTAAACTAGAGTTGAAAAGAATGTTATATCATGGAGCCGCAAAAAGAGAACACATACAAGAAGGGCATTTAATCCTTAAAATTTTTGAAATAGTTATACCCCTTTTTCAATCGAAAAAGTTTTACCGAAAAAGCCGCTGCAGCCAAGCGTCAACACTCGCAGGCGGTGCTCGTGATTTTAACATACTGTAAAATAAACTTAAACTAAAATTGAAAAGAATGTTAGATAATAGAGCCACAAAAAAAAAAAAAAAATCCCATACCAGAAGGGCAGGTAATTCTCAAAATATGTTGACACAGTTATGCCCCTTTTTCAATCGAAACAGTTTCCAGAAAAAAAGTTCTGCAACCTAGAGCTGGTAACCGCAAACGGTGCTTGTGATTTTTACATGCTGTAAATTGAACTAAAATTAAAGTAAAATTAAAACGAACATGATATTATTGAGCCACAAAAGCGAAATGCACAGAGGCTCAGATTACAAATAGGCCGCGGCTCAAATTCACTTCCACGTCGTGTAAGGTAGGTTATTTTTTATGAAAAGGCTATTTCGATCAATTTAATAACAACCGGGGAACTATTTAGTATTGCTTTTCACGTTCATTCTATAGTTAGCCTTTAGCCCTTCGCCCTGCTAAGTACACCTGTATTTGCCCTTGCAGACAGTGTAGATCCAAGATCAGACTGCACAGAACGTGCAGTCTGATCTTGGATCTACACTGTCCGATATAGTGAGATTTTTTACTGCTACTTTGAGACTTTGAAATCGCTGTGATTGGGTTTTCACCCTTGGCGGGTATGTTATTTCAGCAAGTTAAGGGGTGAAATCTCGATCTCCTTTGGGTGTGAATACATGTTCGTCAACGCATAAAAAATCTGATACGAGTATTATTGAAATAATTATTGTGAAAAATGTATATGGATATAAGAGGGAAAGAGAAAGAGAAAAGTGTTTTTTTTTTTATTATTTGTGTGTTGTTTCTGTGTTTCAGTGATTTTGGTTTTAATCCTGTATCACACAGTCCCGATTTTTAACAACCTTCATAAAGACGGCTTTTTTAAAACTTAGTGGGAAAAGGAGAAAATGCTGGTTACCAGCATTTTCTCCTTTTCCCACAAAGTTTTCTACCCTTTTAAAGACAACCTGCAATATTTCAGCCGGAGTTTGAATTATGGGAATAGGAGAAACCTGCATTTTCTTCCTTTTCCACAATTTTTTTTTCTGCCCTTTCAAAGACGACTCTTTACCATTTGAATCACAATTAGATGGTCGTCTGCTAATACTTTCAGTTTGGCCATTCTAAAGTTTTAGTCGTGTGTGAAAGGACCTTTGATGATTTCAAGATCGTCTGCCAAAAGTTTGTGTTTAAAAGTCAATAAGTCAATACTTCAGCTAATGACAAAATTTCAGACTCGTCATGTTGAAAGATATTCGGAGGATTTTGAATTTAACAAAGCTCGTATGAGGGAAATTGTCTTTAAAAGAGTGGAAAACCGCAGAAAAGAAGAATATGAGAATGCCGGTTATCAAGATTCCTCTTCCGCGAGGAAGGGAAACGACAAAAAAAAACCCACTAGGTTGTTTGGTAAAGAAAGAAACCTTGTTCATACTTTGAAATTTTTCTGTAAAAGGATAGAAAACATTGTGGGAAAAGGAGAAAATGCTGGTTACCAGCATTTTCTCCTTTTTCCATAACGTTTTCAAAAGCACTTTCCTCCAGAGTCTTTAGAACACGGTAGTGTTTGGTAAAGGCGAAAGTGACGATAGTATCTTCCTTGGCGACGACTCACTCAAAAGACTTTCACAAATTTCTATAAACAAAATATGATATTGATAGGTTTTAATGAACAAGTATAAAATAACAAATAGATTTATTCTCCGCGAGTTTGTAAATCTGTCATTAAAATAGTGCAAACGTTAACTGAAAAATTACGGACTGGGGTAACCTTGGTCCGAATTCACCGATCATTCAAACCATTCTTAATCACATTCTTAGCCGATTTCTGAAGAATTTTCTAAATTTTAACGTAACGTAATTTCTGATTGGTTGAACTAAATGGTTTAGCCAATCAGAAATTGCGTTACTTTCTAAATCTTGAGTAAGACAAATGAAGCAGTTTAGAACGGTTGGTAATTACGAAACCTTGTTAAATTGACCAGTAACTTATGGTGGTTTCGCGGCTGATCGAAGATCCTAAATAAGACTACACATAGCAAGTGTCTGATCTTGAATCTACACTGTTCGGCTTGATAATCTTGACATTCTTGTCCCGAAACGCAATGGAATATTTTTTTTTTAAGAAAGGAAATCGGATTTTGAATAATTCAGCTGTGTATCTTCTTTTTCCGTCTCTCGGAATGATTCGAAAAGTGAACAGTTTCTCGGATAGATTGAAAATAAAGAAATGAGAAAAATGTGTTAATCCGCTTTGACTTACCCTCACAGATTAATTAATCATACATGTAAGTGTCTGATTGAAAAGTACATTTCATGTTGTGATCGAGGACGTGACATTCGTCCCCCATGTGATTCACTACTTGGATTAGGAGTAGTCATACATAAAGCATAAATTATTAGATACAATGCCAACAGCCCGGATCAGACACAGGCCAGTTAAAAGGTATTATATTTCTATGCTATTATATGAATCATTTTCTGTGAAAAGGAGAATTAATGCAAAAAGTATCGCCCCATGTCAGCCTTCGCAGTTCGCGCAGGCTGACATGGATCGAAACTATTTGCTATTTGTAAATTTTCTGCATGTCAAAGGACCAGTCTGCCTCTGGGCTTAGTCGGTTTGTAGACAAAGTGGATTTTATGGATCCATAATTATGTGATGAATTTTTGATATAATGCATCACAGAGACGCATTATACCCCCTTTTGCCAGTGCACGGCACATTTTCATGCTATCAATTATTAATCCGCTATACCTCATAACAATTATGAGCCATGTTCCAGCAAAAGAGGGCTAAATGCATGTCCGTGATCCATGATACCAAAGCAAGCAATCACATACTTATGGATCCATAATACCCACATTTTTCAACAACCGACTTAATCATGAGGTAGACTGGGCCTTGGCCATACAGAAAATTGACCATTAGCGAAAAGATTCGGCCCAGGCTGACCTGGGTCGATACTTTTCGCAGATGCATTAAGCCCCCGTTTCTCAGAGAATGGGTAAATTATACTTTTAATAACATTTTTTAACGGCAAGGGAATTTTTGACTTGTCAAAATGGAAAATATTTGTAGACATCGTAAATGTGGCTGATGTAATAAAAATTGATATCATATTAAGGCGATCTGAGAATTTTTCACGTTTCGTTAAAATGAAGAAAATCCTTAATGTTTGATAGAGTGCCAACCAGGTGGTTATGTGGTGTCAAAAATCTTCTAACCATTTGACAGTCGAATCCGATTACCAACAAACTCTTTGACAGATAAAAGGAACTTAGACTTGCCCAAATTCAAAGCAGTTGCAGACGACAACTAGAATTAGAGTAGATTATTGGAGTTATTGGAATTTATCCTTAAAAGGGTAGAAAACAGTATGGGACACGGAGAAAATACTGGTTAACATCATTTTCTCCTTTTCCCACAAAGTTTTCAAAAAGTCTTCTTCGTTTGGGACTTTAACCCTTTATCACACAATCCCCAGTTTTAATGACCCTGAGAAAGAAAGCTTTTAAAAACATTGTGGGAAAAGGAGAAAATGCTGGTAACCAGCATTTTCTTCTTTTCCCACAATGTTTTCTCATCTTTTACAGACAAATCCCAGTACTTGTGCCACATTTACTATGTCCTTTGGAAAAGCTTCCTATTTGGATCTGTGTATAATTTTGTCGTGTGGTAAAGAGTTTTATTATACTGCAAAGAAATTTCTCGTGATCTGATTGGATAATATGCCCCGAACATATGTATCATGTACACTGGCAAAACCAACGTAAAAGCAGTTTCCCTTTCGGGAGCCTCGTATACATGACTACACTTTCAACACAACATCCAAAATGGCGGCGTCGATCAAGATTAACATCAAGATTATACACCAAACTGCACGTTTTACCAAGATTTCAGTGACGTCAGTTCCCAGTGACGTCAGTTTTCATTGAATTGGGGCATTCAGAAGGGAAATTCTATTTCGTCAGCGTACTCAATTTTTGAAACCAAAAAACAGGTAAATTTCGCTTAACACACGTTGGAATGGTAAAACTTTGCAGTATAATAAATTCGTTGTACGGTCAGGTAGCAGCGGACTTGGAAACTTGTTCACGGCTGTGGTGAATAATGTCGCCACCTCGCCTTCGGCTCGGGGCGACATGATTTACCACAGCCGTGAACAAGTTTCCAAGTCCCCTGCCACGTGACCGTACAACTAATAAAACACGGGATATTGCTTTTGAGAAGGGTGAAGTACACATTTATGAGCCATACTCTGGCAAAAGGTGGTTTAATGCAACTCCGTAATGACCAAGCCAGTCATCAAATAAATATGGATCCATAAAACCCATTTTGTCTAACAACCGGCTGAATCCTGAGATAGAATGGTCTTGGACATGCAGGAAATTGATCAAAACCAAAAAGTTTCGACTTAGGTCATTCTGCGCAGACTGTGCAGGCTGACCCGAGTCGATATTTTCGCAGATGCATTACACCGCCTTTTCACAGAGCACGGCTCATAATTTTTGTATTTACAAAACTAACATCTGCCCTGCTCTGAATTATGAGACGTTAACAGTGCTTTTTTCGTGTTTTGACATCTACTGTGCACCGTACCGTCTCAAGTCCATCGTGAATTTTCTGGAAGAAAAGCGATACCGCTGTACTGACTGTCTGTTTCGTGCTTTCAATTTATATTGCATCCAAATGCACTTAATATTCAGTGTCACACATGACCAAGGACTGATTTTTAACGGAACTTTCGACCTAAAGCGCTTTTAAAAGTCAGTTGTAACTTGTGAATCTCGAAATAACTAACGAAATTTGTCGTGTTTGGCAGCCATTGACTATTTTGGGAAACGTAAACGTCTCGAGTAAATGATAAACTCTTTTTTATGGTTAGCCTTTCAATTGAAAATATTGGAAACGAAAGTTTATTGAAAACTCCAATTGCAGGTATGTTAAAATTCCTGCTTTGTCGTCAATTTGTGAAAATATGAGGTTAAGCGTGCGCACAAAACCTGTGCGAAGAATTCTCCTGTTTTTTCACGATCGGCTCTGTACTCTGTATGCGAACCGTCAAGAACTAAAATCGCATTCGGAGATAGTGATCTGTGCGAAAACCTTTTTTTTTTTAAGTCGTAACGTTGCTTAGAATCAAACATGTCCTACGCAGGCGGGTGTAACACAAGCATGCGGTTCTCTTATTGTAATTTGTAATCATTTTTGGTAAGTCCAAAAATAGGTTGTCTAGACACCGAATTATGGTGTAATTCTAGTGCAACTGTCAAAAGATTTACAAAGGTATAAGACGGATTAATATTACAGATCAATATGAACAGTTTATTGAATCACTTTTACGATTTATGATCGAATTATTACAAATCTGATCCAATAGTTAATCCTTTCTGCGCTGTTTTTCGAAAACATGGGCTTTTTGCGGAAGGCATAGATCAAGATCAGACTGCACAGAACGTGCAGTCTGATCTTGGATCTATACCATCCGCTCATTTAAGCCAATTCAAGCCCATGAGATTAAAACATTTATGAATTCTATTTATTGTATATTTGGCGGTTGAAAAGGCCAATTTTTTTTTCATTTCGCGCCAAAAGAGTTTAGAAAGCGTTATGTTATTTGATTTCATCAAACTTATTAGTCAAATGTGTAATCCTTTTTACTATGGTTATATACACACCCAGTATGATTATAAAAAGTGGTACATTAAAACAGATTTGCCAGATATTTGTTGGCATTAATACGAATAAGGTAACAGACAGACAGTGAGTAAGAATGTCAGAGAGA